>BSBM01000852.1:2282500-3482500 GCA_027924585.1 Larix kaempferi
TTGCCATCTTAAACATCCTCGCCATCATCATCATCATCATCATATGATCATGGTCACGATGATCATTGTCTTCGTCATCATAATCGTCATCTTCATCATCCTCATCATACTTGTCATCGCCATCTTCTTCATCATCCTCATCATCATCTTCGTATCATCATCATCATCATTGATGATGATGATGATGACAAAGATGTTGTTGATGATGATGATGTCGAAGAGGGTGATGACGAAGATGATGATGATGATGATGATGGTGGTGGTGGATGATGATGAATATGAGTACAATGATGAAGATGATGATGATGTTGATGATCATCGTACTCATCATCATCATATTCATCATCATCACCATCAATGGTGATGATGAGGATGATAATGATGATGATGATGACATTGACGATGAATATGATGACCTAGATGTTGATGATGATGAAGAAGAAGGATGATGATGATGATGGTGTTGATGATGACGATGATGATGATGATGAAGATGATGATGATGATGGTGATGAGGATGAAGAAGATGATGATGATGGAGATGAAGATGTTGATGATGATGACGATGGTGATGATGATGATGATGATGATTAGGAAGAAGATGTTGATGATGAAGGAGATGACGATGGTGGAGATGTTGATGAGGAAGGGGGAGATGAAAATGATGATGAAGATGTTGATGATGATGGTGATGGTGATGGTGATGATGATGGTGATTAGATGATGATGATGAAGATGGTGATGATGATGATGATGAGATGATCATCATCATCATCATCATCATCATCTAATCACCATCATCATCACCATCATGATCATCATCCTCATCACCATCATCCTCATCACTGTCATCATCATCATCATCATCATCACCATCATCCTCATCATCCTCATTGTCATATTCATCACCATCACCATCATCTCATCATCATCAACATCTTCAACATCATTTTCATCTCCCCCTTCCTCATCAACATCTCCATCATCTTCATCAACTTCATGTATCCCCTTAACAAAGGAAATTGAATAAACCATACAAAGGCATACAATAATGCGTACGTGCACGGACGCATGTGCGTTGTTATCAATGCGTGCGCGCACCTACGCATGTGTGCTGTCAGTCATGTGTGTACATGTTTGCGCATGCGCGCATTTGCGTGCATGCGTGTCTGAATTCAAATTATTTTTGGCACCCTTACAGGATTGGAATTAGCTTCGGATTGCACCTTGAGGCTTGGTCTGATTTATGCCTGATTTATTGCAGAAAACATCAAATGCTGTAACTTTCAATTTTTCACAACTAGTTCCACTTAAGCTCCACGAGTGCACTGCAGATGAAATTGCACATGCTTGTCAAGTTCTGTGTGCAGATTCTAAATATATAATTTTTTAATAGATCTGTTGTTATTTTCTATTTTTAATTCATTTTTAACTACACTCATGTCGAATTTGTAAAAAACATAGGTCGTTTATTTGGCCTATAACTTTTGATTGGCTTACCTATTTCGAAAATGGAAGAGAACCCACACAAGAGCACGAAAATACCTACAACCTAAAAAAAATAAAATATTTTGATTATTTTTAGACCATGATATGGTGGCTCAACAATTGACCATGTCATTTTAGGGCTTCACTGACTTCGGTAATTCAAAAAAAATATAAAATTGGCTTTTAAAATTTTGGAAAAATAGCCCCACACAAGATTCTTCTATTGCCTACGCCCCTACATATGTTTTTATTGTAAATTGAAAATTTACATAGCAAACGGGTGGCTCAACAAAAACATTTGCATTATGTTTGAGAAAAAAAATAACATACCAATCTTTGAATAACGACATTTTGGGATGGTTATACCACTTTTCCATAAATAAAAGTTATAAATTCCGGTAGGTCATCCGTTTTTCTACGTTTCATCTGTTTAGACCTAATCCAAAAAAAAATTGTAGGTACCTCTAATAATTCATTTTAATGATAATGTTTATGTTTTTCCAAAATGTCATTGCAACTAATGTGTCATAATTGGGTATCATTACCTTGCACCAACCCATATGTATATGCATAAACAAAGGGCATTTAAAGAAATGTGTTATTTTTCACATATATATTTACTTGAAAGTATATGAAAGTTTATATGTACATGAAAATAAATGGAATAAATGTATTAAAGAAAATTTAAATCTTAAAAATAAAAATTATAAAATATAGATAATGTTAGGAAAAATAATATAATTATGACAATGATGATTATTAATGTATAGTGCAAGAGTGACTTTAGTTTATCAAACCTTAAACCTTAAAGAAGGTAAGGAATTAGAAAAAGTGTTTTTAAGTTCAACCCTCGTAATGCCATAGAGATCACAAATTATTTTCACATTATGTTTTAGGAATTGTCCAATGCCTTATTTCACTATAGAGCTTATGAGAGTTTGTTCTTATTAAATAGCAATGTTGATTTTATTTTTTACACTCATTAAAATAAAAATATACATATGATCTTCTAGATTATAGTTAATCAACTCTGTATAGTATCTTAATTTTCTCTTATCCTCTAATTCTTTATTGTAGTGCAATTTCTCATTAAATTTATATGTAAACAATTTTAATAGTATTGTTATTCTACATTATGACCTCTTCCTTGATTCCCCAATGTTTTAGCCAAGACTTGGCATGTTTATGCCAACCCCACTTAAGATGCAAGTGGTTTTGCTTGGAGTTTGAAGCAATCTTAGGAATCTTCTTGTCTTTAATGGTGTTTATCTTGTTCCTGTGCATGAGGTACCTAGTTATTGCCACAGTCTCAATGGGGAGATACTCACTTTTATGAGGAGGATAGGATTTGGTTTATTGTCTTTAATTTTAAAATCATAATTCATGAAATTATTTTGAATTTGCTCTTTCTACATGATTCTCTAGAGACACCGTAGCTCAAAACTTCACAAACATGTAACATAACAAGAGTGACGATAGTCTCAAAGATGAGTTTCTTCTTATCCAAAAGTCAAAGGTTTACTAAATTGCAATTATTTTCAAGCCCATCATAATTTTATTAAAATTAATGTGGACAAATATCATAATATGGACTTGGATGAATCAGAAAAACGTGGACTATAACTACTTTATTTTTTCATACAATAGAAGTGATTAGCACCAATTATGATTTGGACATTCTAATGCAATGTAATAAAAGATGAACAGTCTACCCCTTCAAAGAAAATATATCACAATCTCACTTCACCATCCTCTATCACTTTAAGGAACTCCCTGGTGTCAACAATCCCTTAGCATACCTTTCCTCCCTAAAATAGGACCTATTGGAGGGCCTCTTCGACCGTTGTGAAAGTCATCATATGCTATGTTTTCTTTTTACATTCATTTATTACATATATATTCATGTATTCTCTTTATCTCAATGTCTAATATCTTATTACATATGTATGATGACTTTTACAATGGCCTGAATGGCTTTCTAACATAGTCACTTTCTAGTCATTCTTTGTATTTTTATGCTCCCAACATTTAGTTACTAGTTGCAACTACTTTTTAAATTAATATTATAACCTTTATTAAACAACCAAGGAAGAAATTTTTTATCTTTAAGGAGGGGATACTTTATTTTATCCAAGTAAAACAAAGTAACCAAGATAAAACAATAAAGTGAAAAGTGAAAAGTAAAGATGACCAACATTCCCCTTATATCAGCAACATTATAGAAACACCTTTATAACTTCCAAATAATTATACCATATCATCATGTAATCTTAACAAATCCAACACATGTAATCTTAACAAATCCAACACACATGGCAAGTCATCACATTAGATCATGTAATACGTACATGCAAGTCTCTACATCATGAGCATATGCTTTTAAGATGATATGTTAACATGGTTTATTAATCTAAAAATGTGCATGCAAAATAAATCATTAAGCTTGTATAATAAACAAAACCATGCCTTTACTATTGCATATACAACCCATTTATAATTTAGTTGTAAATATTTATAATATATCACTATGTCAAAATGATGATGCAATTCGAATACCACAAGTGCAGGATCAAATAGTATTAGCAAGAGGAGGTTTGTAGGTGCATATCCATGAAAGCGATGTCATTCTTGGTTGCAACATTCATTTTTTCATGTCCAGATGCATGTGATGATGCTTGTGGCTTTGCAAATCTTAGAGGAGGCATAGGGGTATATATTTGTTTTCCCTTGTCCTTCACAAGATATTAAGGAATAAGGGGCTAAATATCAACATGAATTATGGAAGGAGTGGATGAATTCAAATAGAGGAAATAATGGATGAGGAGGCATGGTTTTGCTGCACAAGTTCAAGGAATCCCCAATAAAATTTAATTAGGGTTTTCATTCCAACTATCATTTATGTCATTAGGAGGTGCTCAGAGAAGGTCTTCTATGCTTGAATGTGGCTACAAATAAGATGGAGTAGGAATTAGGGGCTGTTTCCAAGCATATCTACCCAGAAATATATAACCAGTTTGAGTAAGTTGGTTAAAATCCTTTGATTTGACATTGATTTGGATAGAGAACATGATTCTATTCCTTCTCTCTTTGCATACTGCATTAGACTTATGTCGTTTCCCTCTACTCAAGCCTCTTGCTCCATTATTGCATAAACTCATCTAAAAATAGAACATGCATTTAACTCAAACTAAATATGAACTATTTAATATAATTACTAAAGTATGGCCACAAAAACATCATCAAATACTTAATCAATAAGTTTAAACTTGATAGGAAGTCATATTTTACCAGCAAGTACCATACGCAAGTTAAAGAGTTGAAAAGTGCACAAGGTAATCATATTTAAATGACATGCAAACTATTGCAATTATCTATTATGATCAAGCTTCTATATAAGTGCACATTGAATTATATATCAATTTGTTAAGAAATATGACAACTATGTTTGGATTGTTTTAAAGGATATGGGCCTCCAAAAGCCAGGTATAAGAAAATATCATGAGGTAGCTATGTAGAATACATGCCAAAATTTCATAATTTTTAGGAGTGGAAGCCTTAAATTGGCTATACCTTAAATACAAATAATTCTAAACTAATTTTGTATGCTGGTTTTAAAATCTCCACTATTAATGTCATGAACTCGGTGACCTCACGTTGACTTTGAACCACGAGGTCTTGAATCTATGCCTTCTGATATATAATTTTGTTTTTCTATTGATTTCAATTGTGCATTTACAAAGGAAATATTTATAATTCACATATGGAAGCTCTGCTAGCTATCTCCATACAAATGCATTTACATTGCCATTAATTTGATTCCATAATTCATACGATGACAACAATGAATACAATTAAATAAAGCATTCAACAATAATTATGTTAAGCATATTTCAATAATACTCAACACATTTCATACATAGGTGAATACTTATCTGGAAATGTAAACCGATTATCTTGTTCCACCCAGCTATAGGATCTTTCAAGCCACATCTTACTTTGATAGGCCACCCCCGAGCTGGGACTATCATTGCATAAGAAGGTGATGGATTCTCTCACTAGTACAACTATTCCTCTACCAAGGATGAGGCTCTCTTCTCTAATTTAATAGTACCTCGGGTTTTTAGCCCTAGCTTCTTTCCAAGGCTTGAGGAAGTTCTATCAAAGAGGTAATGATAGAGTTGGAAAGTAGTGAAGCAATTCTAGAAAAAAGAGATAGGTCTATCATTGTATTGTCTTGATTCTATGGGAAATAGAGACAAAGAAATAAGTGGGGATATTTTTCAATAATTTTATGGAATCTTGGTTAAAAATCCAATTGATGAATTTCCTATTGTAATTATATACAAAATAAAATAAAAGTAATATATAGAGTTGTAAAGTCATGAGGCAATTCTAAGAAAAGAGAAATGGTTGTATTTAACTTATTGTTTGGACTTCATGGAACATAGAGACGAAGAAATAGGTTGCCATATTTTTTCATGAGGTAGTTTGGAAAAGTGGGAAAAATGAAAAATAGTGATAGAGTTGAAAAGTTGAAAGATAATTCTAGAAAAAAAAAGAAATAGTCTTATTCAACTTTTTGACTTGACTACATAGAATAGAAACTAAGTCTAAATGTAAGTTGGATTCAAAAAATTAAGAAAAATGAAAAATAATGATAGAGTTGGAAAGTTGCAAGGCAAGACGAGGAAAAAAAATAGTCTTATTCAACTTTTTTACTAGACAATATAAAACATACAATAGAGACAGAAAAATAGGGAAAATATGTTTCCATAATCTTATATAAATTTAATTAAAAAGAAAAAAAAAATGTACGAGTTTATAATTTTTTTAATCAAACTTTAAACTTGTCCCAAAAAAAATTATAAATACATAAAAGTATATATACGTAAAAGCAAATGTAAAACAATTACAATTTTTTGAGAAAAAAATCTAAAAAAAATAAAATAAAATAGCTATGCTACAATTACAAATTTTAAAATTATTTGATTTTAAAATAATAATACTCAGATTTTAAAATTATTTGATTTTAGAATAATAATAAGATAATAAAACCAAACTAATCATTTTATATTTTGTATACACAGCTGAAGGTATTCAATTGTTTATCATATTAAAAAGATATTTTTATATTTTGTATACACAGCTGAAGGTTTATCATATTAAAAGATATTTTGTATACACAGCTGAAGGTATTCAATTGTTTATCATATTAAAAATATATTGTTTTTGGCGTCACAAATATATTCAATTGTTTATCATATTAAAAATATATTGTTTTTTTTAAAATCCTTCTATTGGTAAAGAATTCAATTTTTTTCCCATTCTTTTGGTCTTCTATTGATAAAGATTCCAAAAATGCCGTACGAATGAATTGACACCACACGACAATTTTTTTCCCAACTACCGTGACTTCAATTTGTTTTTTCTACCACAGTGGGATAACGCTGTACGAATGAATTGATACCACACGAACAAGTTTCAGCAATTTCGTTCGGATTGACACCAACGGGGACTTCTTTATTGGAACCGCCCTCTATATAACCAGATGTGTGTGGATATCCAACAACACACAACTCATCACGGGCTTGTGATATTGTTGCTTCTGTGCTGCTGCATGGTTGCTGCCTCTTTTCCTGCAGCAACGGCTTTCAGTTTCATTTTCCCTCTTGTTATAATCATTGTAGAACACATAATTTATAAATTCTAATGTATTTATGTTCATATATAATAATGTAGGGTTTTCAGTTTCCAATTTATATATTAAGCTTAATCATTAAGTTGCATATATAATTTTGGTTTTTCATTTTCCAATTTATAACCTCAAACAATTTTTTTTTAAACAATGTAAAACATATACTACATTTAAATGAATTAAAACAAATTATACATATGCTTTTAAGGAAAAGTAATTCTATTACAATTTTATGTGAGATAATACAACATTATGTCAATATTCATTTAAAATTAAGAAAATTTTGAAAGAGAACTATATTTAACATTTTATTATTTAAAAAATACATGTCTATCTCACTTTAACAAAGAATTAGACATCTTATTCATAAAGTGCTTTGTTGTCTAATTTGTTTTTATAAAACAACAAAATTAAATGACAATAAAAGCTTGAAACAACCTAAATACATGATAATTAATGAATCTTTAAGGGTAATTTTTGCTAGTAATTACTACTCAATAATGTTGAAAAGGGTGATTCAATTACATTTGAATAGTGAGAGATAGATTTTAGAGCATACTAAGTTTACATCATGTAATATTGATTATAGTTTTTTTTGTTTGCACGAATATCCATAACTTGCAGGAGTGGCCTCTAGTCTAAGAAACCGCGATCCAGGGGCATCTAAGTCATCAAAATCACCCAAATATTGCAACCGACCTGAGCCACACCAACCCTTGGCATGGATGGAATTTTTTGGTCTCCTCCACCACCATTGCGTTTCATACTCTGGGCCACCTAACAAACATAACCCCTCAAATACCAACTGTGCTAATGGAACTTGACATATAGTAAATTGATTATAGGTTATAAAATAGGAATTTTTTTAAAATATTAAAATACAATTTAAGATGTAATTATTAAAATATATAATTATTGATTTTCTAATTAAATATATTTTTTTTCAAAAAAATCATATTTATATTGTGAGATGAAAATAAATACCTTAGATGCGTAAGCACAATAACAAGAAAAACGCAAAATGTGCCTTAATATTGCTCTCAGCAACACCACATCTTCTACCACATCCAAACAAAAATATAGATAATTCATTTACAGAGTGCGATATGCTTTTGAAAATTGTGTCATAGTGTGACAGCTCCCAGTGTCACCATTTTCTCTACCTAATCAACGAGATACAAATAACTAGTTTCTAGGTTTAAATAGTTCCCTATAGAGTGTAATCTACACTCAAAATTTATCACAAAGAAAGACTAAAATTCATTGATAATATATCGGGTATAGCCCAACTCCTTACTTTAAACAAATTTAGTTACCATTATGATATTTTTAGGTAGACTAAGGCCTTGTTTTAATCACTTGTCCACATCATGATTATGCTTTCTAAAAATATGCCTAAATTCCACCTTCATGTAAGAATTGTAGATATCCTTAATTTATTCCACTAGAGGATGCAAATTGAAAGTTTGAAAATGGGTTGCCCCTTTAAAGCATTGATTACCAAGATTGAATCATCCATGACACACAGTGAACCACTTCCCAGCCAACTTGAAAGCTTCAGACCCGGATATAACACCATAAATTGGCTTCAATTTGGAACCACGTTGCTCCACGCCGAACATATTCCCCAAATAACTAAAAAACCATGTTTCTCCAGGCCAACCACATTCCCCAAATAACTAAAAAATTAGTCTACTAAAGGGATTTCAAATCCCTATTCTCAAAATAGACCAAAAGGAACTTTTCAATGGAATCTTTGCTACACAAGTTTGTAATGCCCAAAGTTCCTTCTAATTCCATCCAGACCTGATGGGAGTAAGAACATGACCAAAAGAGATAGTATGTTGTTTTGTTACTATTACAACATAATAAACAAATTCCTAGACCTTCCCTTGCCCTCCTTTGCATCAAGTCCCAAGTCAACACTTTATTTTTAACTTCATGTATCAACAATTGTAACCTCAACTTGAACTGTAGGTGAAATGGTGAATGATGACGCGATTTGCTTCACCACTTCAGATGAACTAACCAAAACAATTATTCTCTTCTTGAACACTTAGTTTAGAATGATCCCAGGTGTTCTCACTTTCTCATTCGATTCATACACCGACAAATTCAGTAAAGTACATTGACATTTACAAAATTTTACTCAAAACCAATGATCGTATTGCTCTCATTTTTCTCTGTTAAATATGCACATTAATCCCTTCGTGGGACCCTAGATTATAAGCATTTCTTTGAATTAATTGTGATCATAGCGTACAACTCTAGGGTAAGGGTAACTCTATCCAAACGATTAAACATTAAGCAAGCATCCCAAAGTGATTGAAAAATCAATGTTTCAATTGCAAGAGATTTCCTTCTCCAGTGGTCGTCTGTCCGATGGAAACTATCAACCAACGACAAATAAAATCATCTTCAAGAACATTGAATCCTTTTGGAAAATTAGTGTTAACATGTTGACTTAGATAACTGATCTAGAGAAATGAACAAAACCCCTATTCACCAGCCCTTTCAGCAACAGACTGTGAGCAGCATGAGGTCTCACCCGAGGCGAAGTTGAGGGGGTGGTTGCAGAATTAGGTTTCCCCAACCTAGTGATGCAAGTGTCAAAAGACTGACGAGCAGCGTAGTAATGGACTCTCACTGCAGACTTAAGACTACGCGAAGTCTCTACTTCGCGTCGATTATTTCAGCAACTGAGGATTTTCTGCAACATGTGCATCCATGGACTACACGGTATGGGGAACCTTGACAACAACAGGACAACGCAACATCGAATACGCTTCCTCCTTAGATTTAACAATCTTGCAAGGCTTTCTTACAGATTCTTCGACGTAGTTTTATGGCGATAAGCTATTAACAGCTTCTCTTGCAGCAACTCACTCTAGATCAGCGCGTTAGCTAGACCACGCGTCTGCTTAAGGACTTGATCACTTCTAATCAACCTTATCGAACAATCGTTGTTCATTCAACAACACTTAGGTTATTATCTTTACGGTGCATGCAAATGATTGAACCATACAATACTACGCGCTCCAATGCTGCACTCAAATCCAATGCTTAACTAGGTGGTTATCCAACAAATTCATGCATTCAAAGACTTAGAAGTGTTGAATACTTAACATTCATCCACACATGTGTTATTTAACATATTATTCCTCCCACTTCTTTGGCGAATACATATAAAATCAAACACCCAACTGATAATTGCGGCATCAAGCATCTATACTAAGTAAATGAACAGTTGCAAACACAAAACAATCACACTACACAATATTTAACGCGGTTCATGTTGAGATATTGTAACTTCTAAGAATATTATATTTGTACTTTATTATTGCGGAGATGTTTCATTCCTTCGTGAAGACCTTATTGTATATCCAGTGATGTTTTATTCCTCCGTGGAGAATGTGGAAACTTGGGTTATTAGACTTCCCTAGTGGGGGTTGGCCCTGTATGAGTCATGTGGGTTAAAGGGTTATTAGACCACCCTAGTGGGGTCGGCCCTGTCACATTATGTTAAGTGGTTAAGTTGGGGCCGACCTAGTTAATATAAAAGACAAGTCGAAGTAGTGTATAAATAGAGGAGGTGTGTTCCTCATTTATCACACTCACTCATTATTCACTCACTTGTGAATGGCGCATAGGTGAGAGAGAGAGATCTGCTATGGAGGAGAAGGAGCTCATGTTTGGGATATACATCTTTGTATTGTTGATCATCTATATTAAGGAATCTTTGCTGGGTTTTCTACCCCATGACGGTTTCCCAGGATAAATCTATGTCTCTTGTGTGTATGCTGTGCTTGTTGTTCTTTCAGTGATCCTGTATATGCTATTATTGTGAAATGAAATACAATGCTGATATTTTCTGTCTTAGAATATTGAATCTTAACATGGTATCAGAGCTAACCTGAAGGAAGGCAATGTATGGCACTTACGACACTTGCTTCACTTGCGACAATTTGAAGGTTAGGGTTTTATATAGCAAAAACTAGTCATCATGGAACTTTTGCTATAAATCCATTTTGGCGAAGGTTCAGGATCAGAAACCTTTACAGGTCATAGATAACATCCCCCTATAACTTGTGTCCAAAGGAAAGTCTGTAATTCGTTGTACTTTGTGATTTATGATCAGTACAAGTTAGGGTTTCGGCCTCTTCTAGATCTCAGTCATAAACAGGTGACCTAGGGAAAAAGGTCACAACTTGGGCTAGGAAACTCCAAATGAAATTTTGTAGAAAGTGACAGCTAGAGGACGAACTTTAGTTTCTCAGGTAAGTTTTTCAGAGGCCTAAGTTGAACTAGTGACACGTGGCATGTCATACAAGTTCGTTCTCCTGTTTTATCACATAAACAGGACACGTTGCGACACTTGGCATAACTCACTCTCAAAAAATCCAATTGAGGTCAGACCTATGGGGTTAGAAAGATGACCGGTCAAGATACTACAGGTAGAAGTTTCAGACCCTATGGATTTGTAATTTTAGAGATGCACCAGAAAAAATCAGGTACATATTTATGTCAAAATAGAATTGTTTTCTGAGCACCTTCATTCTTGGCTTATCACTGCCGCCGGAATTTAGGGCTTCGGAGAAAGTTGGAATTTATGGAATCGGAGTCCACGGCTAAATGATCCTCATCAAAATCAAAATTTAGAGACCAAGATCAAATTTTTTGGTTGGCTAGAAGGCCGAGCTTGATCAAACCCTAGTTCGGGATTTTGATCGTAAAGGTGAAAAGTTAGGGCTTTTGCAAAAGTTGGAATTTTTGAAATATGTGACCATGGATGGAAGCTCCTCAGAAAAATATAAGTTTAGAGCTTTGGATCGAACCTTTTCGTTGGACAGAAGGGTGGGTTTTATCAAACCCTAGTTCGGGCTCCTGTTGAGTGAATCCGGAAGTTTCGAAGGCAATTTTGAGAGGTCAAATTTTGCAGTATTCAAAATTGAAGTATACCAGCTTGATATTCTTAGCAAGCCACATCTTTCCATCCATTCAGAAGTTTGAAATTCAAAGTTTAAATTTTTAGGGTTTCTCTAACAAACCCTAATCCAGCTCCAGATCTAGTTTCAACAAATCAAAGTGGATTGGGTTAATCCTAGAAGAGAATGAATTGGACACCTGCATAAGTGAAGAAGTTCCAGTTTTAGAGGGAGATGAGGTTAAGGACTTACATAAGAAGACTACAAGAAATCTCGACAAGTGTGACTTGAGGAGATACAAGTATGTGTTGAAATATGTTCATGATATGTTTGTCTTCATATTATTGAGGTTAGTACAATCTTGATTAATCTTACAATTGTCTTATCATCCTAGTAAAAGTATGAATGCATGTGAATGATAGAAGACATTCATTGATTAGGGTTATGTGATTGTACTAATGCACCTGTGGTGTTGTATGAGGATGATGTTGTCTGCTAACAAGATACAGGTACATCAAGAAAGACAAATCAAGTTCTATGACCATGATGACATAAGGACAAAGACTCATCCATAGTCTTTGACCACATAGAAGATCTAGTTACGAGGTATGTATGACTTTGTTCTACTATGCTTAACCTATGAGATATGCAGGTTCTAGGACAAGGTCTCTAAATCATTGAGGAGAACAAAGAAGATATTGTTTGGGTATGTTAAGACATAACCAAGCTTGATAATCCAAGTATGTTTTCCTATATCAAGTTAGAATCCTACTTTGTTAGGATCTTAGGTAAGTATACCTATATATGAAATGATCATGACCATACATACTTAAGATTATTTACAATCATAATGTGTTGATAGTATTGACACTATACTAGTGAATGTATATGTATGAGATCATGACACTAGTGCACACTTGAGCATGCATAGTGGTCCAGGATGGATAAGAAGTTCAGAGACATATAGAGATCAAGCAGGAGGAAACCATAAAAGATAAGTATTTGAGTTGTTATTTGAATCTTTGAAATAGTAAATGATATTGCTTGTAATAGCTGAATGCATATTTGTATTCCTAGAATATATCATTAATAGTGTAAGAATTCATATAGCATTGAACAGTATACTACTAATATGCATATGATGGGTAAGTTGGGAAAACATTCCATTGTTGTTTATCTAGAATGAAACCTCTGTGAAGAACCTGCAATAATTAATTAATGAAAACACATGAAATGGTAGAAATAACAGAACTCAGAATCACTTTTATATTGATCGCAGGCCACTTCGAGGGGGCAACCTCCTTTGAGGAAGCTCAATACAAATAACTTCACGGTGTCTTCATTGATCTCAGCACAAACTTATATACTAAGTCTAGGCGCCAATACCATGTGTCAATACAAACCATGGGCCAATACAAAATATGGATCAACAACTACTACGAGACGACTTACAAAGCATATGCGTCCAACAACAATAAGACAAACTATGGATCAACAAATACTACGAGACGACTTACAAAGCATATGCGTCCAACAACAATATACTAACAAAGTAAATAGAAGGGTTGACATGGGTTCCTAACATCCCCTCTCCCTTAGAAAAAGCTTTGTCCTCAAAGCTTTAGATGTAGAAATTGATGCAGAATCTGAAGGAGTGGTTCCCCTGTAGCATCCTCGAGTTGCATTCTGGGCCAGTGACTCCTTTTGAGTTTCAGGGAGGGTTGCTTGAAAGTGTAGACGAAGAAGAACCATATCAACTACGTGAAAAGTTCGCTCAGAACGGTGTTGATCGGCTTGTTGTTTCAGTCAAATTCTTGCCATGTGAAGATTGTCCTGCAGAATGACAAGAATTTGATTGTGGTTTCAAAGAACCGAGTCAATTTCCTGAACTAGGGAGCTGCTGAGGGTGTATGGAAGAAGAACCGATGGTGCCTGTCCATAGACTTCTTCATATGGTGTCCTTTTAGATGTGGTATTGTACCACTGGAGCACTTCTAGGAAATCCATAGAAATAGTTATCCAAAGCTGGGTAGGGATGGGCAAGGGTTCGAGGAGTCCCGAAAGGAGTGGCGTTTCACCCTTGTTGACCTGGAAAGTATCACAGTCAGCCACCATCTGTTGAATTGTCATTTTCAGTCCCTGCCAAAAGAAGTTACATTGTTCCTGGTCATACATTTTGAGGAACCCAGAGTTCCCTGCTAATGAAGAAGCATGAAGTTCATAGAAGAGATAGCCCTATTGAACAGATTACAACCAATTTGGAACACATAGAGAAATAGTTGTAAGCGAAACAGGGTCATCAAATGTGCGAGAAGGAGCATCTGCCACCATATTGTCCTTACCCTTCTTGTAAGTGATCACATAGGCATAACCCATGAGTTGGATAACCCATTGCAAGTGTGTTGGGGAGGAGACCCATTGTGCCAGGAAATTTTTTAGACTCTGGAGATCAGTCTTGATGCAGAAATAATTCCCTAATAGGTATGGTTGTCACTTCTATACCACATGCAAAATAACCATCATTTCCTGCTGAGATGTAGATGCAGCTAAATTCTTACCGGAAAGGTCTCTTGAAGGCAACAATCCCACTGGTTCAGCAAAGACACCTGCATATCTATCAAAGGAAGTAAGGGAGACCGTTGATAGGTGCATCTGAATGGAATGGAGTTGAGCGATGAGACCATGTGAATTCTTCTTAAGGATATTTTCCAATCGATGCAAACTGATGATGTGGAGAGACCCTTGTTGTAAGCCCTTAAATTTGTGTTGTTTACCATTGACTGAAAACTGCATCCAAAGTTTAGCAAAATCCCATAAGATGGGGCCAAGTGTCCATAACCATTGAATGCCCAAAACCACATCACATCTGCCTAGGGACAAGTTGTTGAAATATTGTAACCTCTAAGAATATTATATTTGTACTTTATTATTCTGGAAATGTTACATTCCTCTGACGGGACTTTATTATGTATCCGAAGATGTTTATTCCTCCGATGGATTTTGGTAACTAGGGTTACTAGATCCCCCATGTGGGGTCGGCCCTGAATTAGTTTATTAGGGGCTATTAGACTCTCTTAGGAGAGGTCAGTCCCATTACGGTACAGTTTGGAGATGAGTATAAGTAGAGGAGGATGTTCCTCACTTATCCCATTCATTCATCCACTTGGGAGTAGCACACAAGTGAGAGAGAGGTCTGGATAAGAGGAGAAGGAGCTCTAGTCTTGGATTACATCTTGTATTTGGTTAATTATCTATATTGAGGAAAGCTTTGTTGGGTTTTCTACCCCATGAGGGTTTCCCAGGGTAAATCTTTGTCTATCTTGTGATTGTGCTTCTTTCAGTGATCTTTCTAGTGAAGTTAGGCTAAACTTAACATGGAATTAGAGATAGCCTGAATAGGACATCTTTCACAAGGTGAAAATACCTCTCTCTCCTCCTCCGATGAAAATTAGGGTTTCTGCAAAAAGTTGGAATTTTTAAATTTTGATTGCAAGGATGGATAGCCCTCCTCAAAATCGAAGTTTTGAGCCCTAGATCGAGATTTTTGGTTGGGTAGAACTCTGAGAAAGTCAAACCCTAGTTTGACCAAAAGTTCAAAAAACCAGAAAACCAGAGAACCAGAAAAGCTGCGCACTTGTGCACCAGTGAACCAGAAAAGCTGCGAAACTGTGCACTAGAAATCCAGAAAAGAGAAGACCAGAAAACTAGAAATTATGTTGCAGATCCGGAAGTTGAAAAGTTGAAGTTTCCAGAAGCAGAACACACCAGATCTCAACTTATTCAAGCAGATCTCCTGGTAAGTGTTATTCTATCTCTTGAGAAACTTCAAATTTTGTACCCCCTTGAATAAGATGGCTCCAAGCACTAAGCTTGAAGACAAGCTAGAGGGTATAGATAATTTATGGGCATGGAAATATAGGATTGGTCTCATTCTTGAAGAGAATGATCTTGCCCAATATATCAAGGATGAGATTGCAAAACCAGAAGAAGATGAAGCCAAAGAGAAGTATAGGAAGGACTTGATTAGGGAAAAGATAATTATTCCTGATTCTATAAAAGACCACTTGATTCCCCAAGTGGCATCCAAGAAAAATCCAAAGGAAATGTATGATTCCCTTTCCAAAATGTATGAGGGAAAGAACATCAATAGGAAGATGAATCCGAGAGCTCAATTGAAGAGCACAAAGATGAATAAAGGAGAATATGTTCAAGACTATTTCTCAAGGGTCTCCCAGTTCAAAGAATAACTAGATTCTATTGGAGATACCCTTGATGAATATTAACTTGTCATCACTACTCTAAATGGTCTCACTAGACCTTGGAAGTCATTCATCCAAACTAGGTGTGCCAAAAAAGAAAGTATGAAGTTTGATGTGGTATGGGAGGATTGCATTCAAGAAGAAGCTAGGGTTACGAACAGAGAAGCCATGCTCAAAGAAGATGACCAAGCCTTGGCCACACACACCAAGAGAAGAAGGAATCAATCCTACTTCAATAAGGATAGTCACAAGGAGTCTCAATCTCCACAAAGATTTCAGAAGAGAAGCAGAAGAAAACACTCTTATTTCCAATGTTTCAATTGTCACAAAATAGGACACATTGCTAGACATTGTCCTTCAAAGAAGAAGAAAGATCTTCACCATAAAAGACATCAAGCACATCTTGCAGAAGATGATAGTGAAGAAGAAGAAGAAGAAGAAGAGGAAGAAAGGCCTAACAAGAAAAGATCCAAAAGAGAAGAAGAAGAGGAAGAAAGGCCTCACAAGAAAATATCTAGAAGAGAAGAAGAAGAGGAAGAAAGGCCCTTCTTCAAGAAAAGATCTAGAAGAGATGAAGAAAAAGATTCAGAAGAGTATGTTCTATTCTCTGCACTCTCTAGATCCATAATACCTGGAGAGGATACATGGCTTATTGATAGTGGTGCTTCAAAGCACATGACTGGACAAAAGAAAACTCTTTCAAAACTGGAAGAGAAGACCTCCCCATAGAAAGTGTCATTAGGAGATGACTATCAATATCCCATCAAGGGAATCAGTGAAGCAAACTACAAACTTGACTCTGGATCTCCCATGAAGATGAAGGAACTATTGTATGTACCAGGGTTGAAGAAGAACTTGCTTTCCATCTCAGCTTTGGATAAGAAAGGTTATAGGGTTGCATTCATTGATGGACAAGTACTCATGTGGTCCAAAGGTAAATCTATTAAGGATGCAATTGTCATTGTTGAAGAGGAAGGAGGTATATACAAACTCAAGGGTCATTTAGAAGCTTCCCTTGTTCATGAATCCACTAGTCCAAGTGAGCTATGGCATAGAAGGCTTTCCCACATTAATTACAAAGCACTACCTCATGTGAGCAAAGTAGTTGTAGGACTACCAGATCTAAAGATTGAACATGAAGGCAATTTCAAGGGTTGTGCAAAAGGGAAAAATATCAAGAATCCTTTTCCAAAGAGTGAAACAAAGACTAAAAGTACTTTGGAATTGATCCATTCAGATGTATGTGGTCCCATGCCCACCACATCCTTGAGTGGATATGAATACTACCGAACTTTCATTGATGACTATTCAAGAAATACTTGGATATATTTCATGAAGGGAAAAGATGAAGTCTTTGGAAGATTCAAGGAGTTCAAAGCCTTGATAGAGAACCTTTCAGAAAAGAAGATCAAGATACTCAGGACTGATACTGGTGGAGAATATACTTCAAAATATTTTGAATCCTTTTGCAAAGAAGCTGGAATCAAGAGGGAACTAACCACTCCCTGCAATCCTCAACAAAATGGCATTGCGGAAAGAAAGAATAGAACCATCATGGAAGCAGTAAAGACAATGTTACATGGTCAAGACTTACCTATGCAGTCATGGGTTGAAGAAGCCAGGACAATAGTCTATGTGCAAAATAGACTATCTCACAGTGCCCTTGAATTCAAGACTTCGGAAGAAGTCTTCACAAGAAAGAAACACCTGAAGACCATGACTTGCTAGAAGCACAAGAACCCCCCATTACAAACATTTCAAGAAAAAGAAAGCTAGCATCGGCTAGAGATATTATACTAGGAGCTGAAAAGTATGGAGCTCTTGAAGTCTCCACTAGAGTGAGCAAGAAACCAAAGCATTTTCCAACTATGTGGCTTTGATGTGTGATCTTGTAGATCAAGAACCTACTAGTTATGAAGAGGTAGTTCATAAGAAAGAGTGGGTAGAAGCAATGACAGAGGAGTACCAGTCAATAATGAAGAACGATGTTTGGGGTATAGTTCCCAAACCAAAGGACAAAAGTGTGGTATCCTCCAAATGGATATACAAAATAAAGCATGCTGCAGATGGCAGTATTGAAAAGTATAAGGCAAGGTTTGTAGCTAGAGGATTCTCTCAGAAAGAGGGAATTGACTATGAAGAGACATTTGCACCAGTCGCAAGGTACACTTCCATTAGAACCATCATGGCACTTGCATCCATGATGAAGTGGAAATTACACTAGATGGATGTGAAGACAGCCTTCCTGAATGGTGTAATTGAAGAATAAGTGTACATAGAACAACCACAAGGATTTGAGGTGGAAGACAGAAGAACCCATGTATGCAAACTGAAGAAGGATTTGTATGGGTTGAAACAAGCTCCCAGAGCTTGGCATGGAAGGATTGAAAGTTGCTTAACTAGCTTGGGCTTTACCAAGAGTAAAGTTGATCCTAATCTTTATGTCAAGGTTATGAATGATGAACCTATCATTTTTTTGCTGTATGTGGATGATCTATTTCTGACTGCAAATGAGAAACAAATTGTCGAATGAAAGAAGAATCTCTCTTTAGAGTTTGAGATGAAAGATCTCGGATTGATGCACTACTTCCTAGGTCTAGAAGTATGGCAAGGCCCAAAAGGAATCTTTCTCAACTAGGGAAAGTATGCTGTGGAAATCTTGAAAAGGTTTGATATGTTGGAATGTAAAGCCATGGCCACTCCCATGGATTCCAACCTGAAGCTGTTAGCAGATGACTCATCAGAGTTAGTGGATGTAACTCTGTTCAGACAAATTATTGGGTCATTAATGTATCTAATGAACACTAGGCCAAATATCTGCTTTGCTGTGACACCTTGAGTTAGTATCTAGTGGAACCTAGACGTGTTCACATGATAGCTACAAAGCATGTGATGAGGTACCTAAAGGGTACAATAGATTTTGGTCTACATTACCTTGGAGATCATGACTTTAGATTGTATGGCTACATAGATGCTGATTGGGTAGGAAGCGTATCAGACAGAAAGAGTACATCGGGAGGATGTTATTGTCTCGGCTCTGCCCTGATCTTGTGGTATAGTAGTTAGCAGTCTAGTGTGGCTCTCAGCACAGCTGAAGTGGAATATATAGCTGCTTGCTCTTCTAGTTGTGAAGCAGTATGGCTTCGGAAGTTATTATCATGACTGTTTGACTTAGAGATGGAACCCACTGTGATTCTGTGTGACAAGTAGAGTTGTATCAAGATGACAGATAATCCAGTGTTCCATGATAACTCAAAGCACATAGAGATCCGATATTTCTATATAATGGATATGGTGCAGAAAGGAGCCATCAAGCTTGAGTATGTGAGCACTGACGGACAAGTTGTTGATGTATTGACCAAACCTTTATCTCGAGTAAAGTTTGAGCATTTCTGAGACAAGCTTGGTGTAGTTCAGAAGGACCCTCCTTGAAAGGGGGAGTGAAATGGTCGATGATGATACTTGGATACTGGTATCAGTGTGGATACCTGTATTGACGGTAAGGTCAATAAAGAGGATACCTATTTGTATCAGTGATGAGTATACTTGTGTCATTAATGTGGATACTATATTGATGAGGATATTGTATTGTGGATGTCGATACTGTATTGATGAGGATACTGTATCATCGATGTATTGATAATGAGGTTACCTATTTCGATGACAAGGTCGATGGTGAGGTCACCTGTTCCGACGATGAGGTTGATGAATGGTCCTTAGTGGATGTGAGGGGATTGTATCATCCTTGGACTTCAGTCCTAAACTGATCCGCAGATAGATATCTTTGAGAGTGAGGGGATTGTATCATCCTTGGACTTCAATCCTAAACTGATCTACAGACAGATGTCTCTGAGAGTGAGGGGATTGTATCATCCTTGGACTTCAATCCTAAACTGATCCGCAGACATATGTCTCCGAGAGTGAGGGGATTGTATCATCCTTGGACTTCAGTCCTAAACTGATCCACAGACAGATGTCTCCGAGAGTGAGGGGATTGTATCATCCTTGGACTTCAGTCCTAAACTGATCCGCAGATAGATGTCTTCGAGAGTGAGGGGATTGTATCATCCTTGGACTTCAGTCCTAAACTGATCCGCTGATAGATGTCTCCAAGAGTGACGGGATTGTATCATCCCTGGACTTCAGTCCTAAACTGATTCGCAAACATATGTCTCCGAGAGTGAGGGGATTGTATCATCCTTGGACTTCAGTCCTAAACTAATCCGTAGATAGATGTCTTCGAGAGTGAGGGGATTGTATCATCCCTGGACTTCAGTCCTAAACTGATCTACAGATAGATGTCTCCGAGAGTGGTCCTTAGACTTTGTCTAACTTTATGAGTGGACTGCATCGTCCCTAGACATGATATGGTGTCTTAAATATATCATGTGTGTCACAGGGTATGTTGCTATTGTAATATTGATCGAGAGGATCCAGTTGATGACGATGATGCTGATCGTGTGATGACGATGACGCTAATTGTGTGATGACGATGATGTTGATCGTGTGATGACGATGATGTTGATCATGTTATGACGATGATGTTGATCGTGTGATGACGATGCTGATGATCATGTGATGACGATGCTGATGATTGTGTGATGACGATGCTGATGATTGTATGATGACGATCATGCTGATGATCAAGAGGATCTAGATGATTATGTTACTGTAGCTGCTCGAGTGCTGCAGAAGATGAAACTCAATACTGACGATGTTGATGTTCCAGTATTGAAGATCTTGAAGATGTTCCAGTAACTGATTGAGTTACTGAAGAAAGATTCTGATGATTTATAGATGTACCATGTATTATGTAGTTGATGACTCATTGCTCCTGCAGATGTTGTTATAATATCCTTCTCGTTAAGGGGGAGTGTTGAAATATTCTAACCTCTAGAATATTATATTTGTACTTTATTATTCCGGAGATGTTACATTCCTCCGACGGGACTTTATTATGTATTCGTAGATGTTTATTCCTCCGATGGATTGTGGTAACTAGGGTTATTAGATCCCCCATGTGGGGTAGGCCTTGAGTTAGTTTATTAGGGGTTATTAGACTCTCTTAGGAGAGGTCGGCCCCATTACGGTAAAAGTCAGTTTGGAGATGAGTATAAGTAGAGGAGGATGTTCCTCACTTATCTCATTCATTCATCCACTTGGGAGTAGCGCACAAGTGAGTGAGAGGTCTGCATAGGAGGAGAAGGAGCTCTAGTCTTGGACTACATCTTGTATTTGGTTGATTATCTATATTGAGGAAAGCTTTGCTGGTTTTTCTACCCCATGAGGGTTTCCCAGGGTAAATCATTGTCTATCTTGTGATTGTGTTTCTTTCAGTGATCTTGCTAGTGAATTTAGGCTAAACTTAACACAAGGAAAACATGTTAGAGAGGAGGCTATAATATTCCAGAGAGATACGCACATTATGACACTTCCCCTTGCAAGGTAAGGTGCCCTCATTGGAAACCATGACTTCAAATTTGGAGCAAGGATGGACAAAACAATCATCTTGTTTGGCAATCCGAGGGTCAATGAAGTTATGAGTGCTACTAGAATCAATGATTTTTGTAAGAGGAAGCTTCTTGAAGTAACCCCTGACCCGCATTGTTTGGGGGGTGGTGACGCTAGAGAAAGCATGGAGATATATCTCTGGTTGTTCATCCTGAGATGGGGGCTCAATAGGCGGCTCCTGAATGTCGACCTGATCATCCACTGTATCTGGAGCTTCTTCACCAATTTTAGAGGCAGGTGGAGAATCCATATTAGAGAGATAGAGCTTTTGTTGAACACATCTATGTCCCCGAGTGAATTTCTCATCACAGTTATAACAAAGCCCTTTTTCTCGGTGTGCTTGCATCTCTGTTTCAGACAAATGCTTGATAAGAGTTGGTCGAGGAGCTGGCGGGATGGGAGGTCGTTGAGAACCCATATTTCGAAAGGGAACAAAAGTGGGTTTGGAGCATTGTTGGGCTGCAATCTTGTCTTCTGCCAACTTAGCCAACCCTAGGACTTCCATCATTGTGTTGGGATAGAACATTTTGACCTCTGAGCAGATTTCATCCTTGAGACCACTGATAAAACAACTACTGTAGATATCATCGGACAATCCTTCTGTGTGATTGGCTAGTTTCTCAAATTTTGTTTGATACTCTCTCATAGTGCCAATTTGATGAAGTTTAGTGAGCGCTCCGGTGAAGTCATCAAAAGCACTAGGACCAAATCGTTGCAAAAGGAGTTGGCAAAAATCTGTCCATTTTGGCTCGTCATGAGCCTTGATGTACCAACGGTACCATTGAAGGGCTTCCTGTTCCAAATGAAAGGATGCAAGTAGAAATTTTTGGACATCAAAAGTATTATGCAGACTGAAATACTGTTCTGCACGATAGATCCATCCAGTCGGATCAGTACAATTGAAGCGGGGAAATTCAAGCTTTGGACCATGGAAATTGCTAGAAGAAGAGAACCCATTGGCTGCAGATTCTGATTCTTGGTGTCGGTTATTGTTCACGGCTGAATGTTGAAGATGGAGGATGAGAAATTTTTCATCTAGATCTCGGAGTTTGGTTTGGATGGCTGCAATTGCTTCCTCCATGGTTTTTGCTCCTACACGGGTGACAACCATAACCAAGAGGTTTTTTTTAAGAAATGGATCTGCAACTGCGTGGAAGGGATAAGAATAATTGGATCTGAAATGGCGCGAAAGGGATTGGCAACAGATGGATCTGAAACGATGTCAAATGGATAAAAAATGACTGGATCTGAAACGGCTAGATCTGGAACGGCTTGGAATGGATCTGAAGTAGTGTGGAAGTGATCGGAAATAGTTCAGCTGAAAATAGATATGGACCCTAGGTATGTTCGGCTTCCTAACAGTTCAGGGGTTTCACTTGACCACCAATGATGTATGACGACTTGCGTATTGGGGTAGTACCCCTCACTCCACGGCTCAGGTAAAACTGATAACCGCTTTGCCACAAATGACAGCTCTTGGTTTACCTCACGGGTGGGAACTAGTCAATCAGGTAGGGGTCATTGCCCTTTTCGCTGGCAGGTCCTCTCAATAGGCCAGCTACTTTGGGGTTCCTATGGTACTCCTCACAATTAGTTTTAGGGATTATGCCCAAGTACTTCCCACAGTTAAGCGAATAGGGATTATTCTTAGATCCGAACTTGCAATAGATGTGAAAAAAAAATTGGCATAAATTCCACCCAACGAGCCCAAGAAAGTGCTCCGATACCAGATGTGAAGAACCTGCAATAATTAATTAATGAAAACACACAAAATAGCAGAAATAACAAAACTCAAAATCACTTTTATATTGATCGCAGGCCACTTCGAGGGGGCAACCTCCTTTGAGCAAGCTAAATCCAAATAACTTCACGGTGTCTTCATTGGTCTCAACACAAACTTATATACTAAGTCTAGGCGCCAATACCATGGGTCAATACAAACTATGGGCAAATAAAAAATATGGATCAACAACTACTGTGGGATGACTTACAAATTATATGCGTCCAACAACAATAAGACAAACTATGGATCAACAAATACTACGGGACGACTTACAAAGCATATGCGTCCAACAACAATATACTAACAAAGTAAATAGAAGGGTTGACATGGGTTCCTAACAACCTCTTTGCTGACATGCTGAGAGTTGTGCACGCTCTTGATAGTATGTTCTGGTAGAGATGGAAGTCGTCTAGATAACCACTGTATGCATACAGGATATGAAAAGTGTTGTGCCAAAGTATTGGTCAAGATAGTTGCATAACCATGTGAATCATATTTGTATGCATAATAGGTTATCATGTCAACATGATTTGATGATTATGAAGTATTACTAGTCATGCAATTAAATTTGATTTGTAGGAAAGATCATGAAGAATGATGAACACAGAACAAGTGATGGATGTTCAACAAGAAGACTTACAAATCAAACATACTATAGAAGGCTTATGGCTAGAAGATTCTCTTAGAAAGAGGAAGAGGATCATCACGAGCTGTTTGCTCCAAGTGGCTAGATAATACCATTCTCTTAATGGTATAATTGAAGAAGAACTACGAATCGATAAAACTCCTAGGATTCAATTGAAGAAAGCTTGGTACAGGTACCCAGGATCGATAGTCAGTTGATGAGCTTAATGATCACCATGGCTGATGTGGATTTCAACCTTTTCTACAAGGTTGAAGATGGTGTCTATATACAGATGACATTCTTCTCTTAGATGGATGCAAGAAGGAACTCACCACAGAGTTCGAATGATCTTGAGGCTCATATTAGTAGACCCATCTAACGAGAGATGGCATGGATAGATATGCAGAAGATCACTCAATGTAGAGTGTGAATGATGTTTAGTCACAGAGGGAGAACTGATAGCTTCTTGACAAGCTTGGGCTTTACCAAAAGTAAAGTTGATCCTAACCTTTATCTTAAGGTTATGGATGATGAACATGTCATACTATTACTGTATATGGATGATCTCTTTCTGATAGGGAATGAGAAACAGATCATGGAAAGAAAGAAGAACCTAGCTACAGAATTTGAGATGAAAGATATCGGATTGATGCATTACTTCCTAGGTCTGGAAGTAGGGAAAGGCTCAGAAGACATCTTTCTCAACCAAGGAAAGTATGTTGTGGAAATATTGAAAAGATTTTATATGTTGGAATGTACAACCATGGCCACTCTCATGGATTCCAACTTGAAGCTGTTAGCTAATGACTCATTAGAGTTAGTGGGTGTAACTCTGTACAGACAGATTATTGGGTCATTAATGTATCTGATGAACACTAGGACAGATATATGCTTTGCTGTGAACACCTTGATTCAGTTCACCTGATAGCCGCAAAGCATGTGATAAGGTACCTGAAGGGTACGATAGACTTTGGTCTATATTATTTTGGGGATCATGACTTCAAATTGTATGGCTACACAGATGTTGTTTGGGAAGGAAGTGTATCAAACAGAAAGTGTACATCGAGTGGATGTTATTGTCTAGGATTTGCCATGATCTCATGGTTTAGCAGGAAGCAATCTAGTGTGGCTCTCAGCATAGCTGAAGCAGAATATATATAGCTGCTTGCTCTGCTAGTTGTGAAGCGATATGGCTTCAGAAGTTGTTATCAGGACTGTTTGACTTAGAGATGGACCCCACTGTGATCCTGTGTGACAAACAGAGTTGTATCAAGATGACAGAGAATCCAATGTTCCATGATAAGTCAAAGCACATAGAGATCCGATATTTCTATATATGGGATATGGTGCAGAAAGGAGCTATTAAGATTGAATATGTGAGCACTGATGAACAAGCTACTGATGTATTGACCAAACCTCTGTCTCGAGTAAAGTTTGAGTATTTCCAAGACAAGCTTGGTGTAGTTCAGCAGGACCCTCCTCGAAAGGGGGAGTGATATGGTCGATGATGATATTTGGATGTTGGTATCGTTGTGGATACCTGTATCGATGATGAGATTTCCTATATCGATGGTAAGGTCGATGAAAAGGATACCTGTATTGATATGGATACTTGTATCGATGATAAGGATACTGTATCGATGATGAGGATAATGTATCAATGATGAGGATACTCATATTGATGATGTGGATACTTGTATCAATGATGAGGATACATGTGTTGATGATGAGGTTACATGTTTCGACGGTAAGGTCAATGATGAGGTTACCTGTCCCGATGATGAGGTCAATGATATCAACAATAAGGTTGATAAGTGGTCCTAAGACTTGGTCTAAGTGGACGAGAGGGATTGTATCATCCCTGGACTTCTGTCCCTGAATTGATCCGTGGACATATGTCTCCGAGAAGTGGTCCCTAGTGGACATGATAGGACCGCATCATCCTTGAACGCTTGGTTCAAAATGTACATGATAGGACTACATTGTCCCTAAACACTTGGTTCAAAATATACGTGATAGGACTGCATCATCCCTTAACACTTGGTTCAAAATGTACGTGATAGGACTGCATCGTCCCTGAACGTTTGGTTCAAAATGTATGTGATAGGACTGCATCGTTTCTGAACGTCTGGTTCAAAATGTACGTGATGGGGATTGTATCATCCCGGAACCCTTGGTTCAAAATGTACATGATGGGGATTGCATCATCCCAGAACCATTGGTTCAAAATGTACGTGATGGGGATTGCATCATCCTGGAACCACTAGTTCAAAATGTACATGATGGAGATTGCATCATCCCAGAACCACTAGTTCAAAATATACATGATGGGGATTGCATCATCCTGGAACCACTAGTTCAAAATGTACGTGATGGGTATTGCATCATCCTGGAACCACTAGTTCAAAATGTACGTGAGGGGATTGCATCATCCTAGAACCCTTGGTTCAAAATGTACGTGGTAGGATTGCATCATCCTTGGACTTATGTCCTAAATTGAGAGGGATTGATCATCCCATAATTGGATCATGTGTGTTGCAGGGTATGCTGTTATGATGCTGTTGATCTAGAGGATCCAGTTGATGATATGATGCTGTTGATTGAGAGGATCTAGTTGATGATATGATGTTGTTGATCGAGAGGATCCAGTTGATGATGTGATGTTGTTAATCGAGAGGATCCAGTTGATGATGTGATGCTACTGATCGTGATGATCTAGATGACGATGTTGCTGATTGTGATGATCTAGATGACGATGATGTCGATCATGATGATCTAGATGACAATGTTGTTGATCGTGATGGTATAGATGATGATGTTGTTGATCGTGATGGTCTAGATGATGATGCTACTGATCGTGATGGTCTAGATGACGATGCTACTGGTCGTGATGGTCTAGATGACGATGATCTAGATGATGATGTTGTTGATCGTGATGATCTAGATGACAATGTTATTGATCGAGATGGTCTAGATGACGATGTTGCTGATCATGATGGTCTATATGATAATTCTACTGATCGTGATGGTATAGATGACGATGATGTTGATCAGTTGATCCAGACGATGAGCCTATTGATCGAGTGATCCATATATGATGATGTTGTAGTTGATCGAGCATTGTAGAAGATGAAGACTCAATATTGACGATGTTGATGTTCCAGTAACTGAATGAGTTACTGATGATGATGTATAAAGAAAGCTTCCAATGATTTATAGATGTATCATGTATCATGTAGTTGATGACTCCTTGCTTGTGCAGATGTTGTTATAATATCCTTCTCGTTAAGGGGGAGTGTTGAGATATTGTAACTTCTAAGAATAGTATATTTGTACTTTATTATTATGGAGATGTTTCATTCCTCCATGAAGACCTCATTGTATATCCAAAGATGTTTTATTCCTCCGTGGAGAATGTGGTAACTTGAGTTATTGGACTTCCCTAGTGGGGGTTGGCCCTGTATGATTCATGTGGGTTAAAGGGTTATTAGACCACCCTAGTGGGGTCGGCCCTGTCACATTATGTTAAGTGGTTAAGTTGGGTCCTTACTAGTTAATATAAAAGACAAGTCTGATTAGTGTATAAATAGAGGAGCTGTGTTCCTCATTTATCACACTCACTCATTATTCACTCACTTGTGAATGGCGCATAGGTGAGAGAGAGAGAGAGATATTCTGTGGAGGAGAAGGAGCTCATGTTTGGGATATACATCTCTGTATTGTTGATAATCTATATTAAGGAAGCTTTGCTGGGTTTCTACCCCATGAGGGTTTCCTAGGATAAATCTGTGTCTCTTGTGTTTATGTTATGCTTGTTGTTCTTTCAGTGATCTTGTATATGCTATTATTATGAAATGAAATACAATGCTGATATTTTATGTCTTAGCGTATTAAATCTTAACAGTTTACCCCCCGGATGGAGGCTACGTCCACAAGAACTGTTGTTATATTGGTCTTTCTGGGAAGGGTACAGTAGTTCTTAGTCTCCGTACTCAGCTGCAGACTCTCTTCTGTCTCAAATAGGTCTCTACACACACAGCTGCAGATCCTTTACAATGGCTTCCACGCTTAAGGATTCTATCAATATTCAATAGTGACCTCTTATGACCAATGACAAAACCTTCCCTTACAAAATCGTGCCTTCTTTTTAGATCATTCCTGTAGGTCATGTCTTTACATTCCGCACGAAAAAAACCTTAGGTTTACAAAAATGGTTATAGTCTCAAGCTCATTAAGCTCGCTGGATGCTGGTAGTGAATATTCCATCATGGCCTACCCAAAGTGCATTCCCACATCGCTATCGGCTTTCCTTTCGCACGTGTGCCAACAAGTCACTTTCACTAAGCCACCCTTCCTCTAATAGCCTTATGCGACTGGTTCAAGTAGTGGTTCTTTCGCATGTGTGACCAGTTGCTTTCTTCCGCTTCTGCTCATGCCCTCCGTTCAACACTCCTGGATCATATTTACCAAAAATAGACCACCGACGGTCTAACCAGAACACGCGCCCGTCTCCCATCCAACACTCTGCTTTGATGGCACCCCGTAGACTGGACACTTCGCAGAACTGTCTCCTCGCAGTACTGCCCTTCGTAGCTCTTCCGACACTACGTTGCGCGCAACTTCGTAGCATCACAAAACTTACATCCAAAATAATTCAGCTGAACTACGCTCATCTTCGCAGTTCCAAAACTTGGTTTGGTAAAAAATGCCCCACTTGGGCCAGGCCCAACATAACAATACTTACTCTTCACAACCCACATGTATCATCATATTTCATGTACTGAATGGGAACATTAAAGTTGGGACTGAGTTCGAATCTCCTTGCATAAGGATCCAAGTACTCGATGAATCGCTTCTTGGAAGGATATGTTGTGAATTCATCGGGGAATGGCATCCTTGGCATCTCATAGAGCTACTTTGGAAGGTGGAGCTTGAGTCTGTTGAAATCCCTACGTTTACACATAGAGGCTATGCATTCATCCTTCTCAAGTATAATATAAGTTAGTCCTTGTTCTTTCCGACAAGTTTCCATAGCCAGTCCTGAAGGGCCTGCTCCAACAAGTACAATCTTGGCATATTTTCATGTTCAAATAATCATCGTTGGTCTCCTTTCTATGTTGTTCAGAGGAGCCGGCCTCCTTTCCATCTTGTTTAGAGGAGGAACTTTTTATGATCAATTCGATAGCCTCCCTACCATATTGCTCTCAAAAGCACTCACTAATTTCAAATTTTAAACTTTTCCTGCTCATTTATTGAGTTCAAATTTCAAACTTTGGCATGGGCAGGTGCATGGATTCCATGGCATGCATTGCCTTCGTATGAATATTCACCTCGAGATTTGGAAAACTGTTGGTTACATTGTGTTTCCTATTGGTACAAACCTATACACCAATTTTTCTTCAATGTGTTTTTCTCAACATTGAGCTACTAGGAGTGGTCTAACAGATGACCACTAGGAAAAACAAACTCAGGGTGAAATAGTCGCTTCGTTAGACAACTCCTTTCCTCTAAATCCTATGAGATCCCACTGTAATAAAGAGAAAATCAGAGTGTTCTTCTATCATCCTCTAAATCCCATGACCTAATCATATTGACTTGACTCCAAAGAAATCCTATGAGAACCCACTATAATAAAGAGAAAATCAGAGTGTTCTTCTATCGTCCTCCAAATCCTGTGAGTTATATTCCAAAGGTTGTGAGAGTCCACTGTAATAAAGAGAAAATCGAAGTGTTATTCTATCATCCTCCAAATCCTATGAGTTTTTCTTATCAAATTGACTCCCAAGATATCATGTAAGATCCCACTATAATAAATAAAAAATCATTGTTCTTCTATTTTCCTCCAAATCTTGTAATGTACCCAAACATGATTTAGGCACACTAACTCGAAATTGACTGGTTTTGGACTAGAAGTTTAAATTTATGTCCCAAACACCACTATAGCTTTACTATTTCTTCCAAATAGGGATGCATGGGTGACTACAGACTCTATACAACCAGATACACACAACATAAAGCTTTACATACATGAATCAATTGATTTTCTTTGACATTTTTCACTTTTCAGGATGCATCACACCTTGGAAAACCATTTGGGAAATCCAAATGACTGGAGGCAATTTCCCTAGGAATTATGTGGAGATACTTCTACTTATGGTGTAGTAATGGAATCAATTAAAAATAATTAAGGGTCTATATTTTAGTTCTGAAAACACCTATTTATCTTATAGACTCATAACATAATGAAACACCAAATAGATTCAAGACTAGGTGCTCAAACTACAAGGTTTGGACAAAATACCTTGCATACCCAAGACTTCCCAAACACAATCCAATTGACCTGAATTTCCTCAATAATAGTATATTTCTAGGCTAACTCATCCAAACTGACTAAAATGATTAAAAGACTAATTTCTAGAATCACTTAAGGAAGATTTACAGGGCAAAACTAGAAATTGCTTATCATTGACACGTGAGGGTTATAACAGTATAATCTTAACAATTAATTGATAGGAATGCAAATTGAGACTTTATTAAAAATAGAGGGTCACTTCTAGGATTTTTGTGGCTTCTTCTTGTAGATGCAAATACATGAGAATCTGATACAAGTAATATACAAATAGATCTACAGAATTACAGAAAGAAAGATAGGCAACTTCTGCTCCAATGGAATATTTCTTCCTTACTAGCAGATTTGTATTTCTAGTGGATCTTGAATTCAATATTAATATTTGATCCATATGGTGATCCCTCCACCTGATATAGTCATTATGCATCCCAATAGATGGTCAACAATAGAAATCCACACCTACAGGTGCAGCCTCCAACAACCACACTACACACCACTAGAAACTAACTAGGAAAACCCACTGAAATTGGAACTTGATGGAACTGGAACACCATAAAATTAACTAAAATCCATGGCACACTAGAACACCATGGTACTATTGTAATATGCTCAACTAGAAGGAATGGATGTCCAACTCCTCACTCACTGGATGATCTCTCAACTAGATATAATTGGACAGAAACAACACATCTCACAAGTCAAGACAAGTGAAGAGCTTCTCAATAAAAATGACAAAAGGGAAAAATATTATTCAAGGAGTCTCTCATACTCAATTTTATAATCTTCTGATATTTTTTTCCTTCCTCTAGATCCTTGTTCCTTGAAATTTGAGCCATTGATGAGTTGGTTGATTTTTTGGAAATTTACCTTGCATATGGACCCACTTGTCTCCACAATTGTGCCCTCACTAGATAAATTTGGACCTTGCATATCTTAATGAGTTTCCTTTGTGCTTCTTGGATGTTTCTATTCCTTCTTCAACAAAATTATGTAAACTTCTGCCTTTCCTACTTTTCACTGCTTTCCTGCTTTTCAACTGCTTTCCTGCTTTTTTAGTTTTTTTCCTGCTTTTCCTTTGATGAAGATAAATCACAAGGGTCCACCCATCCTCCTATGCACCCTCTTGTGCCACCTAGACATTTCCAACTCATTAAACCAATACTTAACAATTAAATATTCAAAATTATGGACCTACTTAAATTCTTGATGATTTGATTTAATTATGCATAGTTATTGTAGGCCAATTAATTTCCAAATTAAACAATTCCTACTCTAACCCATGGGAATTGAATGGGTTAGTGGTATGATCATGGTTCGATTAGGGAGGGGACATTACAGTTCTCCCTGCCCAATATTACTTGTCCCCAAGCAATTGCAATCCTAGGTGTTACAACACCTGCTCACCTTCCCATGTTGCATATTCATTGGGTAGATCTTTCCATAAAACAAGGTATTCTTTTATGGTGCTATTTGCTAGCTTCCTCTCTCTTATCTGCAAAATCCTTTCTAGCACTAGGATCAATTGTCCTTCATCGTCTAGTGGGGGTAGATCTACTGATACTGGCACTTCATAGACATTTGAATTCCAAATTCCAAATTGAACTCAATGAAGAACCACCATGGTACTATTGTTCCAACTTTGATTATAACCTTGCCCATTAGAAATAACTTTGTTCCTAACGCAAATTTTTGTTCAACCTAGTTGAGCATTCGAGCCCAAAAGTGATCCTACGGTCCCAAATGAACCTGAGATTTGCAAGGTTTCTAGAACATCCACCTTTGATCCATATAAAGAGCCTTTTGAAGACTTCCAAAACAACAAGCTAAGAAAAAGAAAAAGAAAAAGTCCATCAATCATAAGTATTCCCATTTAAGAAATTGTACCACTCTTTCCCATGGATATACTCTTGTAAATTAATGTTGTCCTGCACTCCTTTTGCAACTACTAAATGGGATACATCATGCAATTCCAGGATCCCATTGTTTATGTTGCATCCTACTAGACATCTCCATCATCTAGAACAATTTTTCATCCCAAAGAGTGTTAAGATCCCATAACCAAATTGGTATACCACCACTACCAATTCCTCTGAAAATATTTTCTATTACATCCAACAAATTTTGGATATCCTCCTGTGCTAGCTAACTTCTTGCATGCATTGCTACATCCAACATTCTATGAATATAAGTTGAACTTGTATCAGGTGGCCTGCAAGGGGAAGATCTCCAAAAACCTTCTAATGATTTTGTAACTACCTCTTTATGTATTTAGGATGTTGTGATATGTCTATTGTTGAACCTTGGGAGGTGATTAGGCATTCAACAACCCACTCTATATCCACATGCCTCATTATGGACCTCATGCTGTGAGATGACACCATTTGATTTGGGTAAATTCTCATGCCTCTCAATCTTACCTATTTTCCATCATAAGTTTTTAGTCTCATCTTTGATACCTTATAGTTCACGGTATGCTCCCCAATAGAGAATAAACATTGAACCCCCAATACTATTTTTGTGTCAGCCACATTCACAGCATAGAAACTATATGTCATTGTATAATCTCCTATGATTAGCTGCAATTTAGGGATCCATTTAGTACAATCCATGGAATTATTATCAGGAATCATGATAGTGAAACCATCAAATGTCTTTGTGAGTAGCTTTCTCCTTTCCACCATTGCAACATCGATAAAATTGTGGGTGGAAACCCTATCCACCAGTATTGTAGCTCTTTGGACTTGGAATACTCTCTTGAATATGAGAATATGAAATCGAGGTAATCTTCTCAACACATCAATCCTTCCATGCTCTAGTTTTGGGCGCTCTTCTTTGGATGTTTCATAACCACCCTCTGGATTAGTCTTCTCATCTTCACTCTTGTCTTCTGCTTCACATTCAGAGAATACTTCAATGTAGTGTGCTTTCCCTTTAGCACATGTATGGCTTGAAACCTATGGTTATTGGAGGGTGAAACACAGCTCCTTTCTCCTTAACTCATCTCGGTCTTTAAAATTGTTATCCTTCTTGAAATTTCCCGTGGAATTGTTTTTGAAAGGTTTCTTGTCCATGAATTTGGACGGAATATTTTTTCTTGGTGGAAATCTAGTTTTTGGTACAACATCTTGCAGGTCTCTAGTCTGAATCATGGCATCCTGCAAGGTTGCAAGTCAGTAAGAATTAACCATTCCCTTTAATGTCTTTGCTAATCCTTTTGTAAACAGAAGCACTAGGCGAGCGTATGATATGTCTGGTACCATGACTACAACTCGTTGAATTCTAAAATATATGCCGCAAGTGCTCTTGTTTGCTTCAATTGGGAAAGATCCCTAAAATACATCTCCATATCTCTTCTATCAAACCTTTCTATGAACTTTCTTGTAAAATCTTCATATGTGGTGACTTGCTCATGACCCAATGTTTTAAATCCATGAAACCACCATTCATTGGCTTCTCCTTCCAAATGTAAAGTGGCCATTTTGATGGCATTATATTCTACTATGGAATTTAGCTGAAAATAAGTGTCAAGTTTTTGAACCCATTCTCTTACAGTGCATTTAGAATACCCATCAAAACTTGTAAGAGGGACCCTTCCATGGTTGTGCTTCAGCAAAAAAATTGGAACTTGTGTTCAATTGATTCAATTGTATCCTCTTGGTTTGTTTCGCTCCTTAAAGTTGCAAAACTCATATAAATTCATGTGTTCCTTGAATTCTCCACTAATAGCCTTATATTCCTCAAAATAGGCCTCTAATATCTCCTCAAGTTCATTAGGCATTGGAACTCCCATGGCTTGTGGTTATAGGAACTTGGGCATTGTGGATATAGGGGATTCCATGAAGCCATGAGTACAATTGTGTGGCCCAGTTCGGGAGAAAATTAGTTCTCGATGCACTCTCAATGGTGTTTTTGTCCCCATCATAATATCCATTTCTACTCCCTTCACCATTTTTTCTTCCCAATCCTTGCTTGGTTAACATGTCCATGAGGCTCCCAAACTCTTTTCTCAGAATTTTAAATGCAGTAGCATAAAGGATCACTGAAAGATAAACAAGCACAACATAGAAAATAGTACACAATAATTTATCCTGGGAAACCCTTGTGGGGAAGAAAACCCAACAAAATTATTCAATATAGATTCGTCAAAAAGTACAATAGCAATCCTCATGCGTCAACCCAAAACAAGAAGTCTCCAGAGAAGCTACTCTCCTTGACTCTATCTTTCTACTTGTTAACACCCAAAAAGTGCTCACTAGCTCATTTCCTTATTCACATGACCCATTTGTCTACTTTTCCACCATTTGAGCCTCTAAAGCCATCAAAAGGTCACCAAAAGACCATAATATACCCCTTTTCCCCTCAAAAGATATATTTTTCCTCAAAAAACATAAAAAACCCTCAAAAAGGGTCCAGAATTCCCAAAAATATTAAAAGGGAATAAAAATATTCAAAATATTCAAAAAAGGAAAAAGGAGGGAAAAAGGTACCTAAACCATGTTGGTCAATACCATTGGTTTCCTTAAAACCATAATGGTATTCCCCACCACCAAAAACTATAAAAAGGTGGTAGGGGCTCCTCACTTTCCATCCATCCATCATCATATCCTCACGTTGTCAAAATCTCTCCTGAGACTTTTGGCCATTTTCAGCATCCTGGAGAAGAGACCATTGGAGCTTGGAGCTACTCACCCTTGGAGTTGCTCAACATCACATCCTCACCATTTGAGGTATCTTAATACAAAACATTCTTTTATTTCTTGTTCTTTCTATGAATCGTTTTTAGATGTATTTGTTATATGCACATGTTAGTTTATATTTAGTTTTAATTCATAATCGTCTTTTGCTTTCTATATTAAAACTGCTATCACATTGTGGATAGGTGCCCATTGCACAAAGCTTGGTTGCAAAACCAAGCCAATAGTTTTTGGCGACTCCACTAGCTTCGAATTCTTAGATCTTGGTTTTTTGCTTTAGATCTTAGTTTTTGTTAGTTTTTAATCATTTCAATTCACAGATCTGCAATCCTAGACAACAGATCCATTGCTGTTCTAGATCTTGGCCTTTTCTGTTGCCATTAACAGCCTAAAATTTCCATTTTCGGGTTTGTTTTTCGGCATCCATTTTTCGGCTTTCGCCTCGTGACTTTTCGCCCAACAGTCGCGCGGCTCATCATAACTTCACGGCCTTTTTCCGCACGGCACACCGCGGCTTCGCAGCCATTTTACGCATTGCACATCGCGGCCATTTTCCGCGCTACACATCGTGACTGTGTGGCTGAAACCTGCGCTGCACATCGCTACTGTTTCCCCAAAACCCGCGATGCTGTTATTTTGAATTCGGCCAATTTTTTGGAAAATGTTTTGCTATATTTTTTTCCCATTTAGCTTATTTTACAGCATTATTGTTTTTGCATTTTTACAGCCATACTAAATCTTTTTCTATTTATATATGCTCCATTAAAAAGTCTTTTTAAAAATTTTCAGTAATTGAAAGAAAGATTTTCTGCATTCTATTTAGATCATAGGTTTCACTGTTTATTTGCTCAATAGTTTTCCCAAGCAATTTTCTAAGAGATCCATTTATTTCTTGAAATATTTATGTTATTTGCTTCCCTTTAAATTATTTCAAAGATCCATTATTTTTGAATAGTTTTTTCAAGCATTTACATTTCAAAAAACGCCTTTATTTTTTGCAAACTGGAAGCGTCTTTTCTTTCATTTGTAATCAATCTCCCAAGCGAGGCAAATCAATTTCAGTTCAATAATCACACGTGCACCCAATTTACCACATTATTTAAACTGAGCCTTAAAATCTACAATAACTCAACAAACGTTTTAACCCCACTTGGGGAGCACTTAAAAGAATCTTGTAGTTAGGTAGAATTGAGGGGATAGGTGTTCCAATAACATCCCTCAATTATTTACATTTGAGACATAGTGGTTGTCCTTTACGGTACCAAAACCCCTTATAATTTTGACACGGTTATCAACCAATTTATCGGGAAGGCCTCTCCCTTAGGAGGGTTGAAGTAGCCAGACTGGTTCTGGAAGTCTGAGTGGAACACCGAAATCCATTTAGTAACTGAAGAATACCTTTACAAGTTCTCGGTGTACACCCGTACGGGGGTACAGCGGCGATAGAACCAAACTGCAGATTCACCCAACCGAATGTATCATGAACGGGGTATCCTAGTTTCCACTCTTTAGGAGTGTCTACCCAGTGTCCCTCCCAGTAGGGGGATATCTAGTCGTTGATTCAACACTCTATATTGTCTGACTTGGATTTCATGACGTTGCAGAGAATATCATTTGTTGACTCACAATACTTCTGGTTAGGTGTTTGCATGATACAATACCCACCTTTGGTCTAGTGAGCACCACTTTTTTCTAGGAACTGTTTGACTTTTGGTATTTTGACCACTTTGTTGGATCCCTCCACTTATTATAGTAAAGCTATTATAATAAGTGTTTTTGAGGTTGGTTGTTGGCCTGAGAGCCATTATTTTTGCACTCTCCTCTTGCACTCATTGTTGCACTAGGGTTTTGAGTTCTTTACATCACCACCTTTCACTGAAATTTTTATATATTTCTCACCATTGAGAATTTAAGACAATCTCGTCGTCTTTAGGGTGAACCCCCTCATTTCAGTACACTTGACTCTACACATCATAGACATAGAGCCTTATCCCTTGACTCGACACATCATCGGCATAGAACACAATCATCCAATTCTGACGTGCCTCACTTCACATCTGATTCCGAGGATGAATCCGAACACCCTACTGAAATATCACCAACCAACCCCATGGCTGGATCACAATACGACCCCCTTTTCACCAGTGCTATTGGAGATACATCGACCAACCCTTCTACTACTGTGCCACCCGTGGTAACAACAACCCCTTTAGGCATGCCTAATATAGGGGCCACTCCACCTTTAGGTATGCCCAACACAGGACTACCACCTATTATGGGTATGCCCAACATAGGAATCACACCGCCTTTCATTACCACAACCCAGATCCCTAGAATTCCTGGCACTATTCCTAACCCCTCTGCAACCCATGTTGCACTTGGGAGTGCTAGCCCATCCCACACCACAACGGTTGGAGGACACATACCTTCAATACCTATCATACCCTTAGGGGCGACTAGACCGCTACATAATGCCACCATTAACAGTTATGTCCCAGTCACTACGCCACACCCATCTGCTAGTTTACCATACATGGCTAGTCTGAACTTACCAGACCTAGCCAGGTTAACCAACGATCATATCAGGCACAACCCTACATGGCCACCCATGCCTACCAAGATCCCCTCGGACATCCCCAAGTTTGAAGGAAAACCTGGGGAAGATCCCCAAAACCACATAATGTCATTTCACCTAAGATGTTCATCTAACTCCATAGTGGATGACTCCATTAGACTAAGACTGTTGCAACGAACGTTCACTGGCTCTATAGCCAAGTGGTACATTGAACAACCACATGGGACCCACCATACATTTACATCCCTCGCCTCCACTTTCCTTCAGTTTTTTTAGCTACTTGTACGTTATGATGCAGGAGTTGAAATACTGTTGTCTTGCAGACAAAACACAGCTACCCACATCACTGACCATATCCATGAGTGGCACAAGCGTCGTAGCCTCTGCAAGATAAAACTGGATGACCGTATATTTTTGGATTGGTTTCTCAAATCACTCCTACCCCTCATAGCCAAAGATGTAGCTTCCGAACAACCCCAGTCAGAAGAAGAAGCTATCTAAAAAGCTCAACAGTTCGACCTGATTTATGCCCAGTCAGGCTATCTCTAAACCATCATACCAGATGCCCCACGAGGCGATTTATCACGCGGTGATGCTCCGGGGGCATCACATGCCGCTGATGGTATTATCGGCCAAGTCACGACACAAAATAAACCTTTTAGCATGGTGAGAACCATAAATTCCCCAGACCTCTATAGGGATACATCTAATTCTGGAGTGACGACTTCGTATGCTCCAATGAATTAGACTCATCCCACTCATGGACCCTCTTGTCCACCACATTGCTATGGGAAAGCACCATCGACATATGTACCACCCACATACTATAACCAACCGGCCACCCAGAACCCAATTCACTTACCCGCCCAACCAATGTATTACCCCCAGCAAACTACACCAGCTAACCCAACACTTCCAATAGCTCAGGGTTACCAACAACCCGAGCACGCAACTGGACCTCCTCCACCCTCACCAGCTTATTATCCACCACAACTTGCTCCCACACCTGCGGCACCCCAAAATCCTCCCACTACTCAAGGGCAACTGTACACACAACACAATCAGCCCCAACACCAAAACAACCAACGCAACCAGGGAGGACAACAAAACCGCGGAAGAGGACGTAACCGCGGTAAAAATCAACAACATAATCAAGGTCCACCACCACCCAATCCTCCAAATAATAACAATGCTGCTCCCCCCAACCAGAATCCTGATCGTCATCCCAAGCAGGCGAAAAACAATAACCTGAGAACAAACCATCCATGTTCTATATGTGGAGTCTATGGCCACTACACTCACAACTTCCCCCATTTAGAGAAAGCACATAAGCTTTGGGCTGACGATGCCCAACACCAGGGCCACGCTCGACAGCCAGCTCCACTTAATCAACCGTAACCCATGATATTGCAAAACCCATTGCCAAACCAAGGAGTAGTAAATGCTCGCCCAATGGATCCCCCACAAGGATCTACTGCACCTCAGCAGCAAATCACCTATGCCGCAACTGATTATCAGCATACGGATTCAGGCACACACCATTTATTAATGATGTCATCCAATGACATCAACCTCCAGACTTGCAGAAATCAGTACGACCCACCCCAAAAAACTCCTCCCACTAACGCATCCACCTCCCTTCCATCAGATCAACCACTACACATACCAAATATGCCATTGGACGGAGGACCTAGAATCCCTCGCATCCCTTTGCAAAGGATTAACAACAATCCTAATGCTTGCGCAGCATCCAATTATAACGTCGTGGAAGATTTAGCACAATCCCCTGCTGCTATGTCTGCTTTAGAGGTATTGAAAACATGCCCTGCACAATGAAAACTACTACTATCTTCCATCGGAGGAGTAGACCCTAACGATACACATATGATGGCTTTCGACTTAGACCAAGCCAAACCTAGATTGCCATCAAATTTGGCCTTCCAAGTATTTGTAAACATTCGAAACCTTGTTGTGCATCGATGCATCATCGATGAAGGAGCTTTGACCTGCATTATGTCCACTCTTGTGTGGCAGAAACTTGGCTCCCCCACTTTACAACCATCCACCACAGCATTACGAGCTTACGACGGGCCCTTAGCTCAATCACAAGGCCTCTTAGTGAACATACCCGTAGAACTAGGTGTCAAATTAGTTCTCATTGACATTGAAGTGATCGATGCTTAGCTCGACTACAACCTCCTTCTTGGACATAGCTATATGTACAAAATGAAAACCGTCGCTTCATCTGTGTTCCACCTCATGATGTTCCCACATGAAGGACACGTTATCAAGATTGATCAACTCAGATATTATGATCCTAATGCCCCCATAGCCGCTCAAAATGTGCTACCAATGATTGAACAAACCGTTCAAACTGCACCAACATCATTTGTCTCGTCAATTGGTCCTAGAATCTACACCGAGTCACCTATGACTTCCACATTTCCATCAATCCCACCACCTTTACTGATAACAAAAACATCCTATTTGTGCACCCTGTCGCACACCACACAATAGCCCTCATCACTACCACAAACACCCACAGTACCTACTCATATTGGAACAACACCAATTCATACTATCCCATTCTTGTTCCTGTTTTTCAGATTTGTCAGTTCGCCAGTAATGGCTACACTCAACCTTCTTGGTTTAACATTAGGGTTACCTGTATGGTACTTACCTGCTCCGAGCCCCCCGCCGACTTCGATTGTTATTTTACAACCGGTACAACCTATCCCTACTAACAACCAACCACCCCCTCCTGTCACTCATCTGCAAAACAGACCACCCCCAATAGTGACTATGGCATCAATGTCTAGAAACACCGCACCCCCGTTACGAAACACAGGGGGCAGAGGCCCACAAAATTATAACACTGGACACATAACGCGCACCCCCCCAGCAACCCCCAAGGTATCCAAGAAACCCCCAACTATTCGCATTCCCCCTAAGTGCTCGTTGTGTGACGACGTAGGCCATGCCACTCATCAATGTCCACAATTACCTGCACTCCAAGAACACATGAATATGTTCGATGATGACACCGAAATTCCAGTGATAAGACTTGAGCCACCTCCTCAACTTTGTGACAAAATGCTTCGCACTAACCACCCTTGTGCGATATGTGGAATTTATGGCCATTATTCACACCACTGCCGTGATCTCCCAGATTATAGAGCAGCTTTATACGAGATGAACAATGCCGACTTAGAGATATCTCCTCCCCTCATCGAGGAGATCTACCCTCGGAAATCATCTTCTTCGAAAGAAATCAATACCATCTATATGATTTCAACCACATACAAACCTGAACTAGTTGATTTATGGTCTGATTACTTTCATACTGATGAGCATATTCTAGAAACACTCACTGCACTGAACTACCCTTGGGACGATATGCACCATCGATCATACTTCCTCCATGAGGCGTCTACATCCACCGTGGAAAACCAACTATCAGTCGAATCAAAAGATTTTCTACCAACTAAGGTTGATTCGTTCAAAGACCCCATCCCAGCACCAGATGCTTTCGAAGAGGGGAATATGTCCAACATTTCCCCTATTATACAAATCGACATTTCCACCACACCTGGAAAACCTGAGCTCATCTCGCTAGGAACATCATGCACTCAAGTGGAGACTCAGGCATATAAGAAACTCTTCCAAGAGTTTCATGATGTCTTCGCCTGGTCTTACACCAAGATGCCTGGCCTCGATCCTAAAATTCTGGAACATCACATCGACACTTGGCCCAATGTGCCTCCTGTTCGACAGAAACAACGCCCAATTCACCCGTCTAAGCTCCCAGCTGTTAAGGCTGAGATTGAGAAACTCCAAAAAGCAAGATTCATATATCCTATTGCCTACACCACCTGGGTTTCAAACTTAGTGCCAGTAAACAAGAAAGTGGGCACCATATGCATTTGTACTAATTTTCGATACCTCAACCTCGCTTGTCCCAAAGACAACTTCCCCACACCATTCATTAACCAACTAATCGATGAATGTGCGGGGCATGAGGTTATTTCTTTTATGGACGGTTTCTCCAGATATAACCAAATCAAAATCCGTAAATAAGATCAATACAAGACCACTTTCACTACCCCATGGGGCACCTTCACCTATCGCGTCATGCCTTTCGGTCTTAAGAATGCTGGAGACACTTTCCAACGTGCGATGACTTATTGCTTCCACGATCTACATAGAATCATAAAATTTTATCTAGACAACCTCACCGCTCGATATAAGAAATGATCTGACCATTTAGACGACCTTCGACAAGTCTTATTGCGTTGTCAAAAATACAACATTTGCTTGAACCCACTCAAGTGTGTCTTTTGCGTTACAGCAGGTCACCTGCTGGGGTTTGTCATTTTAGAAAAAGGCATCACTGTAGACCCCTTGAAAGTCCAAGCCATTATAGACTTACCATCACCCCATACATTAATACAACTTCAAAGCCTTCAAGGGAGGTCCAACTTCCTCCACCGCTTTGTCCCTCACTATGCCACGACGATCCACGGTTTCCTTCGACTACTACGTCTGCATACCCGTTTCATATGGGACCAACAAGCAGAATCAACTTTCACCGACTTAAAGAGAGCACTCATGAATGCCCCATTGATCTCTCCTCCAGATTTCACAACATATTTCACCCTCTATGTTTCAGCATCCGAATATGTCGTATCTCGAGTACTTGTCCAAGAAGATACTACTCGCTAAGATCATGTCATCTACTACGTGAGCTAGACCTTGTCAGGCCCACCCCTCCACTACCCACATGAAGAGAAGATGGCCCTCGCCGTCGTCTTTTCAGTACAAAAGCTGCGACATTACATTCTCCTCAGCCACACCACAGTTATAGCCAATTCCAATCTAATGGTTTACCTCTAGACACGTTGCCTCCTTCAAGGTCGTGTAGCTAAATGGGTAATTATCTTGCAAGAATACGACCTAACTTTCAAAACCCCAAAGAGAACCAAGGCCCTAGCGCTCGCTCAACTCATCACAGATCTCCCATCCTCTTCGTCATCACCCACTATCCAAACGGACCTCATTGACGACCACATTTTCATCATTTCCTCTAACAACCCATGGTACGGTGACATCTTAATCGACCTCCGCACACAAAAATTTTGACCCAACATCGATCATGATGGACGTCGTCGTATACGACACCACACCCCCCGATTTCTCCTACTAGGTGATGTACTTTATCGACGTGGCGTTGATACCATCTTACGATGCTTCCTTTTTCATGACAAAGTAGAATGTGAGGCACCTACAACAATTAATTAATATGAATATGCGAAATAGCAGAAATGACAGAACTCAGAATCACTTTTATATTGATCACAGGCCACTTCGAGGGGGCAACCTCCTACGAGCAAGCTCAATACAAATAACTTCACGGTGCCTTCATAGGTCTCAACACACACTTATATACTAATTCTAGGCGCCAATACTATGGTTCGAAACCATGGGCCGTTACAAACTATGGATCAACAATACTACGGGCGACTTACAAAGCATATGCGCCAACAACAATAACACAAACTATTGATCAACAAATACTATGGGATGACTTACAAAGCATATGTGTCCAACAACAACATACTAACAAAGTAAAGACATGGGTTCCTAACATCCCCTCCCTCTTAAAAAAAAGCTTTGTCCTCAAAGCTTTAGATGTGGAAATTGTTGTTGAATCTGAAGGAGTGGTTCCCATGTAGCATCCTCTGGTTGCATGCCGTGCCACTGAATTAAGACCTCTGTGATAGCGCGAGAGCGAAGCTGACACGTGCACCGATTGAGGATGGCCTCTGGCTCCAAAAGGATGGATCCTTCATTATCCAGTTCGGGTAAAATCCTTTGTCCGCTGATGTTGGTGACAAGAACTTTCTTCAGACAAGAGACATGAAAGACTGGATGAATGCGGGAAGAAGGAGGAAGTTCCAATTTATAAGCAACGGACCCAATCTTCTAAAGAATCCGATATGGCCCATAGAACTTTGGAGCGAGCTTATGATGCCCTTTGAGTTTCAAGGAGTATTGTTTGTACGGCTGGAGACGAAGAAAAACCATATCGCTGACTTGAAAAGTGCGCTTCGAACGGTGTTGATCAGCTTGTTGCTTCATGTGATTTCTTGCCATGTGAAGATTGTCCCGCAAAATGCGAAGAATCTGATCGCGGTTTCGAAGGACCGTGTCAACTTCCTGAACTGGTGAACTGGTGGGGGTGTATGGAACAAGAGATGGAGGTGCCTGACCATAGACTGCTTCATATGGGGTCATTTTAGAGGCAGTGTGGTAAGAGGTATTGTACCACCATTCAGCGAGAGGGAGCCACTTTTCCCACTGATGTTGTTGTTCCAAGGTGAAGCAACGAAGATAAGTTTCCAAGCATTTATTGACAATTTCAGTCTGACCATCTGTTTGTGGGTGATACCCTGAACTCATCTTCAGTTTGGTGTCAATGTGGAGAAATAGTTCTGTCCAAAAATGACTGGTGAAAGTCGCATCACGATCCGAGACAATGGAAGAAGGGATGCCATGAAGACGAAAGATCTAGTCCAGAAAAATTTGAGCGATGGAGGAGGCTGTATAGGGATGGCTGAGAGCACAAAAATGACTATATTTGGAGAGGCGATCAACCAGAACGAGAATCACTATCTTCCCTCCAGATTTAGGGAGCCCTTCGATGAAATCCATAGAAATATCTGTCCAAATCCATGTAGGTATGGGCAAGGGTTCAAGCAATCCTAGAAGGAGTGTTGTTTCACCCTTATTGTGTTGGCAGGTATCACATTCGGCCACCATCTGTTGAATTGTCCTTTTCATGCCCTGCTAAAAGAAGTTACGCCATGCTCGTTCATACGTTTTGAGGAACCCAGAGTGCCCTGCTGATGGAGAAGCATGGAGTTCATAGAAGACAGCCTGTTGAAGATCTGTGCTCTGGGGAATCACCAGACGACCCTTATATTGCAGAGAAGCACCATCCCAAGAGTAATGTGGTACAGCAGAAGGGTTTTTGGTCAAGCATTGGATGATTTGAGATAAGGAAGAGTCATTGACATAACCCTGTTGAACAGATTGCAACCAATTTGGAACAGGCATAGAAATAGCTGAAAGAGAACCTTGGGCATCAAATGTGCGAGAAAGAGCATCTACCACAATATTGTCTTTACCCTTCTTGTAAGTGATCTCATAGTCATAACCCATGAGTTTGCTAACCCATTTCTGTTGTGCCGGGGAGGAGACATGCTGGTCCAAGAAATATTTCAGACTCTGGTGATCAGTCTTGATGCAGAAATGATTCCCTAATAGGTATGGGCGCCACTTCTGTACTGCATGCAAAATAGCCATCATTTCCTTCTCATAGGTAGAGGCAGCTAAATTATTACCTGAAAGGGCTTTGTTGGTGAACGCAATGGGGTGTTCATCTTGAAGGAGAACAACACCAAGTCCATTGCCGCAAGCATCACTCTCAATAGTGAAGGGCTTGGAAAAATCGGGCATAGCTAGCACAGGTGTAGTACGCATAGCTTGTTTTAGTTTGTCAAATGCACACTGAGCAGCAGGTGTCCATGTAAGAGAATCCTTTTTCAATAGAGCAGTCAATGGAGCTGCAATCTTCCCATAATCCTTGACGAACTTGCGGTAGTAGCCAGTCAACCACAAAAAACCACGAAGGCTCTTGAGTGTCTGAGGATGCGGCCAATTGTTCATGGAATCGATTTTGGCAGGATCCACACGAACCCCTTGTGCTGAGATAATGTGCCCGAGATACTCAACTTCCTTCTGTCCAAAAACACATTTAGACTGCTTGGCATGGAGATGATGGTCAGAGAAAAGTTGCATGACAAGATCCAGATGCTGGAGATGTTCATCCCATGTTTTACTATAGATGAGGATATCATCAAAGAATACCAGAATGAATTTCTGCAGGTAGGGTCGAAATATTTTATTCATTAAGGCCTGGAATGTGGAAGGAGCATTAGTGAGGCCAAACGGCATGACCAAAAACTCATAATGGCCATCATGTGTGCGGAAAGCTGTTTCAGGAATATCATCCTCATGAACCCGAATTTGATGATACCCAGAACGAAGATCCAACTTGGAGAAAAAGTGAGCCCCATGAAGCTCATCAAGAAGCTCATCAACAACAGGAATTGGAAACTTATCCTTGATGGTGAGGTGATTAAGTGCTCGGAAGTCAGTGCAGAGGCGCCATGACCCATCTTTTTTGGGGACAAGAATAACTGGAGAAGAAAAGGAACTAGTGCTTGGGCAAATAATACCTTGCTTCAGTAAGTCCCGAACGAGCATTTCAATCTCCGTTTTTTGGCGAAATGGGTAGCGATAGGGCCTGATGTTGGGAGGAACGCTGCCAAGAAGAGCTGAATACGATGGTCTTCTGGCCTGGAAGGTGGCAATCCCATTGGTTCAGCAAAGACACCTATATATCGATCCAGAATTTGTTGTAGATCCAAAGGAGTAGTGGAGACCGCTGATGGTTGCATCTGGATGGAATGGATCTGAGCGATGACACCATGTGAATTATTCTTGAGTAGTTTTTCCATGCAATGTGAATTGATGATGTTGAGAGAACCTGGTTGTAATCCTGTCAATGTGTGTTTTTTTCCATTGAGGTAAAATTGCATCCAAAGTTCAGCAAAATCCCATAAGATAAGGCCAAGTGTGCGTAGCCATTGAGCGCCCAAAACCACATCACATCCACCTAAGGGCAAGGCAAACATGTTAGAGCGCAAGGTATAATCTCCCATAGAGATACGCTGTTATACCTCTATGTTTCACAGTGTCGCATCCCCATCACAAAACAAGTTGACGACACTTTCCCTACTGTTTTAAACCATCCAGAAGAGACAGATGATGAGTCAACCTTGAAGGTGAATCCACCCTGGTAAGTTTTGACCCACCTTAGACTTTATTTACACACACTACCGCGCCTTGCTAGTTTGCCAAAACGCGGTACTAGACACTACCGCGTTCTGCTTTTTCCCCAAAGCACGGCAGTGTCGTGTTCTGCAGCCTTTGCAAAACGCGGTACTCTTTTAATAGTTTTTTTCCCTTGGCTTGTGGGATTTTGGATTTTCGAAGATAATGGAAGATTAGGGTCCTTGATTCGATCTCAACTCATCTCCTTCGATTAGAAACCCTGATCCACTTATCTCTCCTTAGATCCACCCATCTCTCTTGTTGGTTAACCTCACCATTCACTATAAAAAAGAGGTATGCCATTGGAAAGGGGGAGGGACTCTTGAGAGCACCAAACTTATGGTCTTGCAGCATTGTGGAGATAGCTAGAGGAGAAGACACTTGGAGTTGAAGGATTGGCTTGAGCATCAAGCACCTTTTGTAAGTATTCTTCAAGTTGTAATGGAATAACTTGTCTTGTTTTCCCAAATCATTTGTGTTAATCTTGTTTTAATGATATGGTTTGTATCTTCCATAGATTTAGATCCTAACTCATGTTTCAGGTTGTTAGAGAATAGTACATTCGTGTGTCTTGGTTCCATTTTGACAGGTTCACTTGTGAGGGCTTGGAGCTTGGAGCAAATACCAAAAACAAGCATCTGGATAGAAGGTCAGTTAAATTCCTTCTACTCTCTTTTGCATTTTAATCCTGAGATGTTTGTTAGATCTAGGGATTCAAGGTAGCATTTGTTTTGACTTGTTTCTTACTTTAGAGTTAGTTTAAAGTCTGCTTTAGAGTTAAGAGAGTTTTGGCTTATCCGTAGGACAAAATTCTACATAACAAGAATGGCGACTCCGCTGGTTTTGATTACTGCTTGATTGATTCAATTCACAGTCATTTATCTTTGAATTGTGAGTTTTTGTTGCACTTCAAACCAGTTTGAATCTTGGTCCTTTTTGACCCTTATTCACCCCTCCTCGCAGTATTTATCTCCCTGTTTAATTAGTGAGTCCCCTGGGTTAGCAACAACCCTGAAAATCTTACTTTTTCTTCTCAAGTTGCGCTTCTTCTTTCCCTTGCCACAGTACCGCGCCCTGATAACTGCTTCCAGCGCGGTAGTACCGCGTCCTCTGCATTAGTACCAGAGCGGTACTGTCACAGTGCCGCGCTTCAGCCAGACTATCACCCGCGGTGGTGTCTGCAAGTGTTTAAATTTTTTTTATTTTTGCTTGGTTTCCTGAGTTTCTCTCTGCCTTAGATAGTCTTTACTATTGCCTGTTAGCATCCTGGTTAATTTCCAGTCTGTATGGTGTGCTTATTACCTAGTTTGTGAGCTTGATTGTTGATTGAATTAAGTGGCACTTTTGACATATTGGTCATTTTTCAGTCTGATTGCATTGACTTGATTTTTTCCCTACAACCAACTCAACACCACTGTTCCCTGTTACTGAATACTGTAGTTTTTACAGTCATATTGTCATTATCATTTTCAGTAAATTAAAAAGATCATTGGTTGAGAGCAATTTTGTTGTTTAAATTGAAAAAGTCTAGTGGTATTTTGCATAGGGAAATGAACCATTGATTTTGCCATAGAAATTCTCATTATAGAAGCATTGTAGATAGTAAAATCAGTGCATTGAAAAGAGTGTTTACTTCAGTTTGGCTTTGTTTATAAATCGAAAAGAAAAGAAAAATCTCTTACTTTGATTGCTTGTGAAAATTTTCATGCATATTTGATCGAAGAACCTCTATCTTTACCTTAGCTAGATTTCATCGAAGACAAAGGCTTGTTTGTGATTCATTCTCATTTGCATGGTTTGAGTCGTCATAACACCATCAAGTTTCACGTCCACTACCCGATTGAGTAAAGACAGCCACTAAAATTAATCACCCTAATTAAACCAAATTTAACCTCACTTGAGGAAATCAAAAGAATTTGGTAGTTAGGTAGGACACCGGGGATAGGCATCAAAATAATTCCCCCTTGTCATTTTCATCTGAGACATAGTCGTTGTCTTTAGGGAACTAAAATCCTCTAGTACTTATTGACACGGTCACAGCCAGTTTGTGGAGGGGCCTCCTGACTGTTTCCAACTTTCAGGGGTTAAACGGCCGCGAGATTGAGAACCGGACGGACTCTGTGGAATACCGCACTCCACCTAGCCCTAAGGCAACATCGATCGCTGTCTTCTTCGGAAGGCTGAAGTGCCCAAAACCTTTTCTGACGTGTCATGAACGAGGTGGCTTAGTATCTATTCTACTAGGGCTCTTTTACCTAGGATCCCTTTCGGTAGAGGGATATCCTTCTTATATCGGTCTCTCATGTTGTATTGTTCGACTTGGATTTCATCACCTTGCGAAGGATACAGACTGCTGAGGTCTCCAGCTCTTAGTTAGGAGTTTGCTTGCTATCTCATCTTTGTAGAGGGTCATTTTTTCTTTATAGGGACTGCTTGTTGGCATTCTGGCCATTTTTGTTGATCAGCTCGCTTATTGAGACACCGGTCTCAGTATAGATTTTAGAGCTTGCTTTTTTGGCCTGTGAGCCTTGCTTTTTCTAGCTCCTCTTATGCACACTCGGTTGCATTAGATTTTTTGAGTTCTTTGTTCACGATACTGCCACCGATTTTCATTTTCCTGTCATCATGTCAGATCTACCACGAAGATCATGAAGACAACAGGGCCAAAGCCCTCCAACACCACCACCGCCACGGACTACTGGTCCGCCTGCATCACGCATTCCTGTTCCTCCTGGCCGCGGTGCTGGTCGAGGCAACATTCCACCGTCGATACGTACAACATCTTCAGTTACGCCCGTAACTGCCACACACAACACAGTCTCAGGATCCATTGCAGCTTCTGCAACCACTAGCACGTCCGAGACTTCCACTGTCACCTCACCCACTGTCATTCCATATTTATCTGTTACAGTGGACACAGTTACCGCAACTGAACCTGGTACAACCCAAAGTACTAGACCAGAGGTCATCCTTCTACCGGATGCCAACACTTCCCGTCCATCAGATACTTTTCACGACGATATGGACGGATCTATTGGCACCACAGAAGGTTCCGACCAGGACATACCTAGCTTAATTTCAGTCCCAGGCGGATACGTTGAAGTCGTTGAAGATACTCGTCTACCTGACACACCCTTTGAACCTGATTATGGTTTCATCACTTCCCAGGCGGATCTTCCACCTGTTATCACTACATCACCTAGTGTTCATCCTCAGGAGACAAGTTCTTCTAGCAACGTACCTCGTACTACAGCTCTACCCAACCTCCCTCCGAGACATGAAATCATGGCTTCCATCCAGTCTAGTATGGTTAGTCTAGCGAACTCTCCGTTAGCATCGGCATGGTTTAGACGCAGCACAGAGCACATGCTCTCGTCAGTCTCTAGATATCCCCCTGACACACGTCCTTCGGACTATAGGGATCCCAACATCCCGTCTTGCACAGAGTTTCGACACTCCTTTGCAGACAGCGCAGGACCTTCAGATGTTACCATACCTAGCTTCCTGCCGGATCCCCAAAAACTTTTCCAGGACATGAACTCGGACTCAGTTTTCGAGGGTCCTCCTACCATTGAACATATCATGGACGACGCTAATACCCCTGGGCTAAATTCCCCGCATTTGTTGTCATCACCTATATTTGGTGCACATTCTATGAGGGACAACCTAGTTTTTTCCCCGTCCTCACCTGTTCGATATGGATGACCCCCTCCGCAAATAGGTACTTTTGGTGCCGTTGGCCAATCCACGTTATCATATTTGACCAGTGGCAGAAGAACGCTTAGTCACACTACTGGATCTTCTGGTTGGACCAGAGGATCACCCTCAGCCACCATTTACACTATCTCAGGAGGTGGACAACCTTTTGTTGGGAACGCTGTTCTGAGTCAACAACCTCCAACTGGTGGGCCATCAACCCAACCAGTTGGAGGACAACCTTTCGCTGGGAACCCACTTCCCAGTCAACAGCCTCCTCATACAAGGCCATCCAACCTAACTGCTGGCGGACAACCTATTGGCTCGATCCAACAAGCTTCCCAACCAGCAGCATCTACTCAGTTCGGTATGTACAATCCACCTGGCAGTGGGCAACTTTATTCCGGTGTCCCAACCGGGCCTTACTCTCAACAACCCCTGTCAGGCATGCTTCCTTCTTGGGATCATCAAATCCCACAGAGTGGGGGGTACTCACTTTTTGGAAACTGGAACCAAGATGGGGGGCAATCTCAGATTTCCCCCAACTTGAATTCTGGTTTCCCTTACCCTTCAGCTACCACAGCTCCATGGAACCCGTCACTTCAATTTCCACTCGCTCCTCAAGCAGGAACGAGCCTTCCATGGACACCACCGTCGCAGCCACCCCCCAACCCTGCTATGGGAAATCCTCCACTTGCACAGTATGGTGGTAATATCCCTGCAACACAACAATTCCAAGGAACTTTTCCCCAACAAGGAACAGCAACCATTCCTGGGTATCAACAGCCTCAGGGTACTATACCCACTCAGCAGAACACTCACCAACCGGTTGCCTACAATCAACCGGTTAACCAGATGGCTTACCATCCACAGAATTTCCAGCAGTATCCCGCGGGAAACTCATATGGGTATAACACACAGCAGTATGCTATGCAGGGCCCTCCAGGGTTCTCGGCACCACATGGTTATTACTCATTCCCGCAGACCAACCGTCAACTTCCCTTTTTGGCCACACTTGATCTACCTGATTTGTCGAGGCTTATCAATGATCCTATATGGCACGAACCTCACTGGCCACCTATCCCAGCCAAACTACCATCGGACATTCCTAAGTTCGATGCCAAACCCGGGGAAGACACCAAGAACCACGTGATGACCTTCCATCTTTGGTGTTCATCCAACTCCTTGATGGATGATTCCATCCGACTTCGGCTCTTCCAACGCACGCTCACCGGAACGGCAGCAAAATGGTATATCGAGCTGCCACAACACTCTTTTCGTGATTTCAACACTTTGGCTATGCAGTTTCTGACACATTTCCAGCTTCCCATCTGATATGAGACTGGAACAGAACTGCTAACTTCACTACGTCAAACCACTTCTACACATATTTCGGATCACATCCATGAGTGGCGAAGACGCCGTAGGCTAATAAAGGCACCTATTCCGGATCAGCTACTTGCTGATTGGTTTACAAAATCCTTTTTGCCTCCCATAGCCAGAGATATTGCTATGCGCGGACCGGTTACAGAAGAACAAGCCATCTCGACAGCACAATACATGGATTTGGTATATACTCAATCCGGTACTTTACATGAACTTCTTCCACATGCCTCCCGCGTTCACACTGATCCTACAAAGCCTACCACTGAACCACCCATCGATGGTATCGTTGGTTCAGTCAAGGCTCAGCCTGCTACCAACTCGACGGGACAACAAGCTTCTGCTTCCCCCGCTTTTACCCAGGCCGCTTCAAAAGCTTCCACCTCTCCTGCTGTCTCCTCCGAAGTGAATGCAGTCCAATCTACATCACAACCATCTGGAGGAAAGAAGAAAAACAATCGTGGTAAACCCAGGAAGAACCAACAGGAGAACCCCAAGCCACAACCTACCCAGAATGACCAGAAACCACGTCGGAAAGCTAAGTTTCCCTTCTTGATTTGTCAAGATGATCATTATACGCGTGACTGTCCCTTCAAGGACGAGGTCCACAAGTTCGTTAAAGGATCCTCTCGCCCGGCAGTGCTAACTGACCCTTTCCCCCAACAGCAACAGCAAATGGTTTCCCAAGAATCCCCACAAGGGGGCAACCCGACCAATCCTTCCCATGGAGAGACGTCCACAAACCGCGAAATCCTAATGACAAGTAATGAGGAGATTAATATCACCACTCGTTCAAAGACGTATGACAATCCTCCAAGTTCAAACAAACAATCAGAGACAACCAAAGGCAAATCTCCTGTTGAAGATCTGATTCCTATTCCCCCCCCTAACGGTCATCTCCATATCGAGAGACCACTTATGGACACAGTGCTATGCCCACCCAAGGGCACCATACGAAAGGTGACATTCAATCTGAATGCGCGAGCTGCCCAAAACTACAACATTGTTGAGGATTTGGCTCAAGCACCTTGCGCTATGTCAACTCTCGAGGTTCTCCAACACTGCCCCACGCAGCGTAGAACCCTACTTTCAGCGCTGGGGGCACTGGACCCAGATACTTCAAACTCCATCGTGTTTAACTTGGAGCACGCCAAACCTAGGCTTTCTCACCAGTTATCCTTCTAGGTGCATACGAAAATCCGTGGAAATGTTATCCACCGCACTGTGTTAGATGAGGGTGCTTCCACGTCGATTATGTCTTTGAACTGCTGGAGAGCCTTAGGCTCACCCGAGGTCACAACTTCTCCTACTACTCTTAGGGCGTTTGATGGACATGGTTTTCAACCATACGGACTCATTCCCTCAATCGGTGTTGAACTGGGGGGGAAAACAGTATCCGTACACATCGAAGTTGTAGATGCACCTTTGGATTACAATCTCCTACTTGGTCGGAACTGGTTTTATGCCATGACCGCCATAGCATCTACAGTCTTCCGGATTGTACAATTTCCTCATGAAGGGAAAATTGTCACTATTGATCAATTGGATTACTGTATCCCAGACTCCCATCCGAACTCCACCAATACCATCCCGTTATTGGATCAACCTCGGTACCGGTTCCAAGACATAGGTGTTGGTCTCATGAAGGATTCATCCCTCATTGGATTTTTTCCAGAGCTGGGAACCCATCTTGAACCAGTCAACATGATTTCATCGCATGTCACCCCTTCCGATGATTCATGGGTGATTCCGAGTCCTACTCAGATCCAAGGCTATGGCAATTCCATGCCTTTGAACAGAAACCTTGCAGCATATCACGCGATCCAATCAGCCACGGATTGGGTCGACTATTCTACTGATCACACAGTGGCACAGCTCTCGACTGAAACTCATACACACCCACCATTGTTTGATCCTCTCAACTTGATTTTTCCCACTGACGAATCAATCATAGAGGTTATGTGCGGTGATGAGCCACCATGGGGAGATTTTCATCATTGATCTTCATTCCCCACCATTCAGTCACTTGAGCCTGACACCAAAACCAGTGCTTCACTTGGGATGGTTCAAACCAAGTTCCCCACTTCCCTTGACGAAGTATTTTCTGAAGGCAACTTGGCCAATCTTATGGAAACCACTCCCATCGATATTTCAGTGAAGCCTGGTATCGTGGAAAATGTACACATTGGCAAAACATGTACTCCTCTCGAAACGGAGTTCTATAATGCCTACTTTAAAACTTTCCGCGATGTTTTTGCTTGGAGTTATGAAGAGATGCCAGGGATTGACCCGTCAATTGTGGTCCACGAAATTCCAACTTTCCCTGGCGCCTGACCTGTTCGAAAAAAACTTCTACTCGTTCATCCTCGTAAGGCAGCCGCCATTAAAGCAGAAGTTGAAAAACTTTTGCGTGCTGGTTTTATCTATCCTGTCCCATTGACAGAATGGGTATCCAACATCGTTCCTGTAGCCAAGAAACAGGGAACGATTAGAGTCTGTGTTGATTACCCTGATTTGAACAAGGCTTGTCCCAAGGACAACTACCCAACTCCGTTTATCGACCAGATCATCGATAACTGTGCCGAAAGTGTTATCTTTTCATTTATGGATGGCTTCTCTGGCTATAATCATATCGATATCCTCCCAGCCGACCGGCACAAAACGGCCTTTATCTGCCCCTGGGGGATCTTTGCATATCGAAAGTTACCTTTCGGCCTGAAAAATGCCGGGGCAACTTTCCAACGGGCGATGTCCTACGCATTCCATGACATCAAACATATCGTAGAGCCATATCTTGATGACCTTCCCGCTCACTCTCGAACTCGGGAAGAACATCCAGACCACTTGAGTGCCATTTTCGAAAGGTGTCGGCGCTACAATATACGTTTGAACCCGCATAAGTGCGTCTTCTGTGTAGAAGCCGGAAAACTGTTGGGCTTCATAGTCTCCAAAGACGGGATACGTCTAGATCCCGCAAAGGTAGCAGCTATCATAGCCCTGCCTTCACCTACCAATATTCCAGAACTTCAATGTTTGCAAGGGCATGCAAACTTTCTACGCCGTTTTATCTGCAATCTGTCCGAGATAACAAAAGGCTACATGCGGCTTCTCAAGAAGAATGTTCCCTTCATATGGGATGACGAAGCCCAACACTCCTTTGACAATTTAAAGGTAGACTTAACCAAAGATCCTGTGATTCAACCCCCCAATTACACACAGGACTATATCCTTTATCTCGCAGCCTCGATTTCCACCATTGGTATGGTGTTAGTCCAGGAAGACCACAACGGCATAGAACATGTGGTGTACTATCTCAGCAAGAGTCTTCTTGACTCTGAAACTCGCTACTCACATGTTGAAAAACTGGCTCTGGCAACAGTATTTGCTGTCCAGAGATTCCGTCATTACATCTTACTCCGCCGGACCACCGTCATCGCCAATTTCAATCCAATGTACTATATCCTCACACGACAAGTGCTTGGGGGCAAGTACTCCCGTTGGATTGTCATCCTCCAAGAGTTTGACTTGGAATTTGTCAAAGCCAAGTCTAAGAAATCTCTGGTCTTTGCTGAGTTAATTTGTAACCTGCCCCGTGCTACTGAGCAATCCGAGCCCATTGATTCTCTTCCCGATGAATCATTGTTCCTCATTAGCACGTCTGATCCGTGGTATGGGGATATTCTCTTATACCTCCAAACCCAACGCTTCCGTCCCGATCTCACCCGCGATGGACGACGACGTATCAGACATCACGCAAAATACTACCTTATAGTGAACAATACTCTGTATCGACGTGGTGTCGACACCGTCCTTCGACGTTGTTTGACCTTAGATGAGGCGGAACACGTTCTTAATGACTGCCATGCTGGAGCATGTGGTGGTCATCTATCTGGGATGGCTACGGCCCAGAAAATACTGCGAGCAGGATACTTCTGGCCCTCAATTTTCAAAGACTGCATTGAAACAGTCAAGAAGTGTCCACCATGTCAATTCTTTCATAGCAAAGCACGCTCGCATCCTGCTCCACTCCATCCTGTCATTGCCGTCAGCCCCTTTTCCAAATGGGGCATCGATTTTATGCATTGTAAGCCCACTTCAGCCGGGGGGCATAGCTATGTCATAGTAGTTGTCGACTATTTCACAAAATGGGCTGAAGCGATGCCTACATATGCTGAAGACGGCAAAACAGCAGCGCAGTTCATATTCAATCATATCATAGCTAGATTCGGTGTCCCACAGTCTATTGTGACCGATCATGGTTCCCATTTCAGGAACCATATGATCGAAGAACTAAGTGCCAAACTGGGTTTTCGCCACGAAAACTCAACCCCGTATTACCCACAAGCTAATGGCCAAGTTGAAGCCATTAATAAAGTCCTGAAACGAATGATTCAGCGCATTGTGGGTACCCAAAAATCCAATTGGCACTCAGCTCTGTTCTCAGCACTGTGGGCATACCGAACCTCAGTGAAAAGTGCTACTGGGTTTACACCATTTCAACTGGTGTACAGCCTAGAAGCCATTCTCCCGATTGAATGTGAAATTCCATCACTCAAGATAGCCATAGAGCTACTTCAACACACTACCTCCGAAGAAGAACGATTTCTATACCTAGCCAAGCTAGATGAAACCCGCCGCGACGCCGCTTTGGCTAATGAAGCTCACAAAAAACGCGTCAAAGCTCAATACGACAAATCCGTTCAACCTCGGATCTTCAATGAGGGTGACCTCGTACTTACATATGATCAGATGCATGATAAGCTTGGAAAAGGTAAACTTGAATCTATGTGGTACGGCCCCTTCATTGTAAAACGTGTCTTAGAAAAAGGAGCCTATGAACTAGTCGATTGTGATGGCACGCCATTGGCACGGCCCCGCAATGGGCTATACCTCAAGCGTTTCTACGCGTGAGGTTACCCTATGCGGGTTACTTGTTGTACATAATGTACTTAGTTTGCTTTTTGCTTTCTGTTTTAGTGTGCGCGTGGACCTCATGTATCTACTCTTACGTTGACTCGTGACTTTGTGCGCAGATGTCAGCCTACTTTGGGTTCGTCGACGGTGCAAGCCAACATACCCGGAATCTCGCTTCCGCAGCATGGGTGATCTATTCCCCCACTGGCGAGTTAATTTCTTCAGGAGCCAATTGTTTAGGCCCTGCAACCAACAATATCGCGGAGTACCATGCAGTCATTGGTCTCTTGACAGAGGTTGCTTCACTCGGGATTGACTCCTTATCGGTCTTTTTAGACTCCCAACTCGTGGTTTCTCATCTAAACCGTGTTTACACAGTTCGCGATCCTACATTACTTCGTTTATTTCGAAGAGTATGCCTCTTGGAACGGTCATTTGATTTTATCACATATCAACACATACCGAGAGAATTCAATTGTATTGCCGATTCATTGGCTAATTACATTTTGGATTGGCATCTTTCCCATACATAAAAACATCATAAAAAATAAAATGCACAAGTCATTGTAAATATTTAGATCATAAATAGGTCCATATCACTGTATATAAGAGTGTTTTTTCAAAAATACATAAAGTTTGTGTCAAAGACAAAATTGGGGATCAAATCCCGTATACAAAAAATTGGCCCTCAAAGCCTACATGTCACATACATGCCGCAAAAAGATCAAAGGACCATCTATGGAGACCTAGGAGACCTATCATGTCCCTCATCGGACTCCTCCCGCTGCTGGTGGTAACACACCACAGCTCGAACTACCCTGCGAAGAAGTCGACTGATACGACCAGGAACACCCACAGTATGCCGCTGGAGGTGGTAAGGGACATCATCCATCCGCATAGCAGGAATACCATGGGTCAATCCCTGCAGGTTCCTCTCAATGTCCCGGACGCCTCTTGCCTCGTCTTCATCTTCCTCTTCGTCAGGAGCAGCTTGACGATCCACACCACCACGACGTAATGGAGAGTATCCAGCTGGCCTCTGTGGTCCACGGTCTGCAACATGCATGCGAATATATATTAGGAATCTTTTACACATTCTAAAAAATCAATAAAAATTAAATATTCAAAAAAAAAAAATACATATCCATGAAGATCATACCAGAGTTGTCCCAGTCATCGTCCTCCAGCAATACCAAGTCGATATCCTCACGGAAATCTACCCCTGAATAGGGATAGTCGTCAATCATGACTATCTGCTCCTCTGGCCAAGAGAAGAAGTCCTCTCCAAAGGCTAGCCGCTGAGGTCCCCCGAGGCGTCCAGCATAGTCACTCCATCGAGCCATCCATGGCTCAGTAGGTGGACGAGGGGGCATAGATATCTGTGGACATAGTAGTGGCACCCTCGCCAAAAAGAAAGTGACCAGGATGCTCCCATAACCAAACTGGGTGTTTTTCCCAGTCCTACACTTGTGCACCTGTTCCTTCAGATTGGACAACACTGCATCACACCAGTTGAAAACTGTTCCTCTGCACTCTGCTGCGAGATTCACCTGCGTGCGGGATGCCTGATGTGGACTCACGCTTCCCGCTGCACGCGTGATAGTGAATAGCAAGGTTTTTAAAGGGATATTTGTGACCTCTTTTATGGCCACCTTCCCACTTTTCTTACCCGAACCTGCCTGGCAATATCGAGCAATTAAATCATCTGTGCTTGATTCTGAAGCTGTGTACCCGGTAAAGTTCGGTCGGGCCCCTCTCTTCGAGAGGCCCGTGAGGAAGTAAATATCCTCGAGTTGGATTTCAAGCACATGCTCTCCCACTCGGAAGGCTTGAATATCGGGGTCCCACAATTGGATAAGGTGAGTAAGGAGCTTAGGTTGCTGGCGGATCCCTTTGGTCTTGAAAAACTTTAGCAAACCACATTCTCGCAATGCAGTCACGGTTGGTAAGTCATTTTCGGCTGCAAAATCATCCGCTTCGTGCTCTCTCTCTTTCCAGCTTACCATTTTTCTCCGAATAAGTTGCAAATCCCTGCAAAAGGGCAAACAAAACAATTAATAACTATTTAACAACTTACTTCTAGCAAAAAAATGGAGAAAATTTGATTTTTTGAACTTGAAATTCGCCTGTGCCGTGCCTGGAGGACACCCTACCGCGCGGCAGTCCACACTGCCGCGCCTCATCTTGAGGATACAGCGCGGTACTTTTCAACAGTACCGCGTCTTTCGATAGGGCCCCCGCGCGGTAGTGTGGAGGGCGATTTTTGCCCAAAAGGGCTTGCTAAAAAATCAATTTTTTCCTGGTGAATGCAAAAATTTCTTACATGAAATCAAAGAGGGGCTCAAGCACTCTTACCTGGCGCAGACGGCGGTCGAAATGGTGTCCCAGAACTCCCGGTATGGATCCTTGAAATTTTGCTCCAAAATGGGTGAAAATGTCTCCTTTGGGTAAAAAACACAAATGAATAGTAATTTCTATTTTTACCATTCCTTATATAGCATTTCTTCACATTTTTTAATTAATTAATTAATTACTATTTCAAATAATTGAGAGAAATCCTTGTTCACATTGCTAATGTCCAGTTTTTGAGCATTTATTGACAGGATCTGCGGTAGAAATGAGATGCATTCACACCGGTGTTTATTCGTAATTTGGCCTTCATTTTGAGCCCACTTTATCTTTTTCGTGCTCTGGATTTAAAACTTGAAAAAGATTCCAAGCGCTTTCACACTTGTGTCGTGCTTGTCAAACTCAAGTAAACAGTGTCGAGTACGGTCAGCTTTACTCATGCTCGTTAAACGATGAGGAAATTATTATCGTGGTTGTATTTTATTCTTTTTTCGGACCAGAATAATTCAAAATTACGAAAAAGACCATAGGAGTCCATAGTTAAGCTCTTTTCAGACTCCTTAAAATTGAAAAGATTGCCAAGTGATCTTGACTCTTTCACACTTGTAAAAGTATTTGAAAGGTCGTCTATTCGGTGATAGGTTACCCCTTTTTCGGCCCGTCTAGACTATTTACGAGAAAGGTATACCTCAGTCAATCTTGGCTGGGAGAGTTCTCTCGGGAATTTTTTTACACTTTTTCGGAATCGAGGGACTAAATTTTACGAAAAAGTACGTTATGGAGATTCCTTTAAGTTTTTTAGGCTCTCTAAATATGAAAAACTACCGAGTTTTCCTTCCTTGGGCTCGTTAAAATATTAACATCGAAGGACCCACTTTGGGACGAACCCCTCCTTTCTCAGGTTCGTAAAACATGTGAGATTGGACTCATCCACGGGATGAGCTACACCGAGCATCTGTTATCCTCTTCAAGCTTGCAAAACAAGAAAGAGGTACTCGTCCATCATGTCGGGGAAATATGGGGGAATAAGTCAAGTTTATCTATGGAAGCTTGTCAGTTGTTACCTTTGAACATGGCATGTGTCCGTCTCTTGTCTATATTTGGGTATCCGTCCTTCATTGGGTTATAGTCATCATCATGGGTCGTCTCCCTGGCCACGAGTCCACTCATCCAGTGTCTATCCTCTACTTATCAATAATCCCTGCTGCCAAGTCCTGTTACATGCCGTTACATGTTCAAAGGGTTGCATTGTTTCGAGTCATTCATTGTGTCAGACCTCCGCTGTGTCAGTACATACTCCATTGCTTCATCATCCTATCATATGTGCCGATTTCGTGTCGATGATGTGGGAATCATCATGGCCCACCTTGGACGAGTCTATTCCTGTCGACACCAAATCACTATCCGGGAATTAGACTTAGAGATCAACCATTAGTACCTTGGTACCTGCATGCCTCAATGGCAGGTTTCCTCGTGTTTGACAGCAGGTTCACATCATTGACCTCTGATCAAGCAATCTCTCGGATGCTCGACATCAACTCATTCATTCGCATTTCGTTGAGATGTACTATTGATACCTTGGGAATCATTGTCATCATTGGTGATCTCCCTCGCATTTGTTAACGGTCCACATCATTGACCGGTAATCAAATGGTTTCTACCATGTTCGACTTCAACACCTTGTAATCACATGGTTAGATTCGTATCTTTTTGCGATCGGGTAGAAGACCCTGGACGCACCTCTACATTTTGACTGCGTCCAGGCTGCGATGGAGGTGTCTCTTGTATTGTCACACAGATCCACTTATTGTATTGGTCGTGGCTGTGTCATTATTGTCTCATGGATCTACGATTGTTCATAGTAGCCATGATCTATCCACAGTTTACATTATTTCAGTACTCATGGATCTGCAATGTATTGGTCGACAGCCATGCTTTGAGTCATCTGTTTCCGAGCATGGGAATGCCTGCCTCGGTGGTATATCTAACATTTTGTTTCTATTTCAGCTCAGTGTCGCTCTCCTCGATGCTATCTCTGCACATTATATTCGTAAAGTCTTTCGGCCATCAGTCCCTTCTGGCCTCACACTTTAGGGGGCATCTGTTATACCTCTATGTTTCACAGTGTCGCATCCCCATCACAAAACAAGTTGACGACACTTTCCCTACTGTTTTAAACCATCCAGAAGAGACAGATGATGAGTCAACCTTGAAGGTGAATCCACCCTGGTAAGTTTTGACCCACCTTAGACTTTATTTACACACACTACCGCGCCTTGCTAGTTTGCCAAAACGCGGTACTAGACACTACCGCGTTCTGCTTTTTCCCCAAAGCGCGGCAGTGCCGCGTTCTGCAGCCTTTGAAAAACGCGGTACTCTTTTAATAGTTTTTTTCCCTTGGCTTGTGGGATTTTGGATTTTCGAAGATAATGGAAGATTAGGGTCCTTGATTCGATCTCAACTCATCTCCTTCGATTAGAAACCCTGATCCACTTATCTCTCCTTAGATCCACCCATCTCTCTTGTTGGTTAACCTCACCATTCACTATAAAAAAGAGGTATGCCATTGGAAAGGGGGAGGGACTCTTGAGAGCACCAAACTTATGGTCTTGCAGCATTGTGGAGATAGCTAGAGGAGAAGACACTTGGATTTGAAGGATTGGCTTGAGCATCAAGCACCTTTTGTAAGTATTCTTCAAGCTGTAATGGAATAACTTGTCTTGTTTTCCCAAATCATTTGTGTTAATCTTGTTTTAATGATATGGTTTGTATCTTCCATAGATTTAGATCCTAACTCATGTTTCAGGTTGTTAGAGAATAGTACATTCGTGTGTCTTGGTTCCATTTTGACAGGTTCACTTGTGAGGGCTTGGAGCTTGGAGCAAATACCAAAAACAAGCGTCTAGATAGAAGGTCAGTTAAATACCTTCTACTCTCTTTAGCATTTTAATCCTGAGATGTTTGTTAGATCTAGGGATTCAAGGTAGCATTTGTTTTGACTTGTTTCTTACTTTAGAGTTAGTTTAAAGTCTACTTTAGAGTTAAGAGAGTTTTGGCTTATCCGTAGGACAAAATTCTACATAACATACGCACATTTCGACACTTCCCTTTGCAAGGTAAGGTGCCCCCATTGGCAACCATGACTTCAAAGTTAGAGCAAGGATGGATAAAACAATCAGCTTGTTTGGTGATATGAGGTTCAATGAAATTATGAGTGCTACCAGAATCAATGAGTATTGTAAGAGGAAGCTTCTTGAAGTAACCCATGACCCGCATTGTTTGGGGGGTGGTGATTCCAGCTAAAGCATGGAGAGATATCTCTGGCTGGTCATTCTGAGACGGAGGGTTAATAGGCGGTTCCTGATTGTCGACCGGAGCATCCAGTGTTTCTGGATCTTCGTCACCAATTTCAGAGGTAGGCGGAGACTCGACATCCAAGAGATAGAGCTTTTGCTGAACACATCTATGTCTCCGAGTGAATTTGTCATCACAATTATAGCGAAGCCCCTTTTCTTTGCATGCTTGCATCTCTATTTCAGACAAACGCTTGATAGGAGTCGGTCGAGGAGCCTACGGTATAGGTGGTCATTGAGAACCCATATTTCGGAAGGGAACAAAAGTGGGCTTGGAGCGTTGTTGGGATGCAATCTTGTCTTCTGCCAACTTAGCCAACCCTAGGGCTTCTATCATTGTGTTGGGACAGAACATTTTGACCTCAAAGCGGATGGCATCCTTTAAACCACTGATAAAACAACTCCGGTAAAAGTCATCAAACAATCCTTTGGTGTGGTTGGCTAGATTCTCAAATTCGGTTTGATACTCTGTCACCATGCCAATATGGCGAAGTTTAGTGAGGGCTCCTGTGAAGTCATCAAAAGCACTAGGACCAAATCATTGCAAAAGGAGCTCGCAAAAGTCTAGCCATTTGGGCTCTAGATGAGCCTTGATGTACTAACGGTACCATTGAAGAGCTTCCTGTTCCTAGTGAAAGGATGCCAGCGGAACTTTGTTGACATCAAAAGTATTATGTAGACTGAAATACTGTTCTGCACGATAGATCCATCCAGTTGGATCAGTACCATTGAAGCGAGGAAAATCAAGCTTTGGACCACGGAAATTGTTGGAAGTGGAGAACCCATTGTCTGATGAAGACTCGGGCTGCCATTTGTTGTTCATAGCTGAATGTTCAAGATGGAGGCTGAGAAATTTTTCATCCAGATCCTAGAGTTTGGCTTGGATGGCTACAAGTGCTTCCTCCATGGTTTTTGCTCCTGCACGGGTGACAACCATAACCAGGATTTTTTTTTTTTTCTCAGACTGGAGTGGCTACGGCTCGAAAGGGATCTGAAACGACGCCGAATGGATTGAAAATGGTTGGATCTGGAATGGCTTGCAAAATGGATCTAAACAACTGGATGTAAACAGCGCAGCAACGATTGACAGCAGTTCAGCTGAAATCAGATATGGACCCCAGGTATGTGCGGCTTCCTAACAGTTCAAGGGTTTCACTCGGCCACCAATGCTATCTGACGGCTTGTGTATTGGGGTAGTACCCCTCACTCCACGGCTCAGGTAAAACTGATAACCGCTTTGCCACAAACAACAGCTCTTGGTTTACCTCACGGGTGGGAACTAGTCAATCAGGTAGAGGTCGTTGCCTTTTTCGTTGGCAAGTCCTCTCAATGGGCCAACTACTTTGGGGTTCCTCTGGTACTCCTCACAATGATTTTTAGGGCTTATGCCCAAGTACTTCCCACAGTTAAGCGGATAGGTATTATTCCCAAATCCGAACCTGCAACAGATGCGAAAAAAAAATTTGGCAGAAATTTCACCCAGCAAGCCCAAGAAAGTGCTCTGATACCAGATGTGAGGCACCTGCAACAATTAATTAATATGAATATGTGAAATAGCAGAAATGACAGAACTCAGATTCACTTTTATATTGATCATAGGCCACTTCGAGGGGGAAACCTCGTATGATCAAGCTCAATACAAATAACTTCACGGTGCCTTCATAGGTCTCAACACACACTTATATACTAATTCTAGGCGCCAATACTATGGGTCGAAACAATGGGCCGTTACAAAATATGGATCAACAGTACTACGGGAGACTTACAAAGCATATGCGCCAACAACAATAACACAAACTATTGATCAACAAATACTACTGGACGACTTACAAAGCATATGCGTCCAACAACAACATACTAACAAAGTAAATACATGGGTTCCTAACACAGAACAAGTCCTTAATGACTGCCATAGCGGTGCCTGCGAAGGCCATTTCTCCAGCATGGCCACCACCCAAAAGATCATCCGTGCAGGTTACTTTTGGCCCTCATTATTTACTGATTGCATCACCACAGTCAAACATTGTCAAAACTGCTAACTTTTTGCCCCAAAGGCAAGAACCCCACCCGTCCCCCTTCATCCAGTCGTCACTGTCGGACCATTCTGCAAATGGGCCATCGACTTCCTAGATTGCAATCCCACATTATTCGGTGGTCATAAACACATCATTGTGGTCATAGATTATTTCACCAAATGGGGGGAAGCCATGCCAACTTACAATTGCAAAGACAACACAGCAACACATTTTTTCCTCAACTATGTTATCGCTCATTTTGGAGTGCCAAAGCAACTCATCTCAAACCACGGCTCTCACTTTGAAGATGCCGTTTTGGAGAGAATTATCAACCCTACTGAAATTTGAACACCATTTCTCCTCCGCCTACTACCCCCAAGGGAATGGCCAAGTCAAATTGATTAACAAAATTTTGAAGACCATCCTCGATCGCACTGTTGACAAACACAAATCAAATTGGAATACTGGCACTATGGGAATACCGCACGTCAACCAAAACCACCACCAGTTTTACCCCTTTCCATCTAGTTCACGGTGTCGAGTCCGTCCTCCCCATTGAGTGCCAGATTCTATCCCTACATATGGCCGTTGAACTCCTACCGGACACATCCCCAACTGAGCAATGCTTACTACTTTTGGAGCAAGCCGATGAAGATCGACGCACAGCCCTCCAAACCATGGAAGCAGCCAAGAACCGATCCAAACTAAGTTACTACAAATATGTCCACCCAAGAACCTTTACTGAAGGGGACCTTGTCCTCGCCTATGATCAAGCTCATGACAAAACTGGAAAAGGAAAGTTTGTGTCCATGTGGCAAGGCCCATACATTATACATACCTACCTCGGATAGGGTGCATACATTCTGACCGATTCAGAAGGAAATCCCCTACGCAACCCACGCAACGGGTTGTACCTCAAGCGATTTTACCCATAGAAAATCTGATGGACACCACCATCCATAATTGTATAGTCTTATTTTGTTTTTTACAAAAAATTAAAAAAACCTAAAAATTTGTTTTTCCTGCATGGCCACAGATGGATCCTGTACCACTTTGCTACGTTGGTTTCACTGATGGTGCAAGTCGTTGGTCCCCCAATCTGTCCTCCGTAGCTTGGGTAATATATTCCCCTTCACATGAGTTGATCCACATCGACGGAGTGTGCATAGGTGCCGCCACCAACAACCAAGCTGAATACGATGCCGTGACAAGTCTCGTGGTCGCTACTCTCCAAATGAGCATAAGTCACCTTAATGTTTTCTTGGACTCATAGCTCCTTGTTTCCCATATCAACAATGATTACCAGGTAAGCGATCTCTATCTTTTCAGAAAATTCCTATGCATTAAACAAATGATTCGACAGTTTGAATCCATTTCATTCACACATATCCCAAGGAATCTCTACAGTGTAGCAGACCATATGGCCAACAACATTCTTGATTGGCACACCAATCCAACCATGTAGTAAATACAAAAGGTACATCCACATGCATAATATGTGCCTCCACGGGCATATACAAAAATTGAAAAAGTGCATCCACGTGCATAACATGTGGCTCCATGGGCATATACAAAAATTAAAAATGTTGCATCCACGTGCATAACATGTTCCTCCATGGGCATACAGAAAATCAGACATGCCTCCACGGGCAAACAAATAGACAATAAATGCATCCATGTGCATACACGACTATATACCAAAACATATATATATATATATATAATCATATAGTCAACATGTCATAGGTGCCCTCAACACCCAATATACAAAAATACATAAGTCGTACAAAAAGGTACTTCCCCATATGCTCATCAGCATTTGGGGGCAGATACAAGATCATCTAATCATCATGCTCTCCGGGCTCCTCTGGCGCCACCTCCGTTGGCCCCGCCGGATCATGCCGAGCCCGAACCCTCCTCTCCGTCAGCCCCGCTGGATCCTCCCGCACCAAAATCCTCCCCTCCACCGGCCTTACCGGATCATGCCGAGCCCCATCCCTCCAATCAGCCATAACCAATGCTGCTCTGAGCAGGATAGAGCGCCACTCACGAGGCACATCGAAACAATGCTCGACGATGTCCCGATCCAAGTCCCTCCACCCATCCTCTGGTGCTCCTGCCAGGATCATATTCAGTGTCTCTTGTACAACCTCAACAACATCATCTCGAGGCCCAACTCCTCGAGCATGAGGAGGCGATACCGCTACAGGAGGAGGAATGACCACCATCGCCCGTCCCCTACGACCCACATGATCGGCCTGTGGTACAGGACCAACATCTGCACAATCACGCAAGTGAACCATCATATAAATATCTCTAACTATACTCATAACAAAAACATCTAAAAAACACATGAGATAGTAGAGAACCAAACACAAAAACATACCATCTAAACCCCAGGCCTGCCCCTGGGCTCCAGGCATCTCTAGATCTCCTCGATAATCCATACCAGCATATGGATAGTCATCAATTAGCAGGGGGATCTGCTCCCACTGCTCATACATATCCTGTGAAAAGAACCCGCGGATACCACCACCACCGCGGGGCATCATCTACCCCCATTGCACCATGCGTGGCTCACTCACCAACCCGTCTCGAACCGGCACTCGCTCAAAGAATAAACAACACAGGAAGGAGGCATAGTAGAACTCTCCCCCCTCCCGACTAACCTTGTCTAGATCTCTCCAGACACCGGCCAAAAACATCTGACCCCACGCGTAGTAGGTCCCTCTTAGCATAGAATCCACCATCATCGTTTGTCCTCCAGACAAACGATGTGGCGCCGCGGCACCCAACACCCACAGAACACAAGCCCCAACAGCCCGCATATCCCACTCCCGCAGAGATCTCAGGCTCAATGCGTTGTTCTACACGATAGCCCCTGGAACACAGAATGTCTCCAACAGATCCTCAATATCCAAACCTGCCGGGATCCTCGGCAGAAGATTCCCTACCTCCCCTAAGCGAGGCAACCCGGTAAGAAAGTAAACATCAGTGAGGGTGATCACCAACCTCTCACCCCCAACCATGAAAGCACCCTGTGCAGGGACCCAGAGACCCACCAACTTGTTCATCAGTGGTCCTACTAAACACATCGGTGGAATCTGAGCGAACTTCAGGAGCCCGCTCACAGCCAAAGCCTGTCGGACACCCTAATTGGTCCGAATCCGAATTGTTAGATCCTCCTTCATCTCCTGCTCCTACCATGATACCAGCGATCTCCTCAACATCCTGTCAAAAAACAAAGAAAATTTTTTAGAAACACAAAAAATTTTCAAAAATTTTCATCGTGGCTTTTCCATCAAAAGCTGCGATGATCATCGCAGTTTTCATCCTTGAACCCACGATGAACATCGCGGGTATTGACCCCACAGTCGCGATGAGCATCACGACTGTCATCCCTACAGTTTCAATGAACATCACGACTATCAGCCCCGCAGTCGAGATGAACATCGCGATTGTCAGCCTGATAGTCGTGATGAACATCGTGACTGTCGGCCCCAAACCCGCGATGTTCATCATGGAAAAGGACGCGAAACCTGCGATATTCCATGCTGGAAGGCTAACATGGAATTTCGCGGCCTTCGGGGGCCACCACTAACCAAAAGGATAAGGCGAATAGGGGTACCTGAATCTCGTGGAATCAAAAACCAACGGTCGAATCTCCTAGAAATCAAGAAAGAGCTCTGATTGCTCTGCCAAACTCGCACATAACAATGACACGTCATATTGGCCCCACACCCTATTTATAGAGATTTGACCATTTTTCAAATAACCATTGCGGTATCATACGATGTCTGTTTCTCAAACCGTTGGTACCATTGGAATCATCACAACGAGAACTTCATGATAGTCCTTTCCTTTTCCTATTTTCAATGGGCCCATTTTTTTACCATTTTTTCATGCCCTCATCACCTCGGTTTGCGTGCGACATAGGTCGTTCTCCATTTTTGACAAGTCTTATATCGTCGGATTCATTTTTTCGTGCTCGTGATGATGCTTGAGATCATTTCTCGCTCTCATGCCCAAAAGTTTTGGGCATCTTTCACATGCCCCCTCGTTGCCTCTTTTTGCGTGCCACATCGGCCGTCGTCCGTTTCTAACGAGTCTTATATCACCAGGTTCAGTTTTTCATGCTCGTGATGATGCTTGAGATCATTTCTCGCTCTCACCTCTAGATGTTTCGGGCATTTTTTCAAAATGCCACTCATCACCTCAGTTTCCGTGCCACATTGGCTGTGGCCCATTTTTGACAATCTTTATGTCACCGGATTCAGTTTTCCGCACTCATGACGATGCTTGAGACCATTTCTCGCTCTCATTAATACCTTTTTGTTTGGTATTGTTTTACCCCTTTTTCGGGCCGAGCAATTCCTTTTACGAAAAAGGCACTTAGGGAGTTTCTGTTAAGCTCATTTCTGACTCCTAAAACAATGAAAAGATCACCGAGCAATCTTTCTTCCTTTCATGCTCGCTAAACGTATTTGAAAGGGTGTCTACCTAGTATAATTTTACCCCTTTTCGGGACCTTGTAGACTAATTACGAAAAAGGAATACTCTAGTCACATCAGCTAGAAGAGTTCTCCATTTGCATCATTTTATGCTTTTTCGGGCCTTGGAGACTAACTTACGAAAAAGAACACCAATGGAGTCCACTTACCGATTTCAGACTCTCTAAACATGAAAGCGACCACGAGCAAACACCATCCTGGGCTCATAAATTCACAAGACGGTACTCCAGCACCACTACAGAGTCTTCTTATTGTTTGTAGACTCCTTAAAAATGAAAGCACCCATGAGCACGAACAGTCCTGGGCTCACAAAATCCACAGGACAGTACCATTCCAGAGCACACTTTTATCCCTTCTTGGAGCTCATTAAAACTACGAAGAAGGACCCAAAGGTGCTTCTCGGTGCCACAATAGACCATGTCTACTCATATGGCAGCTTCCCCATTTTGGCCTCCTTTATTCAGAGCATTCTGCAATATGTCACCCTGAGAGTCCCTCTATAGCATCCATGAGCATGTTCCCCCAGAGTCAATACATACCCTTCAGTCCTTAAAGCTATGATCCCCGCACCTACAAGTCAGTTTCCTACGCTGCTAGGTCAACCATGTCATCATGCTCTAAACAAAGGAAGTTTGAGTCCACCCACTCTACGACCCCAGTTATTTTCCATCCCCATAATATGTCAGTTCTACCATCAGTACTAGCACACTTTAGTTCTACACCTCGCGCTCCTATCAAGGAAACATCATTGCCTTGTTAGTTGTTGGTCTCCCTCCGTCAACGCCAACCAAATTTATTCCAGAGGATAGACCTAGAGGTCCCTGTGTCTTGGACTCATCACCATTTATGATGAGTGCCTACGAATCATTTCGAGAAGAGTCCTCAGTGCCTCTCCAAATGGTTGTTTCTCACATGCTTGACTTCAACACCCTGATCGCATTGTTGAGACTCGCACAGGGTAATGGTCCTTTTAGTTTTTTGTTGAAGACCCCGGATACCACCTGACTCTTCCACAATTGAGATTCTACTTATGGAAACAACCAGTTACATTTTCCTATAGATATCTAGGTTGTGCATGGTGACAGTATTCAGATGTACCCCAGTCTTATACTCCCTTGAGTATACAGTTACATATACTCCTCAGAGTTGACTCAGAGTCATTGAGTCCCTACAGATGTTGGACACCTTCAGATTCAGCAGTTCACCAACCCTTCTAAGACCTTGTTCAGAATGGTTGTCGCTTTATTCCAGTGTATCAGTTATTGAGATCAGTCATGTTATGATCATGAGTACATCCCAAAATAGTGTCCCCTTTGGACCATTATGATCTACTAGCAGATTTTTTATGTATTATGTAGGTCTCCCTTCTTGGGACTAGTTGTTATGTATATGTCTTGATACGAGCATGGGTATGCCCGCCTCGTCCATTATCAGAGATTATTCCTCATTCATATTGAGGCCATGTAATATTTTTTGTTTTGCAGCTTCCAAGGTCCATTGATCCAGTCTCGAACCGATCTCTTCTCTTCCCAAAACCCCAGGAAAAAGACAAAAGAACTATGATGTCTATCGGCCATACGATGAGCTCCTACCCTCACACATGAGGGGGCAATCTGTTAACACCCAAAAAGTGCTCACTAGCTCATTTCCTTATTCACATGACCCATTTGTCCACTTTTCCACCATTTGAGCCTCTAAAGCCATCAAAAGGTCACCAAAAGACCATAATATACCATTTTTCCCCTCAAAAGATATATTTTTCCTCAAAAAACATAAAAAAAAACCCCTAAAAAAGGGTCTAGAATTCCCAAAAATATTAAAAGGGAATAAAAATATTCAAAATATTCAAAAAAGTAAAAAAGAGGGAAAAAGGTACCTAAACCATGTTGGTCAATACCATTGGTTTCCTCAAAACCATAATGGTATTCCCCACCACCAAAAACTATAAAAAGGTGGTAGGGGCTCATCACTTTCCATCCATCTATCATCCTATCCTCACGCTGTCAAAATCTCTCCTGAGACTTTTGGCCATTTTCAACATCTTGGAGAAGAGACCATTGGAGCTTGGAGCTACTCACCATTGGAGTTTCTCAACATCACATCCTCACCATTTGAGGTATCTTAATACAAAACATTCTTTTATTTCTTGTTCTTTCTATGAATCGTTTTTAGATTTATTTGTTATATGCACATGTTAGTTTAGATTTAGTTTTAATTCATAATCGTTTTTTGCTTTCTATATTGAAACTACTATCACATTGTTGATAGGTGCCCATTGCACAAAGCTTGGTTGCAAAACCAAGCCAACACTACTCATGCGAACTTGATGACTAAGTGAGGTGACCAAATGAGGAGGGCGAGCCTTCTATTTATACTAATTAATGATTTGACATTTTCCACTAATGGGGCCGACTTGACCTCTCTAATAGGGATGACTTTTCCAGTTTACAATAAAATATTCTTTTCTGAATTCTTCTAGGCCGACCTAATTGTTAGGTTTTACATTGACTCTTTCAATGAATTTTACATGACCAATTACAACATTAATAATTCCCGAAGGAAGTACAATAAAAATAATGTAAATGATACAAATAATAATATATTCTAAATTTATATTCTTCAACACTCCCTCTTAACAACCTGAAGGTATTCTTCTGTAATTCTCACCATCATCATCTAGATATTGCACCTCTGTACTCTAACCATTGAATTTTGACATCTCTTGAATCTATACATCACAAGAAGTTTCACAGAGCCATCCCTTTTTCATGTTGGATGCAATTGAATTTGTAGTGCCAACCCTCTTTCATGCAAGATTCAACTTTCTACAGAGCCAACCCTTTTTCATGTTAGATGTAACTGACTTTGCAGTGCCAACCCTCTTTCATGTTGGATGCAACTTTCTATAGAGTCATCCCCTTTTCATGTTGTATGTAATCGACTTTGCAGTGCCATCTCTCTTTCATGCTAGATGCAAATTTCTATAGAGACAACCCTTTTTCATTATGTATGTAACCATCCTTGCATTGCTAGCCCTTTTTCATGCTAGATGAAAACTTATAGAGTTCTTGTCATGTTTCATACTGGATGTATCCAACTCTGTAGTGCCAGTCCTTTTTCATACTAGATGCATCTAACTCCGCAGTGCCAGTCGTTTTTCATATTGGATGCATAATTATAGATCCAATCCTTTTTCATACTAGATGTAGTTAACTTTGTAGTGCTAGTACTTTTTCATATTGGATACATATCTACAAAGCTAGTACTTTTTCATACTGGATGTATCTAACTATGCAGTTCCAATCTTTTTTCATACAGGATGCATCTCTACAAAGCTAGTCCTTTTTCATACTGGATGTATCTAACTCTACAGTTCCAATATTTTTTCATGCACGATGCATCTCTACAAAGCTAGTCCTTTTTCATACTGGATGTAGCTAACTCCGTAGTTCCAATCCTTTTTCATACTAGATGCATCTGTACAGAACCAATCCTTTTTCATACTAGAATGGTAGCTAACTCTGCAGTGCCAATCCGTTTTCATACTGGATGCATCTCTACAAAGCCATTCCCTTTTCATACTGGATGTAGTTATCAACCTTCTTTCATGAACTGAGCAAGCCATCCAGTGGGTCCATCCCAGGAGTGTACATTACGTTTCACACCACAACCACCTACGTTACCTCACTACATGTATAGATCATCTTGTAGCCTAGAAGACTCAATTACGTCACATAGCCTGTGACTACCTTCTACCTCATGCATTCTATGTTACTCATCACTCCCTCTTGATCTAGACCACCCTAATCTTGTCCCTGAAGTACTTAAACTTCACTCTTGACAAAGGCTTGGTCAACACATCATCTATTTTCTCCTCTGTTGCTATATACTGGAGCCTCACTGCTCCCTTCTGCACCATATCCCAGATATAGTGATACCTAATCTTGATCTTCTTTGACTTGTCATGAAACATTGGGTTCTCAGACAACTTCACATAGCTTTTGGTTTTCAAAAAAGACACAAGTCACCTCTAACTCGAGATCAAACAAACTTGCAAGCAACTTCTGAAGCCATACTACCTCATAGATTTCCGAACAAGCCACCATATACTCTACTTCAGCTATACTGAGTGCCACACTCATATGCTTCCAACTAAAACATGAGATCATTCTAGATCCAAAACTGAAGCAACACCCTGATGTGCTCTTTCTATCCATGACACTACCTGCCCAATCCGCATCAACATAACCTTGTAGGTTAATCCTATGATCCGATGCATATATTAGGACATAATCAACCCTACCCCTCAAGTACATTAGCACATGCTTTGTCGCAACCAGGTGAACTCGTCTCAGATACCATATACTAAATCAAAGTGTTCACTACAAAGCATAAATATGTCCTCGTGTTCGTTAAGTACATCAACGAACCAATCATCTCCCTATGTATCATGCATCCACCAGTTATTAATAAGTATCACACAACAACTTCAGATTCAATGCCATAGGTGTGGTCGTAGACTTACAATCCATCATCCTGAATCTCTTTAGGATCTCTACCACATATTTTCCTTGACTCACGAAAAGTTCCTCTAGATTTTTCCACACCTCAAGACCCAAGAAATAGTTCATCATACCCAGGTCTTTCATCTCAAATTCTGCAACAATCTTTCTCTTCATTTCTACTATGAGCTTCTCATCACCTATTAGAAACATGTCATATACATATAAGAGTAGTATCACTAGATTTCCCTATTCAACCTTGTAGTAAAGGTTGGAATCCACTTTAATCTTAGTAAATCCCAAGATTCTCAAAAACCCATCAATCTTGTCATACCATGTCCTGGGTGCATGTTTCAAAATGTACATGGTCTTCTTCAATCTACACACATGAGTCTACCTATCATGTGTCTCAAATCCTAGTGGTTCCTCCACATACACTTCTTCCTCTACTACACCATTCAGGAAGGTAGTATTCACATCCATTTGATGGACCTTTTACTTCCTCACTTTGGCTATAGCAAGTATATATCTGATCGAAGTGTATCTGTCCACTGGAAAAAATGTGTCCTCATAATCTATGCATTCTTTCTAGGAGAATCCTCGAGCCAAAAATCTTGGCTTATACTTCTCGACGCTTCCATCTACCTCATGCTTTATCTTGTAGATCCATTTGCAATACACTACTGACTTCCCTTCTAGTCTTGGAACCACATCCCAAACATCATTCTTCATGATCGATTGACACTCCTCGATCATATCATCCTTCCATACTTTCTTTTCAGCTTCCTCTTCATAACTGTAAGGCTTTGCATCAATGATGTCACACAATAATTCCACACAACTAGAGTATGGTATAGGTCTCTTGCTTTCTCTAGAAGTCCCTTCTGGTGAACCATACTTTTCTACATATTGAATGATATCTCATTTCCAAGTTGGTCTTACCTTGTGAGTGTTCACCTTTCTAGGTGGATCTACAGGTATTTTTGGGTCAATCACATCATGGTCTTCAGGTTCTTCTGGAATCAAATTTTCCATCACTGTATCTCTAACTCTGGTAGTTTTAGGTTCTTCTTCATGTGCTTCATCGGAGTGAATCTGCCTTGATCTGATGAAAGTTTTGTCTTCATCAAAGGTAATATCTCTACTAGTCTCGATCTTCTAGAATCCTAGTATAAAGATCCTGCAGGCCTTTAATGAGTCACTATATCTAACGAAAATTCCCTTCTTTCCTGAAGGATCCAAATTGGTTCTTTTCTCTTTTGGAAGGTGTATGTATATAGGACAACCAAATATTGTGAGATGGATAACGTATGTCTTCTCTCCTATAAACATCTCTTCAGGTGTCTTGTTCTCAAGTACACGATGTGGAGTTTTGTTTTGAAAATATACTATTGTTCTTGTTGCTTTTTCCCATAAGTGCATTGGAAGGTCCTAATCATGGATCATGGTCGTAATTGCTTCCATTATCGTTCTATTATTTCTTTCTACAATATCGTTCTATTGTGTATTGTAGGGAGTTCTCATCTCTCTCTTAATCCTCGATTATTTAAATATTGTTTTGAAATTCCCCGAGGTAAATTCACCTCCATTCTCTGATCTTAAGGTATTTATTTTCTTTTAGTATGATTTTCTACAACGGATTTAAATTCTTTGAATTTGCTAAATACTTCATCTTTATATTTCAAGAAGTAGATCCAGGTCTTATGAGAATAATCATCAATAAAATAAAAATAGTAATCATACCCTCTTAGTGAGTTGGAAGACATAGGCCCACAAACATTCGATTGTATAAGCTCCAAAATATCCTTGGATTTGCTATCACTACTTGGAAATGCTTTCTTCACATTCTTCCCTTTCGCACATCATTTACATACGCCTTCATGCTTAGTCTAGATCTCAGGTACACCATTCACCATCTTGCTCACGATTGGTAATGTCTTGTAGTTGATGTGAGAAAATATTATGTGCCACAATTCACTTGGTTCCACATATTCATGAACCAATGCTTGTTCTGGTTGTCCCTTGAGTTTGTATAATCCTCCCTCTTACATTCCAATCACTACTGCATCATTAGAGGTTTTACCTTTACGCCACATAAGTACTTGGCCATCAAAAAATGCCACTCAGAATCTATTCTCATCTAAGGCTGAGATGGAAAGTAGATTCTTCTTTATTCCTAGTACATATAGAACATCTTTCGTCTTGATAGGCTTTCTTGATTCAAGCTTGTGAGAATCTTCTCCTACCCCTTTTATGGGATATTGGTAATTTTATCAAAGTTTCACCTTGTGAGGGGAGTCCTTTTCTGTCAAGTTGTTGAGAGCATCCTTGAAACCTGTCATGTGCTCAGAAGGACCACTATCAACAAGCCAATCATTGTTTCCAAGTGAAAGTGTACATGTGAGTGTTGAGATCAGAACATATTATTCATCACTTGAAGAATCTTCCCTTGATTTTTTCTTTATTGGTTCATCACCTTCTGTAGTATGAGCATGGTGTATTTTCTTACTTCCTTTATTGTTTCCTTTCTTCTTAGGACAATTCCTAGCAATGTGTCCCATCTCATCACAATTGTAGCATCTGATACTTGAATATTATCTTGGAGGTATTTGACCCTTGTGGGATCTTTTAGACTTGTGATGATGATCTTCTTTCTTGCTTCTCTTGGCATGAGTTTCAAGAGCTTGATTATCTTCATCACCTAAATTCTCTTCTCTAGCTTCAATCCTGGCTTCTTCCTAGCTGCAAGTTTCACAAAGTGCATTAAATCTATTGAGCTTATTTTTGAAACATATTCCTTGAATAAATGAATCCCATGATCATGTAAGTCCATTCAAGGTGGTCATCACTAGTTCGTCATTCTCAACATGGTCTCCAATGGCTTCTAGTTGATCTATGGTATGTGAGACCCTTGTGAAGTAATATTGAATGCTTTCGTTGCTTTTCATCTTTACAGCCTTGAGTTGAGTTCTCAATGTCATCTTTCTATTGATGTTTGTTCCTTCAAATAATCTCTTAAGTGCATCAAACAAGTCTTTCGGAGTTCGTATAGATGAGATGTGTGACATCAAGTGATCCTTGATGGAATCAACAATGATCCTCTTGGCCTTTATCAAGTTCTTCTGATGATTGGACTTATCCTAATCTCCCTCTGTCTCCACAACTTCTTCTTTGATAAAATTGTCGAACTCATTCTCTTCTAGAATGAGCATCACCCTATACTTCCAGGCACAGAATTTGTTTGGTCCTTCAAGATTATTCTCAAGCTTGGTATGGTTTTTCATATTAATAAAACTTCATAAATGAGAACCTCAAATGGAAATAGAAATAGTAAAACTTGCCAAAGGAGATGCTCCAACCAAGTACTGACTTCTGAGATATAGCTTTAGGATGGTCTAGGGCTTGTCAGAGAAACCCTAATTTATCAACTTTGAGATATTGAAAAATCGAGTGGAGGAAAATATGTGCCTCCCCAAGGCGAGTTAAGCAAAGGTACCTTTTCTCCAAATCTTTGGACATAGCTTCCAAAAAATTGATGCCCTAGTTTTTCGAGTTGTAGTGGTGGGCCCAAAAATGAAAGTTCATTGATCTGAATTATGCTTCCACAGAAAGATGCACCCTCCTAGGGAGAGTTGTCTTGACCCTCTTTTTCTTCCAAACTATGGAGGAAAACTTCTGGAAAGAGAAACCCTAGTTTTCATTTCCGATAGTAGCAATTGCACAATGTTTTCTTTCAGGCTAACTTTGATACCATGTTGTAATTTTAAATGTAGTAACATAAAGGATCAATGAAATATAAACAAGCACAACATAGACAATAGTACACAATAATTTATCTTGGGAAGCCCTTGTGGGGTAGAAACCCAACAAAATTCTTCAATATAGATTCACCAGAAAGTACAATAGCAATCCTCGTACATTAACCCAGAACAAGAAGTCTCCAAAAGCACCTACTCTCCTTGACTCTATCTTTCTACTCATACGAACTTGATGAGTGATTAAGGTGACCAAATGAGAAGGGTGAGTCTCCTATTTATACTAATCAATGACGACTTTTTTCACTAACAGGGCCAACTTGGCCTCTCTAATAGGGCCGACCTGTCCAGTTTACAATAAAATATTATTTTCTATATTCTTCTAGGCCAACATAGTTGTTAGGGTTTACATTGACTCTTTCAATAATTTTTACATGGCCAATTACAACATTAATAATTCCTCAAGAAAGTACAATACAAATAATACAAATGATACAAATAAGAATATCTTTTGAAGTTACATTCTTCAACATCTTTTGTCTCTCTTGTTAGATCCTTTAAAGATTCCATGAGACCCCTAGAAAATGCATCATCGTTTTCTTTGGTAGATCCAATGTCCATATTGGATTCTTCAAAGAGTACACCAATAATATAATCAATCTCTTCTAATTCTTTTAACGGATATCTAGATTTTTTACCTTCGGAATATGTATTTTGTGAAGTTTTGGAACTCATATAAGGTTTTACCTCTCACAGGTGTAGAGAATCACTACTCTGGTACCACTATAATGTACCCATACATTATTTAGGTACACTAACTTGAAATTGACTGGTTTTGGACTAGAATTTTAAATTTATGTTCCAAACACCGCTAGAACTTTACTAATTCTTCCAAACATGGTTGCATGGGTGACTACAAACTCTAGACAACTATATCCATACAACATAAATCTTTACATACATGGCTCAATTGATTTTCTTCGATAATTTGCACTTTTCAGGATGCATCACACCTGGGAAGACCATTTGGGAAAGCCAAACAAGCAAAGACAATTTCCCAAGGAATTATGTGGACATCCTTCCACTTTTGGTGCAGTATTGGAAGCAACTAAACAATAGTAAGGGTCTATATTTCAGGTCTGAAAACACCTATTTGGATTATAGACTCATAACAGAAGGAAACCCCAAATAGATTCAAGACTAGGTGCTGAAAATACAGGGTTTGGACATAACACCCTACTTACCCAAGACTTCCCAAACAAAATCCAAATGACACAAATTTCCTTAATAACATTGTATTTCGACCCTAACTCATACAAACTGACTAAAATGATTAACAAACTAATTTCTGGAATCACTTAGAAAATATTTATAGAGCAAAACTAGAAATTACTTTTCATTGACACATGAGGGTTATAACAGTATAATCTTAACAATAACTGATAGGAATGAAAAATGAGAATTTATTAAGAATAGAGTTTCACCTCCAGAATGTCCATGGCTTCTTTTTGCATCTACACTGTACATAAGATTATGATACAAGTAATAGAAACATAGATCCAGAGAATAACAGAAATAAAGGTAGGAAACTTCTTCTCTAATGGGAGATTTTTTCCTTACAAAACTTTGTCTTTCTATTGTGTCTTAACTTAGTCTTGAGATTTGATCCATATGGAACACCCTCCACCTGATATAGACATTATGCATCCCAAAAGATGGCCTACAACAAACATACACACCTACAAGTGTGCCCTCCAACAACCACACTACACACTATTGGAAACTAACTAGGAAAATTCACTGAAATTGGAACTTGATGGCGCTAGAACACCATCACATCAAATGGAATTCATGACACATTGGAACAACATGGTATTGCTGCAATATGCTCAACGAGAAGGACTAGATATCCAACTCCTCGCTTCAGGGGGGTCATTCTCATTATGAACACATGGTGGTCGAAGGAGAATTCATATTGTCATCAATGGAAACCTGTGATAAAAGGGATCTCTATGCTCTCTTATTGTTTGAAAATGCCATCACAGAGGATCCATATGGCCTGTTGTTCAACTGGAAGGCAGAAAAATCAAAGAATATATGCTTGTCGAATCACATTATCTACAGACTATGCACCAGAAGAGTGGTCATCATTGACCTATTAGGTGGATAATTGCAAGATACCCTTACACCATCTCTTCGAAAATTCACATTACTTCACGCTTTGGTACTTTCTGGTAATGATTTAACTGGAATAATTCCACCGGAGCTTGGCCATCTTAAAGCATTGTTAGAACTTGATATGACCTTGAATTCTATGAGCGATTATATTCGAGTCGAGTTGGGCATGCTGTAGAAAATAAGTTCTTGTACCTCAGCTACAATATGCTCGGAGGTCCTATTCCAATATATTTGGGCATGTTGTAGAAACAAAAGCACCTGGCACTAGACAACAACAAATTTTTAGGAAGAATACCATGTTAATTGGTGGTTAATTGGGTAATTTGACATGGCTTACAATACTATTTATTTCTATTCCTAGTATATCTGGTTCTCTTCCTTCCCAATTAGGTAATTTATCATGGCTTACACACCTATCCGTTTCTAGTCTTAGTATTTTTGGTTATATTCCTCCTGAAATATTTAGGCTTCCCCTCTCCTATTTGTCTCTCAATATTAACCTAACATGGAGCATGCCTAAATCCATTGTCAATTTGACCATGTTGAATGACTTAACTATTTCTAACAGTGGAGTCTCTAATATATGTCAAGGAATTACCAATTTGACCAAATTGATGTATTTAGATATTTTTCAAATTATAATCACTATTATACCTAACACTGTTACGAATTTAAAAAAGATTGAACTTCTAGACATATACGATAATAGTTTTTCTAGGAGTGTTACCAATAAGATTATTGGTTTTGTTTTACTTGTCACATTAAATATATTCATAAAAAAATTTGAAGGACCTATTCCTACCGTGTGTATCTATAATTCTTCTTTATTGATTTTCAGAGTTTAATTTAACCATCTATCTAGGACTATATCCTCATCTTTTGCCAACTGTGCCCACCTTGAAATATTGGATTTAATGTACAATCGATTTATAGGTGAGCTTCCTTCAAGCCTTGAAAATTTGGGTAATTTGAACATTTTAAGCATGGGTTATAATAGTCTTCATGGTAGTATTCCTCAATGGATCACAAATTTCATTGATTTATTTTTGTTGGATTTATCCAATAATATATTTAGTGGAAGCATACCCTATAATCATGAAAGACTCCAAGTTTTTTCAACAAATAATTTAAATTTTGATTTGTATGAATCTGAAATAGAAGAATACATCAAATGTATTGATTATAATCTATCATCTATCTTGTTTGCAAACACTATATTTGATTTATGAAATAATAATTTTATAGGAGAAATCCCTCTAACCATAGGAAGTATGAGTAGCTTGTGGTTGCTAAATTTATCTAGGAACCATTTGGAAGGAAAAATACTTGTAGATTTTAGTAACATATCTACTTTGGAGTAGTTGGACTTGGCCAAAAATAAATTGAGTGTAGCAATTCCTCAAAATCTCTCCAAATTATCAATGTTGGCTTATCTAGATGTTTCATCTAATAACCTTTGTGGGCCGATTCCGAAAGGGACACAATTTTTCACTTTTAATCTGTCTTCATTTATGCCTAACAAGTGTTGATGTGGGTTTCATCTACCACCATGCAATGGAAAATATAAGCCAAAGAAAACACCTATTGGAGACAATGATGGAGATAATGGCAATTAGAGCAATATGAAAAGAGGATGGATGCATTGGATAGATGAAAAAGTGTCTTTGATAGCATTGGGGATGGGACTAGGGCTTTGATTTGCAAGATTTGTTGCTATGTTCATTGTTTGGGACAAAGAAAGGTGTTGGGTAGTGGTTTTTCCTCCCAAGAGCACAAGAATACCCTTTTATGGCCTCTATCGATTCCCTACATAGCTCAATAACACTTATCCATGTGCTTGACTATTTTAATGTATGTAATGTCACTTAATGGTATATTCTATAAATACCATTTTCCCATATGTCTTGTTGTCTTATATTTGTAATGTCAACTAATGGTGTGTTTGATTGTGGGTAAATTACCTTTTCTAAAGAATGTAGAAAAATTCAAATGATTTCTTTCAATTTTATTAAATATTAATATACAAATATATATATAGGTGGAGTGAAGATTGAGATTCACTTTAAAATTATATTATCATATTTATTTATTTTTGTTTACTATTGAATATCCCTATAATGAGAAAGAACAAATATTAAGTAGGACTCAAGAACCTTATAAAATGAGAGTAGATCCATCTAGAGTATATCTATGTTAAGTCCATCTCTATCAAGCACGGAAAGGGATCAAATCAGTTTTGAGGGACTAAAACTTGAAGAAGGATTGCATCCCAATAAATTTGATTATTTTGTAGGCTAAATAAATCTAATGTTAAAATGGATTTATGTTGATTTAGAGTTTATAAAAGATTGAATGCAAATTCTCACCATCCTACCATATCCTTATCATGATCACTCTCTTTATATAGTACTTTTTGTTTATGTAAATGATTTATGCAAATGCCAATGTAAGAATACAACTTAGTGATATCTTACAATGCATATATTATCTCGGTACTTTGATTAGTAATAAGTATTTTTTTTTTACTTATTACCACAATTATTGTAGAACATATAATCTCTAAATTGTATTATATTTATAATAATGCAAGTTTTTCATTTTCCAATTCATAATATATTAAACTATTAAATTACACATATAATTTTGGTTTTTCATTTTCTAATTTATGACTTTATCCTTGATTAAATATAGATTGTGTAAACTATATGAAAAATATAGTACATGAACAAATTACAAATATATTTAAAAAGAAAGCTAATTTTTTGAAAACTCTATGTTTAAAAGTGATAACAAAAATATTGCATCAATCAATTAGAACAAACTAAAAATATATTTCAAAGAAATGTTAACTTTATTAGAACTTTATGTGCAAAAAGTGATTACAATATGTTGAGATTCACTTGAAATTAATTTATTCTACTTATAAGTTTCTTTGGAATTATAAAAGAAAGTAATCTTTGTTCTTTGGAATTATAAAAAAAATAATCTTTGTTGGGTTGAAAATATAGATATGTATAATTATCCAATCTTATATATATAAAATAATAATAATAATTTTAAGTTTAATATTTTATTATCTTAAAAAACACATACCAATTCTATTTCGAATATAGATTTAAACATTTTATTCTTGAAAAATCCTTTAAATGTAATAATTTTTAATCAAATAATAAAATTAAATAACAATAAAATTTTAAATGATTCATATACATAATAATTAATGAATATATGAGACTTCTTAGGTGAGTTTTGTTATGAGTAGCTATTCAATATTGTTTGAATTGTTTTGCTATCAATAACTATTCAATATTGTTGAAAATGTTAATTCAATTACATTTAAATAACAAGGAAAACCTTTCAACTACTTAATATTGTTGTAAATGTTAATTCAATTATATTTGAATAACAAGGGAAGTTGTTGAGCAACAATTCCTTACTTTTGTTTTTTAGGAATTGTTACTGTTTGTTAGTTTTGCCTCTCCTTTGAAGAATTGTTAGTATTTGTTATTTTTGTCGAATTTCAGAGATTACATTTAAATGGGGGGCATTGAATTTTAGGTAGAGTGTTATATGCATAAGAGGGGTTGTTCAAAACTTGTGTACTATTTTATGAACCTGCACTATGGGATGGTAAATTCTCCTCCAATATCAATTCCTTGTACCTGACAAATTCGTCATAATATAGACTTTTTTGTATCTCTTTGGATTGGTTCCTTCCTTATGTTAGCATCGATTGTGTTATATCTAGGGTTTGCCCTTTGCAAGTTTCTCATTTATCTTTCCTTCTATTTGAATATTATATTGCAATCTCCATGTATTTCCTCTCAACATATCTATTTAACAAACCATCATTCCAGTTGTTTCATCAAAGACTGTAAACCCTTTGGCATGAGTGTGAACTGTGTAGTTTGTAATTTTTGAGTGTCTTGTCTCAGCTCTAATCAGATTACACCTCAAAATTAAGTTATTTCGTGATTTGATATCCGACTTCTTGTCTTCCTTTAATCTACAAAATTAACTAGAGAGAGATGCATAGAATTCAATAATCAAATACCCATTAAGCAAAGGCATAATAATGTTTTTCAAATATAATAGCATTGCATATACTAGCAAAACCAAATAACTTCTGGCTGGTGAACACCGATAGATCACAAGTTTTAAGTGCCATGAACAAGTTATTTATTACTTGTTCTCCATGATTAATTGTAATCACCTGTTGCTTATGCTTAAGTTATTTGTTACCTTTTATAGTTAAATGGGTTGTCTATCAGTAAGTGTTATCTATGCATGCATTACAAATTATCCATGCATCAACTACAAGTTATTTTTATGATTTTTTATAATTATTTATTTTGGATTTTGAACGACAACCATAAAATCAATTTAGACATTACACTTGTCCCATCCTCCTTAAATCTAAGAAAAGTATAAATGATAATCCACCCCAAATTTTAAAATATAAACACCTATCGATATAATTAGATTCAAAAAAATTATAAACTAAATTTTAAAAAAATTTCTATATTAATAATATAAGAAATCAAGCATAGAAAAGCTTTCTGAAATATCCATTAATATAAATGAATACGTATCCAATCTAAATCCAAACTGTCCATATCTAATGAAAGTAAAGGCATTAAAGTTACTTCTGAAGTATCCATTAATATAAATGAATACGTGTCCAATCTAAATCCAAACAAGGGAACCATGTCCCTTAAATCGAATTAAAAAATTAACGAAGCTGTCTATATCTAATGAAAGCAAAGGCATTAACTAAGATGTAACAGGCCTGCCCGCTTTAATGAGTATCTCTGAACTCTTACGTGACAATGGTGTTTGAACCGAACTTTTGATTTACATTGAAGTGATCTAAATTCCATGTTAGAAGCTAAACAAACAAATGGCCTCATTAAGAAACGAAGAGTTGCATTCCATAAACAAGTGCCACTGCATTGGCCTCTAATTGGAGTAGTGTACAGGTATATTATTGTAATTTGGGATTGGTAATATTTTGTCACATGTTCTTTTTTTTATTAACACCAATATTTTGTCGTATGTTTATTTATTATTTATTAACATGTTTTTCATTAACACCAATATTTTGTCATATGTTTATTTATTTATTTATTAACACGTATTAGCTTTAAATCAATAAAAAAAGTAAGATGGCTTGTGCTGCTGCTATAAACGCTATGTATTAGTAGACCTTTCTCATATAGTAGCTCAAAAAATACTTATTTATTTGATGTGTAGAATTTGGAAATTTTTATTTTACAAAATACTTATTTATTTAGTTTAAACCGGTAAAATTTTGAAATTTTTATTTGAAAATTAAGTTTTTTAGATAGAGATTGAATTTGTTATTGAATTTGGTCGAACATCTGCATGTCACAATTTAAGTGTTACTAAAAAGTTATCTCTTACTTGTTCTTTATGCTTAGTTGTAATCACCTATTCTTCTCCATGCCTCCTGCTTGTTACCTTCTTTAATTAAATGAGTTGTCTATATGTTATCCATGCATGAACTACGAGTTATCCATGCATCAACTACTAGTTATTTTTTATATTTCCCTTTTATGATAGTTTATTTGAAATTTTGAATGATAACTATAAAATCAATCTAGACAATACACTTATTTCATCCTCCTTTAATTTAGGAAAAATATAAATAATAATCCACCCTAAATTCTAAGATATAAACACCTATAGATATATAACTAATCTTGAAATTAGTCATTATTTAATAATAAAAATGAATTCGATGCCAAGTATGACTACGGTTTCATTGGCCTATGCAAGCGATCAACGTAAATAGTGCATGGCCCTTATATAAGACCTACAATGGGAAACAATAACAACGCAACACAAACACAATGCTCTGTATATTAAAATAATTTGTAATCCCTTTATTATTTAAAGCATTAAAGGGCATTAATATATTCTTTATAAAAGTAAACTATATAAGCCACTTAAACACAATGCGCTGTATCTTAAAATAATTTGTAATCCCTTTATTATTTAAAGCATTAAAGGGCATTAATATATTCTTTATAAAGGTAAACTATATAAGCCACTTTTAAATATTCCTTAATGGTGAAGCCATAGGATTTTTCTTTGATGTTGTATTGATAATTTGATTATGTCTAATGTACTTTGTGACTGCAAAGAAAATCATGAAGAATGTAATATTTTTTTCTCTGAAAATAATATTACAATTTTTTTCCATTAAAAAAAAAACTACATTGCTATGTAAAAGAATATTCAATCAAATAACTAATTACATAATATTCTATTAAAGATCATTCCTCTTGGCTTGCCTCAGTTTATCTAGGGATGTAGTTCCAATATCCTTTTCAATGTTCATTAAATCAGGTATAAGGGCGAATTTTGGTAAAATTAGTTATTAAAAAAGTTATTTGGTGATTTAAATTTGCAAACGATTCGTTTTCAGTATTGTAAATTATAAATATATATTGACGCAGGCAAATTGCCACTGTGTAACTTTGATTAAATTAGCTATAATTTATTTAAATATTTTTTTAAAAAAAATTGTATAAATGATTTATAAAAGATTAAAATTTTAATTATATATATATATATATATATATATATATATATATTATTGTAATTTATTTAAAATTATTAAAAACAAAAATATAAAAAAAACTATATGTACTTTCATTCTCTTAAAATATATAATTAATAATAAAAGTTGTATATATCTATAAATAAAATACAATTGTTCTAATAAAAAATAACACTTTATAAAACTGTGTATATCAACAGAGAACGTTACATTGCAACATATTTCTTTCAAAAGGCTATCAAAGCAAAAAAGGATGGACACTAGAGCAAAAAGGCTAAGCAGGAGGCGCTATGGAACTAACGTCTGCGTTGGAGCCAAAAAAAGGACAAGTGTGGGTGCTATGAAACTAACGTCCACAGTCGTTATGTCTGCTATGTTGACAATACGATAAAGCTAAAAGAAATGCGTTAGATGTTGTATACCACATATCCTTTCGATGGAGATTAGTTGTAGCCATGCTTTCAAGTGTTAATGTTTATTGGCTAATTTGTAGTCAACTACCTATGTGCCAAATTTAGATGTAGGTTCAATGTTAGAACTATATGAAATTTAGAGGGTACAAACATTTTTGGGTTAACCTGTTGGATTGGAGGATATTATTATGTTTTAATGCCTCGCCAAACAGATAAAGAGGGATGTGGGGCATTAATGAAGAAACAATGGCGACAGGGCGTTAAAGCAAAAGACTTGGTGGGGCACTATCTGAGAAGTCTTTGAAAAGTGGATTTCATGGGCAAGGAGAATAGAATTGGCAGGGCACTACTGAATAGTGCTCCAATGACACTGTTCAGTTTGCAGGAAAACAAGTGGAATCTTTCCAATTACATCCATCCAAGAGAATTGTAAACTTTTGAATAGTGGAAAATGTTTTCCTATAAAAAAATAATGTGAATGATATCAAGTGGAGGGAGATGCTCATAGAGACCACATCAATTTTAGTTTTCTTTGCTTCCCACATCATAGGAATAGCTCTTTTTCTTTATTTTCTGATCCAATTCCAAGTATGTCAATGTCGTATTGGATTTATTCAACAATTTGGATGTTTTCAATGTCACAGTAGTGGAGCAGTATATCCCTAATGCTCGTGAGTCTATGTAGATTTGCAGTGTCCCTTCCGCGGTGTTGACACATGGCAACAGGTGATTTTTTTTACTTAACGTGGAGTTAATAAGCTTAAAGTGTGCATAGTTGGATGGCAGGGCTCGATGATGTTGGACTTAAGCATCAGAGCACAAAGGGATAGGGCTTGGCGATGTTGGAGATAAACACAAAGCTATTGCGCTCCGCTGTGTTGGAGATAGACATGGATGCCTACTTTGTTGAATGCTAATGAATGCTTATAGCATTAAATCACATTTATCTAGACAATGGCATTTGCATAAAGAGGCTTTTATTTCCTTAAGGGTAAGTAGAGGTGAATTAATGTTCTCCCGTGTCTCAAGTCACTACCTTTTGGGGAAAGTGATTTGGAGAGTGACTAACTTGCTAGCATTGCTACTACCAAAATTATAAGTAATAAAAATAATAATAAACTCATGGTGTGACTTGGTAAATCATAGTGAGAGTGTAAATACTCAATAAATAATCTTAAGATCAAAATTATAAATGAGTTAATTGTAATGATAAAAGATTAATAAACTCTTGGTCCGAACTTGGGAAGTCATGGCGAGCATATAAATAATTAATAAACATGAATTAGGTTTGTAAATAGTGTTAAGATAAAACTTATAATTAAGTGAATTGTAATGATTAAAAATATAATAAACTCTGAATGTGAACTTGGGAAGCCATGGTGAGAGTACAAATACTTAATGAACATGAATTAGAACTAGGTTTTATTTTTGAAATTAAGTTATTTCAAAATCAAAGTAAAAAATAAAATACTTAATTTTAGGATTAGAGTAATTATAAAGACTACTTTTTCTATTTTTTTATAAATTAGGTTAGGTTTTATTTTTGAAATTAAGTTATTTCAAAATCAAAGTAAAAAATAAAATACTTAATTTTAGGATTAGAGTAATCATAAAAACTACTTTTTTTATTTGTTTTATAAATTAAGCTAGACTAATTTAAAAAAAAAAGTTTTTTTATGTCATCAATCATTATTTCAGACTGAATTTGAGTGTGTCGAATTTTAGAAACACCAAAAGTATTGACATAAACATAGTAGAAACACCAAAAAAATTAACAAGTAATAGTTAGTCAAACTTTAATAAAACTAATTGAATAGTCAATTTGTTTATAAAATCTAAATAACATTGATTGTTTCAACATTGTCAGATGGTTACCTTGGTAATTTTTTTGGACTCGGAAGCCAAATACATAGGTAATGAAATAATATTTATCCACATTTGAATCTCAATCACTTCGATCTTCTTTACCTAGAAATTTGCAAAATATCGTTTTTGTGATCTCACTCTTGTTTTATCTAATTTAGAAATTTACTTTTCCACATGATCAAAGCTTAGATGAGGATGAACTTCGATGACCTAAAATGTTATGCAACTGTATTATTGTTAATAAGTATGCACTCTGTCGTTATTATAAATCTTTTGCATTGTTCTAATTTATATATATCAAAAACTAATTGTCAAATAAATGAGGAAAATATATATAAAAAATTTAAGTAAACAAACATTAAATTTTTACTTCTTTATTGAAAAAGTCTCAAATTAAAGCTTTATAAACAAGTTGAATTAGCACCAAAAGTGCTTTTACCTGCTTTTAAGAATATTGAAATGTATTAGTTATTTATAATCCAAAGTTAAAATGTTGAAAGAATGATGAAAATTAAACTAAAAGTAAGAGAGAAGTGACACCTACTACTTTATACTTTTAAAAATGAAATAGAAAAATGAGTCAAATAATATAAATAGTATAAATTTAACAAGTATCACACACATAAACACAGTTATACAACAATGCATATTATATAAAATTATGATAATTTAAACACAACTCCACCTTACACTAACAATATATAATCTAAATTATTAAAGGAAAAAATATAATCAAAACCCGCAACGAATCTAAATTACTTTTAAATCAACAGGAAAATACATTTATAGATGTTGCTTGAAGAAGAATATATTATGTGTAGCTTTATTTGCTATGCTAATGACATCACTTTGCATATTATTAGTTGTAAAGATAGAAGTGGTAATCATTTTTAATTTATTGGTCAATTTAAGACTTTATTGGAAATTGAAACAAAAACAATCATAAACTAATGGCTGGTAAATTGATGCCTTGATAGTAATGATTTTCAAAATCTAATAATAATACTGTAGTACAATAAATACACACATGGCATATATTTATAATTTTTGTTTTTTAATTATTTTTTATTTCTAACAAATAATGTATATAGAAGAAAAAAATTGTCACTTCAAAGCTTTCCTCCAATTAAAAATTAGAAATTTGTATTTCGAAAATTTAAAAATTATTTTTTATTTTTTAAAATATTTAGTTTAATATTTATTTTCTATAAAACATTTAAAAACTATGGAAAAAATATATTAAAAATTGCATAATAATTAAAAAGTCAATTGAAATTGACTGCAATCCCATTACTATATACCTTGTCTTCTTCAGGAAAAATACATTTTCCCTCAGGATTGGTGGTTCAAAAGATTATGGGCTTGGAACATGCCACAAAAGCTCAAATGCTTCATCTGGTTAGTTCTGAATAACAAGCTAAAAACATGGGACAATTTATGTAAGCGTGGATGGACAGGGCCCAATATCTGTGCTGTTTGTAACGTAGAAGCAGAATCAAGAGATCATCTATTTGTTAAATGTTCTTTTACTTGCAAAGTCTAGGATATGATCTCAATCAAGCTAAATTTCACTCCTCGATGGGATGTTGGAGATTTCAACAGATGCCTTTTGAATTGGTTTAGGAACCAAAAACAGTCTTTCTTCGTCGCAATCTGCATACCGTGGGCAGTTTGGTACATTAGAAATCAGGCTATTTTTCAGAACAAGGTTCCTGATACCTTTCATTGCAGTCAGATTGCTATGAATATGCTCACATCTTGTGTGATGGATGAGAAACATTTGAAAGCTGACAGGATTGGCAATTTCGCCTTCAAAGTGGATCAACCAGTCTTATTCTTCGATGGTGCTTCAGCAAATGGACTCTATGCTGTTGGTGGAGTCATTTTCCTCAATGAAACACACTATTTTACAGTCAAGCTAAATTGTGGTTCCGGTTCCAACATGAAGGCTGAGCTAATGGCTCTCTGGTGTGTTCTCAAAGTTGCCAATACATTCGGATTGGTAAATATCAAGGTTTATGGAGATTCTCCGCGTCACCATAAAATGGGCAATGGGAGATTTCAAATTAAATGTTTTGAATCTTCGAAATTGGGCAAATAGAACACTTTATGAAATCTCCAAACAAAGTAATATCAGCTTTGAACATATTTATCGTGAACATAATTCTCGAGCTGACAAACTTTCAAAGCTAGCTCTTGAGGGTATTGAAGGACAAATCATTTGGGAAGAATGGCTTGAAGATGGCATGCTGGACTGTGGGAACTTTCACTTCCTTGACTGATCAGTTTTTTGAGTCATGAGACTGTCAAATATTTGGTGGTTTTTTGATATTTTGTAATTAAATATGGGATACATGTTTCTGTATATTCGGATGGGGGCCATCCGAAAGGTCACTATGCTATTTTCATGCTTTCTAGATCTCAGATCTCTAGATGTTACAGCTATCAGACTCAATACTGTTGAATCTGGAACACTCTTTGTACTATTTGATTCTAAAAGAATATCAATAGTAGTTTTTTTCTGTGGAAAAAGTATAATAAATTTTAATTTGATAAACCTGGTCTTTTATGAAACTTATATAAAAGTATTCATTTGTTATAAAATTTATATAAAAGTATTAATTTGTTAAACGTAGTTTTTATAAAAATATCTCAGTTGACAAAATGTAGTCGTATGTTTACCCAACATCTGAGTTGTTGTTGCTATATGATTATTTTCCAGTTGGGAAAGGAATTGTCCAATGAGGTTGACTAGTCATCTTCTTGTTTATTTCAGGAGTCAAACTTTCTAGCTGCACTTTTATTAGAGTCGTTAGCTGCTTCGAAAGCATCCACGGAGAGAAATATAATGATTTTTTGGATCCCCATGAGATATCTAGAGATTCCCTGAGAACAACATTTGTACCATCTCAATGGGGAACTCATAAAATGACACTTTTGCATAAAGACATTGCATTACGAATGTGTTCCAGTAATATGATGATACACTTTAATGGGATAAGTACGAATTTTTTTGAACCCACTGGAAAACCACAGTTGTCATTTGTTGTGGAACCATCTTCAGAGACTTGCAACGTTCCGAGGAGTGTGAGACCCTTGCACAAAATTTGTTCACATGCTACAATGATAAGTCTCAGTGGAAGCCTTTGGTGACAGATAAATATGGCCTCGATCTGTCATTAGAATATAACTTAATGTCAATTTATCTTCACTTTTGCTTATTTCCCTTCAATAATATATATTTGTGTTCCTTTACAAATATGGTCTTTACAGTACATGTTAATGGTAATATAAATTCTGTCAGAACTACATGGTTTGGTTTTTTATGTTGTGATATCCATTTATGTCATTACAGTACATTTATATTTTTTTCTATGGTTCCACATCTTTGAAACCACGGGTTCTGGAGAGACATCATCATATTCAATAGATTTGTATTGGATTGATTAAAGGGAACAACTCAAAGGATTGCTTCTAAGACTCTGGATATTAATGAACTTGATAAATTGTTTATTGATAGAAGATTAGTGGATGCATAATATAATTTCTGACATCTATCATTCCCAACAAAAAGCAGGAGCTTGTTGCGAGCAGACTTAATTGTGAGCTAATAATGTGAAATTGACTATTAAATACTTTTATATCCGATAAGTTGCTATTCACATAAACTTAGGGTTTGTTTAACATGTTTTTTTGAAGTTAACAGTGGATGCTAATTCTAAATTAGTGGTTCTCTCCTTATAAATATGAAATATTTACATATATATCCATTCTTTACAACTATGGCACTCTTGGTCATCTCACACTTGCAACCAATATCAAACATGCATGATGAAGAAAGGCTCCAAACTTGAAATAGGAACCGATGCATAGCTAGAAGTTTAACACTCTGAGTGTCTCATGAGAAGTGAATCACATCATGTAACTGTTCTGCTCAAATCCCTTTAAATGTGTTATCAATCAAATAAAAAAACAATAAAGGATTGACCATATTTGGAAAAGACGATGACAGGAGAATATCACTGATATTTTTGTTGCTCAAATCTAAATGAGTGAGCCTTTCTAGATTTCCAAGAGCTGAAGGAAATGTTTCCATAAGTTTATTATTTTTAAATTAATCTTCATGAGGATTGAAATCCTTCCTAACACTACAAGAATACTACCAGAAAACTAGTTATGAAACAAAATAAGACTTTGAGAACTTTGGAGTCTCTCAAAATCAAGTAAAATGGTTCCCAACAAAATCAGATTTGCAAGCCAAGAAAAGGAATATGACCACTATGTAGGTTTCTTTTTAAATTTAGCTCAACTACCACACTGCAATTCCCAATCTGTTAAGGATTGCTACTAGTCAAAATATTCCATGAATTCCCAATCTGTTAAGGAATGCTACTAGTCAAAATGTTCCATGAAGGATCCAACAGTCCATGGTGCTACACAAAATCAGAATTAGGTAATGGTAATATCTTCTTAAGCACCACAAATTTCACTTGGTATGGAACCATAAATCTTGTTATGAGAAAGAACAAGGTTAAATTATTATGAGAAAGAACATTGCTAGCTGCCGATCTTTCTTGGAAATGTCTTAAAGAAATCATTGCATCCCAAATCAACAGCCATAAGATTGACATAATCAAGAAATTAGGAGGAATTTTGCCTCTAAGCATGGATAAATTTGTTAAATTCTCCATTCTCCCTTTCTCTTTAGGAGTACATGCTTGTCAATAATTGTTATAGAATTTTCACTATAAATAAACCATATCACAATGCTATGAATTTTCACTATAAATAAATCATATCACAATGCTATTAATGCACCATAGTAATACTCATGCACAATCTCTTTTTTATTTTAATACTTCACTTCATATCTAAAAGCATTATAATTCTCCAAACAAAAGGTACTAAAAAAATCATAAACAAGAACACTATTTCTACTTAATAAATCTTTACAAGATCAAAACCACTCTAAAAAAACCCACATTCTACTCTCACTAATACTATACTAACACTTCATCTAAAAGCATTATAATTCTCCAAACAAAAGGTACTAAAAAACATAAATAAGAACACTATTTCTACTTAATAAATCTTTACAAGATCAAAACCACTCTAAAAAAACCCACATTCTACTCTCACTAATACTATACTAACACTTCATCTCTACCTTTCATCTTGAGAGAAAATCTAGGGCCTTCGTAGGCTTTGATACATGATAAAAACAAATATGTAAGAGATACACAATTACTCAACAATGATTAGATTAATTTTTCATACACAATTACTCAACAATGCTTAGCATTAATTTTTCTAAATTGATACAAATATTATATTTATAACATAAAACAACTATCATAAAATTTAATGATGAGACAATCTTTCTCAGTTGTCAACCCACAATTAGCACGAGTAGGCATTCCATCTAAGCCATCAATATTGAGCTTTATTATATGCATACGTGAAATGTGCCAAATATATTTTTATCAACAACAAACACTGTTTTTTCAAATTCATTGCAGACTTGCATTTATTGCTAGCAAAATTTCAATTTATCAAAGTGCAAGTGCAAATGCAGGGACATTGCCACCTGATGGCTCTTATTTTTTAAATATACCATTCAAAATATAAAATACCACACCCAAACTTCCGTAGAGTAGTCTTCACATGTCATTAAAAAGGAAATTGATTCAAAATTGTTGAAAGTTATGTAATGGACGACGACTCGTGCATGCCAGACATGGGTGATTGGCTGACCTTTCTTCACCAAAATAGATTGCTGGTCAAGCTGGGTGTGGGAAGCTTCTTGAAGAAGCTCTTTCAAGCAGTGCATTCCTTATTTTCTGTGAGAGTGTGAACTTTGCTCATATGATGCATGCATTTCAGACTACTATCATTACTCTCACCTTTATCGTGAAGAAGACGGATCGCTCATTTTCACTGACCTTTATGCGCACATCGATGATCATGGGTTCACGGGATATTTTTCATTGCTTTCTCCAAGAGGGCCATTGGCTACTTACATTTTGTTTGTGAAGGAGATGGGTTGCATTTTAGAGCCGCAACTTCAAAAAACCGCCATGCTTAAATTAGCTTCTCTACCTAGGTTTGTATCAGATCTCGTGATCACTGTTTATCCAAAGGAGGACAAAATTGAGAAAGAAATAGAAGTATCATTTGAGATCATTGGAACATAAACCAGTATAGATCCATCTTAAAGGGGATCTACCAAAGGTCTGGGATCAAATCTCTTGAAGTGCAAACCCCTTTTCAAAGTGCAAATGTTGAGGAAGTGTTTTAATTTATCTATTTTTTGTAGTTTTATATATAATGTTGTAAATGTTTTAAATAGCTGACATGTTACTTTTTATAATATTTTATTATTTTTTAAAAATGGCATCACTAAAGGAGTTACACATCTCTCCCTATTGGGCTGTAGAATGCACCTCTTCGAAGCAATGAATCCATATCATAGACAAGGTAGATGGTTGTAGATTGTTGTCAAAAAATTAATAATCTAATAGAAACTTCAAAAGAAAATTTCTATAATTTCTGAAATACTCTATATAAGTTCATCTTCTTCTGCCTATTAAATCTTGTTCAACAACATCGATGAGTAGTTGGTGAGAATTATCATATCTAATATCATATTTGTGTATAACTTAAAGAAAATTGTTGTTTTAGATGGATCTTTATAGCAGATCATATGCATTATGCATTCTAGATTTAAGCTTTTATGGAGATTTGGAGCACTGATGCAATTTCGAGTAGTGTGATCAAGAAAAATTAGGGATGGTGCATAGAGATTTCAACTTTAGAATAAATAAGATATTCTATAGAATTGCAAACTAATTTTTACATTCTCAAGTAAAATTCAGTCTTTGAAAAAAGGGAATAGATTAGCCCTTCCCATTTTTCATAAATTTCTTTTTTTTTGCAAAGTTTGCATAATGATTGGCATTGGAATGTTCTACATGAATGTGTGCAAACTAATTTTTACATTCTCAAGTAGAATTCAGTCTTTGAAAAAAGGGAATAGATTAGCCCCTCCCTTTTTCCATAAATTTCCTTTTTCTGCAAAGTTTGCATAATGATTGACATTGGAATGTTCTACATGAATGTGTGTTAGAAAAATGATGTACTTTCTTAATTATTCATGAATATAAAAATGTTTGGAGTTGCATTCCTATTCTAGAAATATATTATAAGTTGGAAAAAATATGAATATGTCTGAGCATTTATATACATAAAAATGTTTGAAGTTACATTTACAATTTATATCAATAGTATATGATATGAAGAAATGTACTATTTATAAATTAATTGGAAACTTGTTAATTTTTTCATGTTAATAGTGAGGACCTTGTTACAACCTTTAATTTAATGTTACCAAACAAATATTGAAGACTGGTAGCTTGGGTATTTGAAACCAACAACTTTTGTAATGGAAATTGACATATAGACCATTGGAAACCAATATTAATAAAAAATTTATGATGGCTTGCATTAATATTAGTCTATATTTAATTAAATGGGGGTTTGAATAAAATTTTCTTACTCTAAAGTTCGCTAAAAGTTTCTAGAAACTCCTTAAAATCATTAAAATTTTGAATATTTTTACAAAAACTTGCCAAACATTTTATGGTTGGGATTTTAAAAACTAGTAAGAATCACCTAGGTTTCTACACTTTGGGACCCCCACTCCTCAAATTGTCAATACTTGAGTTGTTGATTACTGTAAGGAATTCATCCTCAATAATTAAGGCCAACTAGATGGTTAGAATGTGTACTCAATAATGTCATGGAGCCTCATTGAAGGAGGCCCATTAGGTCATTGTTGTCTGTACTAGATAATATGTGGCCTCATTAAAGAAGTCCCACAAGATAATTAGTGCATGCACTAAATAACATAATGTGGCATCCTTAAATAAGGTTGGGTGGGTAGTTTCCACCATCTAATAATGTAATATGGCTCAATCATTAATGTGCATGGTAATAGTGGTTACGGTTAGGGTTTGATGGAAGATATTTATAGGGGTAAAGAGCCACTTACCATGCTTAAAGTATTTTACATTGTATTGGATCTCTATGCTTTTGTAGGTTTACCCCTAGAATTCGAAGCTATGAACATTTCTATCAATTTTGATATCAATATCACATTTTCCATTTTTGCAAGTTTAGTTACTATTACTCCTTTCTTGTTAGCTATTGATGATATATCACGTTTTCCATTTTTACAAGTTTAGTTGTACTATTAATCCTTTCTTGTTAGTTATTGATGATGTTATTTATTTGATATTATTTATTTTAAATATTAAGAATATTCAACTCTTTTTCCTCCTAAGAATGACCCATATTTTATTTGCAATAACTTTGAATTGGAGTGTCTATGCATCGCAATATATTTGTTTAGGATATTAAAAAAACACAATCTCAATGATACTAAGAATTACAAGGGAAATGGGCATTCTTAGAAAAAAGTGGAGATGGAATGGAGGAAGGTGTTAAGTGTGGAATACCAAATGATCAGGTGATGTAGAGGGAGTGCTTGATTTGTTCATGATTATAAAAAACAGAGAGGAGCCTTTTTTTGAGGAAGCATGTCTATAGTTGTTCAAGTTAGTGGTAGAAATGGATGACTAACATTGGAAATCTTGATTAATGCTAGGATAAGAGGGGGTTAACGAAGTGGGACATGAAAAGATAAGAAAACATGTTTAGTGAGGGGAGGAGGTGTCAAAGATATGTAACAATCCTATACTTATGATAGTAAGGCCTTGTTAACTAGAACACAATCAACAATAGATGATTCACTAGCAAAAGGAAAGCATACAGAGCTCTAGAACATGGAAATGATCTATTGTCATTGATGATGAGAAATCATGAGAGTATCCCAAAATAACCAAGTATATACCAATAAGATGTCATTTCCTTATTAGTCGAAGTCGAGTGTAAAGCATCCTCGAAAATGTCCACTACCTGAGTCATTACCGGGTCCAATTAGAGGTCATGCCATGTACTCTACATGCAATGAGTTCTTGCATTGAATTCTCCTACATGAATAATGTTTGATCTAATAGCTAAGAATGTTAGTATTTCAAGTTGGATAAGGGGATACAACTATTTGGACCAACCTAGCAAAGGGATCATGATCTAAACTCTCCCACACTAATTTCCTTAATGCCTTGCTTTAATGATTTTCAACATGTCCTCCTTTAAATCCATGTTCTAGATTTTGGTAAAGTCTTAATCCATTATAATATTGTACTCGATTTCCTTTGTCTTATTTATTGCATCGAGCTGGGAAATGTTGTTTGTTATATTACCAACAATAAAAAGTAATTAAATTTTTTTATATCAACATATGAAATAAAAAATTTAAACCAAATAAAAAGTAATTAAAAAAATCCATCAAATAAAAATATTATTATAAAATTTTAAAGATTAAAAAAACTATATCTCAATAAATTAGATACCTCTCAATATTTGATAGATTCAGATTTAAAAGCTATACTCATATAAATCTTTTAAAATAATAATAATAATAATAAAATTTAAAAGAAATAATACAAATTACTTGTTTTGTTTTGTTTATTATCATAATGGCATTATTTGTGCTTGTTTTGTTTTGTTTTGTTTATGAGATAAGCATCGTTACCGCATTATTTGTGCTATTTGCACATTAATTATTAAATAAGATTTTCTTTCATAGATCTTTTAGGCTAATCTAAAGTAACATGAAAATGTGTTGTAAATGTATGTATGATGTGTAATCGTAGGTGGGGCGTCTATTCCATATTTAATATTTACGCAAATAAAACGAAGCACATCATTTGAATAAGCAAACACGGCACCATTTAGGTGAAAGATGCAATTATATATATAATAAATAAATATAAAATCACAATTCTAAATACAGAAACCAAAATTGAGACCAATTCCACATAAAAAGAGAGTCAACGGATGCTAATCTTGAGTTCTATTAATGTATCAGAAATCATAGTTGTGTGAATCTTCTAGAAAACAAGGAAAACAAGGAAGCAGGACCGTTCAACGGTGAACGGAATACACTGAATTTTTGAATTTTTGTAAGAAAGTACGTTCAAATTAAATTAAATTTATAATATATATATTTTAATTGAGTATAGATTTATTGTTGGAGCAAGTAGTAGTGCATTATTTTTACTCTTTTGAGTAACTTAATTCTTTATGCTAATGAATTCTTTATTTTTCCAAATTTTTATCACATATATTTTGATGTGTTTTTTATTTAACCATATTGGTATTGAAGTGTGATCAATCCAAATTCATCACAACCACAAAATTTCAAATTGTCTAATCCTATTATATTTTAGTGTATTTTTTATTGAAACTAATAGATAAACATTAATATGATTTAAAATAATATTTCAAATTTCAAATATTTATTTTATTTCAAAATATTAAATTAGACTTAAAATAAAATTTCAAATTTCAAATATTCATTTTATTTCAAAATATAGAAGACACTTTTATTATAAATAATTTTAAAAACATAAAAAATATTGAAAAAATTCAACATCATTTCTATCTCCACTATGATCACGTGCAACTCTAGTCATACTTTTCTTCAAAATGATAATGAAGAGTCATAAATTCAACTCTAGTCTTTAAATTCAACTCCATTCTTTAAAGTTGATCTTGAATAATTTATATAGATTACTAAAATCTTTTAACAAAATCGTTATGTATATATATTATATATATAACACGAAACCATGGCCATATAATGATATATTTACAAATTGTCAGTCACAGTATGCAACAAACAAAACCGCGAATCAATCTAACTTAGCGACGGGGAATATGATGATTTTTTCATACTTCCGCATCCTTATTTTTTAAGATAAAAATGCAAGTAAACGGATAATACTGTGTGACGCTCTACAGCGGAGTCCAGGGATGGTCATAGTCATCGCGAGCATGTGCAGAAGGATCTATATCCTGAAGAAGGCGAGATCGCTGGTTTTTAGGGCAAAGGTCTGTATAGAGAGAGAGAGAGGAAGCGGGGGAAGACAGGGGGTGTCTACAACGCCTTCCAATATCTGCAACGCTCGGCTCATCGTAGGCCTCTCGTCTTCGTCGTCCTGAATGCACCATCCTCCCACGATGGCAGCTCTCTTCACCTGCTCCGCCTCTGCGTTGTTGACGTTCATCAATCTCTTGTCAAGAACCTCCATGGCATTTCCGCTGCTTATCTGAGTTGCAGCCCACAAGGGAAAGAACAGCTCGCTCGATTCCGAGTCCCCGTCCATGTTTCTTCGCCCTCCAATTATTTCGAGCAATGTCCTGCCAAAGCTGTAGACGTCGGCCTTCACAGTGATTGGCAGGCCGGAGAGCCACTCTGGGGCCACGTATCCTCTGGTTCCTCTCATGATCGTCAGGACCTTACTATGTTCTCTGCCCAGGACCTTTGCCAGCCCGAAATCGGTTAATTTGGGGCAGAAATTGGAATCCAGGAGGATGTTTTCCGGTTTGATGTCACAGTGAATGATGCAATCCCTTCACTTCTCGTGCAGGTAAACGATTCCCCGGGCAGTTCCCACAGCGATCCCGAAGCGCGTTTCCCAGTCCAGCACCTTCTGCTGCTCATCGCTCAGGGTTTGGTGCAACAGGAAGGAGCTGAGGCTGCCGTTGGGCATGTATTCGTACACCAACAGTCTTCCCGAGCCCTGGGTGCAATATCCCCGCAGACGAACCAGATTCATATGCTGTGTAATTCCGATGGTGCTCACCTCCATGCGGAATTGCTTCTCTCCTTGGCTTACACCCTCCAACTTCTTAACAGCCACCAGAGAACCGTCTGGTACAGTCCCTTTGAAGACAGAGCCGAAACCCCCGCCTCCCAGACGCTCAGAAAAATTCTTCGTTGCAAGCTGTAGCTCTCTGTAAGTAAATACAGTAAGTGTAGCCGGCGCGTATTCTGTCGCCGACACTTCCGGGCGCCTGCGAAACCAGATAAACAGCAACACAAAGGCCATACTAACAACAAACCCACTTGCGAGGACACCCACTAGATCGCCTGTCAGGTTCGCCTTCTTGTTGGAACTCGAGGAGGCGGGCAAATCAGAAGCATCTAAAAGCAGAAACAGAGAGATCCCGTTGGAGGTCGTGTCGGAGAGATCAACCAATTCACCAAACCAGATTAGACATGCCTGCAAAGTGCTGTTATCAACGTAGGCATATGCGGTGCACGAACAATTGCCGAGACAGGCTGCCTGGCACTGCCCTTGCCCTTGCCCTTGCACTTTGTATTGAACCCCTTGAGGGGCGTAGATTTGCCACTCAACTCTACAAATTCAACGGTGTTGGTCCAGTTTCCGGCATGGGTGCATTTCAATGGCGTCTTCCGAACACAGTCGCTTGACCACTGGAGAGAGTCCCATTCATGGGTGTCATTGGGGACAAAGCCCGTGAGGCAGTTGCAGGACTGGAGATTGTTATCGTTACATAATCCATAAGCCCCACACACGTCATACACATCGCACTGATCTTTGGGCTGTGCCCAGAACATGCTCCATTCGTTGTTTGCCAGCATAATGTAAACTCGAATTTCTCCTGCCTCGTCCATGACGACACGCGGCAGATATGTGAATTGGGGCTTCACAGAATAAGTGAAATACTTGTACTAACCGTTACTTAAAAAGCTGAAATCGTAGATGTAATTCTGCGTCATCTCCGGAACATCCCTGAAGATTTGGCCGTTCCAGACACCGCTTTGCCAGTAGTTGATCTTATTCTTCCACACCAAAACGAACTGGTTGGTTCCGGCTGCATCCATCTGAAGGCCGAAGGGGCCTGGACTCGGATCCCATGTGTTCTTCCAGGAAGTCAGGTTCTGGGTCACACTGATCTTCATCCCAGGCAACAACGTATTTCCCGGATGGTCGAAGCTCTCCCAAATACTTTCAGAGGTATTCTCGGCACTCAGCACCTTCAAGTTACCAGAATCTGTGATCACAGCCGAAGAAGGCTTCTTCCCGTTTCCCCTGGAGGACCAGAAGATCGATCCTCCATAAAACACCGGATGCGTTCTGCAGCGGCCGCTCTCTGTTGGCTGCCCACGCGATTGTCTGCTGAGAGGCCGTGGCATACCAAATACCCAGATACCATTCCTTAACGTTGTTGTTGGTGAGATTGAAGAAACCCAATACGAAGGTACCGTTCAGAGAAATCCTGGTCTGGTTACCAGTCAGAGAGGCGCCTGAAACTATACTGTCGGAGGACGCGTCTACCGCAGCGTTCAAATTTGGACCCTTCCCGGCCCTTCCAAAGGGTTCTAGCCCTTCTTAGAAGTGTAAAGTTAAAATTGCCCTTCGAAAAAAATTAAAATCCGAATTTTATCCTTTCAAGGACATAATTTATATCAACATTTCAAAAGAAGGGCAACATTTAAAATTACCCATCCATATAAATTTCAATTTATATATTGAAATTCCTATTCTATAAAATTAGACTCGTCATTCAAAATATTGGAAATATCATAAATTATAATCATTCACTCACTAGCATAAATTATAATCATTCACTCACTCATGTCATGCACTCACTACTTAGCTTTGCAAGGTGACGAGAGATGAGTGACGACTATGATGTACTAGCCACTGGGATTTGACTCTAAATCCCGACTCAATTCAGGCTAAGATCTAAGGTGTGACAATGTGTCAATGACTATGGCTGTAATAACAGAACCACGACTAGGCCCAAAACATGGCTGAAACATTGTGCCTACTACCTATGTGAACCTGGATACCAATGTCCACTAGTTTTTCGTCAAAATGAAATTCAAATTTCCCCTTTGATGAGTCCTCTTCTACAAGACTTCATTTATTGCATTAATGTCATAGACTCACGACAACTCTAAACAACACTCAATGGCATGCAACTAGAACCACAAACCAAGCTGAGGTTGATTTATGCATTGATATAGAGAGGTGGCTCTAGGAACACAATATGGAGAAACAATGAGTTAGAAAAAAGATTTGGACCAAAGTACCACAATGGTTATTATCAAAATTTACAATAAAAAAATTGGCTCAGGAATTGTCTTCAATTTGATGGGTGGCATGGTCATGATCATGTAATCTCCCTCTGTCCTTCCAAAAATATGTGGTTTCTCACCACGTTTCTCTTCGACACTCACCACCAAAATACATATAAAAATTACATGTCTTTACATCCTCTTCCATTTAAATCCTCATCGCATAGTCATGACTAAGGATTATTATGCATGCACATCCTCACCTTATAATATCAATTGGTTCAAGGCATAGACTCACAACCATAAATTATCAAATATGTCAAGATGCAAAGAGTAAGAGACAACTATAAGTAAGTCTTATATTAAATTTACCATATAAGTCTTTAATTTGCACTATCATTTGAGATTTGACACGTTGGATTGTTGTGATCTTCTTATAACTCCTTACCAATGTGACTGTAAGGCTTCTTTTGATGGTGAAGTCCATAATTTTAAGTCTTCTTCCTCATTATCATGCCTTTTGGCAAATCAATAAGGAGGGAAGTTGTTGGAATAATGTAGAAATAGGATATTGTGAATCTTCTAGATTTGATGAGTTGTTTAAGATCCAAGTTTATAGGATCTAGATCTAGGTTTGTTTGAGATAGCATAAGCTATTTAATGTAATCATTTCCTCATTAATAATTGAATTGGTTTAATACCATTCCTTGTGTGTGCGAGCCTTTGGCTCTGCACTTCCTCTTCTTCTATTCTTAATATGGTATCAGAGCCCATTGTGGCCTGTGGAGTGAAGAGCCCATTGTGGCCTGTGGTGAAGAGCCCATAGTGGCCTGTTGATGTGAAGGAGCCCATAGTGGCCTGCTGATTGTGAAGAGCCCTCTACGACCTGCTGATTGAGAAGCCCATTGTGGCCTACTATTGTGAGATAGCCTGATTGGCATCCTGCTGTGTGAGAGCCCTGTTGGTGGCATGTTGAGAGCCTGTTGGCCTACCTATGTGTGGAGTAGAGTTGAGTGTATCTCCTCCTCCTGTCTGACTGTGTGAAGATCTGAAGGAGAACATTGCCAGATCAAGAAGGAGAAGCCGCTACATTGAAGGCTGTTGCTTCTAGGCCCATAGAGCCGCTGCTGAATTGTGAAGATAGCCACCCTTGCTGTTGGGTATAGAAAATTCGTTGAAGGAAGCTTCCATTGCTGCCACTGTTGGAAGAGTCATCATCTTTGTGTTCAAGAGACCGTTGTGTGAAGCCACCACCATCAGTTTGTGAGAAGCCAGCCATCTGAAAAAGGGAGCTGCTACGAGTGAAGTTGATTTCGTTGTTGTGTGAGATCTGTTCAAGTGAGAGAAGAAGAAGCCGCCACTGCTGTAAGAGTCGTCGGTTTGGAGCAGCAGGTGTGTGAAAAGTGCTGACAGGTGTGGTGAATGTGGATCAGAAAGCCGCTATTTGTAGAAGTTGCTGCCGATTTGTGAGAAGATTTGTCTGGTGCTGAAGGGAGATCTGAAAAGTAAGAGTGTGCTCAGGAGAACGCTGCCCAATCATTGGAAGAACCGTCCCATAAGCAATTCCAGCTGTTGCTGTGATATTCACCTCGTAGAGGAAGCCGACGGAGAACGTGGAAGGAGAACGGTGCAGCGTGAAGGGAAAATATCGGGATCCTTGTCTTCCCGTGGTTGGAACCCGTGACTAATTGATTCAATTGAAGCAGGGTTTGGGCCTAAAGAGGCACCGGCAGCGACCAGATCTGTAAACTTCGCTCGCATTTGATTTTTTTTTTGGGCATAATTTCTCCATTATGCCAAATAATGAAATTTCTCCTATGAGAAGTGAGGATAGTCGATAATTTCTCCTGTTGTAAAAATTAAACAAGAGGAAATTTCTCCTGAGATCGTTGTCTGCGTGAATACAACCGCTGCTGAGGGAAGCTGAAAAAGGAGGCCAAATTGCCGCTGAGTGAAGAAATTCGTTGCTCTCAGGAAATCCCGTGAATTCATACTACCGCGGGTCAACAGTGGGAAGGAGAGCGGTACTGTATTGTGCAGCGGCCAGTCGGCATTGTAGAGACCGAAGGAGATCGCATCCAACAATCGTGAAGGAGATCGCTGTCAACAATGGTGTAGAAGATCTTGTGGAAGGATTAATATGAAGATAGCTGTGGTTGCTGGCTTGTCCAACTGCCTACCTGAAGTAAAATTTGATTCTCATCCTCTATATGATGAAGAATATTAGACAATAGAAGAACAAATTTCAATTACGCTGGAAATGTTATTAATTGATAAGTTGCTGGTTGGATTTAGAGCAGCTGAAGAAACAATAGTCGACTTTGATGCAGAGTTGAAGTTTATTGCAAACTGGCTTGAAAAGCCAAAGAATGGTGAAAATGTTGACTAAGTTTGTGATAAAGAATGTATCAGGTTTGCAGATGCTGAAGAGATATTGTTGCATATTTACACTACACTACACATAGCTGATTGTAACCGAGCATGGAGGACAATTATCAGTGAAAAGTTCGCAGGATTTGCAGAAGCACAAGGAAGATTCAGGACAACAGATGCTCAATCAAATTCCATAATGAACAGTGAAGACTTCAAGCTCTCAAACTGGAAGAGTAGTAAACGAGAAAACATAAACAAATATTATCTTAGAGCAACTAAGGTCAAAATGAAGAAGATGGAGGATTGTAGAGTTCAAAGGTTGGAGTCCCAGATCGTTAAATTGTTTGCTTATTTGTAAGCCTGAAACTACAGGCATATTTAGTATTTGATCCATTTCTACATTAAGGGAGGATGTTGGAATAATGTAGAAATAGGATATTGCGAATCTTCTAGATTTGATGAGTTGTTTAGGATCCAAGTTTATAGGATCTAGATCTAGGTTTGTTTGATATAGCATAAGCTATTTAATGTAATCATTTCCTCATTAATAATTGAATTGGTTTAATACCATTCCTTGTGTGTGCGAGCCTTTGGCTCTGCACTTCCTCTTCTTCTATTCTTAATAGAAGTGGCCCGCATTAGCATGGAAAACAGTTTCAACATAGAACTAGATACATTAATTCTTTCATTAAATAACTTAAATTTCATGCCAGTGACTATGAATTCACCGAATTGTGGATTGGTAAAAAACACATCAAATTTTAGAGCCTCGAGCTCTTAATTACTCATGTATCTAGAATTTTCACAAATCGAGCCATTAACAAACTTCTTTTGTTGTTCTGGTTCAATTTAAAAGGTAGATCGTCGAGACTCAAACATGTAGTGAGTTGCAAGGCTCTAGTTGACTTAGGATTGATTCCATTTCCCCTCCATCCCATACCTGTATGTTGTCGCGACAAGTGTTTAACAACAAAATTTGATGCCCAGGCCCTTATGCTGCTAGTGTTGCTAACTTGGTTGGTATGGAGGATTATTTTTTAATGTTTTTTTGAGCTATGCATTGTTTTTTCTTAAGCTCCTAGTGTCCATCATTCTTACATCTCTCAAGCTTGGATGGTTTCCCTCTCTCCAGTTTGAATTAAGGTTTTGGTTGGGTTTATATGTAGATTTTGGTTGTAGGTTTATTATAGCCTCATTTTGCTTAGTGGCTTCTTTTTCTACATAGTTAATAGTAAGTAATTTTCTCAGTAGTATGCATAACATCATGTAGATGCCCCAATATGGTTATTGCATAGTCTAAGTAGTTTTTCTGTATAATGAAGTGTGGTCTAACCCAGAAAAATACAACAAAATAGTTGTTATTTTAATGAACTGTAAAATTAATGTTACATATATGTCAAATTAATGTGTTCAATTTTGGTTTTATTGAAAAGATACCATTTTATCATGTAGATATTTAGGAGTGCTCAATTGTTTAAGATTGTAAATATTTGGATGGGAAATATTTTTGTTTTGCATTTTTTTGGGAGAAGGGTTTAGTTAATTTATACTTGTCAATTGAAGTACAATTATTTAAATTGTCCTTCATCTTTGAAGGACTCCAAGAACAAATGTCCTTCCAATAAAAATTAATACCCACCCTTCAAATTTGGTCACTGCTACCGCATCACCCGGCTTTACCCGAAGCAGCAGGAGGATGAGGAAAAAACATGACAGAATCTGTGAGAATTGCCCTCTCGTGCAATTTCCAGTCCCCAGTCCAGATGTTCAGTGTGAATTGCCATAACTAATTTTATAGATCTTTTTTTCTACATCATCTACAGTTAGCTTGCTAGCACAATTCCAATCCAACTTTTAACCAGTATAATAATATTTAATAACTCTTAAAATGGGTTCCTAGGATGCTTCGAACAGTACAAGCTCGATGAAGAATTGGGTTCTTCAACTCTTCTAAAAGCAACGTGATGGTTATTCTTGGAAAAGTTCAATCTTTGTAAATCACTACCATTCCTCAAACTAATATAAATTCTAACCTACTTAACAATGGAAAAAATGATAATGTAAGCAAAAAAAGGAAGAAATCGTTTTAGAAGCCAAAAACATTGGACTTTGAGTTTGGTCTGTATCTGTTGCTAAATTAGTGAACAATAGAGATGTATGTAGAAAGGCGGTAAAAAAGGAGAAGGGAAAGAATCTGAATGGTAACTTTTTTTAACTTTGTTGAATTGAGGACCATAATTCACTTTCATGCACCTCTGTCAAACAACTGTGTTTCAATTTATAATCCTCCTTCATGCAAGTATATTAGAGAGAAAAATTCAACAAAGAAGTTGGATTGGATTGAAATCTAATAGCAAGTTTCTTTGTCACTCTAATTGTGTACCCTACGGCAGAATTGAATGCCAATGACAACAATATATGTTTTATTTTTTCATTCAGCACTATGAATGCCACACGTACTTGGGATAGAATAAGTTTAAGCACTCCTTACATGTTACATGCTATGTTATGGTTTGAGCAAAGAGAACTATTCGGCTCCAGGCAACTTTTGTTCTCAATAGCTAATTAAGGACCCTGGATGCTTCTTCTCTATAGCCCCCCCTAGATCTCTTTATACATACTAAATTTGTGGTATGATGGAGTAGAGGATGGATTGTGAAGCATAAGTAAAACGTAGGTAGGCCAATGAGAGAGGAGATGCATAGATGGTTGAAGTTCTTGTTTTATTCTAGACTAGGCGATAAGGGCAACAAAATCAAAAGGTAAAGTACCATTGTCATTCTAAAAATAAAGATTACAAAAAAATTTGTGTCCCAGTTCGTACAGTCGAACGCGGAATGGAAGTGTAGTAGCATCGGTGGTCTTCATATTAATAAATACCAAGAATCTTAAACCGTGTACTAGAGGAAGATGTCGATTCGACGATTCAACAATTGGGGAAAATAGCTCATGTAATGTAGTTTTAGATACAAAGTATGGATTCTTGATCTAACTCATTAACTAGATGCATGGAGGTTGCCAGAGTGGGAACTTCCCCAAATCAACAGGCTTTTTGGTAAAGCTAGGGGGTGCATTGCACACACTTGTTTCCCGTAGGGATGCAACCGTGGCCAGTGGCAGTTGAACAGGGAAGCACTTGGTTTCAGAGTGAAAACAATGGTCTTCATTGTCCCCTCCATTTCATGAAAGTTAAAGGGCAGCTAAATTCTCAAGAGCTTCGATCGGGTGACAATGGAAAATAAGACAAGGCAAGGAGCACATGGAATCATATGTGTATACACAGGACACATGAAGAAATAAGCAATTGTTGTTGTTGATATAGTTGGGAATTGATAAATGTTGTTCTAAACAGCCTCTAATGGAGATTTGTGACAAACCCACTCTCGGGTCCAGGCTTCAAATTTGAAGCCTTCAAGGCCCATTTGAAGTAACAAAATTTCAATCAAATAATAATATTGTGTTTTAACTTTGAAGTTATAGAATTTTAATCAAATAAATTTTTTTTTAAATAATTGATGGGATCATGAATGGAGAAAATGATGTACATACCTATAAATTCATAAGATGTCAGCAATCTAGTCAGCCTTGAAGTTGAGCTCCTCAAAGAAAACGAATTTCTTTATATATATTTATGGCAGGCTGGCATTGGCAACTTCGCTCCACAAACTCTCTTGGAGGACTGGAGGAGATAGGGTAGGCAGAACTTGGAAGTAGCTTGACCACAGTGGAGTAGGGGTATAAGAAAAAGCTTGTTTGTATTCCTGTAATATTATATATTGATGGTCGGAGCCATGGAAGCATGGAATTCGAGCATTGACTTGATACAACAAAGAAAACACAAGGTGGGACTCGGGAGCCGCAGGATTGACTTGATACAACAAAGAAAACACAAGGTGTTAGGCTGGGAGCTGTAGACGGTAGGATTAACTTGATACAACAAAGAAAATACAGGGCTATGGGTAGGGGCCACGGGCGGGAGCAATAGCTTGCAACATTACAAGAAGTTTCTGGATTGTGGATTTTGTTTGAAATGCGAAATTCGGGGCACATTAACATAATATATTATACATTGAATACTCAATTAACTCACGGAGTCAGAATTCACGAATTGGTATGTGATAATTGGTAACTTGGTAAGCCCACTGCCAACAACACATATGAGCCACCAACCAGGTTTAATAAATTTGTTGCCGCCATTAAATGTGTTAAACATGTAAGCGCTCGCTACAAACACAAGAACTTGGAAGCATTCAAGCCATGGGCTGCTCAGTGTAAGCCCGTCCACGTAAGTTGGTCAATGATATTATTAGCGGCCCAATGGTCCATGATCCATGGATGATCGAACACATGGATATTGAAGAGTAACTGAGTCCCACTCCCAAGTCACCTAGCTAGTAGTCGCATTCAAAATTTCCCACTGAAAACTGTTGATGGGTGAAATTTGAAGCTACCCTTCTATTGCAATTTTAAATAGTAGTGGTTAATTTAATTATTGAAGGGCTTACCATGAAATTAAATTTTTTTTGCATGGTAAAATTTGAAGTGGCCTTCTATGACGTGTAAAATGGCCTCTGAAGGGCCCTGGAGGCTTCAAATTTGAAGCCTGGTCCCCATTCTGACATCTATGAACCACTCTGCTACCACACCTAGACTTTATCACATGTTATTGAGTGTTTCCCGGACTTCGAATGTTAACTGTTCGATTCTTTGAACAAGTCAATACGTAATACCTACATAGTACTGATCACCATTGACTGTACAATCCTATTCTCGAGAAACATACCGTAACAACAAAAGTTACAATCCTATTGTCAATATGTGCTTGTTTTTATAACGTTGAAAATTAAAATGTAATCTTTAGCTTAATGTTTTATGGATGCCATGAAAATACAGGTAGCGTGGAGAGTTGGAAAATATTACGACATGGGCTTGACTCATCACACAATTCTTATAAATAAATAGTCTTTTTAATTTAAATTTGCGTAGAGTGTTGGGAAATCTTACAAAATGACTCTTTATAAATAGTATTTTTAATTTAAATTATGCATGAAAAAATCAAATCTTAAAACATCTTACATTGCCTAAGATACAAGTATAGATTCCTTAAAGTCTAAGCCATCGATGATTCGGCCAAGAAGATGGTCTCCGCCGATGTTCGGCCAAATTGTCGTTCCCGCCGATGTCCCGCATTGTGGATTTTTTCGCCCCTTCAACTCCAATCCCCGAGTGTGATATGTTGCTCTCTCAACATTATTTCATCCATAGCTATGAAATATTTTGGAGTTAGCTTAAGGTTGAGTGAACTTATGCTATGGAATATGGTAAACCATAGTTAATTGAGAATTTCATCCATTTTCCCAATATATCTCTGTTTTACCACTCATTACAGTATGCTACACACAATCATATTTTATGAAATTTTAGACCTAGATAGCATTTTTTTCTGTAGATTTCAAATATTTAATTAAAAAAAAAATCTATTTTTTTTTCTATTTTTCTTGTGTCATTACTCCTTAACTAAAAAAAGGCACTATTAGTGTTTCTTCCATAACTTTTTCATTTCTCAAGCATTTAAAAAAAATTGTATGCTGCACTACTAGATGTTAACCTCTATAAGCTATAAAAAACTCATTTCATAATCATTGCATTAAGACCTTTAAAAGATGCACCCACACTTGGTGTACTATTTTCAGGGATTGATTATATATATATATTGGAAAAATAGCATTGCACTAGTACTATTTTCTCTCTATATCTCTACCAATTTTTGTAGGTTGATTCCATCATCTAGGCACTCAAAGGATGCACCCATAAAGACATATACTTTATCATTTGTCCCCCAAAAAATACTTGTTAGAAAATATCAAACTTGATATAGTTATGAACAATTCCAATAGATAAAATTTATATATTCGGAAACATGATTCAATTTCCTACATTTAATCTTTTATACTCAAACCAAGATTCGTTGTGTATATATTTCAAAATATCCATGTAAGTTGAGTGATGTCTGTTTTTTAGTTTTCTAAATTGCATCTAATCCATCAAAAGAGACCCTCATTAGTTTGCACCAGCCCTTGTGGATCTTTGAACGCTCCATATATTCACAAATAACTGTATGTCTTTGTTGTGTGCTAATCACCTATCGTAATGAATAAGTGTGTTACTTCATCTCTCATAAATGGAGTTGATTTGCAAAACACCAAACTATATAGGGAAACAATAAAATTGTCACATATTCTTGCAACTTCAACCTTATGTTTATGTTCCCACAGACCTTGAAAATATACCTTGATGGGCTTATCCTTTGGTTCCAACTGCCAACCCATCCCTGGGAAATGATTAGTTGCGCAAAACATATCCATTAGGAAAGATGAGATGTAGAAAACTATGAGACTATCAAGATCAAGTTCTTCATCCTTGTAGATACCATCATTTAGAATTGTATATAGGATAAGTTTAACACCAATTGAAACTTAGCCCACTTTAGTTGAAATATAAGTAGGCATCCTTTTTCACCATATAACCTATTGACCGATGCCACCACATATATATACTTGGTAATCTAAGGTTTGAAGTGAGGTAGCACCTTTGTTCCTTCTAAATAATTTATCTTTGATCCACCTTCTTTTAAGAATTTTATGATAATTTTTTTTACTAGAAAATTTGGTTATTTCTATTTTTGGAAACTTATAGTATATATTAATCCTCAATGGCTAGAATGAAGCAATTGCCTTTCCATTTTCATTCTTTGGAAACTTATAATATACGTTAATCTTGAATGGGTAGAATGAAGCAATTGCCTTTCCATTTTCATTCTTGATTAACTTATTGTCAAAATATATATGTTTCAATATAATTAAGAAATTGCTTCAACTATTGACATCAAGGCTGGTCGTGTTGCTAGCCAATGAAAGTTAGACATAACTCTAAATTTTGAACGACGGTTTCTTTGAAAGGAAAATGGAACAATGGATCACCCCCCATCTTCAGTTCCATGAATGATAAGAAATTACAGTTTTGCGAGGCTCTTCCCATTTAATTATTAATTGAACGGTGAACGGAAACCTTATTTCTACTCGGGAATTCAAAAATTAAAGTAAACCCATAACACAAGCACATTATAATTATTATATATATACAAAATGTCACATATAATTATAAATTCAAATAACGAAACCATGGTAATATAGTGATATATTTACAAATTACATAAATTTTGAAACAAAACCAGAAAGCACTATCTAATCCACTAGCTGCGGGGTACTAAGATTATTCTATCATACTTTCCACTTCCTTCAATCTCGATAAAATATTTAATTTTAGATGAAAATGCAAGTAAAGGGGGAATACTGTGAGGATCTACAGCGGAGTCGAGGGGAGATTATTGTCGTCGCTTGCATCCGGAGAAGGATCTTTATCCCAGAAGAAGACGATATCGCTGGTTTTGAGGGCAATTAAGTTCTGTAGAGAGAGAGGAAGCGGGGGAAGAGAGGGGGTGTCAACAACGCCTTCCAATATCTGCAACGCTTGGCTCATGGTCGGCCTGTCGTCTTCGTCGTCCTGAATGCACCATCCTCCCACAATGGCAGCTCTCTTCACCTGCTCTGCCTCTTCATTGTTCACGTTCATCAATCTCTTGTCAAGAACCTCCATGGCGTTTCCGCTGCTTATCTGAGTTGCAGCCCACAGGGGAAAGAACAGCTCGCTCGATTCCGAATCCCCGTCCATGTTTCTTCGCCCTCCAATTATTTCGAGCAATGTCATACCGAAGCTGTAGACGTCGGTCTTCACAGTGATTGGCAGGCCGGAGAGCCACTCTGGGGCCAAGTATCCTCTGGTTCCTCTCATGGTCGTCAGGACCTTACTATACTCTCTGCCCAGGAGCTTCGCCAGCCCGAAATCGGCTAATTTTGGGCAGAAATTGGAATCCAGAAGGATGTTTTCCGGCTTGATGTCACAGTGAATGATGCAGTCCCTGCACTTCTCGTGCAGGTAAATGATTCCCCGGGCAGTTCCAACAGCGATTCCAAAGCGCGTTTCCCAGTCCAGCACCTTCTGCTGATCATCGTTCCCGGTTTGGTGGAACAGGAAGGAGCTGAGGCTGCCGTTGGGTATGTATTCGTACACCAACAGTCTTTCCGAGCCCTCGGCGCAAAATCCCCGCAACCAAACCAGATTCACATGCTGTGTAATTCCAACGGTACTCACCTCCATGCGGAATTGCTTCTCTCCTTGGCTCACACCCTCCAACTTCTTAACGGCCACCAGAGAACCGTCTGGTAGAGTTCCTTTGAAGACGGAGCCAAATCCCCCACTTCCCAGACGCTCAGAAAAATTCTTCGTTGCAACCTGTAGCTCTTTGTAAGAAAATACAGTAAGCGTAGCCGGCGCGTATTCTTTTGCAGAAAATCCCGGGCGCCTGCGACACCGGAGAAACAGGCGTATTCTTTTGCAGAAAATCCCGGGCGCGTATTCTTTTGCAGAAAATCCCGGGCGCCTGCGACACCAGAGAAACACCAACACAAGAGCCATAATAACAACCAACCCGACCGCGACGCCACCCACTACACCTGCCAATGTCGCCTTCTTGTTGGAACTAGAGGAGGCGGGCAAATCAGAGGCATCTAAAAGCAGAAACAGAGAGATCCCGTTGGAGGTCGTGTCGGAGAGATCAACCAATTCACCAAACCAGATTAGACATGCCTGCAAAGTGCTGTTATCAACGTAGGCATATGCGGTGCACGAACAATTACCGAGACATGCTGCCTGGCACTGCCCTTGCCCTTGCACTTTGTATTGAACCCCCTGAGGGGGCGTAGATTTGCCACTCAACTCTACAAATTCAACGGTGTTGGTCCAGTTTCCGGCATGGGTGCATTTCAATGGCGTCTTCCGAACACAGCCGCTTGACCACTGGAGAGAGTTCCATTCATGGGTGTCATTGGGGACAAAACCCGTGAGGCAGTTGCAGGGCTGGAGATTGTTATCGGTACATAATCCATTAGCCCCACACACGTCATACACATCGCACCGATCATTGGGCTGTGCGGAGAACATGCTCCATTCGTTGTTGTCCAGCATAATGTAACCTCGAATTTCTCCTGCCTCGTCCATGACGACACGCGACAGATGTGTGAATTGGGGCTTCACAGAATAAGTGAAATACTTGTACGAACCGTTACTGAAAAAGCTGAAATCGTAGAAGGAATTAAGCGTGATCTCCGGAATATTCCTGTAGATTTGGCCGTTCCAGACACCGCTTTGCCAGTAGTTGATCTTATTCTTCCACACCAAAAAGAACTGGTTGGGTCCGGCTGCATCCATCTGAAGGCCGAAGGAGCCTGGACTCGGATCCCATGTGTTCTTCCAGGAAGTCAGGTTCTGGGTCACACTGAACTTCATCCCAGGCAACAACGTATTTCCCGGATGGTCGAAGCTCTCCCAAATACTTTCAGAGGTATTCTCGGCACTCAGCACCTTCAAGTTACCAGAATCTGTGATCACAGCCGAAGAAGGCTTCTTCCCGTTTCCCCTGGAGGACCAGAAGATCGATCCTCCATAAGACAGAACGAGACTCCCGTCCTCCGTGAGATTGAAAACACCGGATGCGTTCTGCAGCGGCCGCTCTCTGTTGGCTACCCACGTGATTGTCTGCTGAGAGGCCGTGGCATACCAAATACCCACATACCATTCCTTAACGTTGTTGTTGGTGAGATTGAAGAAACCCAATACGAAGGTACCGTTCAGAGAAATCCTGGTCTGGTTACCAGTCAGAGAGGCGCCTGAAACTATACTGTCGGAGGACGCGTCTACCGCATCACCCGGCTTTACCCGAAGCAGCAGGAGGATGAGGAAAAAACATGACAGAATCTGTGAGAATTGCCCTCTCGTGCAATTTCCACTCCCCATTCTGACATCTATGAACCACTCTGCTACCACTGTACCACAACTAGACTTGATGACATGTTATTGAGTGTTGCCCGGACTTTGAATGTTCGATTCTTTGAACGAGTCAATACGTAATACCTACACCGCACTGATCACCATTGACGGTGTACAATCCTATTCTCGGGAATCATACCATAACAACAAAAGTTACGCTCCCAGGAACCAGTAGTTAAAACAGTTGAAAATTAAAATGTGCTTGTTTTTATAACGTTGAAAATTAAAATATAATCTTTAGCTTATGTTTTTTATGGAGGCCACGAAAATACAGGTAGCGTGGAGAGTTGGAAAATATTACGAAATGAGCAAGACTCGGCACACAATTCTTATAAATAAATAGTCTTTTTAATTAAAATTTGCGCGGAGTGTTGGGAAATATTACGAAATGGGAATCACTCGGTACACAACTCTTTATAAATAGTATTTTTAATTTAAAATATGCATGATAAAATCAAATCTTAAAACATCTTACACTGCCTAAGATACAAGTATAGATTCTTAAGAAGTAGTCAAAGCCACCGACGATTTGGCCCGGAAGACTGTCGGCGTCGCCGATGTCCGGCCAAATCGTCCTTGCGGCCGATGTCCCGCATTGTGGATTTTTCCCACCTCCAGCGTTTTTGCAGTGACTGCTCCAGCTTTTTCGCCCCTTCAACTCCAATCCCCGAGTGTGATATGCTGCTCTCTCAACATTATTACTTCTGGAGAAGACACGAGAACACTGTGTAAACAGGGTCGTTCGTTTGAACGAGGCGCTCCACATTTTAGAATTGAATTCCTTGCGTATAATTTCAGAATTGAAGCACCGATTCCTTTCCCTATCTATCTCGTCTCTATCTAGTACTTGGATTCCTTCGCTAATTGCCAACCTTTAACGTCTGGTATTACTAAAGTAGATTCCTTCGCTAATTGCCAACCTTTAACGTCTGGTATTACTAAAGTAGGATTGATTTGCCACACAGGACGGTGACATTGATATTCTAATTACCATGATCCATTCGGTGACAAAGGTAATCCTGTTATCTAACAGGATTGATTCCAGTGGGTGGATAAGGACGATCCCAGATTTACAATTTTATTCTAAATGGTTCAGGATGGTCCTACCGTTCCGTGTAGGACAAGTGTTACTGAGCTCGTCCGATCAATTCCAGTTGGTCAATGCTATGTTCGTCTCCTGGTATTATTCGATTTGTCAAAAAATTTATGTTGAATCTCCCTATACACATTGCAATCAGATTTATGTTTTCAAAATTCTTTGAATCAGATTGAATTTTAAAAATTCTTTTTACATTTTGGGTTTCGTTGATGTAAGTGAAGCTTATTTGATCATGAAAGGAGAATTTTCTTGAGTGTCATTTATACCATTAGTTAAGGCTTTTAACTTTTTCCTTGAGAATTGTGGGTCTTTTCCTTCTTTGTAAGGACCTATCAATGTAAAGTCTTTAGAGGAATTATGTGCAGAGGTTGATGTAGTTGAAGTCTATTTTATCATATTTTATCATATTAGGATATATAAAAAATGGAATTATGTCATTAGTTAAGGTTTTTATTTTTTTCTTTGAGAGTTATGATGTGGATATGAATTCTTTTTTAAGGATTTATTAATGTAAACCAATTATGTGTAGAATGATTATAAATGGTTTTTTAAGTTTTTGATTGTAAAAACAACTTCTTTTGATGTAGAATTCATCCATGAACCAGTCATTTGAAGGACCAAATCCTTTCAAGGAAAAAAGTTAAAAGTAATAAACTTAAAAGACATAAATTTAAAAGAGGGTGACCAACATAGAATAAATCTATGAAGATAGTTAAAAAAAAACATGTAGAAAAAACCTCCAAAGGTAGCTCCAAATGAACATGTAGAATGATTATCCACTATGACATTGGCACCTAACCCTTCCTTTGAGAATTGTGACATGGATATGGAATTAGTGTTCCCCCTTCTTTGTAGTTAGTTTTGACTAGAAATCCCTAGCCTGAAATGAAGAGGCATTATGAATAAAACACTTTGGACTCAAAGAAGGAATTGTTGTCTTCATCCAATTTAAAAATGAAATGTGTTTGGAGTTAAAGTGAACCTCTATGAAGTGTAAACCAAGGGCTAAATGAAATAAATATAAAAAGAAAGAAGGGCGAGAAAGGAAATGCTACATTTCTTCAAGTTTGTAGTCAATCAATCCTAAAACACAACATATATATTTAAAAAAGTGTACAAGAATTCATGTTAGCAAGTGACCTTTACTAAGTGAGGCTTGTACACAAAAAGGAACTACTCAATATTTTGTTTTCCTCGAGATAAAGTCACCACTTCTTAGTACATATAAAAAGTGTATACTCCATGTATGCTTGATCAACATGCAAAAATAGAATGTCCATAAGGAATAGATAAAGCCATCTATAGCCCCCGATCTTTAAAAAATATAAGGCTTACAAACACTCAGTAGTTTTGAATTCACCAGCATCAATGTTTCCACAGTAAAGACAAAGGCCTTCCCACACTTAAACTATAACACAATTATATTATTGAAAAAACTAAATAAGCAAAAACATACATTTTTGAATATCCTCCATTCATTTAGGCTAGTTGATCATGACCCATTGATTTTCAACTAACATCTTGGTTGATTGATGTCATCCCCTTACTCCATAAGAAAGCCTACCACAAGATCTAGCTACAAACCTTCTTTAAATAAGGCATTTGACTCCGAGTTAAGTTCTCTATACACAAGATGGAATGAAAATATTTAGAAGACTTTCTTCATTTTCTTCTGCTGCACTATAATTACTTGAAGAAAACTAACTCTCCATAGACACAAATGTTCAAGTCAATAATCCCATCTCTACAACTCCGTATTTATGGTTTTTCACCATAGATTACATATATGATGAAGAAAAATATTTGTACAGTCAAAATTGCAATGTCGAGGATTCGTTAGTTTCCATCGTTATGGATAATATTGTACAAATTAATTTGGTATCCTAGAAGTTGGTTGTAAACCTAAAGTTACCAGTAAGACCTCATCTTGCATTGTATCATCTTAGGTGAGTCAAGGAGCCTAGATAACCTACCATCGTCACTTCAAAGTTTTCCATCACCTTTTCCATTAGGCTATTTCACGACACAGTGAAGTGGGTTGTTACTACGCTTAGTTTTTATGGTCTAATTTTAGTTAGGCCATGCAAGTCTACTAACAATGCATAATATGATAGCTACTTGAACGCCTACGTGTTTTACAATGATACACATACATACTCACATCCACTTCGCCTTCTACTATTCTACTTATACTTTATAGTAGACCAATTATTAAATAGGCCATTGTCAACAAATTATGGTCATTATGCATTGTTTGAAAAATTAATAAAAGGAATTATTTCACTTTGATATGCATTATATCATTAACTCAGGAAAAAGTATTTGAAGAACATAAGATGGTTATGTTTGAGCATAATTGACCTTCTAATTTCTTGCTTTGTTCATAAATTTCATGTTTGTAAACATCAAAGAAAAATAACTTTTACCCATGGGAAGATTTTGTAGGCACTGGTACAAAATGGCCAAGCGTTGTAAATGGGAGATGATCATGGATCTTGAGGTTCAAGACATCAAAGACATGACCACGTTTTCTAGTAAAGATGGACTAACATTCATCGTGAAAACATGAGCATTGATTGCGTGGCTTTAGTCCCTTCACATAGAGTTCCTGACTTTATCAAAGGGGAGGAAGCAAAACCCGACACTCTATGTACTTTCTTATGGAAACAAAACAAAAAACCAGGAAAAAGGGCCAGTGTTGCCTTGTGATATGAACTGTAAGTATTTCAAAACTGCATGGTGTATATATTGGCATTAAGATTGCATTTGTCACTCATATGTATTAATGTTTCCAAGTTTTTCGTGTAGTTATCATTGTTCATTTGGTCCAAAGGACAAAAGAGGAGAGAAGTTGAGTAAACGAAGGACCTCATTTGTGCATAAGAGGGGTTGTTAGTGCCATTTCATTGTGAAGGTGATGGTTAATTATCCTGATTTATAAATATTGACTTACAACGTATATGAGCATGAGGAGGGGGAAGGATGGCCTTGTCATGGCCAACATGATAGTTTAGGTGACACGAGGGCCTTGCATAGGCCAAAAATTTCAAGGTACATTGTTGCCTATGTAGAGAGTTGCTTCTCTCTGGGAGTTCCCATTGATACAGTTTATAAAATCCACATAAAGAGACATGTTGACATGGATGCAGATGCTCGGGATAGGGATTTCTTCCTATCCAGGAAAGGTATTGTCAATATATACAATTGGTTGTCAAAGGGAAATTACCAACTCCACCAAAAGGATGAAATGAGTGTCAATCTTTGGTATCAAAAGCATCGTGAATATTTTTTCTTTTACCAAAAGCCCAATGGTGTAGAGGTCGATTTTATAATAGGAATTCAGACAAAGTGGATGTTAGAGACAATGGTGAAGCTATCCCATAATAGCTTAATAGCCATGGATTCTACATCCAGTACGAATAAGTACGGGGTAAGTCACATGTCGATGATTGTTTCAATATACATTTTTAAGTTGGATCCATTCAATATGATTGATGACTTATTTATGAATTTACATGTTCTTTGAATTTGATAGTACCAACTGCATACACTGGTGGCATTTGATGAACAACAAAGTGGGGTTCCAGTTGCATGGGTTGTGTCATCACAGAATACATCAGAGGATATTTCACTATGGTTGGAGCAGCTAATGCACAGGTGTCATCAAATCCGTCCCGATTGGAAAGTCAATGCCTTCATGGTTGCTGATGCATTGGCTGAAATCAATGCGTTGAGGTAACTTCACTATTATTATGTTATAATGAGACTTGCGTTTATTATAAAAATGTGTCATTAAATTGCACTTATTATGGTAGGAGGATCACAGGGTGTGCTGTTATATTGTGTATTTGGTATGTTTGGAGGGCGTGGTTAAAAAAAGTAAATTGGTTGGCGACAAATGAAATAAAATCGAATGAGATGTTTAGTGAGTTAGGTCACATCATGAAAGACACTCTCAATGTTGAAGTGGATGACACAGTAAAAAACGTTTTTAGCAAATTCGCAGATGAACAAAAGTTCTTAGACTATTTCAAGAAGAATTGGGCTGTCGATGATAAGATTTGTCAGTGTACAAACCCTTACTATTGTTTCCATTTTTTTCTTTTTATTAGGATGATATACTGGGACTAACTTGGTTCTTTGCGTCTAGGGATGTGGGTGAACGGTTGCCGAGATTTTCCTCATTCAAATCAGGAAACCAATAATGCGGTGGAGTCATACCATTGTTACTTAAAGACAAAATTTATATCTGACCAAAGGAAGAAATGTGCTCGTAGAATGGATTGGTTGTTGTATATTCTCCTAACAGTTGTTGAACCTTCTTATCGGTTTGAGGAAATTTTGAAAAAAGAAGGATATCTAAACAACTAGAAGAAAGAGAAGCAACTTGAATCATCAGTGGAAAAAGCAAGTAGAATTCCAGATAGTGATTGATGCTCGCACGAGAGCACAACCCATGCTTACTGGGTGAGAAGTCAAACAAATTGTGATAAGAGATACCTTGTCACCTGGTATCGCACGAATTTTATAGCATGTGAATTTCCATAGTCTACTCATGGAAACATTTGTAAGCATGATATAAAGGTCAATTGGCTATTTGCAGTCACGAAATTCAGAGTCATCACTTGGTCAAGATGCAGTGGCTAACACATTCGGTGACCTTCCTGAAATAAGTATAGATCTCAATATCCTTGATGAAAATTCCGACATGACTCTTATTCCCACTGATATTGTTGATGCAGATTCCGAGGCACTTCATATGGCTAGAAAGGAGGTGTTTAGGAAACTACAGTTTCTTCAAAATAACCCCGCGACTAATTTAAGCAAGATGAACGAGTTGAATGGTTTGCATGATAAAGTTTTGGATGATGATTTTGAATTCACACCTGGTTTGGGTGCTCTTGATTCATCTTTAAAGAGGAACAAGAGCTTCTTTAGCCCTACAAAAAAATAAAGAAGAAAGAAACAAAACAGTGGTTTGGAAATTGATTTGAATGTCCATGCTTCTGAATATGAACCGTTTGAGTTTCAATACCTCAATAGGAGGGGACGTCCTCGATCAAATAATGCAGTTCCAATGGATCCAGGTTAGTTTCATAACTTGATTAGAGTAAAGGTTTTGGATTGGTGTATTTAATCATCACCATTCTTTAACAAGTGGTGTGTTGATGTTTGCAGCAACACAACAATCCACAACCATGGCGACAAACCAAGGCCAAAGGGAGATGCAAGGTCATCCAAGTAGGCTACCATGATAGGTACATTTCTATGAATACATGATCTTTCAACATTTTTTTCAAAGATCTGAAAGCACTTTATAATTTTTCAACGATGCATACTTTTCTATATTTTATTCAATCTATATTTTTGAATTGTAGATTTTGAGGGCACCATTTTAAATCATCTACATGTATTTATCTTGTTTTCAAGTTTGAATAAATAACATGACTAATTGCAGCTTTGCAAAAGAATTCCAATCAAAATGGGCAACATAATGTTATAATGCTACATCCTATAAGTTTCTACATCCTAAAACTGAACGTAAGATGGTATTATGGGTTTTGGGTGTGGCTAGTTAGTAACATGACCTCATGGGTTTGGAATACAGATAGAAATACAATAACCAATGTTGATGAAATGCATGCAGTATGGAAGCTATCCGGGTCCAGTCTCCAAGTGTGGAGCCCAAATGAAGATCGTGTTTGAGCTCGCAAAGCTTAGATGACTTGCCAAATTGGCTCTAGCCATAAGAGTGCACTCCTCCCACTAGGGGTAGTTTCTATTGCATCCATGGTAATCAAACATGATTTTAGGTTATAGGTTATTAAGAGGTTAGAGCTTATTACACTCTGCATGCAAAAGGGTTTTATTTCCTTTAATTACTAGTTTTTCACAACCAAGATTTTTGTGTACTTTAGGCATATGACTCAAGAAAATGTGTGGCTCATTTATATATGTTATATGTGGAAAATATGATTAAATATCTTTTATGATATTATGGGAAACTATCATTGCTTGACCTAATTGTATATTCATTGGACCATATGAAACTTTGATGTGATTTTATGTCTTTTTTTGTAATTGTGGAATGGTGTCCCTGTAACAAGTCTTGTGAAAATGTAATAAAGCAACAAACAATTGATTGGTTTGAAAGAGACTATTCAGGATTATTCAAAGAAATTCATTTTGGAAATCACTTTTCCTTTGATGGAGCAGAAAAATCAAAGTCATAAATTTGCAAGTTTCTTTAAATTATGTGTAATTCTATTGATTTATTATGCAACATGAAAGCATGGAATTTGGAGTTGGAGAAAAAAACTATGTTCAAGGAGTTGAGAAATTATGCATCCCCAACTGTGTTAGTTGGTTCCTTTTAACAAGCTCAAGCAACAACCATTGAAGAAGATGTTGTGGAATAACATACTGCATCATGCTAGGAACATAGATCCTTCAATTATGTCTTGAATTATAGGGAAATGAAGATTTCCCATCTTGGGCATAGTAACGAAAACGTTTAAAAAGACTATTTTTTGCTCAACCAATATGTAAAGCTTTACACAACTCAAATAGTTAATAGAAATAATAAACTTTTAAAAATAGGGAAGATAAGAAATAATTATCAACATAATCTAAACTTTTGTTTTTTATATATTAAATTTTTGGACAATATGATCTATGATTGCAACCCTCTCCTTTTATTTTCATACAAAAAAAAGAATTATTAACAAAAAAACATTTCTTCAATAAGAATTTGATTCTCTTATGAATGAGCATGCTCCTTGTGCACCCTACTATAGTTTTAATTTTACCATTCCATTTCACTTTGTTGTATAGGGGATTATGGGTTCCTTTTCAATTCCTTGTTCTTTTAAAAGTTATTGAAAACTAAGGATATATATAAGTTTCCATTATTATGTTATTTTAGCTAACAAGGGGTGAGGGTGTGCATGTGTGTTTGGAGGGTTGGTGGTGAGGGGATTAGGGTGTGTTTATGTAAGCAAGCCTATTGAATTTTGTGGATAGACACTTTTTACATTTATTACAACTTAACTTCTTAAAAGATATCTTATTATGCTTTTTTAACTTCATACATTCAACAAAGAAAAAGAGTGAATTTTGTGGGTAGACACTTTTTACATTTATTATAACTTAGCAACTCAAATTCAACAAAGCAAACGAGTGAATTTTGTGGATAAACACTTTTTACATTTATTGCAAGTTGACATCTTAAAAGATGTATTAGTATGTGTTTTTATCCCACACATATACACAACTCAAACAAGAAATTTTTTTTCTATAAAATTATTTAATAAATGTGTTACCCAACTCAAATTGAACAAAGCAAAAAAACAAGAGTATAAATTGTCCTTGTGAAAAACAACAAAGAATTTGACAAATAAGAAAAAGCTAAAAAAACACACAACATTTTTTCCACTACATATTGCATACAACTATCGTTACAAATGACCAAAGACTTCACATAAAGAGTAAAAAAACTCTTTGAATACTTGGGAAGTTAGTAAAATTAAGTTTTGGCATGTTTTTATTCTAAGACATGACTTGTTTCATGCTAAGGTATATTGGTTTAACTATTATTATAATCTCTCTCTCTCTCTCTCTCTCTCTCTATATATATATATATATATATATATATATATATATATTGTAAAATTTAATTGTTACATATAGATTAATTTAACTTTCATATTTTCTTTGTATAAAGTGTCTATTACCTAAGTAACAATTCAAAGTTAATTATCTTATTTGATGTTAATTGCAAAGTTTATAGTAGCATAAGAATTTTAGAAAGTAATTTGTACTAGTTTCTTTCCCTTACTCCATGGACAACTCCAATGTAATGTGCATGCTTTATCCAATATTTATATGAAAATCTATTTACATTCCAAAATCAACTTCCTTTTATAAGAGAAGTGTTTTAACACTTAGATAGTGTGTTGTTCTGTAATGACCCTAATTCTAAATACAATTCTAATTGTTTGTATATTGTTCATCTTCATCACATTTATTTGTTATAAATTTTCAAGGTGAGATGTATATATCATGAACAATTTATATTTTTATCATCTAAAATTATAATTTTTTGTGTACCATTCATCTTTAGTGTATTTATTTGTTATGAATTTCCAAGATGAGATGCACATATAGTGAACAATTTATCTTTTTTCTATTACTTAAAATTCAAATTATTGTTTATGTAATATTCATCTTTAGTTTATCTATTTGTTATGAATTTCCAAGATGAGATGCACATATAGTGAACAATTTATATTTTTTTATTACTTCAAATTCAAATTATTGTTTGTGTACTTTTCATCTTCATTGCATTTATTTGTTATAAATTTCCAAAGTCAGATGCATATACGGTGAACAATTTTGTTTTTCATTATAATTTTAGAATTGTGTACTTTTTATAAATTCCCAATATTACATTTTTTGGCATGATGTGGCATTTACCATGAAATGTCATTTGTGTGTCATCTATGTGTATCATCTAATGATATCAGATGGGAAGAAAAAAAAAGGGTCTTAGACGGGAAGAAGAACGAGGGTCTTAGATTGACAGTTGGCATATGCTAGGGATTCCTATCATCATGTAACAACAAGTTCTTTGTGTAACTCTTTCCATTTTCCCACTCAATTCCCATTTACATTTGTAACTCATTCAATTTTCCCACTTCAATTGACATTCAATATGCCACTTCAATTCCTCTTTTCAACTTTTCTTGGCCTGGGGCAGTTCAAATCTCTTGTCCAAAGATCTAGGCATCAATGATCCACTGGATAGCATATACCAATTTATCCAAACTATGGAATATAAAATTCCAACATACGTACCATGTAGTAAGGAATGATATCTCAACATATTAACATTGCAGTAAGGTTAAATGCATAAATTAAATAGGATAACAATTATCATTCCTTCCAAAACATGGAATGCAATCTTCCAATATAATAATTGCGAAATAAGATAATAATTCAACATCATCATTTAAACTTATTTGGTTAAGCAAAATCATCCTGGTTTCTAAATACCATTCATTACAAGGCATATTAATTAAGCATTGACACGTGGCATTTGTTTTCAATTTACCAATTAATTATAAATGCTAATTATGTGCATCTTAATGCAATTACCACATATTACTTTCATTTGGTTTATATTTTCAGCCCGTGCTTTTCCCAAAACCATTATACAATTCATGCTAAATTTAAATAACAACCTTTAACAATTCTTAAGAATTTATTAAACAATAATATATCAAACATGGTTCAACATTGTGCATAAACAAAATACTTCACAAATATTTTATTTTTCGTAATGAATTGAACTATGCCCAATAAACCATGACTTAATAAATATTTCATTTTCCCTAATGGATTGAGTTATGCCCATTAACCCATTACATGGCTAATCAAATACTCATTAAGAGGTCTAATTACTGCGCAGTAATAATTAAACTCTAGAAATATTTCAATTTAACTATTAATCAATAATAGTTTGAGCACTACAAATTAGGGATTATTTATAAGCATATGGCCAAATGAAAATTCTCACTATTCCTATGCTCAGGAAATTTAATTGAATTACACATGAATTTCATCATTAATTCCTATGCGGTAATTTTGAACACTCAAATTGAAACAATCAATTTGCGTGTGCAACCATAATTAAGTCTCATGACAAAATAGCCATTTCATGGTTGAACTTACATCAACCATCATGTCAAAAGTAATTGAGATAGATTTATAACAACTCGGTAAAGAAATAACAAATCAAGGCAATATTATGGCCATTGAACACTCTAACATTAACGTACGGGAAATTTTAATATGTGTCGATAAGTAAATTCATTCTATGGAAAATATACTATAGCTAAACATACCAAAAATTTCTTTCCCTTGAAATAATAATTTATCATAGAAACATCTAATTTCATGTTTGCACAACTTAATTCCTTATGGAAAATAAAACCCAGAATTTTAACCAGAAAGCAAATAAATTGCAGAAATAAACCTGTGTCAATTCCATGTACAGGAATTCAACAAACAACTCAAGAAATAAACATGTAATTTTATTCATCATTCATAAATTAAACTAAATTGAGAAATAAAAACGTATTTTAAAACACTTGAAATGGCTAACTGGCTGTGTGTGAAGCACGCTCCACCCAAACATAGGAAATGTTGCTTATCTATCTCTCAGCAAAATGCCGCCCCTGGTATGAGATTCATGCATTCACCAAGAGACGCCTCTCTAATTCTCAGGTCTCGAGCTCAATATTTCCTCACTTGGAAAACATGATTTACTAGTTTGTTACCAAATCCATGCCAATTGTCCAATCTCTTCCCTTAGCTTCATTCTAAATAGCACCACAATGAAACCCATCACTGCATCTGTGCTTAGAATTTCACTAAAATAATTTCTTACACCATTTCCATTTCACAGGTGCAACTAAAGGAAAAATTGACAACATTTCAGTAGAGATTTATCAACAATTTGGCTCACGGGTTGAGAAATTCATCTCATATTTCAGTCTCAGACAGAATTTTCCTTCCCTCTTCTCTCAAACACACCCCAACAATGTAATTTTTCCAGAGATCATATTGCTTCCCATCCATCGAACAAAATGGCCTGCACCCACCTTTCCTTACATGCATAAGTCTCTGCATGCAAACTAGAAAACACGTGGGCTCTCCCAGCCATTTTCATTTAAACACATAATCACTTAATTAATATTAAAACCTAAGTCTTAAGTCATTTTATGGAATTATGAGTTAGCCAAAACTTTGGGTATTTTTAGGGACTTACGATTATAAAAGGGTCTTATCAAAGGTTTCCCCACCTAAATCATTTTAACCCCCTTGCGGACTCTGGTGAATACATGAGTCCCTGATTTTTTCCAGCATTCTACCTCAGCCACAACCAGTTATAATTTTTATTATTATAATTTCGGTATGTACAATTGTCTTTCCTCTTAGGAATTACATAATAATATTCACATTGTACTTAGGATCAGTACAGGGTCTTATCTAGGGGTATTACTTTCAAGCTTTTACTTTATATCTTCTATCATATGTCTTTGGTCGTCTGGGTGATGTTATGATTGGTCTTTTCCATTAGTATGTATGTGCATTTTTGTTCTTTAAGTCATAATTGAAAGCAATTTGGTTGCTTTGTGTTGATGTATATGTAACTTCAGAATGTATTTCATCTATGTATTTCATATATATTTATTGTACCCTTATAAGAGATGTGTTATTCCTCTATAAGGAAGTGTCGTCATGTGGATTGACAAGTGTTGCAAGTGTGTGTACTTGCCGATGGGTTATTAGACCACCATGTGTGGGCTTGGCCCTAAAATATATATTATATTGTGGATGTATCTAGATAGACAAGTCGGCCCCATAATGTCACTGGGCAAACAAGCTAAGTATAAATAGAGATCGGGAGATCTCTATTTGTATCATTCGGAAAGACACACTTCTCTCACTCAGAAAGTGGTGCACTAGTGAGGAGGAGGATCATCTGCTCTAAGAGACTATCTCAAGTGTATTTTGGTTGTACTTTGGTTGAGCCATTGCTCTCTCTCTCTGAGGAAGTTGTGGGGTTTTTCACCTTAGGGTTTTCCCCATGGAAACTCTGTGTCTGTTGTCTCTCATGTTTTTGATTCTTGTGATTCTTGTCATGCTTATTGTGATTGTTATGCATTGATATACTGTATATGTTATTCTCTCAGTAAAGATCCAAGAGTATTGTGAATTAATGCTCAAAATTTAACATGGTATCAGAGCTAACCTGAGAAGAAGACATTTTGCAGCGACAGAAACTTGAGTTTCTTATTTATTGGATTTCTCTCCACATTTTTTGGAAAAGCAGTATAGTAGATTGACTCTACTCATCAAGGAGAATCTCTCTGTCCAATCAGAATTCAATTCTGAGCATTTTCATATTTGGGCCTAAAACTTAGGGTTTCCACAAAAATAGGAATTTTTGAAATCTGAAGACATAGCTGGAAGCGCCTTGCAAAAATCAAAGTTTAGAGCTTTGGATCGAGATTTTTGGCTGGGTAGATCTCCAGGAAACTCAAACCCTAATTCAGGGCTCTCTCGAGTGAACCCAGGAGGACAAAAAGGCAAATCTGAAGGGTAAAGCTTTGCTGATCTCAAATTCTGAATACACCAGGCTGATCATCTCATCAAGGTGAATCTTTCTATCCTTTCAGAAAGTTGAAATTCACATTTTGATTTTTTAGGGTTTTTTCGACAAACCCTAATCCCGGACCAGATCCAGTTTTCAGCATTTCAAGTGGTAAGACCTAAATATTTTCTATTTCCATTTGAAGTACTATTTAAGATGTCTCACCACACCAAGCTTGAGTATAAGCTTGAAGGGGCTGATAACTTCCGAGCTTGGAAGTATAGGATTGGGTTAATCCTAGAGGAGAATGAGTTGGACTCATATATAAAAGAAGACATCCCTATCCCAGAGGATGAAGAGGCTAAGGTACTGCATAAGAAGAACTTGGTCAAGGAAAAGAGAATCATTGCTGATTCTATCAAAGACCATCTCATACCCCATGTGTCTTCTCTAAAGACACCCAAGGCTATGTTTGACTCTTTGACCAAGCTATTTGAAGGAAAGAACATAAATCGGAAGATGACCCTGCAGAATCAATTGAAAGGGGTCAAGATGTCGAATGGAGAAATCATTCAATCCTATTTCTCCAAGGTCTCTCAGATCAAGGAACAACTTGAAGCTGTAGATGAAATGGTGGAGAATGGTGAAATTGTTATGACTACTTTGAATGGCCTACCTAGGTCATGGGACTCTTTTATCCAGGGGATCTGTGCCAGAAAGAAGTTAATATCCTTCAACAGATTATGGGAGGAATGTTCTCAAGAAGAAGCAAGGCTTGTGGCAAGAGAAGAGAAGATGGGAAATGAAGATCAAGCTCTCACAGCTCACACTAAGAAGGGCAAGTTCAAGAGGGAGCCATCCCATCACAAGAAGAAACCTTCTCATCATTTTCACAAAGACAAGAAAGATCTAAGGTGTTTCACTTGTAATGAGAAGGGTCACTTTGCTTCAGAATGTCCCAAGAACAAAAGGGACAACCACAACAACAACAACTCCAGCAAGAAGAAGAAGGGTAACAAAAGAAGGCACCATGCTCATGCTGCCAAAGATGATGAACCTCCAAAGAAGAAGGCTAGGGCAGAAAGTGATGATAGTAATGATGACTCGTCAAGTGAAGAAGAGTATGTTCTAATATCTGCTCTCACATGTACTATCTCCCATGGTTGTAATGATCGGTTAATTGACAGTGGGGCTTCCAAACACATGACTGGGTTTAAAGAATCCTTTGTAAATCTGTCTGAACATGAATCACCCCATAAAGTTAAACTTGGAGATGATTATCAATATCCCATCAAAGGAAGTGGTGAAGCCTCGTACAACCTAGATTCTGGAAAATCTTTGAAGATGAAAGAAGTCCTTTATGTACCTGGGCTCAAGAAGAACTTACTCTCCATCTCTGCATTGGATACAAAAGGTATGAGGGTTGTATTTGTGGATGGCCAAGTCCTAATGTGGCCAAAGGGAAAGACCATAGATGATGCAGTTGTGATTGGAGAGCAAGAGGGAGGTTTGTATAAATTAAAAGGACAACTTGAACATGCCATGGTGCATGAATCCATGGAGCCAAGTGAACTTTGGCATAGAAGACTTGCTCATATGCACTATAGGGCACTTCCAATTGCAAGCAAGGCCGTAGAGGGTCTTCCTGAAATCAAGACCAAACATGAAGGTGTTTGCAAAGGATGTGCAAAAGGTAAGAATATTAAGAAGGCTTTCCCAAGCAGTGAAAGCAAGGCAAAAGATATCCTGGAAATCATCCACTCAGATGTATGTGGTCCTATGTCATCCAGTTCTCTAAGTGGGTATGTTTACTATGTCTCATTTATTGATGACTTCTCCATGAAGACTTGGGTGTACTTCTTGAAAAACAAAGATGAAGTGTTTGATAAGTTCAAGGAATTCAAAACCTTGATGGAAAATCAAACTGACAAAAAGATCAAAACATTCAAATCCAACAATGGTGGAGAATTCACCTCAGGTGACTTCAAGAAGATTTGCAGTGATTCAGGGATTAAGAGGGAGTTGATTGCTCCTTATAATCCTCAATAGAATGGAGTTGCAGAAAGGAAGAATAGAACAATCATGGAAGCAGCAAGGGCAATGCTTCATGACCAGGATATACCTATGCATCTATGGGCAGAAGCAGCTAGAACAGCTGTGTATGTGCAGAACAGAACACCCCACAAGATATTGGACAACAAGACACCAGAAGAGGTCTTTTATGGTAAGAAACCTGAAGTCATCCATCTTAGAATATTTGGTTGTCCAGTATACACTCATGTCCCAAAGGAAAAGAGGACCAAACTAGATCCTTCAGGAAAGAAGGGTATCTTTGTGGGTTACAGTGAAAGCTCGAAGGCTTACAGAATATACTTTCCAGGGTTCAAGAAGATTGATGCCAGCAGGGATGTAACATTTGATGAAAACTCAACATTCATCAAATAAAGGAAGGCATCTATCAAAGTTTATGAAGAACCTAAGGAAAGTAGATTTCAAGACACTACCATGACTGAAGCAATTCCAGAAGTTGTTCGTGAGTTTGAAGATCCGCAAGAACCTGTAGATCCACCCCGTGAGGATAACTCTCACAAGAGGAAACCTGCATGGGCTAGAGAGCTCATTCAAGATGCAGAAAGATTTGGCATTCCAGAAGAAGAACACAGAGCAAAGAAGAGAACCAGATCACATACCAGCTATGTTGCTTTACTCTATGACATTATGAACAAAGAACCTTCCAGTTATGAAGAAGCAGCGGAAAAGAAAGAATGGAAGGATGCCATGGTTGAGGAATACCAATCAATAATGAAGAATGATGTTTGGGATGTTGTCCCAAGACCTAAAGAGAAGTCTGTTGTGACTTCCAAATGGATCTACAAAATCAAGCATGTTGCAGATGGTAGTATAGAGAAATACAAGGCAAGATTCGTAGCTCGTGGCTTCTCTCAGAAAGAGGGAATAGATTATGAAGAAACTTTTGCACCTATAGCCAGGTATACTTCCATCAGAACAGTACTTTCCTTGGTTGCAGCAATGAAATGGAAAATACACCAGATGGATGTCAAGACTGCTTTCTTGAATGGTGTAGTTGAAGAGGAAGTATATGTGGAGCAGCCACTCAGTTTTGAAATACATGACAAGGAGTCATATGTGTGCAGATTGAAGAAAGCCTTGTATGGCTTGAAGCAAGCTCCCAGAACTTGGTATGGTAGGATGGACAGTTTCCTATCTAGCTTGGGATTTACCAAGAGTAAAGCGGATTCCAACCTTTACTACAAGGTTGAGAAAGGGAATCCTGTGATTCTACTTCTGTACGTGGATGACTTATTTGTAACAGGAGATAACATATTGATTGCAGATACTAAGAGGAAGCTTGCTGCTGAGTTCGATATGAAAGATTTGGGAATGATGCATTATTTCCTAGGTATGGAGGTGTGGCAGAATTCAGGTGGGATCTTCCTTGGTCAAGGGAAGTACACAGTAGATATTCTGAAGAGATTTGGGATGATGGATTGCAAGGCCATGGCCACACCCGTGGCATCGAATCTAAAGCTTCTATGTGATGCTTCATCTGAGCCGGTTGATGTCTCTATGTATCGTCAAATGATTGGGTCCTTGATGTACCTATTGAACACGAGACCAGATATTTGCTTTGCAGTGAACACATTGAGCCAGTTCCTGATGGATCCGAGGAGTGTTCACCTGGTTGTTGTAAAGCATGTTCTGAGGTACCTGAAGGGTACAGTGGATTATGGGCTCAAGTATGAAGCGAATCAAAAGTTTAACCTACAGGGTTACGTTGATTCAGATTGGGCTGGCAGTGCTGTAGATAGGAAGAGCACATCTGGGTGCTGATTCAATATGGGATCAGGTGTGATCTCTTGGTTCAACAGGAAGCAGTCTTGCGTAGCACTAAGTATAGCTGAGGCAGAGTATGTTGCAGCCTGTTCAGCTAGTTGTGAGACAATATGGCTATGAAGCTACTGTCTGAGTTATTTGATCTCCCATTGGATGCTACTGGTATATTCTGCGATAACCAGAGTTGTCTGAAGCTGTCTGAGAACCCAGTGTTTCATGACAGGTCGAAACACATAGAGATCAAATATCACTATATCAGGGATATGGTGCAGAGAGGAGCCGTGAAGCTCCTGTATGTTGCCACGGATGAGCAGATTGCAGATGTGCTGACGAAGCCACTAGCCAGGGTGAAGTTCGGGTACTTCAGGGAGAGGCTTGGTGTTCTTCAGATTGATGACACTTCGAGGAAGAAGTGATGGACACATTTGCTAAAGCCATTCCAAGCATGCTGGAAGGAGGATCCTTCACATGGCTGTGGATGTAAGCGTTGGATGACGATTATCAGGACGATGCTCCAATTACTGCTCTATATATGCATCATGTTGGATGCTGGATATGATCAGTTGGATCATTTATATTTGTATGTATGTACGCATCGTGTTGATGCTAGATATGATCAGTTGGATCATTTATATGTATGTACGCATCATATTGGATGCTGGATATGATCGGTTGGATCATTTGTATGTATTTGTATATGCATCATGTTGGATGCTTGGACCATGTATCTGTATAAGGTGGATACATTGTATGATCAGGTAGATCATGTATGTTGATATGTATCATGTATTTGTATTTGTATTAGGTGGATACACTGTATGATCAGGTGGATCATGTATGATGATATGTATTAGGTAGATACTTGGTGTGCATCAGGTGGATGCATTGTATGATCAGGTTGATCATGATGATGAGCTACAAGATGTTGCTCCAAATGATATGTACCAGGATGGTACAAGTGATGATGATCAGTATGATGATGGGCATCAGGATGATGACTCGTGCGATGATGATCCGTTGGATCATGAGTATCAGGTTGATGCTTGGAGGTCAGAGATTATATGTGGCAAGTTGTGTAAATAGCATGTAATCAGTCCTGGGAGATCTTGTCGGTCGTGCTGCGACACATAAATGTTCCTGGGGTACTCTTTCCGGTATTGCTATGTAGTATGTAATCAGTCCTCAGATATCCAATAGGTTGAGCTGTGTGCTCGTAATCAGTCCTGGGATGAGGTATTACTATAGAGACATGTAATTAGTCCTGGAGATCCAAGAGGTTGAGCTGTGTGCTCGTAATTAGTCCTGGGATTCTCTTTAGAGATCTTGCCGGTCGTGCTACGGCACATAAATGTTCCTGGGATGCTCTTTAAAGGTTTTGTCTATCCACATGTAATCAGTCCTGGAGATCCGAGAGGTTGAGCTATATGCTCGTAATAAGTCCTGGGATGCTCTTTAGATATCTTGCCGGTCGTGCTGCGGCACATAAATGTTCCTGGGATGCTCTTTAAAGGTATTGTGGAGGAGATGCATGTAATAAGTCATGGGAGATCTTTTCAGTCGTTCTTAGGCACATAAATGTTCCTGGGATGCTCTTTTAAGTATTGCATCTGCACATAAAATTAGTCCTGAGAGGCCACCTCTATCAGACCGTTCGCATAGATGATGAAGACCTGCAGGTGGTGGGCCTACATCCAGTATGAAAAAGGACTGGCTCTGTAGAACTTCCTATGATGAGTAGAGTCAGAGATTGGTTGAGATAGCAGCAGCAGTGACGATGATGATGACGATGCATCGATGACAATGATCCCGAGAAGAAGACTTGTCTAGCAGAACTGTGTCGAGAAATACCTTCCTAGTTAAGAGGGAGTTTTGATGTATATGTGACTTCGGAATGTATTTCATCTATGTATTTCGTATATATTTATTGTACCCTTATAAGAGATGTGTTATTCCTCTATAAGGAAGTGCCGTCATGTGGATTGACAAGTGTCGCAAGTGTGTGTACTTGCCGATGGGTTATTAGACCACCATGTGTGGGGTTGGCCCTAAAATATATATTATATTGTGGATGTATCTAGATAGACAAGTCGGCCCCATAAGGTCACTGGGAAAACAGGTTAAGTATAAATAGAGATCGGGAGATCTCTATTTGTATCATTCGGAAAGACACACTTCTCTCACTCAGAAAGTGGCGCACTAGTGAGGAGGAGGATCATCTGCTCTAGGAGACTATCTCAAGTGTATTTTGGTTGTACTTTGGTTGAGCCATTGCTCTCTCTATCTCTGATGAAGTTGTGGGGTTTTACACCTTAGGGTTTTCCCCACGGAAACTCTATGTCTCTTGTCTCTCATGCTTTTGATTCTTGTGATGCTTGTGATGCTTATTGTGACTGTTATGCATTGATATACTGTATATGTTATTCTCTCAGTAAAGATCCAAGAGTATTGTGAATTAATGCTCAAAATTTAACACTTTGAGGATGATGTCCCTTTATGTTCCTCTACTTTGATTACTCTATCTAGTTGGATCCCATGTTTTATTCCTTACACCCACTTTTCCAAATCTATTCATGTCTTAGTGCTTTTTATACTGATTTTCTAAGTTAGTTATGTAACTGATTTTTAATGATATCTTAAAATTAATTAATTTTCCTAATTCTAACAAACTCAGGACACAACATTCAACTAATGATGATATTTCCATTAGTCAGTGTTGTGCCTTTTTCAAAGTCGGTATATTTTTAGTCATGCCCCATTCACGACCTTTTGAAGACTCGTCCTTGTAGCGTATTTAATTTGACTGAAACAATGTTATTGAGTGATTCGACTATATATGGGCCTAGCCATCCAATCTCAAGATTTTTTGGTTTTCATTTTATCCGACTATTATATAGAGTGAAGAGAGTGAATTCACTAGTGCAGGCTTCAATTGGTTCTACTTCTACCCATTTTGTTACATATTCTAAATCAGTAATAATGTATCGTGCGCCAGTTCGATGACCAGGTGTTGGAAATGGTCCGACCAAATCAACTTCCCATATTTCAAATTTAGGGCTAACATATATTAATGGAATTTCATGTCGCCTAAGCAGTCGACCCATCCTTTGACATTTTTTGCACTTATTTATATATGATTTGTAGTCCTTATTAAGAGATGACCACCATAGTCTGGATTGTAATATTTTTATGGTAGTAATGTCGGCGTGAAAGTGGCCTCATGTAGGTACGGATTGTGCTTCTTCTATAATGTCTTGTCGTTCATGCTCAAGTGCACATTGATGAAGTATGTCGTCAGGCCCAAGCTTGTATAAGTATCCATTGATTAATGTTTATGATGTTGCTTTCATTGCTAAGATATTTTTATTTTTCTATGATGTTCCTTGAAGTGCCTAGCCTTCTTGTAGGAATTATGCAATATCTGTTCATTCTTTTGGTACATATTCTACACTAAAAAGGTGTGCGTCGGGAAGTTCATTTTCAATTATGAGTGGGTCTTCTCCAGTTTCAATTCATGACAAGTGGTCGAGGCTGACATTTGACTTTTCTGGTTAGACTATAATTTTAAATTCGTATTCCTGAAATAAAAAAATCCAGCAGCATATATGACCATGGTGGAGTGGTTTATTCACTAGTATTTGAGAGCTTGATGGTTTGTATAAAATATAAATGGGATAGCCAATAAACAATGTCAGTATTTTTGAAATGCAAATATCATTTCCAGACCTTCATCCTCAATTTTTGAATAGATTCTTTCAAGTTTGTTCAACTTCCAACTAGTGTACACATTTGGGTAGTCAAATCCGTCGTCTCTAGGTTGTGTTAATACTGCTCTGAATGCGAGGCCTGAGGAATCAATATGTACATGGAAATTTTTCGACCGGTCAGGAAATTTAAGTATTGGAGCTTCAACTAGCTTTCTTTTAAGCAATTCAAAGACTCTTCACATTCTGAAGTCCATGAGAATTAAACTTGTATTTTGATTAATTCTTCCAATGGAAATGTAATTTCATAATAATGTTGGATAAACTTCCTATACTATCAAGTATGTCCAACCCAAATTCTAACTTTTTTTGGATTTACTGGGGGTTTTAGGTTGAGGATGACTTTGATTTTAGCTAGTTCTACTTTTATGCATTCCTTGCATATGGCATGGCCCAATAATATTCCTATTGGTGTGGAAAATATCCATTTCTTTATATTTAAGGATAAATGTATTTATCTGCACCTTTCTAGCATTAGGTGGAGCCATTGTATGTGGTATTTGAGCATCGAATATATGGTCCAGTCATCGAAGAAGACATCCATTGTTTTATATAAGAATTTGTTGAAGGATTTTATAACTATTTTGGAAAAGACAGCAGGAGCATTCTTTAAGCCAAATGACATTACTTTGTAGGAAAATGATCCAAACTCACAAAAAAATATAGTCTTGTGTTGGTCTTCCTTCACAACGGGAACTTGGTTATATCCGAAGAATCCATCAGTGAGTGAATAGCATTCATGATTAGCGACTTCATTGATAATTTCATCGGCAAAGGGTATGTGAGGGTTACTTTGTTGAGGCCCCGGAAGTCGACAAAGACATGTAGTATTTTCAGGTCGTGTTTCTTTGGATGAACGACCATGTGGATGGCCCATTCGGATTGATCTATTGGGTATATTATTACCGTACTTAACATGTTTTCAATTTATTTATTGATTATATCTTTGTACTTGTGTGCTAGCTTATATGGTCGTTTCTTGACAAGTTTAACGTTAGGCATTATGTCAATTTTCATTTCTCTCATTTCTTGCACAAGTCCTTTCAAATCTTTGTAGTCCCAAGCAAAGACATATTGGGTTGTTCGCCTTGTTTAAATTATGTAAAAGTTGGCAGAAATTCCTTATCGTCATCTTCATTCTCCTTTTCTTTAGTGGAAATTTTAAGGATATTTTAACAATTAAACATTTCCCCTCTTGATTCTTCCATTTTATACCATTTGTGAGTTAAATTGTCTAATGTATTTGGAAACAAATGTGGCCAGATTCTTTCATCTTTGTATCCAACTCGTTTCCATTCTTTTTTGCAATTTTCAATGTGTACATCGGGGTCTAAGCCTTGTACAAATTTCAGAATTTCCTCTTGAGACATAAGTTTTCTTCCTCCAAATATTTCAATGAAGTATGTCAATGTGGTCGTCCATGTCTATAGTCATGATTGATGGGTGTCCCACCATCAAGGTTCATGTCCGATGAATGTTTCAACTAAAATTTGTGGGCTTCCTTGTTCACTGATGGTTTTAGAAACTTGTTCTACATGAAGTACTGGCGACTTGCGTTCCTTGAACCTCAAGGGGGTCATAGTCGTCGATTCACTCTTTATTGGTATAAGCATTGGATATTATTTAGTTCCTTTTTCAAATATTTTTGGGATTACAATAATTACGAAGCATTGTTGCATTGGTCATCAGGGGATAACTTTGACTATCTAGCATTCTCTTACGTGTTTTTTGTAATTTTCAATCTTCCAGTCATATAATTCTGAGTCAGAATTTTGTCCAATGGACATAGGAGAACTCATGTGAATTTCTCCAAATTCATTTGGTTCTATTTAATATTCATTATCTTGCATGACTTGGTATAGTTTCCTTATATCACCATCATCATCATCTAGCTCTTCCCAGGGTTTCCCTTGAGATGAATTGATAGGTACTAATGGATCCTTCTCTTGGGCCGACGATTTGAAAATCAATTTGTGTGCTAATACCCATAATTGTAGTATTAACATTTTTCCATACACCAATGGGTTCGATCAACCCTTTGTCGACATGTTAAGATAAATGCTTGACTCTACTAGTTGTGGCCGACCCAAGCTTTCCCATGTCAACCTCGGCATTATATTGGCTATGATCCTAAGTCCAGGACAACTTGTGAAATGCAAAACCCTTTGACTTCGAGACCGACAAGGGGGTCAATATCAATTTTCTAATTTTTATTTAAACTGCAAAGATTTTTGGTGATCCTTTCGTTTACTGAGTTGTTTCTAATAAGATGCATTAGCTCAATTAGTCGTGCAAAAAATTGTTCCTTTTTCAATAGTTGTAATAACTAATTAAGTGTTTCATTTCTAGATTGTGCGGTATTTTCTTTAGATGCGATTTCTGCAAATATTTTTGTAGTGTTGTTAAAAAAAAATTTCTTCAACGAGTTAGGATAGTCGTCTTCCTTTCTTTGTACTCTTGTGACATAGGGTTTATCCCCTCCGGTATTTTCACCTTGTATGGTGATTACGTGCAAATTTTTAGTACTCGATGCATCATGTTTAGGAACACTAGACAAGAGATTAACATTCATTTTATTATTAAGTGCTTCTAACAAGATGGGGCACTCTTCTAAATTGTGCTCCCCTACACCACATTTTGTAGAAAATTTGAGGTCGGTCATGTCTTTCCATGGACATTTGGAACTCAAATTCTCTTCACTATAGAAAAAAAACCATCATGGATTTCCTCGGCCTGGTGGATGGTATTCTTAGTTATTGTATCTTACATGACCATCGTATCCAGCTCGTCAGTTGTTGCCATTATTGCACTGGTCATTGTTGCGAGAGTCTCGACCTTTATGCTCGACAGTTTGTGTCTAGTATATTGTATGATCATTTGCTTTAGTTTTTAGATTCTTAATACATTCTGCAGTCGAATGTTGCGTCATCCTACATATTCTGCACCATTTTGGTTTTACATTGTTAGCATTGTAGGGGTAGTATGTTGTTGACTGAGGTTCAAACCTTTTGCAAATGTCACAAAAATAACATGTTTGTGTTGTTTGGAAATTCTATGGTTTGCACTCTTCTGGAAATACTCTTGAGTTTTATTTGAGTTTTTTTATTTCTCCCTAGTGTGCGTTTCAATCATCATGATACCTTCACTCGTTGTAGGGGAAATTATCTCTTATATGGACTTCTCCCAAGTACATGGTACACCATAGACGAATATTCCTCATTATGAGATGTTGAAGAGACCTTTGTATTGTTTCAATATTTTCCTCCAGACGTCTGTCGACGGGTCTGGTCAAGTAGTATGTATTCAACTAGAATCTTAGATCCTTGTTTAAGATGTATTCATATGTTGTGTACTCGTGTAGTAGTAGTGATTTCTTGATTTAGGGTTGCAGACCTGCAACAAAAAAATGGATTACGATAGCTTGGTCCATTTTTTACAGCATCTCGTTGAGGAGATATTTGAATCTTTTGTCATATTCACGTACTATTTCTCCTATTCATTGCTTTATTTCTTTTAATTTGTGTCCGGATAGATGCTTGGTATCGTCAGCTTTAAAGAAATCTAGGAATCTGTGTTTTATTTGTTGTTTTGTCTTGGGACCTTATTCCATGAGATTCATGTACCAAGTGAGAGCTCTATTTTGGAGACCTCCTACAAAATGTGCAATTTGTTGTTTATCATCATCGATGAGGTTAACTTTCCAGAGGTATTCACATACAAACCATTTTTTCTTGGGATCTCTATCCCCTTCAAAGATAGGAGTATTTACTCAAATCCCATAAGCAATGTTTTTTTTTTTTTTGTAAAATCAGTAAAATTTATATTAACAGAGTATATTGAAATATACAATCTAAATTTCCGTGCTCAGTCTATCAATAAGTATGAGATACACTCTATCATTTTAATCTCTCTACACAACATCAACCTTAGGGTCCCTCCCCCAGAGAGGAAAACAAGACATACAAAACGATTTCTAAAGACATCCACACCAGTATAAAAAAAACATACATATTTAACCCCTGATCCCAGCATAATTGATAATCATCCACATTACGATTTCTAAAGACATCCACACCAGTATAAAAGAAACATACATATTTAACCCCTGATCCCAGCACAATTGATAATCATTTGAAATCCTTGGCATTACCACACAAAGCCAAAGAAACAACTGCAAAATAGTGTCGACTAGCATATCCCACCACATCGTTAGGGACTCAAGAGACAATTCCCATCGACATACACATTACTGTCCCATCCAAAATGAAGAAGCTGAAACAAAAAGACGTAACAAAGACCTACCCAGTCCCGATGAAGAAACTACAGGTTCTTGACTGTGGGAGGAAGATCCCCCTCATTTCCCACTAAACCTACGCTTCTTGTGACCACTCCGCTGCACATCCTGGTGTCTTATGCCTCCTTAATAGGTCCATGGTCGAAGTAGCGCATATTATGAATAAATGGGAGCCCCATTTCCTTGCCAATGGCATCAATTTTCATATGAAGGAATCGGGTATTAGCATATAGTTCTTTCAAGAAGGACATGGGAATTTCATCCCCTCCTAGCTTCTCCTTCATTTCAAGGAGTACCTGACCAAACATTCCCTTAATAACCCAGTAAAGAGCCATTGTTTTCTCAAACAATCCCTGACACTCTCTCATCAACCCACGGTCTTGAATTCAATTTTTGAGATCAGCCTCATCCAGCGAGGGAATGTTTTCTAGCACCTCTCTCTAGACCCTATCTTCCATCATTTCCAGGTCGGCTCTGATAGCCAGTGGAATCGAGGCGCGATATTTCCATGTTGCTTGCGCTGCCTGAAGTTGCTCACGGCTTTCCTTCCTTCGCCTTGGGACATCCGGGTTCCCCTGAATCCCCGCAGTATCCATGCTGCACACCACGTAGACCTAGAAAAAACCACCACCTGAAGCTCTGCCACCTCTCAACTTGTTACCTCCTCAATTCACAGAATCCTCCTATGTTACACAATATTTTCCACAACACTCACTTACTGTATTCCTGCACCAATTAATGGTGATGGTCGAAATGCAAATGGAAATCATCGTTATAGGTGATAAGACATTCCCCATCTGTTTCCTCAAAATGGAGCAAATCCCACTGGTTTCCATAATGGTCGTGGTCTGAACCCACTTGTTTTTCATACAGCCAGCTTCTGCCATTATCATCTTCATCCTGTGTCGTGTACTGCGATGTACCCTCGGCTTATAACACACTCGGAGAGATACCACATCACCCAACCATCCACTTGTCTTATTAAATGCACGCACCCACCACACGACAGTCCAAACTTGCATGTTAACGTGTCGACACGTCCCCCTGCTAACTCCTCTCACCTGCATCCAGGTAAATCCAATAAGCCATGTTGAGTAAACTAGAATTTGTGTTTTCTTTTAATATTTTATTAAAGTAGAATAACCAACTGACTAAATTACTATTTGGCATTCCCTATTGACTTACTGTGGCTATGATTTGTTACACGAAAGATGTATTTCTTCTACAGACTCTCCATTATTAGGTTGGCTCTCTGACAGGCTAGTCGCTTCAATCAATAATGTTGCTGGCAGGGGGATACCTCCTGTAACATCCCGAATTTTCATAAAAATTTAAAAATTTTGAAAACAGCATTAATTACGATAATTTATGATTGTAGAATAATAAATGTTGATTGTAACAACAATTAATTAAACATATGTTAGTACTAAACATAATTTAAATCTCTTTAGTAGAAATGTGTCAGTGACAACTTAATAATATTAACAACTATCATAATTATGGTAACAAAAGTACTAATAGAGCGGAAATTTGATGCGACTGTTTCTTTTTGCAATGGTACTGACAGTTTGACTTTGCTGCATTAAGGGTGTCCTACAAGGTACCCTGGAGCTTACTTAGCTACAACGTTAAATCATAATGAATGTCTTGTGTGCAGACGACAGGTAAGAGCGAAGTACGTGTATAGTTCGGTTTTCAACGTCATAATTAAATAAAATGTTATAATTATGTTGCGTTTCACCACAAGTAAGCAGGTATGGATTTCATTGCTATCATTATTGTTTTTCAGATGTATGTCTTATAACTCCATAATGTTTAAAAATGAGTCGTCTATGTACGTCATCCTGCTGTTAGTTTTATCACTGTAATTCTCGTTGTTGTCATAGATGGCCTTGTTGTCATCTTGAGATAATTAATTATCTTGATATTACTAATGTAATAGAGGTACCGCCAAAAGAATTAAAAGCTTGTATGAGAGAGTATGGTAAGGACTCATAGCATTTTAGTCAGTCTTCATACTAAATATATATATCATTGTATCCAATGAATGTCTACTATATAAACCATAATTTTATAACTGAGATAAAAGAGTTTAAAAGATCACAACCAAAGTTACAAGGGTAATACTATAATCTCCTAAGTATGGGATATCCCATTCGTAACCTTAGTGATACTTATAATCCTTTCAAAGGCTTGTATCTAATTTGTAAGAATGGCATAAATGAGGTTATGTCAAAAGGTGACTATAGTTGTCCTATCAACTATTATCTAAGTCATAGCTCTATTATTTAAATCCAAAAACAATAACTTGGGACTATATAAACTTCGAAATATTGTTCTATATAACCACATGACTTCTAATTCGACCTATCTTGGAACTATGTAATCGTGGGTTGATATAACACTATGATGATCATCGTGGAATGCAACTTAGAGCTCATACAAACTTAGGATTTGACTTAACATAAGATGTAATGTTATAATGTCGTGTAATAGGGTTGTAATTATATCGTTGGGGAATGAACACTGACATGCAATGAAAGTTGGCACGGTGGCGGGTGCTGGCTCATTAATATGACATGAACATTGCACTATCGGAGAGATTGTCCTCTGATTCTGCATTAAAAACTTGGGTCGACTCCCAGCTGACAGGGATTTGGTAGCGATCCACGTAATAAGAAGTCAATGTAATCGTTGATGCAATTTCCTACGTGTAATGGTTAAGTGTTGTAACAAACGCTTTCGAACTGGTTAGTGATTGTTGATCGACCGTTCCCTGTGCCATAGTGGCAATACCAAGCTGTACTGTGGAGTGGCATTAAATGCAGTTGTTGCTTGTTCCAAATATTTACTGTTGGCACAATGGTGATCATTGATAGTGTTAAGTTTGGGCCGTTAGATTACAACCCTAACTCCTATCGTTGATTTTGGTTTAAGAGATTGGAAATGTTGTTTATTGTTTTCCATTGTTTTCGGTCTGTGGCCGACACGCTACCGAAATTTTGGTAGGAGATTTGCTAAGAGGTTCGACCTCAAGACCTAGGGTTCAGGGTTGGAGTTGCAGGTTTTAAGCTATCTCCATGGCCTTGTACTGAAAGTCTGGTTCTCTGGTTCAAGTAGTCATCGAGTGGATAGTTTATAGTTAACCCTTTTCAAGTTTGGGTGAAAGCACGCCAAAATGCAAAAGATAACAGTACCCTGGTTTCGTTTGTAGCAGTACTCTTCGTCATTCCTCTAGTGAATGCTAAGAATCCTGGCAGCTTGTCGAGAAGGTAAGAGTTTTTCGGAATTCTTAACGTGTTCCTTTAATAAAATTCGATTTATAGTTGAACATACAACGAAAATTTAACTTGTTTAAAACTTGTGGCAATTGCAGATAGTGAAGGAATGGTTCGAGCAAGGTTTTGGAAAGAAGGGAGGGATTCCAAACCGGTAAGCTTCGGGTCTACAAAAACCCTCATAAGTGCTCCAAAGGTCTTAGATGATGTGGTTGATTCCAACAGCAAAGTAGATGGTTTGTCAAGGCGTTGTTTGTCGTTTTGAATCCTTTGAGAGGGTTTTTAAACTGATGTAAACTTCTATGACGAAGGACATTCGTCTCTATCCTCTGTTTTGTTTTGATGCTCAAAATTCTATCCACTTGGGAATGTAAAGCTCATTGAAGCTGAGGTTTTAAGAACTTGTTTCGATGTTTGAACTTTGGAATCTCCCTGTTATGATTTTGATTTGAAGATCATGTTGTAATTTGTTTTTCTGAGAACATAGGGTTCGTTTTAATGAGAAAGGAACTTGTGTTGGTTTAAACCTGGAACCACGACCTGTTTTGTTTAATGTACAATAAAAGATACAAGAGCCAAGGCTTGTTTTCAATGAATTCAACACTTCCTTCTCGGCAATGAATAAAATGTTATTTAACTCTGTGTAAAAACGTCTGTGTTATATGATTTGATGCTATAAGTTGACAGCATGATTTTTGATCTATACTTTAGGTTTTTGTGAAACTTTTCTCATATGATAGTTCTATAATGTACGATGATCGTATGGTATTAATTAGTTGATAGTGGAACGAACCGACCATACCCTAGTTTGTGTTTTGTGTAAAACAGATATTGAATGTATTTTCAAATGAAATTTGGCTTTGATTCGCATCCTGTGTAGGTTGTAATGTAGAATACGAATAGATGAAATGGTTTCTCTCTTTCGCTTTTAAGAATGAAAAGAAAATAGGGTCAAACCCTAAAATGATTCTCATCTCTGAGAGATGCTTAAGTTTTGATAAGAACCCTTTAAAAAGGTTTTTGAAAATGAAACTAGGATTTTGATTTGTAACTAGCATAGTTTGTTTTTGTTTCGAAACGCAAGAACAATGGAATTGGAAAAGAAAATACTAGCTAGAGTTGAAAATGAACTCTGTCCTTTTTAGTAGGAGATGAAAACTATGGGTGTACATGAAAAGTGCATACTGTGAATTGTATGAGATATGCAACTGTGTCCATAATTTATTTCTTTATTAATTTGCATCAACACTATTTATATGCAGGGATAATATGAAAAACTGTATGATGACTGTTATGAACAGTCTTGATATGATGAACACATCCATTTCCTTGCAGCTATGACATTATAAACATAATTGTATATATAGAAAAATGATTTCTATCTATTTCTTATGTACACGGTAATGATAAGAATAATGAGATACAACTGTACAGGAAGTAAACATTATTTGTTTTTCATATAACTAAGGAAGCATTTTATATATATATTAAATATTATATAGAACATTCTACAATTATTTACTATAGGACAGAAACTGATAAACATATGAATTACTATATTTATCTATTGAATTCAATGGCAAAATGCCTATCTTATCATCTATTCTTAATTTGCGCATCTATACTGGAGTACGATGCACAAAACAGCATGGTGAAAAATAAAGATACTAGTTTATCAATCATTTAAAATTTAACATTCAGACTTCAAACAAATTTAGAATTAGATTCTATTTCGAAAACTAGAAATAGAGATTACTAATATACAGAACAAATCTACTAGCTAAGATAAGGTAGAAAATTTGTATGAACCTGGATAAATCTGTAGGGCAACAAACAACCCAAGAAGACTGGTCCACCCAACCAATTCCTGAAAACAGTCAAGTACTGCCTTAGGACCCCCGAGCCTGTTCACTGAACCACCAGGAGGAAGAAACTCAGGAAATAGGACTTCTTCTTGCAGTAGCAAATAAATTCTGAATCTTCAATAGCTAGCAGTCCGATAGACCTGCACCAGCATCTCTGGTTCTTCTCATGAATATACAGACTTAAGATTACACTCACAACTAGCCTCCCTATTCGAATCTCTCAGTGATCACTTCATGCACATGAGGAAAATATTCTGTAGAAAATATTGATTAAGAGTTTCCTGCTCAATTCGAATTTTCCTTTTGTAGGCTGTCTAGGCCTTTTCAAATGTTACTGGGTCATTAAATGAGCTGCCTGATCACTCCCTCCACCTGGGGGATAATGCCACATTTTTAGGGGTAGTTGTCCCATAACCAACAGCTAGTGGTGTGATGCAATTGCTGCCATCTGTCCCATACCTTCCAACAGCTTCCATTCCTCCTAGTGGGTCAGTGAACACTCATTTAACAATCCCCTTGGGTGTTTGTCTCCTAATTAATTTATTTAAATAATATTATTTAGTAATTACATTCATCCTTGATAAAAACTGATCATAATTACAAAACTTTGTAATTAAATTTAACATAAAGTATTTTGCAAATAAAATAGTAATTTTCAGAAATTTGGGTAGGTGACACCTCCATGTGGTCTGAATAGAATAAATTGAATGAGTGTCTTCTAAACTCAATGTGAAGGTAATCTAGTTACCATGTGGTGTTCGTTGAATCATTAGTCTTTCCGCAATTGATGTAGTCCACCATGATCTAGTCGACTCCATATACTATTTTCGCTTAGTGCCAATCCCATGTCACTCTCGATGATTTGTGTAATTGTTTTCCTCGTCATCATTATCATTGGTACAGACTAAAAATGATTCGAAGCATCCGGGATTGCAATGTGCAAATTTTGTGGGGTCAACACCATGGTGTGCAACCGTTCGACTGGTGTCGGAACCTCACCTTCTCTCTCTTGATCTGGTCGACTTTCGCTCGTATCAAGTAGGCGTTTTGGTTGCTCAACCCTCTCAACTGGTTTTTTATTTAAACTTATTTTTTCATGCAAATGACTTTCAATATCTCTCAGCTGCTCTTATTGCTTGTACCTTTTTTCTCTTTCTAATCTTAAAATGTCTGTTTTTTTTTGTGAGTAGTTGGGCACTTAGTTAGTTGGAGCGGACTTGGCTTCTTGTGAGTAGTTGGGAACTTATAGCAAGAGATCATCCTTCCCAGTTTTGTTTTATCTTTACCTAAGTATCCAAAACCACCTTGTTCTTTCATACTCACCCTATTACTAGATTTTTACCTCCCTTCAAATAAAACTAAATTCCTTTGTTTCCATATTTCCCATCAAACAAAGCAGGGAAGTTCTCTCCATACAAAATCCCCCTTTTCCCATTGTTGTAAACACTCCAGTCAAAAGAAGGACAATTCCAATTCCGAGAAATGTTAAGATCATTCTTGATAAAATCCCATACCAATTTAGTAAAAGGGAATTCCACCATAATATGGAAAATTGTTCTAGCACTAGAGAAACACAATACATAAATACTAAGACCCATGCCCCCCCTCTTAACATAATTGTCCCATGTTAAAAATTTATTTTCCAACATAAGCCAACAGAACAATTTCACTTTCAAAGGAAGATGCCATTTCCAAAAGGAGGAATACCACCAATTCCCAAGTATATCATAAGAAGAAAAAATGAGGTTATGTTATTATAACCTCGTTAACAAGGTTATAATAACACTTATAATGAGGTTAGTGAGATTATGTTATTATAACAAGATAATATGTTTTTTCTTTATCAAAATTCTCAATGTTATATATGTAGATATCTATGTCGACTATAAAATCTTAATATAGAACTTTTTTTTCAAACCAAAAATCCACATAAGAGACAGAGTAAACCTCACCCAAGGCCAACCGTAAAAAAGGATATGCCCAATGGAGAAGTTGCCACCAAGGTTGCATGAGATAATGAGGTTATGTTATTATAACAAGATAGTATGTAATGCCATATAAATAACAATCATAATCACAAGTAAAAAACTACTCATGAAAATATGATAATGAGAGTGTCAATATTAAAGCATGAAAGGAGGTTACATAATCTTAAACACTTTAAATATTCAAAACAAGCTTCCAAAAAAAAGACAAACAACACCTTACTAACTATTTTATCATATAATTGTTGTACTAAATCACAATCAAACTAGTCAAATTCCGCTAACATGGTTGGTTTTTATGGTCTTCGTTCTACATGGTGGCCTGAATTCGAACCCTACAAGGTAGCTGGGATGAGACACTTTAAATCCAGCCATGTTAAGGGTTGGTGTGGCCCGAGCAGGATGCGATCCCCAGGTTATTTTCATGGCTTGGATGCCCTTGGGTCATAGTTTCTTAGAACACATGATAGTCCTGAAAATCATTGACATACTAACAAACCAAACAAAAAAATTCACAATCAAACCTCATGAATTATTTCATAAATGTAAATTTCAAATATTAAAAATCTAATATATATAACATCCATATTAGTATAACCAACATAGATCCATCTTAAAGGGGATCTACCAAGTGCCGACAGGGATCAAATATTTCGAAGTGCAAACCTCTTTTTAAATTGCAAATGTTGAAGCGTTTTAATTTATCTAATTTGTGTAGTTTTATATATATATGCCCTTGTAAATATTTTAAATAGCCTACATGTTATTTTTTATAATGTTTTATAATATTTTCAAAATAACAGGTGTAAGTTTGAGGATGAGCATTGAAGGAGTTACAAATCTCCCCCATTTTATTACTTTTGACAAACGTTACATTTTATACTATTACTTTTTACATTTTATTATTTTCGACAAACGTTACATGTGACATTCGTTACAAGATCTCCGTCATACTGGGCTGTAGAGCGCCTCTCGGCGCAATTATTGTTGAAATTTCCTCTCATTAAGAGGTTAAACTACAACCCAATAGAATTTGATCTCATATATGGGATTAATTCTAGGTGTTAGTGGAAATCACATGACCCCAATGGAGGTAGCTTGAGCAATAACTACCATGGATACTATCTAGGCTAAAATTACCTTCTAGTCCTGGAGTAGGACCTTAAATTGCTTATGATTGGCTAAGATCTTGTCTTCCTTAGATGTAAGGAAACATGTTAGCAACCCAAAACCCAGTGGTGATGAGTGATATTACATTCACATATAGTATCTAATGATGATTGTTTTCACTTTCATTTGACAACTAAATTATGATAAATTTTATAATCTTAAAAAAAAAATAGTTAAAACTATAATGCAAATTACACCTTTAGATGTTTTTCAAGCTTCAAACTTTTATATTATGCACATGTTTATAATTTTTGAAACTTAGCTCATAGACATCACCATAATTTATAATTAATTTTTAAATCATTATAATATAATATTTAATTATCTCCATTTAAAAAAAATTATAATGTTTTAATAATTATATATGATTATGTTTATTGCAATATGGTTTATATATATCTCTTGCAATATGGTTGAAAGGTTGAGAAAAGAGCACTCATAATGCACCGCTTACTCGACATTAAAAATAAAATGGTTACATCTTGCCATGATTAAATATATGTAGATTTGAGTTGAAGATTAAATTAATAATGATGACTAAGAGTATTTTCAAAGGTAAGATATTCTTAACCTATAAATGCAAGTTTTGCTTTATTTATAAAATTAATGTATATACTTTATCATACATTAAAGTTATGGTTATGCAACTTCGGTTTAGAGGCTTATTCACTCTTAATCAATTTGTTGATAGTGATGTCAAGATTTTCCCATGAATCAAGGTTGGGTCAATGCATTTTTTTTTTGGGTTTTAGAGGTTTAGATGTTAGTAAATAGAAATATTTTATTAATTAATTTTGGAAATCAAATTTGAGATTTTACTTTGATAACGAATATTTGGTTCAGGAGATTAGTCGACATGGTCTTTATACGTCTAAATTGGGTTATTCTTTTGTAATGAACATTTATTTTTCTAATCCAGATTAATGGTGGCGTTCTATTTGGAAATTCTCCTGTCCATCTAGGGCCAAGATCCTTATGTGGTTTATTTTGTGTATAAAGGTATTGATTTGGGATCATCTGTAAAATAGGTCCAATTCCAGTCCTACGAGATGCTATCTTTGTCAAAATGTGGAAGAATCAAATTATCATTTATTTGTTGACTGTAGATATATCAGTTTGGTTTTCAGGGGATCGAACAGATATTGCACCTGAAATGTTCTTGGGTTGGATCTTATGTTAGTGTTTGTTTATGGAATGGTTGTCACCTACTAAAGCTCTGTGATTTCAAAATCCTGCCTCTTATTGTAGCTTGGCAAGTATGGATTTCCAGGAATAATAATCTGTTTGCTGATATTTCTACCATGCCTGAAATTTGTGCTAGGCACAGTATCACTATCCTCCACAATTTTCATCAAGAAGCCAATTATGAGGTTCCCCGATAGGTGATTGAAGAACAGATTAATTGGGCTATTCCATGGGCTTATTTTGGTTGCGCGACAAAAACAAATCAAATTCTTAGTGGGGATAGAGGTGTTTTAAAATTTTCAAAGTTGGCTAAAATTTAGTTTTGTGCTGATCTCAGTAAAGGATCCAATAATTATGCAAAATTATCAGCTCTTAAACTATTACTCATACTAGCCAGGGAGAAGAATCTCAAGCAGATCTAGATCTTTGGTGACTCTAAAATAGTTATCGATTGGATGATGAGTGGAAAACATTGCCTCAACATTCTACTTGGTCCGTTGCTTGGGGAAATTCGATCTCTTCAAGATAGGATGGAGTCATTTTTCTATAAGCACATCTACTGTGAACAAAATAGTGAAGTTGATACTTTCTCAAAGGATGGATTAAGTATGGGAGTGGGTGAGTGGCTCACCATTGATTTCAACGATGGTGCTTGCTCCAAATACTTTCATAATCCTTCTATTATGTTATTTGAAAGTACTTGATACTTTTCTGAGTCTATGTTGAGATCAGTTGGTTTTGATGACCCTTATGTTATCTAAAAGTTCTTGATACTTTTATGAGCTTGATTTGAGAACAATTGACTATAAATGAATCTGTTCAGGACATGCTACTACTCTTTTGTTTGTGATGAATTCAACACAGTAATTCAGGTTCAGTTTTTGTTCTTTTCGTGTAATTAGACAAGACTTTTTGAGGTTTGTTTTGTGAGTTGATTGGCCGAGATCAAATATGGTTTTGAGATTACAGTGATACTGTATGTCCTCTTGATGTCCTCTTGAAGCAGTGTGTTACATTGCTTTTTGTTTTTGGTTTAGATTTAGTTATGTAGATTATCCATACAGCTGTGACAATGTGGAATGTAACTTCTTTATATATCCTATAATAAAATTATGATTTTTTTAAACATTTTACAATTTAATGTAGAGAGATGTTATCATAATGTATATGAAAAAGACAAATATATAAATTCAATTTTGAATTTTATATAAAAAATTTATAAATTTAAATCAACATAAATATAATTTAAATCTAAATTTATATAATAACTATTTATTTTTTTGAAATATAAATTTTTTATCCTCAAAATTTTTGAACTTCTCCATATTTGATAAATTTGAATTTAAATGAGAATACCTCTTTCAACATCTATTTATTTAAAGTGGTTCAACCAATATATCTTAAATAATAATAATTAAATCGGAACCACTTGGTTGAATTAATATATTCTAAATAACTAATTCTCAAGCATTTGGTGTTAACTTTAAATATCGGTGGTTGACCTAATATATCTTATTTAATTGGTAGTTCAACTAGTATATTACGCATAAATTAATTATGAACCATTTGGTGCATCTTGCATTAAGGTCAACACTTGAGTCTAAAGAACCTCGCTTTTCAATTAATTTACATATAACCACTAATGACAATATTATAAATAAAATGACGAATATTAGATGATTCATAATGATGTGTCATAAAGCATCTCCATGTGTTTCAAAGAATCTTATAAGGAATGGAATGTCGCATAATAAAGGTAGGTGGAAAGGTATTTTCAAAAGTAATATGTTGGCTAACACTAACAAGAGAAGCAACAAAGCAGCAAGTCCCTACCTTATGGCCTTGTTCCTTTGCAATGAGGGTTGGGTTGAAGTTCATGACAAATTGTGTTATATTGTAGTTAAATTTAAAATTTTAATTATTTTTATTTAATTTAATTTATTAACATTAAATTAAAAAAATTGGATCAATAAGAACTTTTTAAAATTTAAAATTATGTCTGTGTATAATAATAACATTTGAAATGATAATCTGAAATGATATCAAAATTAACACATAAAAATAATACAAGCCATGAAGTCTTTTGAAATGCAATTGTCAATGTGATAATGCATTTTAAATATGTATCAACACTACATGGAATACCTTAAGATCTCACTACTACATAGTGCCACATCTAAAAATTGAAACATTTCATAGTGTAAAGATGATCTCACTACTACATAGAGCCACATCTAAATATTGATACTTTTCATAGTGTAAAGGCTAGCCACTTATTGTGATTAACTATTTTAATTGTTTCAAAAAATTCTTAAAAATTACAACTCTAAAATGTTTGTGTCAGTTCACAAAGATTAAGAATTCACAATTCTGAAATACGTCAATGAGCTTTGTTTTGCTTGCAGTATATTACATATACTAATCTTGAAAATCAGCCATGGTTTACTATAGAAAGGAACGCTTTAAGAGTAAGTTTTGTCAAGTGTACTAAATAGTTGTTGTAAAAGATATGATCATTTTCAAAAAATTCAAGAAGCTACTGAAAATATACTCGTAATTTTTAAATGTTTGTGTCATCATTATGTGATGCAGGAGGATGTGAATAAATTCCTTAGTTCGACATTGACCAAGAGAAAGAAAGTGATAATAAGTTTATATTATGGTCTGGATACACACAACTGTAGATGGGAATATCTTAGTAGGTGGTAAGGTTGTTAAATGACTGCAACTTAACTTGGAAATTTTGTCACATCGTACTCGCTAAAAGGAAATACAAATTCTAACATAACATTGCAATGTGCTATTTGTTAGAATGTGATTGTCAAGGGAGAAAGTGAGACAAATTGGGATTGTATCATTGAAAAATCTTAAACGTGCAACTAGACATGGTAATCTGGAGTCTATTTTCATGCAGTCTTGACAGACCGTACCGGGAGTTATACCCACTAAGTTGGTCCAGCTTTTACATTACAAATATTGTTGGTTGTAAGTATTGAACCAAAATATAGTATGCCTACTTGTATACAGATTGTACATTTCCTATAATTTATATTTTGGTAGGTGATTTTTAGATGATAAAATGTCGATAAGCTGCACATCAAATCTTTGAAAGAGCTCGTCTACTCCACCCCTCTCTCACTCTCCACCTTCTCTCTGTATCCTTTCTCTTCGCAATTGTGCCCAAGAATTTCTCTTTTACACTAAAGTTTAAATGTCTTGAGAATGGTATAACATTAATATGATATAGCATAAAATTGTATTGTTATTTGAATATGACGGATATTGGTTCAATTGAATCTCAAGTTTTCTGTTGGATACTATAACATGGGATCCATTATACTCTTAAATAAAAAAGTTATATTTATTTTTCAAAAATGGTTATCGAGTAGCCATTCTAAGTAGCAAACACCAAACTTGTATTTGTATATAGTAGTATTATTATAGGACACTTGTACATTTTCCAAAGATGCCAATATCTAGAGTCTAGACAGAGGATTGTGTACTTGTGCATGTGTTGTCCTTACCCAATATAGAAGATACAGCTGAGCATGACAAGTTATTATGAAGTTTAAAGTTGTAGTAAGGCTTCTATAGCTAAATGGGTGTCTTGAACCTCTATCCACAAGAATTTTCTTAGTATGTTATATTTTGATAATCACATGTAACAATTTGTTTTTGATTCTATGGGTTTTTGTAGGAAGTGAGAATGGGTTCCCTCCTATCCTCTACGGTCACTAAATCAGCTTGATCCTTCCTATCCTCTGCAGTCACTAAATAGGTAGATTCATTGCACTATTATTGTCTCTGTATTCTTGGATCTGTAGAGATTAAATAGTCATGAAAAAATTAATATGAATGTAACTAAAAACAAAACTGGCACTTTCTGAGTTTCGGAATGAGATTTTTATAATATGTAAAAAACATGCAGAGATTAAAAGAATTCATACAATAGATCGCATCCAATGGAAACTAGAAAGAAAATAGTGGCTCAATCATGTAATGCTTACTTGGCTAAACATTGTTGGATCCTTCAGTGTAAAGATGGTCGAATAGTTTAGGACGTGAGCTTGAAGGTGGGTTGCATTCGCTTTGGTTTCTTGGATTGTGAACATTCGTAAGGTGTCAAGGCTCTCGGTTCTGGCTTCTTTATTTATGCAATGAAAGGACAGTAGGGCTTCAAAAGCTCCTAGTTGTTCCTGGCTCCTAATTTTTGCAATAAAACGTTCCTATCCATATATAGTAGCAAACTTTGTTGCTAACTTGGATGTATCCATTAGGCACTACAAAGGCCTATGAGATCAACTAGACAAGGAGGATGATGAAAATATGAAGGGTCTGCACGCATCTCCAATCTCTCATTAGCGAGCACATTGCCACCAACATCCAAACATGCATAATGCCATCCCTGACACACGTCTAACATGCATATTACATGTATCCGGCTGCATAATCTAAACACAATACATTTATGGATGCCTCGTCCTCCACTACCATAGAAGAAAGCAATACGTTTATGACTTCCTCAATAGAAAACAAGAAAACAACTATTAGATTACGGTTCCTGAAGCAAGGAGATTAAAGGTCTGCATTCTGCATTGGAAGACACATTACAAGCATGCAGGTGGAGGGCATGTATGACATGCAGGTGGAGGACAATCGAAGTTATAGTCCTCGTACACTGGCCTGCCTTGAATAGAGGCCAAATAAGGCTCCCAAATATCTAATTGGCCAGAACACAAAATAATACCAAAAACATTAGGTTTAAATGTTTTGGTTTTTGTGCCAAACTAATATTAATGGAGGAAATCGATTCCTATAGTCCCTGCTGCTCTCCAGGCAGGCAGGGACTAATAAGATTACGAATTGTTAGATATGTATTCTTTAAAGGTACGTTTTGATTTATTTATTTTGAAATTTTTTATTATTATTTATAAATATAAATAATAAAGTGTTTGATTTTTCTTTTGAAAGGAGAAAGGTTAAAATAATAGTAAAGGAGAATTTTGCACAACTTTATTAATAATATGCATTTTTCTAATGAAAAACAATAATGATGTTGCATGTTATTCTTTTAAATTTGGTTTACAAATTTATTAAATAAATAATAGTTTATAATGTTTTTAAACAAAATGGATAATATGTATATTAAAACATTGAAAGAAGCAACCATAAAAGTATAAAGAGTTTTACCCTGCTTTTGAGGGGATTTAGAATTATGATGTTGGTTACCGAAATTCCCTTATACCAAAACTTTAACAACATATTTTTGTTTACAGCAACACAATTTCTAGTAATATATAGGTGTACATATTGACCCAGTAAAAAATCATAGAAGAAATACATAAAAATAGTGAAACAAGAAGAGTTTTAGGCTGAATTTTCAACACAAGTGTTGACACTATATTTGAAAATGCTCAAACCCTAAAAATTTGTCAAAAAATATCCAAAAGAAGGGAAGTTATTACAAATGGGTTGAAGTAAAGGTTCATAATACAAAAACAACAAGAAAAACCCACATATGCAAAGTCCGAAAGTAATTTTTGAAGAGGTTAAGTCTTGGTCAAGTTTCAACAGCGGAGATGACAATAGTAGAGATCAACAGCTGTTATAGTTTCCCGCACCGCCAAAAGGATTGTTTGCAAATGTTAGTGAGTGTTTGCGGACTTAATACCGCCGGATACGTGGCACAGTTCCATTAATCCGCATCAACGTGATAGTGGTATCAAAAACCACCACATCGCCGTGTGGAACCACCAAAGGATAAGGCGCGGCGGGCCATAGCACGTGGCAAGATAATAAGCGGCGGGCCATAGCATGTGGCAGAGGGAGAAGGCGTAAGGGAATACGCCACATGTTGATATCAATCGGAGGGACAATATACATCGGGACAAAATCAACGACCAAGATTCATCCGCATCAGGAAAAGTGCGCACTCGATAGAAGAAACAGCGGTCGCAGAAATTAAACCACTCTAACAGGTGTCATTAAATGGTTGATCCGCACAAGGAAAAAACCGGAGAAGAAAACCGTTATTGGGATCGCGGATACCACCATGGGAGATAAAGAGACGCAAGATCTAACGGCTCAAATCAAAAGGCTCGTGATCAACGGTTGGATATAAACTACATTCAGAAAGCTGCTAGAAAGTTAATAAAAAAGGCTTATATAAAATAAAAGGGTTTCAAATAACGACATTTTGTATATGTGTCGCTATCCCTGGGAGCTCTGAAGATTGGTGGAGATCAGCAATTACGACAGAAGGATAAAGACGTGTCTATATAGGTAGGGTCTGGTGACCTGGCCCACTTTTTAAACGGAATTTTGTTTGAAGAAATGTTTTAAATGGAAACTGTACATGATGTAGACGTTTTTAAAGCAAAAGAAGCCCTAGAAGATAGAGACGGGGACATTCATGATACCCTAACCAGGTTACCAGTCGCTGAAATTAAACTTAGGTTGTCTAAATTATTAAAAGAAGGTATAGACATGCACAGAGTCCACCAGTCGTCCTTGTTAGCGTTTTTCCCAGACCAAATCCCATCTTTTCCAGAATTTGTGTCGTGGTGTGCTGAGAATTACTCCAGAGAAGAAAGAACTGTTTTAGATAGTCAAAAAACTAGAGTCGTTTGTAAAATAGAGCCTGCCGTAATAATTAAAGCCCTAGAAATAGAATTTTCCCAAACCCTCAAGTCTGATATTTTTTCTGAAACCTCCGTTATTGAATATTATCATCAAACCCTTCAAGACGATAGAGAAAAGTTTTTGTCTACATGTCTTAAACCAGAAACCAACATTTCATATATCCCGTACCCTATAGATATCAATTTATTTGATGAAAATACCCAATTGGTTCTGACATTGTTGGCTTTAATCCTAGGGCTTGATACAGACATGTATGTAACCGAGTTTCAGTTGAGTCTTTTGTATAAAATGAGTACAATTCAGTGAGGGATTGATGAAAATCAAATCCCTCGACTTAATTTTGAAGAATTTTTGACAGAGAAGATTAATGAGCAGATGGTCAATTTCCCCACTCTGAGGCATTTCAGATTTCAGTCTTTTTTGATGAAAATGATCAATGGTAGCCAGTCATGAAGAGTTGCAATTCCCTAAAATCATTTTCACAACGTTGTTAGAAAATAACATGTTCAATTACATAAATTATATGCTCTCTGAGATTTACAGAATGATCTTTGGTGAAAAATTGCATAGAGTGTTACCAGAAATGCAAACATGTATGCAATTGAGTGCAGAGTACGCTGTAGGAGATTGGTTCTTGTCAAAGGACAGTACAGTGATCAGATTATATAGGATGGATAATGAGTGGGTTTCTTTTGCCACTCTCTTGTGAATAAAATCGTGGATGTTGTATGCCAATTAATACAATGAATTTGTGGTTCTTTATGTACTTGATCAAATTCAGTACTTAGGGTGTTGAGAAACCTAAGAAGTCATGGAGTTAGATTTGGGGTTTCTCCTAAGGATCTTGCAACATGTTTTCATCTACATGGGTTGGGAAATACCATCATAGATCCATCTTAAACGCATATTTATCAAGCACTGAGAGGGATCCAATCTCATGATGTGTATTTCTTTTTTTTAAATTTAAACTCAAGAAATTTGATGTCTCTGATAGATCTGGGTTTAAGTTCTAATATATCATAATATATATTGCTTTTTACATTTTATTACTTTTGACAAATGTTACATGTTACATCCGTTAGAAGATCTTCCTCATACTATTACTTTTTACATTTTATTACTTTTACATGTTACATCCGTTACAAGATCTCCCTCATACTATTACTTTTTACATTTTATTATGTTAGACAAACTTTACACGTTACATTTGTTATAAGATCTCTCTCATTCTATTACTTTATACATTTTATTAATGTCCAACAAACGTTACAAGATCTCCCCCATATTGGATTGTAGACTCCTCTGGACGCAATAATATTACTTGTGATATTTTAATCTATTAATCACAATTCAAAGATATTGTATAAGTTATTTTTATGATGAATGCTGATATTTTCATGTATACATTAATTATGATTTCATATGCATGAAAAAACACCCTAAAAAAATTGTTACTGTGAAACTTAAAATTTTGATTTGCCATTTGGAGAAAGTAAAAAAAATTATTTCCCATTTTAAATCAGTCTTTTTCTTTTTTCCAATAACTTTCTATTTCGATTCTATAGCATTCTAAATATACGTAGTTGAGAGGAGAGGAGCTGCCTGCCAAGGAAGGATTAAGGAGCGATTCAATTTGCATACATTCAATTGGAATGGGAGACATTGTTATTCTCTTTTTGCTGCGTGAGAGAAAGATCTAGAACACGAGGGGGGCGTCATGAACGAGAATTTCACCTACAACATAGAGAAGACTGCGGATAAAGAAAGATTAAGAATCTGGAAAAGCAGAAAATGGTTGAGCAGTTTGTGGAAAATATGGAACTAGGAGATCCATTATTTAAATAAATAGAATAAATATTTTTCTCATTTCGAAGGTAATAAAAATAATTCGAAATAAAAATAATAAAGGATAAGTAATTAAAGTTTTACAAATAAAGTGGTTGGTGAACACAAATAAATGTAGCTTAAATTCTGAGTTGGTTCTCCTTAAATTCACAAACCAAACTTTGGTTTGTAAAGGAAGTCCAAGATCTGATTACCGACTTTTGTGTTATCTGATTTTGAAGCTCTTTCCATTTTGTGCAATATCTGATTTTGAAGCTCTTTCCATTTTGTGCAATATCTGATTTTGAAGCTCTTATCCTTTTTATCTTGAGCCCAGTATATCATTAGAGTTCTGCCGGTCTGTCATTGTGTTATGTGAAGAGTTTTTTTAAATATTTTGGAATTATTTTTATTACAATCAAATCTCTTTCTCCTTTTTAATCCAATATCGATCTGTCAACTTTGGTTACAACTTTTGTTTCTCAAGGTAGTGCATGTTCTGATTTATTTTATGAAAAATAAGACTTATTTTCTAACATTTATATTTATACAAAATCATAGGCTTGCCTTACAATTCTGAAGGTTTTTATTTTCAATCTTCTTATGCACGTTTCAATTTTAAGAAAAACTAAAATCTGCACAATGGATTCTTTATGTCGATTTTAAGAAAAACTAAAATATGCACAATGGATTCTTTGTGTCGGTATATATAATTACAATTATTTCCATAACTGTTTTTTCAGAAATCAAATGATTACTGGATTGGGTTTCCATCATCCATTTCTGAAAATTTTTAAAAATATCATTTACTCATGAAATGTGCTCCGATTCACTCTGATTTGATCATTCCACTAAAATATGATGAAATAATTAATGTTTATATTTTAGTGTATAAGGTCCAATATAGTTTTAAATTTTAATTTTTTTTTCAATTATTAATTTTTCAACTTTAAATTGATATTTCTATAAAATACGATCAAATAATTAATGGTTATATTTAGTGTATAAAGTCAAATACAATTTAAGTTTTATAATTTTTTTAACTATTAAAATTTCAAAACTAATGTTGGTGTAATTATTTTGGATTTTTTTTAATATTAATTTAGTTTTGGTGTAATTATTTTTTATTTTGTTTTCGTGATTTTTAATATTAATTAAGTTTTAATGTTTCATATTTATTATTTTGAATTAAGTTTTAATGTTTCATGTTTCATGTTTACGATTATTGGATAAAATATATTTTTTATTTGTAATGATATTTAAACTTTATCTCTCCTTTGGATGAGGGAATTAAGTATTTGGGTTTTTATATTAAACCAAACAACTATGGTGTTCGTGATTGGAGACGGTTTATTGGAAGATTCGAGAAAGGGATAAATTTTTGGTGTACGGAATTTCTGAGTTTGGGTGGGCGTCTTATCTTACTCAAGGCTATGCTGAGTAGTCTTCCGGTTTACTGGGCCTCACTTGCACATACCCCTCAATCTTTCTTACACAAGATAAATCTAATGTTTACCTTCTTATGGGTTGGTTACTCCGATGGAGGTCAGTATCACCTAGCCAGTTGGGAGAATTTATCTTTACCAAAGAAGTATGGAGGGTGGAACATTAAAAATCCATTGTGGTTCAATACTGCACTGTTTTTAAAAATCCTTTGGCATGGTTTGATAGGAAACAATATGTGGTCAAAGTTATTACATACCAAATATATCAAAGTGGATTTAAAATGTTGGTTGAGGAATCCTCGATTTGCTGTTAGAAATGCTTCTTTCATATGGAAAGGATTTATGAAAATCAATCCATGGATTGGATCATCGTTGGCTTGGCAGGTGGGACGTGGTAGTGATGTTTTTGTTGGAGTTGATCCTATTCTTGGTGTTAATTCTGATTGTTCATTATCTCAAGACCTGCGAAACTGTTTTGCGAGTTATGGTCTCTTTACACTCAATCAATTCAAGCGAGCGCGCAATCTGGTTCCTAACTCCTCATATTGGCTTACTCCATCCATTTAGGGTCTGGCAGGTAAATGGAAGGATGAATGGATGCATTATATTCAGAACCTAAAACTTGCTGGTATTAGACTCTCTCGGGACCCTGATGTTTTGTCTTAGGTAAAATTTTCAAAGGATGCACAAGTTACTGCCAACACGGCGTATCAGAATATGGTGGAATGTCTGGTGGATGCACCTCAGAAACTGTGGTTTACGTGTTTGTGGAAGTCGAAGATTCCACTTAAGATTCAATGTTTCTTATGGTTAGCTTTCAACAACAAAATACTAACCTAGGAGAATTTAACTTGTCGTGGCAAACATGGTCTGAATATTTGCTCCATGTGCAGAAATAATGGGGAAATTGTGAGTCTGTGAAATTTCCCACATAAGATCCAAAGAGATGATGTAAACCTCACAATGAAAGACTTTAGGAATAATAGAAGAAGAGACAAGCAATAGAACATAGATCCAAAGGAGCTCTGATAGAGGCAGAATAATTACACATGTTACATTAAACTGAATAGTAAACTGGTAAATATACAATGCTGAGTATGAGGATTCGAATTCACTAGGTGGAATTCGAACTAGCATTCATGCACAAATCAATAATCAGTGGAGAGTCATCAATGCATAACTAGGAGTCCACCTTCTCATCAGTGAAGTCATCAATGCACAAGTAATGGTCAACCGGGAGTCAAACTGAGTCTAACTGAGTGTGGTTGGTGTAACTGGAACATGGAAGCACTAATGTAGTGAAGGAGGCTCAGTGGAGGGCACAGATGGAGCTAACTGGAGTTAGAATAGGCTGTCTAGTCACATTGGAGGTCCATCGGAGTGGTAAGGTCAGTTAGGAGTCAGTTAATCCTTAAATCAAGGAAAGAACTGAAGATAACTGAACTAAACTGGACTGGTAGGTGAAGAAAGGCACCCTTCTCATGCAGTAGGTGAAAGGAGGGCGCACTAAGCTCTAGGAGAGCTGAAACTGATATGAAAGAAGCTCTAGGGGCTAATTTGAACAGGACTAGGTGCTAGTACTGATGACTAGGATGCATGCAAAATGCATGCAAACCCTAATTGCATGAAAACCCTAATTTTGCATGCATGACTGAAAATGAAAATGACAGAAATGCTAGGAGGACTAGGATGGAGTATGGAATATCCTAATAGAGTCACCTTTTCTTACACTATGATTTTTCCTCTAGTTTTGGAAACTGATATGTAAAGATCTCAATATAGCTGATGATTGGCCAGATATGGATTTCGATTATGCTTATCAGGTTTGGGTAAAAAAATAAACAAACTTAAAATTTGTTCCAGGTTTGGTGGCATGGACTGTTTGGAAAGCTCGTAATTTGTTTATTTTTCAAGATATTTTTCCTTCAGTGAAGCAGACTTCAATCTCCTTTTGGAACTTGTTTCATTTGTACTCAAAAGAAGGTATTGTATCCAAGAATCCAAACAGACATCTTAATCTCGCTCTAGGTGATATCAATCAAGTGATGGGTTTCTATGATGGTGTGTCATCAAACTCAAAATGTGGAGCTGAGTTTTATATCAACTGTGGAAAGGATCTTACATTAAAATTTCATCTTGTATGTGGTCTGGGTACAAATAAATAAAAACCCAAAATAATTAATTAACATTAAAACCAAGAAAGTATATGTTTCAACCGTCACATGCTTAAGGATACAATTGTAAGTATTTTTATGAAGTTGTGTTTGAGCATAATGTTGTAAGACCTATTTAGTCCTATTTAATCACATTTAATCACATTTGTATTGTCTAGATTGACCGAGGATAATGAAAGACATGTTTTGAAGGCTGGTTTTGGAGTAAAGAGTTTTCATGGTAAATATTCACTATTATCGCAAGCATGTGTATTTGTTTTCCTTCTATTTTTTATTTGTCCCACGATGTTAAATCAATATTAACATAAACAATCTTAAAATAAATTCAAAATATAACCCCCTTTCCAAAATTATCCCATTTTAATGTCCATCTCCTCAACTTTAGACTAGGTAAGACTGTACCACAATGATGCCCATATCCTCCAAGCCTAGCCTTGGTAACAATGTTGGATAACCCCCTATTAGTTTTAAAACTGAATAAAGTTCTATTGGATTTCCTTCCGACACATTTCACTTGAGTATGTTTATGGTTACCATGATGTAGTAAATTTCTTGTATGCATTTGTAATTCATTAGATTACAACATATTTCCTTGCATCTCTCTTTGAGAAATATTACCATGAAGATGATTCCCCCCTGAGACATTGTTGCAATCAAGTACATTACTTGTGATGGTTGGGCTACCTGGACATAAAATATTATTTGAACCAAAAGGAAAATCTCATGTTTGGAATTGGAGAGATACTTACCCAAATGTTGAATATAAGTGTGGACCCACCTCTAACCTAGAATCCATAAATATTCCTAGTTCCACTAGGAAGAATAAAATAGGCATTAGTAATTAACTATGGGCATACTAAATCTAGGCATGCCATATGCCAAAATACCAATGTTTCATAATGGCATCTTTTAAGAATTCATTGTGGAAGATAAAATTTGGTCTTTGATCACATAATAATGTTTGACCTCAAGTGGTAATGGCCACCAACATCCATGCTAAGAAGATGCTAATGTCAATGTGGATGAAATGCAACCATCCATTGATTTTTTTGAGAGCAATGAGGTAGTTCAAGCCTTATACTTTAGGTAGTGCTTCAAACAACTAGTTTTATTGTAGATATATTTTTAGAATGAGGGGGATGGTTAGGTCCCACATAATTTGTGAAAATTGACTGTACATTGAGCGTATTATGCTAAATGAGTCTCACACTTTAATCAAGTGCTCAATTGTATGTTGCAAATATATATCAAATTATTTCTACATTTTATCTCTAAGGAGGTTTGAAATTAACTTGTTATACAATTAGTTGTGATAAGTAAAGTAAAAAAAATACTTTGGATTTTGTTTACAAGGTGTTTTAGTACAAGAGTAGATGGAAAATATAAAGGAATACAAAATCATCCCTGAAATTTTATTAACTCAAATTTCAACCAATTTATCAAGACTTTACACATTTTTATAGTTCAATGAAAGATTCACCAAGGTTTTACAATATTTTCTAATTTTGTGAAAGATTCGCCAAAACATTTACAATGTCTTAGAATTTTGTGAAATATTCGCCGTGATTTTACAATATTTTCTAATTTTGTGAAAGATTCGCCCAAATTTTACAATATTTTATAATTTTGTTAAAGGTTCGCCAAAAAATTATATATACATTTTATATTGTTGATAAAATAAAATTCACACTTTCCCTTGTGTCATGGGGATTCACCCATTTATTATACATATAAATTTAGGGGGGGTGTTCTTAAAATTTTCACTTTTAGAAAGCTCACCTATAGCGCAACTTATCCTAAGTATAGCCACGCCTCACGTGACTATAGAAGGGTTACCTGTGCGACACCAGCACACGGTACATAACCACTTTGGCCGCGGTATGTAGTGTGACTATCCACTAAATAGTTGTGCTACCTCGGTGCATGGCCAAATCACTCATCTCCCACCCTAAATGCATAAAAGTGCATTTTAACCCCATGAAGTGGATGCGCTACTAACGTGCGCGATTATTGAAAAATACCGTGCTACCATCACACGCAATTTTCCCATTATCTCACATGCTCAAGCGGGATAACTCTTAAATACCGTGTGGTATCCATTTTGGAGCTAAAAATAGTCCTTGAAGCCCCATGGACCCATTTTTCCTACAACCACACCAACCCAAATCACAAGCATAAGATAAAGGAATACCTGCATCTCACGACTCATTACATGGGTATGCAGATCTCCTAGAAACTACATGAACACACTCTCCAAGGCCATCAAGCAATAGTAGAAATGACCTAGACAAGTGAGACCCACCTCCTATTTATATGCATTTGCCCCAAACTTCCCACTCACATTTTGGACAAACTATAACTCCATTTAATGAATTGTTCATGCCACTGCGATTAGAACCTTGATATCTACATCATGGATTTGACCATCACCTATTCTAATCAATTACACCTAGGCACTTTATTTTCAAATTCACCCCACAAGTGTACCATGTCTTGGTTTTGTATATTGCATTCTCAACACCTTTGTCACGTTCTTTATTATACTTGGGTATGCCCGCCGTATGTGTAGGATCATGACTAAGACATGCAAGAGACCCCTCTTTATTCCATTATAAGAACTAGTCTCCATCCCTTAGAAAAAGTGTCAGGATTCTATCATAGGTATCATTACAAAACTGACATATAGACAATGTTTTCCCTCTACTCACATTGCATTTACCAATATTCCCACTGAAAAACCATAGGACTCCCCATTCCCAGTCATGATGTGCCACCAATCTCATCACTATGGATCGAATGTTCCCCCATGGGTTTGCACACCATTACATCCCTTATCATCATTTGACACCCATGATGTTGCACCCCCCACAAGCTCAACAAATCCGATTAAGCTTGAAAACATCACCCTGTTGTAGTTACAATAGATCCCATGTTTGATAAAAGTATGGGAGCCAAAATTTTTATTTTTGATAAGGTAATGTTCCATTTCCTTAGCCATATTTTGAGTTTTTTGAAGTTAAACACACCTTTTACATTATTTAACTCAGTCAATAAATTTTCCCTTTAAGGAATCCTTTGATTTTGTGTGTTTTTGTGAATTGCAGAAAACACAAATTTTGCCAAAAGTTTGTCTTTTTCCGCAACCCACAATCCGCAATGTGGATTGCGGAAGCTTGGTTTTATTGGTTTGAAACTTTTATGGTTCCGCAACCCGCAATCTGCAATGCATATTGCGGAATGCAGAAATTTAATTTTGAATAAATTGTGTTTTCATTTTTGCGCAACCTGCAACCCACAATTGCGGATTTTGGAAATATGTTTTACACCATGTTTGCATTTTGTCATCCCACAACCTACAACCCGCAATTGTGGATTGCGGAAAGCATTTGAAAATAAGTTTGCGCCTTGATATTTTTCACAACACACAACTGCAGATTGCCAAATGTGGAAAGATCATTGTTTTGAATTATGCAATTTGTGTTTCCGCAACCCGCAACACGCATTGCGGATTGTGGATTGTGGAAACCTTAGGTTTTCTTTTATTTCGAGTTGCACCGCAACCCGCAACCCACAATTGCGGATTGTGGATTGCAGAAAGATTGTATAATTTTTGCAAAATAAAACCCCACAACTCCTTTTCTGCATCCCGCATGGTAGATCTCAGCCGTCGATTTGTTTGATCTTACGGTCTAGATTTTGCCCGATCGACTTGTTTAATAACCTGATTTTTCTATTTTTTCTTTATCATTTTTAATTTCCAGAATTTACCTGCACTGAAGATTTTTACTGCGATTTTTACCCTGGTTATTTTTCTACCATTATCGATAGCTACATGTTGGTTTTCTGTCACTTTCTTAGTGGTTAGTTACTGATTTTCTTTGTTTTTCAAACCTTTTTTAGTTTCTTTTATTTTGAATTATCAGAATTTTCAGTTTTTCCACCATGTCTATGAATACTCTCTCCAGAACAACTCAGAGAGACTTAGTTAACAAAGACCCTAATTTTGGCATCCTTGTCGACATCAGTGACAAAGTTTTAGACACCTACCAACTAGACTGGTCTTGTGCTTACACCATTTTTTGAAAATGACGACCTCTAAGAGATCCAAGAACACCAGTCTGTATATGAGAAAATAAGGGATTCCCAATTGCATGCCATAACAGCTAGACCCGCTCTTCTCCCTTATACTAACCCTATCAAGTGGATAATTGACCACGCTAGCCCTAAAGATAGGTCTTTCAACGATAATGCAGAGTCTCAATTGGCCTCCTTCTGCCCTGAAGTATTCATCAGAGCTTATGCTCTTAAGCCGGCTGTCCAACCTCTTAACGTCTCCTTCCTAGATTCTGTTAAGAATAGTTTCAATTTTGATGAAATGCTAAAATCATGGATGAACAACCCAACCAATTTCGTGCTCAGAGATGATGATGCATACCCTATCTCATGGTTTAAGGAATCGTATTCCCTCCTAGCATCCATTCTTTGCAGGCTGTACGGAATACCTGACTTCTCTGTGTTTAAGGCCGAGTGGGAACCTATCGCTCACCATGTCCTCACCACGAGGGAATCTTTCAATTGGGGTTCAATCCTGTCTGAATTATGATGGTGTATTTCTTAGATGTTTCGAGAAGACTGAAACTCATGGCATCTTATTGCAATTTCATGTAGGACCTACTACAGGCCATTTCTTAGGGGAGACTACTGCTCACCAGATCCTCAGAGCTACATTTTACTAGCCAAACTTATTCAGATATGCTTATGCTTTCACCAGGAAGTGTGAAGCTTGTTAGAAATGTGTAGGAAAAGTTAAAAAACCTGCATTTCCACTCCAACTAGTTAGAGTCCAGTTCCCATTTCAACAATGGGGTCTGGATTTTGTTGGACCTATTACCCCTGCCTCTTCATTGAAACATAAATATATCCTGACAGCCACTGACTACTTTACCAAGTGGGTAAAGGTTGTACCTCTCATAGTTTCTAATACCAATTGAGTGATTTCATTTCTGGAAAGAAACATTATCACCAGATTTGGGGCCCCTGATTTTCTAGTGTTTGAAAATGCCTCTTACTTTTCTTCAATTGACCTAACTCAATATGCTCTTGAGAAGGGAATAAAACTAAAATACTTTGCCAATTACTATCCACAAGGTAATGGGTTTGCTGAGTCTTCCAACAAGAACCTGATAAACATATTGAAGAAGACAATGGATTCTCACCATAAATATTGGCACACCGAGCTTTACAATTCTCTTTCGGCAGACCGTGTCACCCCAAAGGTAGCCATTGGCAACTCCCCTTACTGTTTAGTCTATGGTAAGGAAGCCATCCTACCATCCAACCTTATGATTCCCTCATTACAATTAGCTCAATCCATACAAGAATATGATTCTTCTCCACTTCAGTAGAGGATTGATACACTGCTTAAGCTGGAAGAAGATAGGGAAAAGTCTAAAAACAAACTGTATCAACATCAACAGTTGGTGAAAAGATGGTTTGATGAAAAATCCTCTACTGATAGGGAGTTTGCAGTGGGAGATTGGTGTTGAAGTGGGATAAACAACATAAAGACAAAAATGAGTACACCAAATTGCAGCGCCTCTGGCTAGGACCATTCATTATTACAAAAAACTTGGTCCTAGTACTGTTAGGTTATAAACACTAGAAGGAGTCATTGACACCTACCTAGTGAATGTGCAACTACTTAAAAATTATTTTGTTTAGACAATTTGATGCACTTGTACATAAGTTTGGTTTGTTTTATTTCTTTGATTGCTTTGTTTGTTTTCTTTTTTAATTTTTCTTTTCTTTTGAGTTTTAATAATGTCTACACATTTGGTAGAAGTTGTTGAGTAGTCTATCTCAAAATCAATACAGTCTGAAATTTTGAGGTACTTAGTGTCATTTTTTACTCATCCTGTATCTTAAAATGATTTTCATAGAATGAAGTAGCCAATTTATTGCAGAGCTTTAATTGATACTTTCCCACCATTGATCATTATCTTTAACATGTTTAGATTTGTTAAATTGAAGTTATTGGAGTGACTAGATTCTTCTCACCTTATGTTTCACTGGTGATTGGCAACATATCTTTATACCCTGGACCACTTTCACCTATTTTCGATCCTCTCATGATCACCTTGAAAATATTGCACTTTAATAACTGTAACTTGCAAGATGGGGGGTCTTATCGCAAGCCATCCCAATACGATCATAGATGATAAAACATCAGTGAGTAACACTACTAGCAAATGGTTACCAAGCCATGGTAGTGTCTTGTAAGCTACACATTAATTCATTTTGTTTTCTTTTATAAGACAATTTGTTGTATTTAAGGATAGGGGGGTCTTATCATAAGCCAACCCTACCATGATCATGTGCTTGATTTTGGACTGAAATCATCACCATATGGTTACCGAGCCATGATGATTGCTTTCGGTGTCAAAAAATGAAAGACAAGGAGTCTACTGACATAGCTGGTTGTTCAGTTTCCAGGTCAAGTTTGTGAATGGCATTGCTAACATCTGATCACCAAGTCAGGGAAAAGGCCTTATTTCAACAAAGTCTTATTTGGATAGTTTCATTTGATTTTGATATAAAAAAATGGAAAAACAATACAAAAAAAGAAAAAAGAGACAAAGAATGTATATATTTTGAGTAATGCATCTATACATACTTTAAATAAACATTAACTAAGTCAAGGTGATTCATGATTTGGTACCCAGGTTGGTTGTAAGTTTGTTCTAAGGTTCATCATTAACTATTTTCCCATGATTGTGTAAAGGTTGGGAATTTCCTTTACTTTCAGGCTACCTTTTCAAATAGACATCATCATTAATTTACTTTGGATGGGAACATATCAATCATGTGCCTAACTCTATTGTTTTGTTGTGTCTTTGTGAGATCATTTTATAAATTGTAGGTTGAAATGTTCCTTTCTCACACAACTCCCTCATAATTGAAGATTAAAAATCACAAAGATAACTGCTTCTTCCCACCTAGTCGCCATTTTTTGTAGGTACAACAAATCCCATGTTTGATAAAAGCATGGGAGCCCAAATTTTTATTTTTGATAAGGTAATGTTCCAGTTCCTTATCCATTTTTTTAATTTTGTGAAGTTAAACATGCCTTTTACATGATTTAACTCAGTCAATAAATTTTTCCCTTTAAGAAATCCTTTGATTTTGTGTGTTTTTGTGAATTGCGGAAAACACAAATTTTTCCAAAAGTTTGTCTTTTTCCGCAGCCCGCAATCCGCAATGCGGATTGCAGAAGCTTGGTTTTATTCAAGGGGGCTTCACTAGAAGGCAATATAATATCACGTTCATTCATATTGCGGTATTAAATATTCATGAAAACCTAAAAATTATATTGTTTATATATTAAGGGGCAAATGGTTTCTTTTATTTAATGTAACAATACAAAATACTTTGAGGTCTTTTTTATATGGGTGGGATGACAAATATCAGCCAAATGAAGATGGCGGGATCACGGTCAGATGAGAAATCAGGTTAAGGCAAGGCTCGGGCTTACTAGTATGTAGGGAAATCACGTCTTGACAAATGCTTGAGGCCACGGGTTTCGTCGTGAAATGGGTTTGCAGTCGATCATAGTCGAGAGACAGTGGTCATTGACAGCCAATTTTTACCAATAACACTCAGCTAGTTGTTACCAATAGCCTTGGGAGGCTCTAATCCTCCAGGGCGTTTTATAGGCCCTCGATAGGCCTTGGGGGCTTGAATACCCAACCACTCGTGCCTATTACAGGCCTTGGGAGGTTTAGTCATCCTCCTAGACCTTGTTACAAGCCCTGGGGGCTTGGATACCTAGCCCACGACATGCTTAGTCAGCGATGGGGGAACTGCAACATGCAATCTAAATGTTGTACTATATGCATTGGCTCTAGTGACATACAAGAAGTGATCTCCTATCTCTTCATTATACCATTAGATGTTGCAAATCATAATGATATGTGGTTGAGTAATTGCATTGTGGGTGAAGTAATGTGCATCCACAATATACATCGAAAGAAGCAAGGTGCATTGTAGAATGCATGTGGGGTCATAAGAGGGGTATCATATGAATATACTAGGTAGAAATATAAAGGGGTATACAAAATGTTAACGAAAAATTTGATACATACAATATTTAGTGAAAATAGGGTTTTTTTTAATTTGGGAAGGCATATAGGGAGGGGGTTAAAAAAAATGATTTGGAAGGTATTTTCCAATATTTAGTGAAATTAGGGGTATTGTTTCATGTGCCACGAACGAACGTGCTATGATAGCGGTTTACTGAGTGAATCCCCTGTGGTTTTATTGGTTTGAAACTTTGATGGTTCCGCAACCTGCAATGCGTATTGCAGAATGAAATTTTTTTCTTTTGAATGAATTATGCTTTCATTTTTCTGCACCCGCAGCCCGCAATTATGGATTGTGGAAATATATTTTACACCATGTTCGCATTTTGTCATCCCGCAACTCACAATTGTGGATTGCGCAAAGCATTTGAAAATAAGTTTGTGCCTTGATATTTTCCGCAACTCGCAACCCACAATTGCGGATTGCGGAATGTGGAAAGATCAATGTTTTGAATTATGCAATTTGCGTTTCCGCAACCCGCAACCCGCATTGCAGATTGCGGATTGCGAAAACCTTAGGTTTTCTTTTATTTAGAGTTGCATTCCCGCAACCAGCAACCCGCAATTGCGGATTGCAAAAAGATTGTATATTTTTTGCAAAATAAAACCCTGCAACTCCTTTTCCGCATCCCGCATGGTAGATCTCAGCCGTCGATTTGTTTAATCTTACAATTTAGATTTTTCCCGATTGACTTGTTTAGTACCCCGATTTTTCTATTTTTTCTTTATCATTTTTAATTTCCAGAATTTACTTATGCTGAAGATTTTTACTGCGGTTTTTACCCTGGTTATTTTTATGCCATTATCGACAGCTATAGGTTGGTTTTCTATCACTTTCTTAGTGGTTGGTTACGGGTTTTCTTTGTTTTTCAAACTTTTTTTGGTTTATTTTATTTTGAATTATTAGAATTATCAGTTTTTCCACCATGTCAATGAATACTCACTCCAAAACAGCTTAGAGAGACTTAGTTAACAAAGACCCTAAGTTTGGAATCCTTTCTGACAAAAGTGATAGATTTTCAGGCACCTACCGACTAGACTGGTCCTGCGTTTAGGCCATTTTTGACAACAACGACGTCTCATAGATCCAAGAAAACCAGTCTGTATATGAGAAAATAAGAGAGAACCAATTGCATGCCATAACAGCTAGACCCACTCTTCTCCCTTATACTGACCCTGTCCAATGGTTAATCGACCACAACAGCTCTAAACATAGGCCTTTCAACGATAATGCGGTGTCTCAATTGGCCTCCTTCCGCCCTAAAGTATTCATCAGAGATTATGATCTTAAGTTGGTTGTCCAACCTCTTAACATCGCCTTCCTAGAGTCTGTTAAGACTAGGTTCAATTTTGACGAAATGATAAAATCATGGATGAATAATCCGACCAATTTCGTGTTCAGATCTTACGACGCATACCCTATCTCGTGGTTTAAGGAACCCTATTCCCTCCTAGCATCCATGCTTTGCAGTTTGTATGGATTACCTGAGTGCTCTGTGTTTAAGGCCTAGTGAGCACCTGTTGCTCACCATGTCCTCACCAGGGGGGAATCTTTCAATTGGGCTTCAATCCTTTCTAGAAATTGCCATTGAATGCTACCAAAAAACCCCAGCATCCAAGAAACCCACATTCTTTTACTCAACCTATATCATTGATGTATTCTGCTCAGAATTCCAATATCCCTTCATGGGATGGAATTGGACTCCATCAGCTCCTCCTGTCCACATTTGTTGTTCAGCACTGTGGGAGAACAATTATGTGCCCTTGTTATATGATATATGTGATCACTTCTTTGGGGATATCTACTACAAAATATTCAAGGAAGATGCACCTGCTTTCTCAACTTATACCAGAACTTTCATTGCTACAATTGGTGATTAGTATGTGGGAGAGTCTTTCTGTTATGTCAGAGTTTAGGGAAGCAGTACTGTTCATCTACTGCCAAGGATAGTTCCAGACAAGCTGTTGATTGAAGAAGTTTCCTACCAAATTGTCACTAATGGAGTATACCTCAAGTTAAGTTGAGCCAAAATAAAGGGATGGCCTAAATTCCCTTTTCATCTTGGGCCTCTCATTATCATAACATCAACAAATGTTGCAGTATTGGGTAAACAGGTTGTTGCATTGAAATTGGGACAAGCTCCCAAAAGAAAGCATGATCCCAAGGGGTTCCTAGCTGCTCACTTTTCTCAAGAACATATGAAGATCACCTATGTGCATGAGGCTGTCCAAGATGACTCCATTTACTAGGGAGTTAACTCCTTTTCTGAAGTCTTCGCTAAGGCTAAATCAAAAGAATAACAGAGTTTCATTCTTCAGTATAAACAAGAGCTTAAACCCAAAGTTTTGAGTTACATGAAGATGGAGATATAGCCTGAAGAGCAGGCCAAGAAAAACAGGGAAGACAAAGAAGCATAAAAGGTGAGTTCCCCATTGATGCTAACTTTCCCATATCAGGATAAAGGAAAAGGCCCTACTGAAGATGTTCCTAAATTAAAACCTTTTGCAGAACTTAAGGTTTTGATTCCAACAGCTGGATAGTCGAAGAAATAATTGGCACAAATGACTTCAGTGCTTGACACTCAAGTTGTTGTTGCAAGTGCCCTTGCAAAGAGGTAGAAGATTGAAACTACAATGTCCAAAATTTCTACATTGGATCTTATTGACAGTGATACCGAAGAAGAAGACCCCTCAGGTAAAGGTCTTTATCTTGATGTGCCCGTAGTACAAGAGGTATCCAAATCTTCTCAAGCTATTATAGACATGCTTGACAATATAGTGATGGATGACCACATTCCGGATCACCCTTTTTCAGAAATCACCACCACTACTGATACATTCATTTCTACACTACCTCTCACTTCGAATGAGCTCTCTCTTACTCCACCTGTAGATGTTTCATTTCCAATTTCCACGTTATCTCAGAGACTTGCTACTAAAACCAATATTTCACAATCAACCTTGGTAACTTCACCACCTACATCACCATCACTTGTTACTGATATCCAAAACCCCATTGTCCCTTCACCATCATTAGTTACCATTGTTACCACTACCCTTCCAGAGGTTTTCACTATCACTACGTCTCCAAATCCTAAACCTTCCATTTCCACTTTCTTTAATACCTCTTCCGTGCCTACTGCCAAAGTTATCATGCCTATCCCTAATATTACTGTCACTCAGACTTCTTCACTAGTTGCAATAGAGGATATATCTTCATCTTCTACAGGGATGATAGTTGAATCTTAGGATGACATTGTGGGCTCCCTTGGGACATATTTCTATAGCAAATCAACTAAGCCAATAGTGAAAAGGGGAAGCAGGGAAGCAAGAGAAGCAGAGAACAGGCTGTGCTGCAAAAACCTGTCCCCAATCAAGTAATTTGGGCCAGGCAATCTGATGACATCCAATAGGAAGCCCTAGGCACTGCTGCATCCATGGGAGCATTTGCTGGAGAAAATTTTGATTCAGTGTCCTCACTAAATGAAGAGATTGACATCAAGAAACAGGAGCTGAAGAATCTTAAGGAGTAGATGGTAAAAATCAATGAGGAAGATGATTCTGAGCTTCATAGATTAAGGAATGAGTATGAGGGTCAGCTTAGGGACCCACAAGAACAAAATTCTTCTCTTCAGGATCAATTGTAGGATGGTGAAGTCCTGAATACTTCCAATGCTAAAAAGATAGTTGTGCTGAAGTAGCAGTTGAAAGATGCAACTGCAAATGCAGTGCCTTCATCTTTTTCCAAGTTCTCACAAGAAGCATTTAGAGATTTGGTTTGTAAAGTCAATGGGGGTCATCATAAACTCTTAACTGAGTTATTTAGTTCCCTCAATGAAATTTAGGAAACTTATAATATTTTTGAGAAACCGTATGACACTCATGAGCATCACATTGAGAAAAGACAAAAGGCCACTAAAGTCATTGATGATATTATTGACTGGCAGAGGTATATTAAGGAGAAACCATAGGACATCCCTATTTTCAATACCTTCAAATTCGGGAAAATCAGAGCATCTTTAGCTGCCTGGAAAAATGTTTTTGAAAAAAAAGAAACAATTAGGAAAGCACAGGCAATATGTGGAAGGAGATGGTATGATGCTAATAATATTCTGATCATGTTGAACTTCCCTACTTTGAAGCTCATTTTGAATGCTTGTCCTCCGAAGTTGATTATAGAACATGTGGAAAGTAGGTTTAAGTAGGTCCAACAACAAATCCAACAGCTTGAGCACATAGATTGTTGAAGTTGACAAATTCATTAGGAAACCTGTCAGTATGGATGGCAAGATCCATGTTTTTCTGTGCATTTGGCACAAACTAAGCAACAATGAGATGGAATCATTCACGTGTGTTGTGCAGCTGGGGCTTGAGTCAACAAATTATCCCGATGTAGATGAATTGTTAGAGATATGGGCCAAGTGGAAAGATTTTCTTTCTTCATTCTTATTCTAGTTCAATTTTGTAATCCCTTTTTCATGGTGAGTTTACCCTTTGTATAATGATTGTAATTATTATTTAAGGGGTAGGGATCTCGTAGGTTAGGGAGGGTCAATTTGGGGAGAAAATTAGCAAAAGAAGACTGGAGATGCTCTGATTAACGAGGATATTGTAATTTTTTTCAACCTTGAAGTAATACAGTTAGTTTTCCTCTCAATTCCTCTTTCGTTAATTTATCAAATTTGTTTGATGAATATTGGTTTTCCCTTCAACTGATGGAAGTATACTGTTTTAATTTTGCATCATAATCTATGCATTGATCTACAGTTCGGATTTCCCTTTTCTCATGATCTGTGTGTATTAATGTTTTAAGTGAATTTATTTATTTAAAACATTTATCTATTTATGCAAATGATTAACATATATTAATAGATTAGTACCAAATTTTCAATTAGCATTTTATATACAGGATAATCTTGAATGCACTTCAATCCTTAAGTTACTATCATTTGATTTTCATTTCCTGGTTGTATGTTAAGTTATTGAGTAATCATCCTTTTACATTTCTGTCAAACTGGTGAAAATATTTTTAAAATTCAGATCAAGTTATCCTGCACCTTAAAACACACACTTTTAGGTTAGATCTAACTTAGCTTTTAGGTTTCTTTCAAAGCAAATTTACCTTTAGAGATGTCAGAACTTTTAAGTCTTTCCTATAAAGGAATAGAGATCCACTTAGGGTCAGAACCATAAGTGCCAGCAGAGGCCTTTGTATCCATGGGAGATTACTATACCAAACAATCTGGGGATAGGATGATTCTTGTGTAGAACTTTCTAAATCCTTTCAGGTTGGGTTTTCACCCTCTGTTGTTAGCCTTGAACAACATTCCAACACCTACATAAACAAGGATTCAACAAATGATGCTAGAAGGAGGGCTTGAAGCAAGATATGCCTAAACAGAACACCCATAGACCTCCTCCAGCAACATCAATGGTTGTTACTCGTAGCCAAACACATACATCAACATTTGCATAACAACTAGTGCAAGATCCAACCGTAATTCCTACTACCCCTCTTATAGGGCAGGAAACTAGAAGGGCTGAAATTGTTTTGCTAGACTTCAAAGGATCGAACAAGAACATATCTCAAACGGTCAAAGGATTGAAAGGTTATTCTGATAGTGTTGCTAGACTTCAACAAAGGATCGAACAAGAACTTAATCTCAAACTACCAACAATCCAACATCATCAGAACAACGTGTCACCTACCCAAATTTTGAGAATATTTATTTTATTGCAAAATACTTTATGTTAAATTATCATTACAAAGTTTTGTAATTATGACCAATTTTGGTCAAGGATGATTGTAATTACTAATCATTATTATTAAATAAATTAAAACAGGAGACAAACACCAAAGGGAACTGTTAAAAGAGTGTTCATTGACCCACTAGGAGGAATGGAAGCTGTTAGAAGGCATAGGACAGATGGTAGCATTTGCACTCCACCACTAGTTATTGGTTATGGGACAACTACCACTAAATTTGTGGCATTATCCCCCAAGTGGGTGGAAGAGAACAGTCAGCTCATTAATGACTAGTTAACCACTAAAAAGCCTAGGCATCCTAGATAAGGCAATTTGAATTGAACAAGCAACTCCTACAATATTTTCTACCGAAATATTTCCTCAAGTGTATCAGGTGATCACTCAGAGATTCGAATAGGGAGGATATGTGAGAGTGAAATTGTGAGTCTGCTACTTATTTTGAGAAGGAAAACCAGAGGTGCTGGTGCAGGTCTTTTTGACTGCTGAGTCTTTATGATTGGATAATTTATATTCTACTACAAATTGATGAACTAAGGATTCTACAGACTCTTCTTCCTAGTGGTTCAGTGAATAGGCTCGGGGGTCCTAAGGTAAGTAACTTGGATGTCTTTAGGAATAGGTTGGTTGGAACAAGTTCCTTGGGCTGTTTGTTTCTCCTACAATCAACCAGCTTCTACTATTCTTACTTTTGTTTACAGTTAAATGTTTTTCTGCATGGTATAATTATTAATTACAGTTATATAGAAGAAACTATTTTATTTTTTGACTTAAGGATGGCATGTTTCAAGAATGATTAAGTAATTTAAATGAATGATTAAATTATTTTATGTATTTTTCCCATACTGTTATCTGTATAGTACTCTAGTACAGAAAAGTAAAAATTGATAGTGATGAGTGATAGGCAGAATGCCATTTGAATGGATAGATAAAATACAGTAGTATTTCTATTAAATTCTGTCATTTCAATCATAAGTTAAAATGCAGGAAATAGTACAGCATAGTATGAACAGAAGTATAGCATTGTTAGGAACCCATGTGTTTACTTTGTTAGTATATTGTTGTTGGACGCATATGCTTTGTAAGTCGACCTGTAGTATTTGTTGATCCATAGTTTGTGTTATTGTTGTTGGCGCATATGCTTTGTAAGTCGCCCACAGTTTTGTTGATCCATAGTTTGTATTGGCCCATGGTTTTGACCCGTAGTAATTGTTGATCCATATTTTGTATTGGCCCATGGTTTGTATTGACACATGGTATTGACCCATGGTATTGGCGCCTAGACTTAGTATATAAGTGTGTGTTGAGGCCTATGAAGGCACCGTGAAGTTAATTGTATTGAGCTTGCTCAAAGGAGGTTGCCCCTCGAAGTGGCCCCTGATCAATATAAAAGTGATTCTGAGTTCTACTATTTCTGATATCTCGTCTATTTGCATTAATTAATTATTGCAGGTTCATCACAAGCATTTCCTCTCTTTTCTTAAATAAAAGAAAAACACATTTTATTTCTGCACAGATCTATATTTTCCATTTCAATTCTATCTATTTCAGATAGTAACAATATGCATCTCAATATTATAAATTCAATGTTTTCAAGCAATTATATTCTAGAGAAATATAGTAGCTGCAAAACTATTCTCTATACAAAGTGTTACTTACAAATAATAAGTAAGCATTATCACTAAATATCACATCTATATTTAATATAGATTTCACTCATTAAATATAGATACTTTCACTATAGAATCAAACCCTAGGAATTTACATACCAGAGATTCTAAACATTTATTTAGTACACAATTCAATAAACTTCTCATCAATCCATTCATGGCAACAACAGACAATTATCTCTGAAGTTATAGCAGACCTGTATCTAACACTAAACAACATTTCATTTAACTTACTATCTTTTATTCATGTCGAAATTACCAACAAGACACTTATTATCACTTGGTAGAAATCATGATTTTAGTATCAATGTCTAATAAATAGTTTTACAACCCTAATGAGAAGCATACATAGTATTGAAACCATTTCATGCACAATTTAAGGCCCAGTCTCGAGTTCACAATCTCAGTACAAGCAAGACTTCTAACAAAACCTACAAGGTAGGGTTTCACTCATCGAAACGAGATCGAACCTTATGGAATTTCCATTTCAAAACAATACGAAGACCAAACCTTACCAAATCATTATTTTAAACTTGAGTTCCAAAAATGATAACAAAGTACAGGTCTATCTATCGACAATCATGCAACCCACTACTTTCGGCCAAAGACAACTATTGTTGTTCGAAACCAAACCAACAGTTTTACAAATTATTCTCAACCATTATTTAAACAAAACATTTAAATACAAAATGAACCATTTTCTTATAAGTGCAATTGAACCCTCGGCTCTTGATTTCACATTCAATAGAATAACCAAAATTCGACAGATTTTACATTGCGGACCTCTCAAGGTTCCAAAACTACATAGGGTCTTTCCCTTAAAAGTACAAAAACAAGTTCAAGACGATGCAGCAATCATTACAGAGCCAAATATCAACATGAAATTGAGGGTTTATCCTCTTTACATTATTGTATCAAATTAAAACACTAAACTCAGCCATTACTCCGAACAGGGTCGTATATTTTCCTACTCTCGTCACATTGTAATCACCAGCTAAATCATGCCAAAGGAACCTACGAGGTTTCAAGAACCATTGAGGCTTACCAGGAAGTAGTTGCAGCATCCCCATTCCAAATATTGATCATAGAAATCCTCCAACGCAGTATCACCTACCATTGACAAATTCAAAAGGGTTAAAATAAGAAAAATGTAGGAATAACTTAAAGTGCATTATTATTACCACTGCCAACAAAAAAAAAAACTACCTTAAGCGTCAAAGCTCCTGGACTGAGACACACCACACCAACAAAACAACAAAGCCTGATGGCATTTGCAGCAACCACGAGTTTAAACTCAAAAGACCATTTCATAAATTGGAGAATCGAACCCCAGTTTGATTTACATTCAACAAACTGACAATAAGAACCACCCACAACTACAATGGCTGTATTGTGGCTGTATTGCACGAGTTTAAAGGCATGTAACATATAAACTCTATCTCACAGGTCTAAGGTTCGAAACCGAGGAAGGAGTCCTCCTCACATCAAACTCTAAACCCTACATTGCAGCAACACTATCGACCCTTCTACCTTACCACTAAACGCAACAATGAAGACTAGGAAAACCATTTTGCATTACTTACCAACGAAAGACTAGGGTTTCTTCCAAGCCCTAGATCGTGTAGAGATCAACAATGGATTAGCTGCTAGTCGAGCATGTTTATATTCGAGCGATCATTGCAATTAATACACATTGATTACTTCATCTACCAAGTCACCAAGTCAGTAGACCGAGAGCTAGTGCATGGCACAGCTCAGCATTATTCGGTACTTATTGCAAACTCAATCATGTGGAAACCATCCAACTAAGCTTCCACTTCACTTAACAAGTTGAACGACGTTAATTCTAGGACCTGTCAACACCAGTTTGGAAAGTGTGCCAAGTACGAACTTTAATACCCTGTCACCATCGAAATCATTGCAATATTAGATCCATAGTGCACATTTGATATAGTTTCAAAGATTTTTTTCAGGCATCATGATAATAATAATATCACATGCTATTGTATAGTGCAAAAATGCATAGTTAGGGTAGATTATTTATATTTCATGCCTATAGTTTTTGTAAAGTCACATAAGGTAAAGTTTATATGGTTTCATGTATTAGCTATATAAATTGCGAAATCATTTGAGACGAGTAAGACTATAGGTATAGTTTACATGCACAATATAATGTTAATTCATAGCATAAGCACCATATTCACAATATATTTCATATGTTAGCCATGTATTGAAAAGTCCAATGATATGAATGTGATACCATAGGTATAGTTTAAGTGGTGTTGATACAACCTATGATACTAAGTTCATAGCATAAGCACTATAAGAACTATATATTTCATATATTGGTAATCAAATGATAAATGTGAGACTTTAGAATAGTCTAAGTTCTGTTGATGCAAAATGTAATGATAGTTCAATTTGAAATAGTATAAACACTATTTCCATAAGATTTCAAATAGAATTACAAATGGACATTGGTATCACTGCTTGATATTGATGACAATAGTCATATTAGGATGATTTTTCTTAGATAATCAATATAGCATTGTAACATCAGGTTGACGGCGTGATTTTTAATAACACTGAAGAGTATGTAAGCCAGCACGTAAACTAGAATTGGAACCAAAATATCAATACCTCCAGTAACTTGTTTAGCAAGGAAGTACTTAGTATTTTCATATTACATTGACGATGAATTGAAAGACATATGTACTCTTAGCTCATATTTTGTCATAGAATTTCTTACCTCCATTCTGCACATGGGAACAGGATTCAAATGCCTTAGCTAAACATAGCTAGGTAAACCCCAGGGTACCTCATAGGACCCCTTCGTCATCATACAAACAAATTGTCAGCACATTATCAAGAACATCATAATAATAAAAACCTATGTACAACATGTAATTGAATTTAGAACTTAAGTAGATCTGAAGATTGTATTCTTCTGTATAATCATAAGAGATCTTTTGTTAAAGAGATTAACATCCATTTAAATCTGAAATAGAAAATGCAACTACATCATATTTTATTTTGAGAAATTTGACATGTCATCGTTATTAATTATCCTAGTTAATAGATTTAATTATTTTATATGTTCCGCATTAACAACTTCGATAAGTATTGCTATTTTAAATTTTTTTAAATTTTTGGTATTTTACGGGATGTTACATGTGGTATCAGAGCTCATGTTCGAACTCTAGGCCTAAAAAGGTCCAAAGAACATGCAACAGAAAATTTTATTACAACATAAATCTTACTAATTAAATTTTAAACTATTTGTGTTATACAAAAATTGTTTTTAAGCTATGGGTATGGAAGGATCAGCTGAACATATAGAGAACAGGTTTCAACCCAACAGTCATAGCAGAGGACAACATTATGAAGAAGAAGTCCATGGCAAATTAAATGACAATTCATCAGAATTGTTATGTGCATTTCAAGAATTAAAAGCAGAAATCAGATCTGTAAAATAAGACAATGAGAAAATTATGAAAGCACAAGAGGAACTTAACAAAGTACTATTCAAACGGTGCCCAACTGATGAACAAGATAGAAAAATTGAAAATACCTCAAAGATTGAAGACTTACCTTCTCAAGATAGGGGTAAGAAAATGAAAACTGATGATGCGAACAACATTTCAACATCATCAGAAGCTGCCAATGAAAAACGCAAAAAGAAACATAATTATTCAAGTGATAGTCGTGAAGGAGACTACAAACCTAAAAGAAAAAGTCACAAACAGTATGAAAATATTTCTAGGGAGTTCAACAAAATCAAACCCCCAACCTTTAATAGTGAAACTGAGAAAAGAGAGACAGCAGAAGCATGGCTGTCTGGCATGAAGAAGTACTTCCAAATTTATGATTATTCAGAATCATTGAAGGCAAAGATGGCAATATACAACTTGATTGGGAAGGAAGATATTTGGTGGTAGGACATCAAAAGAGTGAAGGGCATCAAGGACAAGGATGTGAATTGGAGCACTTTTAAAAGATACTTCAAGAAAAAGTTCTTATCTGAACAATACTATGAAGAAAAATCAAAGGAGTTCTATGATTTAAAGCTAGGAACTATGAACATGAAAGAGATGAACAATAAATTTCTGAATTTGCTGAGGTATGTGCCATACCTCGTGGAAGAAAAGCCGAAGATTCAAAGATACTTGAGTTTTCTACCTTTCAACATCAAGGAAAAAATAGAGTATGACAATCCAAAGACCTTAGAAGAGGCCATGAGGAAAGCAACTTTCTGTTATGACGCTAATCGGAAAAGAGAAGGGATATCTAATTGGAAAAATCATAAACCCAACAACTTTGAGCTGAAAAAGAAAAATTTCAGGTTTAGTGGAAATTCTGGTTTCCAAAAGAAAAATTTTCATAGTTGGAATTTTCAAGGAAATAATCTCAGAAATTATCAGCAGTAGAATTTTACATCTCCTAGAAATACTCCCAATGCTACCAGAACTAATGACCAAATGGAACCTATCAAATGTTTTGAGTGTCAAGGTCCTAATTATGCATCAGAATGCCCCAAGAGGAAGTGGAAAACTAACAATATTCATTCCATACAGACTGAACCTATTGTTGGAGACTTGGCAAGGGAGATGCCCAGAATTAATGCAACACTAGACAACAGGCAAGCTGAGCATCAAGTCTCTATGGTAGAGATGGAAGGTATGCTACAAAACCACCCTGTTACTATTTTAATTGATCCAGGTGCTAGCCTGAGTTATATATCACCGGATGTTGTAGAAAATTTTAATTTGAAAACAGAAAAATTCAATAAATCCTGGTTAGTTAGACTAGCAATAGGAACAAAAAGAAAGGTATCCGATTTTATTGAAAATTGTGTTTTATCTATGAATTAGTTAAAGACACAAACCAAGTTGAATGTTTTACCTTTAGGATCCTATGATATCTTAATCAGAATGGACTGGTTAGAATCCCATCATGTCATTCTGAATTGTTATGAGAAGAGTTTTACATGTTTAAATGATGAGGGAGAAACAGTAGAAGTATAAGGTATTCCAAGAAAGACATCACTTAGACATATTTCATCTATGTAACTAAAGAGAGCAGTTAGAAAAGGATGTCAAATGTTTGCAGTGAATGTAGTGAATGATGAGTTAATTAATAAAGAGGACAAACTGAAACTAGAAGATATACCTGTCCTAAAAGATTTTCAAGATGTTTTTCCTGAAGAGATTCCAAAATTACACCCTAAGAGAGATCTAGATTTTACCATCGGGTTAATACCGAGAGCGGTTCCGAATTATAAAGCTCCATATAGGATGATATATTGGAATTGAATGAGTTGAAGTCACAGTTGCGAAACTGATTGATAAAAACTATATAAGACCTAGTGTGTCTCCTTGGGGAGCAGCTGTTATATTTGTTAAGAAGAAAGATGGCACTCTAAGGATTTGTATAGATTATCGCCAACTGAATAAGATGACAATCAAGAACCGATATACGTTGCCCCATATAGATGATCTGTTTGATCAGCTGTGTGGAGCAACGATATTTTCAAAGATTGATTTACGGTCAGGATATCATCAAGTTCGTGTGAAGGACGAGGATATTTTTAAAACAACCTTTAGAACTCGATATGGACATTATGAGTTTGTAGTCATGCCATTTGGATTGACTAATGCCCCAGCTGTATTTATGTGTTTAATGAACAATATTTTGCACAAATACTTGGATAAGTTTTCTATTGTGTTCATAAATGACATTCTAGTGTATTCAAAAAGTAAAGAAGAACATGACAAACATCTGCGTATTATCTTACAAGTTCTGAGAGATCATCAGTTATATGCTAAGTTTAGTAAGTGTGATTTTCACAAGGATAAGATTCAGTATTTATGACAAATAATTTCTAAGAAAGGAATCTCGATTGACCCCGATAAGATAAAAGCTATTAATGATTGGTCGGTTCCTAAGGATGTGTCGGATGTATGATCATTTATGGGTATTACTAGATATTATAGAAAATTTATAGAAGGTTTTTTTAAGGATTGCAAACCCCATAACCTCCTTACAGAAGGGGGAGAAATTTGTATGGGATCAGAAATGTTCAAATAGTTTTAACAAGTTAAGGAAATTACTAACTACGGCACCTATTCTAAGGATTGAAGATCCTAATAAGGATTTTATAGTATGCACCGATGCATGTAATGATGGACTCAGAGGAGTCCTAACACAAGAGAGACATGCGATTGCATATGAGTCTAGAAAGATGAAAATAAATGAGAAGAACTACTCTACTTATGATTTGGAGTTATTAGTAGTAATTCACGCTTTAAAAATGTGGCATAACCATCTTATTGACAGAAAATTTACCTTGTTAACAGATAACATGGGACTGAAATATTTATTAGATCATACAAATTTGAACACTAGACAAGCTAGATGGCTAACTTTTTTAAGTGAGTATGATTTTGAAATTCAGCATATTAAAGGGAAAGAGAACAAGGTTGTTGATGCATTAAGTCGTAAAGTGTTGATGTATATGTAACTTTGGAATGTATTTCACCTATGTATATTATACTCCTATAGAGATGTTATTATTCCTCTATACAAAAGTGTCATCATTTGTATTGACAAGTGTCGCAAGTGTTGTAGCTTGATGTGATGGGTTATTAGACCACCAAGTGTGGGGTCGGCCCATATTAATGTAACCATGGGTTATTAGACTGAGTTAGACAAGTTGGCCCTGTTAGTTTATTGGGCAAGACAGGACAAGTATAAATAGAGATCAGGAGATCTCTATTTGTTCATCTCATTACTCACTCTTGGGTGAAATTGCGAACCTGGGAAACACTTTTATGACAAAGGGAGTGAAAAAAATGGAGCGTGGGCTGATGATCACGCAAAAAAAAAGTCAAACTGAAACTCTAGGCCGAGAGTTTTGAGAGTTCAAACTCTGGTTCGAGAGTTTAAAAAAACTCTAGGCCAAGAGTTTGAACCAATTGTTGCGCTGTATTTTAAAAAAAAATCTCAGATGAGAGTTTGAACTAAACTCTAGGCCAAGAGTTTGGAAGACATTTTTTCGCTCGAAAGTTTCTGGTCAACAATTCCAACACCATTTCTGCAGAATTCAAAAATGTGTCACTTTAACAAGGTCAGACCACTGCAAAACATTATAATTACATGTCGGAGTTTATACCAGTAGATTCATCATTCAATCTACTTTCTAGTAATATAAGTTTTTTTCAATTTCATTTAGGATTACTATTTGTTTCTATTTTTTTACTAAACTTTATAATTAAAAAATTAATTGTCTGAAAAATCAGTCACAATGAAAATTCAATATCATCACAATGACGAAGCCAAAAAAATTTAAAAAAATACAAGGATGTTCTTTGAAGTGTCCCCTTCAATGGGTTGGTTTTAGTTTCTTTGATAAGCGTAACATTTGAAAGAAATTGTGAAGACAAAAACATGTGTCAATAATGCACCATTTTCTGAACATACACTGTTTCGATAAATAATAAAAGATAGTTCCCAAGTCTTAAAAAACTTGAAATATAGTCCAGGATTAAGTCTAGTGTGTTTATATTATGAGCATACAATTTTTTTCCCTAAAATGAGTAACCATCTATCAAAAAGCCGTCGTCAACACAGGTCACTCATTATCCATACCTAAACGTTTCAAGTATATGTCGTTTGTTGACAACAAATTTGTCCCACGATATGTCCATGAAAAAAAATTAGAAAAAATACGAGTAGAAAGATAACTCAATTCTGTAAAACCTTTGTGTTTACTTCAAGTTGCAATTCCTAAGGGATATATGCGTTTGAAGAGGTCGAAGTTGAAAAACATAAAAATTAGCAGTTTTGTTTGTAAAAAACAAGCCAAAATTGTTTCCCAACTTCATGTTTTCACCCTCTTACATCACTCGAAAAGTGGCGCACTAGTTGAGGAGGAGGAGTAGCTGCTAGTAGAAGACTATCTCTTGTATTTGGTTGTATCATTGGTCTTTCTATCTCTAAGGAAGTTGTGGGGTTTTTCACTTTTATGGTTTTCCCTAGTGAAACTCTGTGTGTCTATTGTCTCATGTGATTGCTTGGTCTGATTGATATGCATTTTTATACTTGATGTGTTGTACATGTTATTCTGTTAGTAAAGATCCTAGAGTATATTGAATTCATGCTAAAAAATTAACATGGAATTAGAGCTAACCTGAGAAGAAGACATTGTGCAGTGGCAGAAACTAGGGTTTCTTGTTTATTGGGTTTCTCTCCACAAATTTTGTAAAAGAAGCAAGGTAGATTGACTCTACTCATCAAGGATAATCTTTCTGTCCAATCTAAATTCAATTCTAAGCACTTTCACGTTTGGCCCTAAAAATTAGGGTTTCCACAAAAATAGGAATTTCTGAAATATGAAGACATAACTGGAAGCTCCTTGGAAAAATGAAATTTTAGAGCTTTGGATCGATATTTTTGGTTGGGTGAAGCTCTCGGAAACTCAAACCCTAATTCAGGGTCCTCCCAAGTGAATCCGGGAGACTGAAAAGCATTTCTAAAGGGTGAAACTTTGCAGATCTCAAATTCTGAGCATACCAGGCCGATCAGATCATAAAGGCTCATATTTCTATCCTTTCAGAAAATTGAAATTCACATTTTGAATTTTTAGGGTTTTTCTGACAAACCCTAATCCGGGACCAGATCCAGTTTTCAGCAAATCAAGTGGTAAGACCTAAATCTTTTCTATTTTCATTTGAAGTACTCTTTAAGATTTCTCACCACACCAAGCTTGAAGATAAGCTTGAAGGGGCTGATAACTTCCGAGCATGGAAGTATAGGATTGGGTTAATCCTCAAAGAAAATGAGTTGGACTCTTACATAAGCTCTGAGGTCCCTGTCCGAGAGGGAGAAGAGGCTAAAGCTCTTCATAAGAAGAACTTGGTCAAGGAAAAGAGGATCATTGTTGATTCTATCAAGGATCATCTCATCCCACATGTGTCATCTCTGAAGACACCCAAGGAGATGTTTGATTCCCTAACCAAGCTATTTGAAGGGAAGAACATAAATCGAAAGATGACCCTAGGCTAAACCAATTGAAAAGGGTAAAGCTTCAGAATGGAGAGACCATTCAATCCTATTTCTCTAAGGTCTCTTAGATCAAGGAACAACTCGAAGCTGTGGATGAAATTGTGGATAATGGTGAAGTTGTTATGACCACACTAAATGGCCTACCATGTCATGGGATTCCTTTATCCAAGGAATCTATGCAAGAAAAAAATTGGTCTCCTTCAGTAGACTGTGGGAGGAGTGTTCACAAGAAGAGGCTAGGCTTGTAGCCGGAGAAGAGAAGATGGGAAATGAAGATCAAGCTCTCATAGCAAACACCAAGAAAGGAAAGTCCAAGAGGGAGCATTCTCATGCCAAGAAATCTTCACACTACCATCAACATAAAGATAAGAAAGATCTTAGATGCTTCACATGAAATGAGAAGGGACACTTTGTTGCAGATTGTCCCAAGAAGAAGGAAGACAACAACTTCAACAAAAAGAAGAAGAACAACAAAAGGAGATATCATGCTCATGCTGTTGAGGATGATGAACCTCCCAGGAAAAAGGCTAGAGCAGAAAGTGATGACTCATATAGTGAAGATGAATATGCTCTAATATCAGGGTGAAAACGTGAAGGTGGGTAACACTTCTGTGAGAATCAAGTGCAAAACAAACGTAGCAGAGGTTATTTGGCCAAATAATAAAAGTTATTCGGCCGAATAACTACTAACGGTTCTCCATTTAATTTAACGGGGACCTCAAAGTGTGTGCGAGGCAGTGCCTGCCAGGAAACATTTCTAGGTTTGTTTGTTTATTCGGCCGAATAATTGTTCAGTTGAATAATTATTCGGCCGAATAATTGTTCGGCCGAATACTTAGTCGGCCGAATAATTGTTCGGGCCGAATACTTAATCGGCCAAACAATTATTCGGCCGAATAATTATTCGGCCGAACACATTTTCTGCATAAAAGCCCGGCCTTGTCCATTATCTGTCACTGTTTGTTGGCATTTTTTGGGACCCTACTTGTGGACCCATGGATCCCTGCCACTGTCATCGACGAGCTCGCCACCCTGCGTTTGGCGACGAGATTTCATGGATTCTCGCCATCCTGCGTTCGTCGATGACCCCCTGCGTTTTCTAATCGACCGTTTGCCAATCCACCGTTTGTCAGACCGCCAATCCACCGTTTGCTAATCAGCCATTTGCCAGTCGATGAGTTTGCCAATCCGCCGTTTTCTAGTCGACGAGCTCGCCTCACCCTGCGTTTTCCAATCCGTTAGTCCGTCGTTTTCCAATTCGCCATTTTCCATTCCCTCCTAGTCGGATTCACGTGGCGTTTGCAGTCAGTAGGTATGGTTTTTGTTTTCATTGTTGTTTTCGTTTCGTTTTATTTTACGTTTTTGTTTTCGTTTTTGTTTTTTATAAGTAGTTTAATTTGTTTTCGTTTTTAGTTGTTTCATTGTCATTTTTTAAATTTGTTTTGTATTCATTTTTAGTTGTTTAGTTTTCGTTTTCAGTTGTTTCATTTTCATTTTTTAAAATTTGCAGGTGAATCCGTTCGCTTCGTTTGGCGAGTTGGTGGTTGTTCTTGTGTGTTTGCTACGACGAAACGTGTTCAGCGTGGAGTTGATATTGCATCAATTTCTCGGGTATGATTTGAGTTTGAGTTGTTTCGTTTTGGTTTATTTTTCATACTTTTATAGTTTTGTGTTTGCTAATAAAATTTGTGGATGTTTGCAGGAAAAGTTTTTTCGTTTGGTGAGTTGGTGGTCATCTCCAGTGCGACATTGGTGTTCTTGGCTAGTTCGAGAAATTCTTGTCTGCGGGTTTGGTTAATAGGTATGCCTGTTTTCCCAAAATCTTGAGATATTTCATTAAGCATTTAGATGATAGGTTTTTAGTTAAAAAATAATAATAATAATATATTTGCATTTGATAATTAAAATTAGATTGTTTAATTTTTTTTACATTAAAATTTTATGCTCCTGATCATGAATAGAGTTCATGAACAGAGTTGGAAAACTCTGTCCATGAACAGAGTTTTTCAACTCCGTTCATGAACAGAGTTCATCAACTCTATTCATGAACGGAGTTGAAAAACTCTGTTGATGAACAGAGTTCATCAACTCTGTTCATGAACAGAGTTCATCAACTCTGTTCATGAATAGAGTTGGTAATTCATATATGGCATTCAATTATTTTTTTGTGTAATTTACTTTCAATGAATTGAAAATAATTGATTAATGAAATTTAAAGTCAAATGTTGAAGATCTTAGGGGAATAGAGTTTTTCAACTCTGGTCATGAACTGAGTTTTTCAACTCTGTTCATGAACAGAGTTGATGAACTATGTTCAACTGTGTTCATGAACATATATTTTCAATACTATTACAGTAGTTTTAGCTTTTTCTATGCATGAACTTCAAATGATTTTAATGGGGTGGTATGATGGTGGTTAGACTAATGTAAGGATTAGCTTACAATAAGTATGTAATATGACTGCAATGGGTAAATATGACCGTATTTAACCTAATGAAGTATGAATACTAGATTACCGTGATTACACCTGGTAGCAATATGTGATTTACTTATGGCATATGTTATGGAAATGAAAGCATCATTATAGCTACTATATAAATAAACATAGTACAATCATAACCATAGAACACATAAGCAATATAGATCAAGCTTTAATGGTATTGAAACTAGTATGATTAATTGAATTCGTATAAGTAACATGTGATCACAAGTTAGCAGTGAAAACGAATGGTAGTGATAGAGCAATACATGATAGTATACTAACCATTGAAACAAGCATTGAACATGGAAATAGCTGTATTCAAGCTGTTAGACATTTAATAGGGGTTGAATCACAGTAAGTAACTTGAATATTGAATATGATACGAGCCTCTATTACACTATCTCTTCATAACTTATACAAATAACATGATATGAGCTTAATCAAGCAGTTACCTTTACCTTTATAAATTATAAATCTTTTTAATATAAAACTAGTTCTGTCATAAGATAACTTTGGTCGTTTAGATAAAATATAAAACTAACAGATAAGGGAATTATAAATTATAAATTCTATGGCATTCAGTGTATGTTTTGTGATTATTTTTATTAATATTTGGATTATATCTACGTCCTTATTGAAAAACTTATCTTCTTTATTAGAGATGTCTTAAGTTTGTAGAATTAACATGTAGAATTTGAATATGTTATGAGTTGACATTTGTGTAAGTTTAGATATCATATCAAATGGAAAGAGTGGAGTATTCGAAGCGAAAGTGTAGTAGGTCATCACATTCATCCAGAGTTGGTGTCCGAATTGGTCATAGAAGGTTGTCCAATTCACCTCGATATTCGAGTTTACTGTATGGGTCACAGTCATCTGATCACCAAAAAGGTGATAGGGGTACAAATGATTCCCCTTTATCTTCTGTGGGAAAGCGTCGATCTCAACCTTCTGTCGGTATGAATATTAATGTTTCAATACATGTATAATTTGTATTTTTGTTTGTTTTGAAAGTTTGTACGAGGTTAAACACTTGACTCTGGTTATATTTGAAGTAGAGTGAGGTTCATAAGATGTGCGTAATTCTACAGAGCGGGAGGAAGATCAAGATAGGATTGTAGATGATGGAATAGGTGTGGGTGTAGAGCAGGGTCCTGAAGCTCCTCCTAGAGCTAGGACAACATATGTTCCACTAGCTGAGGGTTGTACACCCATATCAACTTATCTGTCTGATTTACCTGATGAGATTCCATGGGAAGGTGTTGTGCAACAAACTATCCTTAAAATTTGTAGATCCCGCTACGATAGGTTGAACAATGATCTTTCTATTTTGGATCTCCCTCTAGAGAGTAGACAAAGTCTAGAGATTGTTTTGGGGTTATTGCAAAAATTCATTGATGCATATGCGGAACTCGGACCAACTACGAATGGTTTTGTTCATTTGATGCAGAGGCGAAGGGAACAAGTTATGGGTCCAGACAAGTGGGAGGTTGTGAAGGAGAGAGTGACGAAAGAACATGCCAATTCAATGTTTAATTTCAAAGAAGGCCTTAAGCAAAAAATGTTGAAATTACAATATTTCAAGCATCCTGAAATTGCACATCTAATATATGATCGGTTCCTTGCAGCTTATGGTCAATTTCCATGGAACGATGAGGTTCCTAATTATTTTGCTAGATTTTTCTATGCAGAGTTTTTTTTAGGTATGAAGCCAAACTATATTGATATTCCTTTTGAATTTTATGGAGTTGGAAAGGGTCGAATATGTAATTGAAAAGGTGCTCTTAGAGACCCTACAACTTTTCGACCTCCACCCGACATCCCTCACCCACCCAGGGTTGTGGCATTAAGATCGGAGATGGAACCCACATCCCAACTTGGGACAACCGCAAGGGATTTTGTTGGTGATGGTTTAGCGTCAGCTCTTGTTGGAGTAGAAGTGGGATTGGGTCGAGAGAGGGCTCGTGCTACTATCCGTCAAAATTTTGTTTACAAAACGAATGATGAGGTAGATGGATTGAGCATCGATGATCTCAGGGCTTATGCCAAGTCTTGTCACGACATAGCTTCAGATGTGTTATCCAATGACACATCGAGTATGGGAGAGGTTTTTTGATTATGCTATGACAATCTATTTGATCTTTTATTCATTTTGAATTGAATTTTTTGTTACATGGTAATAAGTACATTAAACAAATGTATTTTGTTTGCAGTTTTCTAGAATGCTGAATGCACATAATTTTCAAGTCTCCACTAGTCAAAATGAAGAGTGTCTTGGAGAGGTATATTTATTATAATATTTATGCTTGAACTTGATATTTTATCTTTTTTTTTTAAATTTTAATAAATATCAATGTATCTTATTGTTAATTTGACTTATCCATGCAGTTTTCTTTAGAATCGAACTTTTTAGATGATTTACCATCTCTTGTCAGCTAATGATTTTAATTTTCTTGTTTTGGTTTTAAGTTAATTGCTTAATTTATTTTTTGCTTCTACTATGTTTTATTCATTAACAAAATTTAAATTTTAGGGGAGAGACCATATGGAAATTGGGGGTGAAGATGTAGGTTCTTTGATGAATGCGGATATTGGTACCGAGGTAATTTTGTTTAACTTGAATTCATCTCTGATATAAGTTTAATATTTTATATTTTTTGGATTTATTTAAAAATTGTTTAAATACTTTATTGGATTCATAAATTGCTTGTGTACATGTTGCAGCTTGGCTCTCTTAGATCCTTTGGAGCCAAAGGGAAGACTCTGGTGGAAGAAAGTGGTGGACATGCATTCAAAGAATTTGATGTACAAATTTTTTAATAATTGAATTGTTCTTTTATATATAAGTTTAATATTTTAATTTTTTGAATTTAGTTTAAAATTGTTTAAATAATTTATGATATTCATAATTTGTTTTTATACATGTTTCATCCTGGCTTGGGTCCAACGGAAGGCCCTAGTGGAAGATAGTGGTCCAGAATTATGGATAGTGGTTCTTGAACTTTCTTGTTTTTGTTGATATATATATATATATATATATATATATATATATATATATTGTAGTTGTTTTGAACATCAACGGTATTTATTTTTGGATTATACATATGTACATTGAACTCACATGTTCATGATCTTTTTTATTGGATTATATACAAGTACATGTTAATTATTTAGCATATTTGTCATTTGGTAAAATGTTTAGAATATGTTTTGCATGAATGTTTAAAATGTTAAGAATGAATGTTTGCAACTTTTGATAGGTGCAATCTAAAGTTAGGAAATGTTGAATGTTGAGAATGAATTTTATGGTAAGAATGAATGTTGAGAAAGAATGAATGGAAGGCGTCAAGAATGTTTAAAATGTTAAGAATGAACATGTTTGGAATTTTTGATATGGGTGCAATCTAAAGCTGGAATTTAATGCTGAATATTAAAAATAAATGTTATGTTGAGAATGAATGTTATGGTAAGAATGAATGTTGGGTTCAAGTGTTGAATCTTAAGAATGAATTGGAATTTTCACTTGAATGTTTAAAATGTTAAGAATGAATGTTTGGAACATTTGATAGGTGCAATTTAAAGTTAGGAAATGTTGAATTGTTAAAATGTTCAATGTTATGTTGAGAATGGAAGTTATGGAAAGAATGAATGTTGAGAAGTGTTGAATCATAAGAATGAATGGGAAGTGTCAAGAAGATTTAAAATGTTAAGAAATGAATGTTACTAAAGTTTAAAATGTTAATAAATGAATTTGTTACCAAAGTTTTAGGAAGTTTAAGAATGTTACCTGATATGAATCTTTAAGAATGAATGAATGGTAAGAATGATATATGAATTTTTGATAGAAATATGAAGTCTTAATAGGTTCAATTTCTAATGTTATGAATGAAAATCTATGAATTGTTTGATAAAATTTTCAATCCTTTGGTCGTTTGATTGATATGATGTTGCATATGTATTTCAATTTGTAACTAATATTTCTTATATATGTTCATTGTTCAGGTATTTTGTAGATGGTGAATCTCTAAATGCTGCTGAAATCATGGCAAATGGGGATAAATGATTCTTTGTTTTTGAATCACAAGTGAGGATTCCCGGATTGTGAAGTTTATGCTAAGTTAGAGCAATGAATTTTAGACAACAATTCGATGAATTTTTATCAGTTTTTTGTAAATAATCATTTCTCTAATTTAGCATAAGCTTCACAATCCAGGAATCTTTGTTTGTGATTAAAAATCAAATGATTGTTATCTCCATTTTCCATGATTTCAATTATGTGAACTTACACGTAAGAGATATATTATATTTGTGCAACAATCATTTATTTAAAATTTTATTTATGGCGAAGTAAATTAGAGAAATATGTTCAATGGATTAGATGAATACAAAATCTAGTAGGTTTCCTGGTGATTTCTCATTGGCATCGATCAATCAAAAGTAAAAATTCAGGGTAGAGTGTGGGGATAGTCACATCTGTTATCTCATCCCTTAAGTGGTCTAATAAACATATGGGGACCCGAATACAAAATCTAGTAGGTTTCTCAATGATTTCTCATTGACATCAATAAATCAAAAGTAAAAATTCGGGGTGGAGTGTGGGGATAGCCACATCCGTTATCTCATCCCTTAAGTGGTCTAATAAACATATGGGGACCCGAATAAAGTACTTTATATCACGAAATTACAAATTAAAGATAAACATGCTAATTTAAACTCTTAAGCATTTAAACTCTTATTCTAGTTCTCATTCAATATCATAGTTCTAAAATTCAATGAAAAAAATATATTGTACACAACATTTGTGACATGGACAAAAAATATATTGTACACAACAATTGACATGGACAAAAACATAGATCAATTCATTTTTGATATATAGTTAAAAACATCGCAATGGAATTCCATCTTCAATTATCCGTTCATGGTCACATATGGACAGTTTCCATTTTTTGTTTTTTAACTGTTTTTTTATGGTACTTGTAACAACCTTATTCGATATGGGTCTGCTGAAAAAAATAGCCTTTTAAAATGATGGATCCTCTCTCGTATGTAAATCCGTTGTCATTGTAGTCTTCCAATAACTTCATCTTTCCTTCAGTGCATCACATCAAATAATATTTCACATTTTCGTTGTTGTCTAAAGGTGCAATCACAACGAAAACATCTCCTGTGCAAATTACAATTGGTGTTAGCGTTTTTAAATCAATTAAATTGACTATACACATAAGGTGATGGACAAGAATGAACAATCAATTTAAAAGTCAAGCAAGTTCATTACCTTCTCTAACAAGATCTGAAATTCTATCGCCATCAGATGATATTGCTATCTCTTCTGATTCTAATTCTTATACACTTGCTAGTGGCATTTTTCCCTTTGGATTAATCTCTGTGTGTTTCCAAGCTTTTACATAGTTGTTTGTTATGTTTTCACAAACTTCTATAGATTCAACATTTTCAGTGCAAATATCACAAAAGCATGATTGCTTTCTACTGTCAAATGCAAACACATTTTGGAATGATTTTGTTTGAATAGAGTGAAGATCTCTAGTCCCATGTATGATGCTAGCGTCATATGGTATTGATCTATTTATATCTTAGACCCCAACAAACCAAAAAAACCTACACAATACATGATAAATCACAAAGAACAACTTTTAATGTTAGTGTACGTGTACTTAAAAACAAGTTAGTGTACATTTTTTTAAATTTCAAGAAATAATATAAATTAAAAAAATAGTGTACATACCTGTGCACATCTTTTGATTGTTGATTATAATCATGGCTTGGATTTAATTGACACCATTGGACAACCTCTACAGCTGAATGAAATCGTGCAGAAGAATGGTTCATTTGCCATCTTCGAAGTGCTCTTTTTACGCATGCTCTTGCACCATCATGTTCACCTTTTCCATGTCCAGTTTCAAAGAAATTCCAACGATGTTTAATGTTCAATGCTTTATGAAGTCGACATAACCAAAAAAATGATCGTAAAGATTTAAATTGATCCGCACATCCATCAGACCATACTCAATGTTCATTGAATTTAACTTCGTGTTTTTTTAGTGAATCATAGAAAATATTTTCTATACAATGTTGAACCAAATGTGTATCGTGTGTACGATCATCGCTGATATAGAAGTGATATTCTTTAATCACATCTCGTTTGTCATATGTGATTTCAATGCCATCAACATCCTATTGAGAATGTCTATATACAACATGGACAAATATCGAAACTTGGTCAAAGTGATAGTATTCACTCTGTATTTCTTTTTGTGCAGCAAATGTATAGTTTTCAGCAAAATCAACCATGAACAAAATTGTTCCGGGTGGAAAAATTTCACGAGACTGTTTGAATTGAAGATCTTGCCATCGTGCTCTATGTGAATGCTAGGTGTATTTATAAATTTCACTTTCAAATTTTTTGAGAAAATCTGTCATGCATATCTTATCTTCTAGCAAATCAATTCTTTTGGAATGTGAATCACTAGAACTTGTAGTATGATTGATGTATTCGTATCTCCTCCAATCAACATTTACATTTGACAACGATTGATCATTATCAATAGGATATTTATTGTGGAATAACACCATATTTCCACAATGATGACAATGTTTTCCATTGACACATTTCTTATTATAAAATACTTCATCATGATTTCTCTCACATAGAATTTGAGATATGAATTTACGTATTGTGGGCGGAGGTGGTGAATTTGTCCAAAACATTTTACCAAATTCAAGAAACGCGTCATAATATAACTGACATTGCACATGATAATGGCAACAACATGTGTCATCTATAGTAATAGGTCTAACATACCATGGTTTTTGTTGCACAAATGTAGTGATTGATATATTAATTCCACGATGATCTTCCTTGAATTTATTGAACAATTGCACTTGTGTCATGTCCATTATATGCTTTGGTTGGCTTTCATATACATTTCGTGATATTCTTTTGCATATCACATCTCTTGAATTTGGTGAAACTCGAGCATGTTCCAACCAATATTCCCGTATAATATCTTTAACACCTGCTCCCATTCTATCTTTGTAAGGTTGTCTACAAATAATTGCCCAGCAAGCAAGTTCATTATTTTCATCTATTTGCATTCTGAATTTGCTATGTTTGTATAATGTCTTTCTTGATGTTCCAACTGCTTTTGCTGGTTCTTTTGTCAAATGCTTTTGTTTAGTACTAGCTGAAAGAATTGTTGTATGAATTGCTTTATGTGCAGCACTGATATCTTTCTTCCTAGATTTTTCAAATTTCTTTATTGCATCACCTATATTTTCTATCACATTTTGTTTCAATTTCGACTCTTTTGTCATCTTGTAAATACCCAATAATGATGTAGCACCTTCTAACTTCTTTGACACTAATAAACATCTCAAAATTTGTGCTTGTTCTACTATTGAGTAATCCTTGAGAACTTCATCATAAAATTTTGTAGCACGATATCGTGCAATATGTATTGGTAGTTTCTCTCCATATTTGTCGTAATCAATGTCTTTTAACATTTCATCATCAAGGGTGAAAGTACCTATACATCAAGTTAAATTTAATTTAACATATATCCAAAAATACAATTCATTATAAAAAAATGAATTTGGAAAATATATGATATATACATACTAGGTCCAATTTCTGGATCTTGAACTTGATCTTCAATATTGACTTCATCGACATTAGCATGTAAATCACTATTTTCATCTTCAACAATGGTCTCTTCAACTTCAATTTGTTCTTCTTGTACTCTATTTTCAATTTCCATTTCCTCAACATTATCATGTAAATGTGTATTTATATCTTCAATAATTCTCTCTTCCGTTTCGTCAACCCTTTGTTTTTTGACATTATATCTGAGTTTTTGTTTTTCTCTATTAGCATCATCCTCACGTTTACGATCACCTTTTTTTTTTACATTTTCTCTTATTTCTCATGATTGTTTAATATGTAGTTGATAAATTAAAGAATCATCACTTTATAGTAAAAATAAATAAATTAAGATTTAAAAATATTTACGAAATTTAGAAAAACATGAACTGAAATTTACTTCACCTTATAAAAATCTTGTAAGAGTCTTTTGAAGAAGATCTCTTTGGAATTAAATTTCCTTTGAAAAAACTCTTCGAACATAAATCTTCTTTGAAAAAAAAATTTTTGGAAAGAAATAAGAACTCCTTGACAATAAATCACCTTTGAAAAAACCCATTGGAAAATAATAAGAACACCTTGTAAATAAATATTCTTTGTAAAAACCATTGGAAAAAAAAAATATCTTTGAAAAAATATGTAGGAAAGAAGCCATTAGGAAAAAATATTTTGGAAAAAAAATTATTTGTAAACATATCTTGGAAAAAACCATTGTAAAGAAATAACTCATTTGCAAAAATACTTTGAGTAAACAATTCTTTGAAAAAACCCCTTTCAAAGAAATAAGAAGTGCAAAACTACCTTGGAATAAAACCCTTTCCAAAATACCTTATCAAAACAACTATTTAAAAAAACTCCTTTCAAATAAATAAGAAGTGCAAAACTACTTTGAAAAAAAACCCTTTGCAAAATACCTTAGCAAAACAACTATTTGAAAAAACCTCTTTCAAATAAATAAGAAGTGCAAAACTACCTTGGAAAAATACCCTTTGCAAAATACCTTAGCAAAACAACTATTTGAAAAACCCCCTTTCAAAGAAATAAGAAGTGGAAAAAAACCCTTTGTAAATTACCTCACCAAAACAATTCTTTGAAAAAATCCCTTTCGAATAAATGAGAAGGAAAAAATACATTTTCTTTGCAAAAATACTTTGGAACAAACACTCTTTAAATATAACCCTTGGAAAGAACTTCCTTGGAAAGAACCCCCTTGGAAAGAAACATTATTTACATAAACCACTTTGCAAACATGTCTAAGAAAAAAAATATTTTGAAAAAACTCCTTGCAAAAATGCCTTAAGGAAAAAAATCATTTACAAAAATGCCTTAGAAGGAGACTTATTTACAAAAATGCCTTACAAAAAAACTCCTTCAATGTGCCCTATGGAAAAAAATGAAAAAATCCATTTCAAATAAATGAGAAGGAAAAATACATTTTCTTTTCAAAAATACTTTAGAATAAACACTCTTTAAATACAACCCTTGGAAAGAAACATTCTTTGCATATACCACTTTGCAAACATGTCTAAGAAAAAAAATATTTTGAAAAAACTCCTTGCAAAAATGTCTTAGAGAAAAAAATTCTTTACAAAAATGCTTTAGAAGAAGACTTATTTACAAAAATGCCTTACAAAAAAACTCCTTCAATGTGCCCTTTGGAAAAAAAAGAAGAAACATACTTTGTAAAAACCTCTTTTGCAAAAAATATCTTCTTTGAAAACCCTTTCAAAAATAGTTTGACAAGAAATATGCGAAGTTAAAACATGCAAAAATAATGAATCAATTTAGGTTTATTTATACGAGTATAGAAAATGTTTTTTTTTTCCCGGCCGACGAAATTTTTTTTCGTTTTATTATTCGGCCGAATAACCTTTGCTATGATTGATGGTGCCGTTACGGAAAAAGATTATTTAGCCGAATAATTATTTGGCCGAATAATCTCTGAAACATGGAAACTTAGCGATTATGCAAAATTTTCAGGTTTATCCATTTTCGAAAGGGAAAAACAACCTCTTACACTACAAAACGAATGTCGGACTTGGTACCATTAGGTTCATATTTGAATCTACTTTACGTGGGTATAGATTTTGTTGTGTATAGATAAGAACTGATATTTTTAATCTTTTATTTTCGTAACATGTGTCGAGTTTGGATTCATCTTTTTAAAAAAATGGTGAAAAGAAAAATCCATAATTTTAAAAATACACCACCCAAAAAATTGAAAAAATGTGGGATTCTTAATTGGTGTGTCTACTTCAAAAGGGTGTTCGTAGATTTGTTATTTTTAGAGTCAATTGAGATAAAAGTGGCACAACAAAAAACATGTTGAAAATCGACTAAGTTTCCCCATTGATCGACTTTAAAAAAATATAATAATTAGTATATAGATTCATTGGTTACAAACTTATAGTCAGGAAATAGTACATTGTGTGTAAATTGTCGTAACATTTTCTGTTTTTGCAAAAAACAAGTCTAACAGCAATTTTACTGGCGCAACAAATCATGACTATTTTGTAGTCTTTTAATTTTATAAGAACACACTGTCAAACATTTGTGAAATTGACATATCAAATCTCAATAAAAAAATTGAAAAAATTATGAATAGAAAGCTAACATAATTCTCTAAAAGTTTTCTTTTTACTGCAAAGTGAAATTCTAAACAAAAATATCACTTTTCTTCGCCCAAAGTTGAAAAACATGAAAAAACCAGAATTATTTTCTCACGAGACCCCCCAAAATAGACACCTATCTTCATTTTTTCACCCCTCAGCCCTCACAAGTACTATCTTTCATGGATGTAATGATTGGCTTATTGATAGTGGGGCTTCCAAACATATGAATGGCTTTAAAGAATCTTTTGTAAACCTATCTGAACATGAATCACCCCATAAGGTAAAATTTGGGGATGACTACCAATATCCTATCAAAGGAAGTGGTGAAGCTTCTTACAACCTAGACTCTGGAAAGTTTTTGAAAATGAAAGAGATTCTATATGTACCTAGGATCAACAAGAATCTACTCTCCATATATGCATTGGATGCAAAAGGCATGAGGGTTGCATTTGTAGATGGATAAGTACTCATGTGGCCAAAGGGTAAGACCATAGATGACGCAGTAGTGATTGCAGAGCAAGAGGGAGGACTATACAAATTGAAGGGACAACCTGAACATGCCATGGTACATGAATCCATGGAACCAAGTAAACTTTGGCATAGAAAGCTTGCACATGTGCACTATAGAGCACTACCAATTGCAAGCAAAGCAGTTGAAGGTCTTCCTGAATTCCAGTCAAAGTATGAAGATGTTTACAAAGGATTTGCAAAAGGAAAGAACACAAAGAAGAAAATCACAAGCAAGTAAGAAAAGAAAAAGGAATTATCCACTCCGATGTATGCAGTCCGATGTCATCTAGTTCTTTGAGTGGGTATGTACACTATGGTTCTTTCATTGATGACTTATCTGGGAAGACTTGGACTTATTTCTTGAAGAACAAAGATGAAGTATTCAACAAATTCAAGGAATTCAAAGCCTTGATAGAAAACCACACTGAAAAGAAGGTCAAGATCTTTAGATCTGACAATAGCGGAGAATTCACTTCAAGGGACTTCAAGAAGTTACGTAGAGATTAAGAGGGAGTTGACCACTCCTTACAATCCACAACAGAAAGGAGTAGAAGAAGCTACTTCAGATTTGGACTTCAACAGATCCTGCAAGGAAGCAAAGATTCAGAGGGAGTCCACCCAACAAACAAACAAAGATAAGTATTTGAATTGTCATTTCTTGTATATTCTATTTGTTTAAATAATGTTGTTCAATGATGTATATGCTTATGTTCCTAGACTTAGGTTGTGTATTATGCATATTAGAATATTTGCATTAATGAACAAAATACTACTAATATAGTGATGGGTATGTGGCCTATGGCACTGTGCAACATTCCATTGCTACTTATCTAGAATGAAACCTCTTTGCTGACATGTTGGGAGCTGTGCACACTCTTAACAATGTTCTGGTAGAGATTGGAAGGCATCTAGAAAGTTACAGGATATGGATAAATGTTGTATTGAAACATTGGCTAAGATAATTGCATGATTGTATGACATATTTATTTATGTGTGGGAATTTGTTCTGAAAACTATTGGATGTTTTCTAATAATGCAATTTAACTTGTTTTGTAGGAAAGATCGTATACCATCACCTACAAAAGAAGGACTACAACATTTGCTTAGAAACAAAGTTATCTATTGAAGATATTGAAGATATTGAAGTTCCCAAGATTCGGGAAAAATGTCATGATCGAGGAGTACTAGTCGATCATGAAGAATGATATTTGGGATGCAGTCCCAAGAGCTGAAGGGAAGTCAGTTGTGACTTCCAAATGGATCTACAAGATCAAGCATGCTGTAGATGGAAGAATAGAGAAATATAAAGCAAGATTTGTAGCTCATGGCTTCTCCTAGAAAGAGGGAATAGATTATGAAGAAACTTTTGCTCCTGTATCCAAGTACACTTCCATTAGATCAGTACTTGCTCTGGCTGTAGTGATGAAATGGAAGATACACCAGATGGATGTCAAGACAGCTTTCCTGAATGGTGTAGTCGAAGAGGAAGTGTATGTGGAGCAGCCACTTGGGTTTGAGACATATGATAGGGAGTCATACATGTGTCGGTTGAAGAAAGCCTTGTATGGCTTGAAGCAAGCTCCTAGGACTTGGTATGGTAGGATGGACAACTTTCTATCAAGTTTAGGCTTTACCAAAAGTAAAGCAAATTCGAACCTTTACTACAAGGTTGAGGAAGGTAATCTAGTGATACTACTTCTGTATGTGGATGACCTGTTTGTTATAGGAGAAGATAGTTTGATTGCTAATACCAAGACAAAGCTTGCTACCGAGTTCGAGATGAAGGACTTGGGGATGGTGCACTATTTTCTAGGCATGGAGGTGTGGCAAAGTGGATATGGGATCTTCCTTAGACAAGGAAAGTATGCAGTAGAGATCCTGAAGAAGTTCGGGATGATGGACTGCAAGGCCATGGACACACCTATGGCATTGAACCTAAAGCTTCTGTGTGATGCTTCATCTGATCCGGTTGATGTCACTATGTATCATCAAATGATTGGGTCATTGATGTACCTGACAAACACGAGACCAGATATTTGCTTTGCGGTGAACACATTGAGCCAGTTCCTGACAGATATGAGGAGTGTTCACCTCGTTTCTATAAAGCATATTCTAAGGTACCTGAAGGGTACAGTTGAATATGGGCTCAAGTATGATGCAAATCAAAAGTTTAACCTGCAGGGTTATGTTGATTCAGATTGGGTAGGCAGTGTTGCAGATAGGAAGAGCACTTCTGGGTGATGCTTCAATATGGGATAAGGTGTGATCTCTTGGTTTAGCAGGAAGCAATCCTGCGTAGCACTGAAAACAGCCGAAGTAGAGTATGTTGCAGTTTGTTCAACTAGTTGTGAGGAAGTATGGCTCAGGAAGCTACTATCTGAGTTATTTGATCTCCCATTGGAGGCTACTGGTATCTTTTGTGACAACCAGAGTTGTGTGAAGCTGTCTGAGAACTCGGTGTTCGACAACAGGTCGAAGCACATTGAGATTAAATATCACTATATTAGGGATATGGTGCAGAGAGGAGCAGTGAAGCTCCTGTATGTTGCGACGGATGAGCATATTGCAGATGTGCTGACAAAACCACTAGCTAGAGTGAAGTTTGAGTATTTCAGAGAGAGGCTTGGTGTTCTTCAGATTGACGACACTTCGAGGAAGAAGTGATGGACACATTTGCTGGAGCCATTCCAAGCATGATGAGAGGAGGATCCTTCACATGGTTGTGGATGTAAGCATTGGATGATGAGCATTAGGATGATGCTCTAGTTACTGCTCTGTATATGCATCATGTTGGATGCTTGGTATGATCAGTTGGATCATGTATATGTATATGCATCATGTTGGATGCTTGTTATGATCAGTTGGATCATGTATTTGTGTATGTATCAATTGGATACATTATCATGATCAGGTAGGTCATGTATGATGATATGTATCAGGTAGATACATGATATGCATCAAGTGGATGCATCGATGACCAGGATGATCACACTATGATGACATGCATCAGGAGGATGCCTTGACATGATTAGGTGGATCATGAATGATGAGTCCGAAGACACAGATGCACAGTGCCTTTTTGACATGGTGGTAGATGTGTTCTCCCATGTGCATTGATGTAAGTGCAGAGCCTTTCCGAAGTGGTGGTAGATGTGTTCTCCCATGTGCGTTGATGTAAGTGCATAGGTGTTCTCCCATGTGCGTTGATGTTAGTGCAGAGCCTTTTCGACATGGTGATAGATGTGTTCTCCCATGTGCGCTGATGTAAGTGCAGAGCCTTTCTGACATGGTAGTAGATGTGTTCTCCCATGTTCGTTGATGTAAGTGGAGAGCCTTTCCGACATGGTGGCAAATATGTTCTCCCATGTGCGTTGATGTGAGTGCTAAGCCTTTCCCGGATGGTTGGAGGAAAGTCCTTCCATTCCGGTGAGTGTAAGTGTTGTGTTGTGTGCATCTGGATTGTGCTTCTTGGACGATGATTAGTATGATTATGAGTATCAAGATGATACTCCGTGGTCATGGACAGGTTGTGAAGTTACATGTAAAAGATCCTGGGAGATTCGATAGGTTGAACAGTATGCTCGTAATCAGTCCTAGGATGCTCTTTCAAGGTTTTGTTGATGCATGTAATCAGTCCTGAGGATTCAACAGTATGGCCAGTGATTATGAAGACCTACCGATGGTGGGCCTACATCCAATATGAAAAAGGATTGGCTCTGTAAAACTTCCTATGACGACTAGATCGAAGATTGATTGAGATAGCAGTAGCAGTGATGACGACGGTGATTCGATGACGACAATCCAGTGACGATGATCCAGAGAAGAAGACTTGTGCTAGCAGATCTGTGTCGAGAAATACCTTCCTAGTTAAGAGGGAGTATTGATGTATATGTAACTTCAAAATGTATTTCACCTATGTATATTGTACTCCTATAGAGATGTTATTATTCCTCTATACGGAAGTGTCATCATTTGTATTGACAAGTGTCGTAACTTGCTGTGATGGGTTATTAGACCACCAAGTGTGGGGTCTTCCTGGATTAATGTAACCATGGGTTATTAGACTGAGTTAGACAAGTCGTCCCTGTTAGTTTATTGGGAAAGACAGGACAAGTATAAATAGAGATCAGGAGATCTCTATTTGATCATCTCATTAATCACTCTTACATCACTCGGAAAGTGGCTCACTAGTTGAAGAGGAGGAGTAGCTACTAGTAGAAAACTATCTCTTGTACTTTGTTGTATCATTGCTCTTTCTATATTTGAGGAAGTTGTGGGGTTTTTCACCTTTATGGTTTTACCCAGTGAAACTCTGTGTGTCTATTGTCTCATGTAATTGCTTGGAGTGATTGATATGCATTGTTATACTTGATACGATGTACATGTTATTCTCTCAGTAAAGATCCTAGAGTATATTGAATTAATGCTAAAGAATTAACAGCAAAGTTGAATTTTATTTCATCCATCAGTACATACTCAACAGATTTAGAAAATCAGATCCTTGAAGGGATTGAAATGGATGAGAAATATAGAAAATTACAAGAAAAGTCAGCAAATAGCAATTCTGAAAATTCTATGGCAGATTACAGTTTAAAGGAAAATGGACTGTTATTGTAAAAAAACAAATTGTATGTACCCAAAATACCAAAAGTAAAAATTATGATTTTAGATGAGATGCACAAAAGTCATTATTTTGGTCATCCAGGTCATTAGAAAACCATTACTATGTTACGGAAAGAGTACTATTGGCCCAGAATGAAGGATGAAGTAGCAGAATATATAGCTAAGTGTTTAGACTATAAAAAAATGAAGGTTGAACATCAGCATCTGGCTGGACTGTTACAACCATTTCCTATACCTAGTGGGAAATGGGAGATTATAAGCATAGATTTTATTACCGAACTACCCAAAAATCAGAAACAAAATGACTCCATCATGGTGGTAGTGGATAAACTCAATAAGGAAGCACACTTTATACCTGTAAAAACTACTCATAAGGCTCCAGACATTGCAGAAATCTTCATGAAATAGATTTTTCGATTACATGGGATACCAAAAGTGATGGTTTTAGACCGTGATTATAATTTTACTGGAAACTTTTGGAGGTCTTTGTTTAAAGGCTTGAATACAAGCTTAAACTTCAGTACAACATTCCATCCACAAACGGATGGACAAACAGAAAGAGTGAATCAGGTATTGGAAGACACGCTTAGGATGTATGTTAAGGATCAGCCTGGTAAGTGGGAGGACCACTTGCATTTAGCAGAATTTTCATATAATAACCATTATTATGCATCAGTCAAGCTTAGCCCTTTTGAAATTCTTTATGGTAGGAAATGTGATACACCTGCTTCTTGGAATGACCCAGTAAATAGAGTTATTTTAGGACCTGAATTGTTGCAGGAATTAGAACTAATTGTGAAATAGGTACAAAGAAATCTTAAAGCTTCCCAAGATAGGAAAAAGAGTCAAGCGGATCTTAGAAGGACTCATAAAGAGTTCCAGGTTGGTGAACATGTTTTTCTTAAGGTAAGACTGAAAAAGAGTTCATTGAAATTGGGAAGCTGTGCCAAGTTGGCACCCAGGTATTGTGGTCCTTTCAAAATTTTGTCAAGGGTTGGACTCGTGGCATACCAACTGGATTTGCCACCAAATCTAAAGATACATAATGTTTTTCATATATCATTTTTAAAGAATTATGTACATGATGCTACTCTTATTGTAAATTGGAATGATGTACAGGTGGGACAAGATGGTGATCTTCAGGTGGAACCAGATTGTATCCTCGAAAGGAGGGAAACTCTACTCCGAAATCGCACCATTGGATAGGTAAAGGTGCAATGGAAGCACCTTAGCCCAAAAGAGGCAACCTGGGAGTTGGAGAATAGTATGCAAGCAACATATCCAACTCTGTTTCAGGAACACTTAGAGAGTGATTGAACAACATCGAGGACGATGTTGAGACATAAGTGGAGGTGTATGTCACCTACCCAAATTTTGAGAATATTTATTTTATTGAAAAATACTTTATGTTAAATTATAATTACAAAGTTTTTTAATTATGACTAAGTTTGGTCAAGGATGATTGTAATTACTGATTATTACTATTAAATAAATTAAAATAGGAGACAAACACCCAAGGGAACTGCTAAAAGAGTGTTCACTGACCGACTAGGAGGAATGGAAGCTGTTAGAAGGCATGGGATAGATGGAAACATTTTCACTCCACCACTAGCTGTTGGTTATGGGACAACTACCCCTAAATTTGTGGCATTATCCCCCGAGTGGGTGGAAAAGAGAAGTCAGCTCATTAATGGCCAGTTAACCACTAAAAGGCCTAGGCATCCTAGATAAGGAAATTCGAATTGAGCAAGCAGTTCCTACAATATTTTCTATAGAAATATTTCCTCAAGTGTATCAAGTGATCACTGAGAGATTCGAATAGGGAGGCTATGTGAGAGTGCAATTGTGAGTTTTCTAGTTATTCTAAGAAGGAAAACTAGAGGTGCTGGTGCAAGTCTTTTTTACTGTTGATTCTTTATGACTGGATAATCTATATTCTATTGCAAGTTGATGAACGAAGGCTTCTAGAGACTCTTCTTCCTAGTGGTTCAGTGAACAGGCTCGGGGGTCCTAAGGCAAGTAACATGGCTGTCTCTAGGAATAGGTTTGGTGGAACAGGTTCCTTGGACTGTTTGTTTCTCCTACAGTCAACTAGGTTCTATTATTCTTACTTTTGTTTATAGCTAAATGTTTTTTTACATGGTAGAATTATTAATTACAGTTATACAGAAGAAACTATTTTATTTTATGACTTAAGGATGACATGTTTCAAGAATGATTAAGTAATTTAATTGAATGATTTAATTCTTTTATGTATTTTTCCCATAATGTTATTTGTATAGTACTCTAGTACAGAAAAGTAAAAATTAATAGTGATGAGTGATAGGCAAAATGCCATTTGAATGGATAGATAAAATACAGTAGTATTTCTATTAAATTCTGTCATTTCAGTCATAAGTTAAAATGCATGAAATAGTACAGCATAGTATGAACAGAAGTATAGCATTTCCTCTATGTTCTTAAATAAAAGAAAAACACATTTTATTTATGCACAGATCTATATTTTCCATTTGAATTCTATCTATTTCAGATAGTAACAATATGCATCTCAATATTATAAATTCAATGTTTTCAAGCAATTATATTCTAGAAATATATAGCAGCTGCAAAACTATTCTCTATACAAAGTGTTACTTACAAATAATAAATAAGCATTATCACTATATATCACATCTATATTTAATATAGATTTCACTCATTAATTATAGATACTTTCACTATAGAATCAAACCCTAGGAATTTACATACCAGAGATTCTAAACATTTATTTAGTACACAGTTCAATAAACTTCTCATCAAGCCATTCATGGCAACAATAGACAATTATCTATGAAATTATAGCAGACCTGTATCTAACCCTAAACAACATTTCATTTAACTTACTATATTTTATTCATGTCGAAATTACCAACAAGACACTTATTATCACTTAGTAGAAATCACAATTTTAGTATCAATGTCTGACAAATAGTCTTACAACCCTAACAAGAAACATACACAGTATCGAAACCATTTCATGCACAAGTTAAGGCCCAGTCTCGGGTTCACAATCTCAGTACAAGCAAGACTGCCAACAAAACCTACAGGGTAGGGTTTCACTCATCGAAACGAGATCGAACCTCATGGCATTGCCATTTCAAAACAATACGAAGACCAAACCTTACCAAATCATTATTTTAAACTTGAGTTCCAAAAACGATAATGAAGTACAGGTCTATCTATCAACAGTTATGCAACCCACTACTTTCGGCCAGAGACAACTATTGTTGTTCGAAACCAAACCAACAGTTTTACAAATGATTCTCAACCATTATTTAAACAAAACATTTAAATACAAAAGGAGCCATTGTCTTACAAGTGCAAGTGAACCCTCGACTCTTGATTTCACATTCAACAGAATAACCAAAATTCGACAAAGTTTACATTGCGTACCTCTCAAGGTTCCAAAATTACATAGGGTGTTTCCCTTAAAAGTACAAAAACAAGCTCAAGACGATGCAACAATCATTATAGAGCCTAATATGAACATGAAACCGAGGGTTTATCCTCTTTACAATATTGTATGAAATTAAAACACAGAACTCAACCATTACTCTGAATAGGGTCGTATATTTTCCAACTCTCGTCACATTGTAATCACTAGCCAAACTATGCCAAAGGCACCTACGAGGTTTCAAGAACCACCGAGGCTTACCAGGAAGTAGTTGTAGCATCCCCATTCCAAATCTTGATCATAGAAATCCTCCAACGCAGTATCACCTGCCATTGACAATTTAAAAAGGGTTAAAACAAGAAAAGCGCAATGTAACAGCAATTTGACGATGTGATTTTTAATAACACTGAAGAGCTTGTGAGCCAGCATGTAAACTAGAATTGGAACCAAAATATCCATACATCCAGTAACGTGTTTTGCAAGGAAGTACTTAGTATTTTCATATTACATTGACGATGAATTGAAAGACACATGTACTGTTAACTCATATTTTTTCATAGAATTTCTTACCTGTGTTTTGCACATGGAAACAAATCAAATGCCTTAGCTAAACATAGCTAACTAAGCCCCAGGGTACCTCGTAGGACCCCTTCGTCATCATACGAAAAATCTGTCAGCACATTATCAAGAACATCATAATAATACAAGCCTATGTACAGCATGTAATTGCATTTAGAACTTAAGCAGATTGGAAGATTGTATTCTTGTGTATAATCATAAAAGATCTTTCGTTAAAGAGATTAGCATCCATTTAAATCTGAAATAGCAAATACAAATACATCATATTTTATTTTGAGAAATTTGACATGTCATCGTTATTAATTATCATATTTAAGAGATTTAATTATTTTATATGTTCCGCATTAACAACTTCCATAATTATTGCTATTTTAATTTTTTTTTAATTTTTGGTATTTTACGGGATGTTACACAATGATCCACAAGCTAATAATCAAGATAACCAGCATACAGGTGACCAAAACACTGAACATCACGATTCATCTAGTCACACAATATCCCCTCAATATAACCTTGATTCATTATTCAAAGAAATAACTCAAGATCAACCCAACATTGCAACTGGTGGACCACCACCCACTCCTCCTTCATCATCATCCTCCTCATCTGAGGAATCTTCAGAAAGTGAAACAACCTCTAGCTCTTCATCATAAGAAGAACCAATTGCACACCAAGGCCAAAACAGACCTTGGCTTGACCAAGATGTTGTATTTGTTGTTGGGGATCAACATAGATAGCCAAAGAACCCTGAAAAATGGCTCCCTAAGTATAATATAGATGGAAAATCACCTGCACTTGATCATATCAAAACTTTTATGCAGGCCATTAGACTTAGGAATGCCATTCATGAAGATGTAGTTTGCAGATTGTTCCCCTACACATTTGAGGGAAAAGCATCTACATGATACTTTGCCTTCGAGGCCCGATCCACACCTTCCTGGGATGAATTTGAAAAACATTTGATTCAAAAGTTTGCAGATGAAAATCAGAGCTAAAGAGAGGGTGACAAATTATAATAAAAAAATTTCTTACTTAAAGGATAGAATCCCTTCCACTTTTCTTCCCGTTGAAGAACTATTGGTTGCTTATTATGTTAAAGGCTTTCCAATTCCCATTTCTATGTGGGTCAAGAGGGCACACAAAGATAACTTGCAGGAGCCTTTTGCAGAAGCCATCGAGTTTGAGAAAGATATGTTTTGTCTAAAAGATAACCCTGATGCCTCAGCAAAACAACCTTCCACTTCTTGCAAGAAACCTGGTGATCTCCCTAAACCCACTATACAGAACAAAGATTCTTTTGAAATGAACGACATGAAAAAATTTCTTCAAAAGGTATCTAACAAAATGGTAGACCTAAAGAATACTAATACAGAAAACCAAACCAACAATAGAGGATTCAATAGACCATCTTTTAGGAGGCCTTATAAAACACCACAAAACCAAGTACCACCTAACCCTGATGAGGGGTTGAATTCTAAATAAATTCTTTCAATTTTCAAATCTTTCGTTCCTGAAACTCACAACCCTCCTGAACACAACGATGATAATCCAAGAGAAAATGAGGAACTTGAACCTTCAGATGAAGAAGAGGATCCATAGATTAATGCCATCAGTTACTTCTCAGAACTCCCCATGGAAGAAGAGGAAGATGATCCTGAGGCTGTCTTTAATATCCAACATCCCTATAACAAAAGAAGTAAAGGACAACCTACACAGGAAGCTTGCCATTCCACATCCACTCCAAACAGAAGAAAAACAACACCACCAAAGGAAACTGTAATTCATGAGGTAGAATATGGTCCCATATATGACTTGAAAAGAGTAAAATCCAATATCTCTTTCTTTGAACTTTTGAAAATCCCTTCCATGAGAGACATTCTACCAAAGAGTATGATTATAAACAAACCTAGGGAAGCTTAGAATAAAAATTTAGAGACATACCCAAAAAATGGTAACCTGTCATGTCCCCATTTTGGCCCCCTTTGTATTAAATCGTAAATGATGTAAATACTGATATTTAATCATGGTGAGGAGCTCAAGGCCAAAGCCCCACCATTTATTTTGCGTTTATGTATCAGCAATTAAACTAGACGCTTATGACTCTTGTGCTAGATGGGCACAATGTAAATGAGACATCATGTAAATACGAATTTTAATGAAAAATACCCATAACTAGCTATGCAATGCAACAAAGAGATGGGGCATGATTCTACAAGGAATAGGGAGGGAAATTATTCAAACCCTTGAGCCAATGGTGTTAATCCATGTGTCAATGGGGAAACCCATAAACCACCAACTACCCATTTTGTCTCATGCACCCAATCATTTAATTCTTCCAAAGATTGGTTGGGGCAGTTATTGTCTTGGAATTGGGGCAGTATGGTAGCCAGATTTTCGTGCATGGGCAAGCCATCAACCTGAAAATCATATTTTTGGCTTGCTAGGCAAGAAAACCCCCACGAAATGCTTCCTAAGGAATTTCCTCATGCATTACGTCCTTCCTCTCACGCAGACTGAGCTCACTGGAAGTTATCCTCATGTTTTTCACCATAATCCTGCGTTTTTCCATGCCCAGGAACTCGCTTTTAGTATTTTGCAGCAGTTGGGGAAGGAGGGACGCGATTTTGGACTGAGGGAGAGGTCGTTTTTGCCCTTGGGGCGTTTTTCTGGAATGGGTTACTCTCCTAGTCGAATTTTCCTAGTTGCCAATTCGTTTTGAGTCTACCCACGTTTTTCTGAAGCTCAGGAAACCCCACCTCATGCATTCCACTGTTGAAACATTTTTCTCATGCTCAGCAAGTGTAGTTTGGCTTTTATGAGCATCCTTGTTTGATTTGAACCTGTAAGCAAGAAAATGGAGTGGTAGTGGACATAATTAGCTTGATAAACCTAGTGTAGGGAGTAACCTCTCAAGAAGATCAAGAGGGCTGGCTACTTTTCTATGCACACCCTGAGAGCAGTAGAAAGGAAGGAATGGCTTGGGGGACTGTGTGGCAGTGAAGAGAATACTTCCTGGTGTTGGGTGTGTAGGCATTGTGAGTGCCAAGCTGAATAGATCTGGGAGGGGTACCCATAGATCTGTGGTTGAGCTCACTAGCTTAGCAATTCTTCCTTTCCATCTCCTAACAGCCTGATAAACCCAATTGTAGATTGGCTTGGCTCATTTTGGTGTATGCTTGGCTATGTGTGAGTCTGTTGTTCCCTGGTTCCTTGTAGAGATCATGCCCAGCTCGGGGGTGGCGTTGGTGCTGAGAGATTGAGGAGCACACTGGCCTACAGTTGGGTGGAACGTTGTAGTTGCATAGCCAGTTGCTTGGGGCTACTGTTATAAGATAAGTATTCTCCTGTATATTCTTGAAATTATTTAATTGATGGATATCTGAATGTATGGTGATGGTGTAAATGATGTTACTTCCGCCGTGTTATAAAACTAGTTATGCATCTACATCTCTCTGTTATATTATGTGAATGCTTATGTAATAAGTTCATGGGGCTAGATGCCTAGTTTAGTATCACGTCCGTTCTGCACTTTCATATGTATATGTATATTTTCATTTTAATTTGAATGTTTGTTTACTATGTACGGGGCTGGATGCCCGGTTTAACATCACAATCCTCTCCATCTAGCTGGTATGATGGGAGGGGACGTGACATAACCAGAAACCAAGGGGTAAGGAAACACCTCCTTTGTTTCTCACCTTTGAAATATTTAATAGGAATGTTCATAATTGTATGATAGATTCAAGGGATTTCTCTAATGTCATTCCCTTATCTGTCTACAAAAAGATGAATGCTTCTTGGGAGCCTTGCCCAACTCAAATTGTTCAACTGGATCGATCAAAGGTCAAGGTAGTAGGAGAACTCAAAAATGTGTTGTTAACACTGTCTGTTGATCCTCGGATCCACCAAACTGTAGATATTGTTGTGGCAGATATACCTGATATGTATGGTATGTGGTTGAGCAAGGATTGGTCAGAAAAGCTAAAAGGCTATTTCGCTACTAACTGGTCCCATTTATGGCTTCCTTATAATGGGAGACCCAATAAAATCAAAATTAGTAGGGAACCTTACATGAAACAAATTGTCACTGATTTGAATGATCCTAGTGAGCCTACTATCTATTTCAGCTCACATATAGAACATTACACCTTTGACACATTTTTGGGGGATTTTCTTGCAGATGCATCACCTGTTGAGAATGTTCAGAATCAGTCTCAGATTGTCAATCTTACTTCTATTCCATTCTCTACCACTATTGTATTAATTTATACATTGTAAATACTAATTTTAGGATAGATTCGAATGCATGGACTCTTTTCTTTGATGGCTCCAGATCCAAGGATTGAGCTGGTCCAGGATGTGTTTTGATAGACCCCAAAGAAACCAAACTCATGATTTCTTGCATACTTGAATTTGAGTGTAGAAATAACATTGTTGAGTATGAGGCTCTAGTCCAGGGAGTCAAGAAAGCAATTGACGTGGGTGCATAGGTGATTGAATGTTATGGAGACTCTGAAATCACTGTTAAATAGGTGAGAAACAAAATCCATTGTTTGTCTCCCCATTCAATCAATTATCAAAAGCTTGTAAGGGATTTAACTAATTCTTTCATTGCATTCAACATTAACTCGGTCCCAAGGTCTAAGAATTTTGATGCAGACCTGTTGGCTAAGACAACATCCAGATTGATTCCTCTAGAAGGTTTTTCTCCTAACACGTTTTCTATTGAACTAATTTACAGACCTTCTATTCCTGACAATATAACTAATTGGAAGGTGCTTGATGATGACCAGCAGATTTTAGACTTTCTCACTACCCAGGACACTTTTTCAGAATGTAGCAATAGATGAAGCCGAACATGAGAAGTCTTTATTTGATCCTTACCTCCCTTCCAATCTTATCCCCAAGTCAGTTATCAATTTGGAGAAATATTATGATCTACAAGATAAGTTCAAGCACAAAATCAATTGCAAAACCCAGAGTTCATTCCTCAATGTAGTAAAACACATGTTGATGTACCAGTTAAATCAATGGCATTTATTGTCCATTTGCAACATGAAAACTAAACACAAAATTTAGTTCAGTTCATGCACCAAGAAATTATGTTAATACAAAATCGAATATTTTCAGTTTCAGTAGCTTCCCAGATCACCCAATACAAACTAGAGAATCTCCCTTTGCAATTGATGGTTGTAAATTTTGTGGGAACATTATAGCTAGCCATGTAGGGTTCTTAAACCCTACAATAAAACATATTGAAACATATCTTGCCTGCAACTCCTCTTGTGGAACATTGGCAGTCCCTTCATTGCATCCTTTACATGATAATACCAGTGTCTGGAGCCCAGAAAGAGCCAACATGAAAATAGTTCAAGGAATTCATTATCTATTTTCCCATGGATATATTCATCCCATATCAAAAGGATTTAGGAAGGCAGTAATTCCATGCAATCGTCGATTGAATATGGATTTAGATAATGGATTCTTGAGAAAGCCACTAAGATATTAACATATTATAATCAATGAAACAACAATAAGATATCTAATTGGCTAATTATTTATGGGGATAACTTATAAATATGCATTATATAATGATACAAACCCTCATTGGATTCCTTTCCACTTCAAAGACCTACATAAATCATGACAAAACAATATGTTAATATGACAGAATGATAAATATGTAAATAAACATGCATAACAACATGCATGAAGTTCTAAAAAAACTAAATGGAAACACCTGAATGAGCTTCTCTTGGTTTTGAGAATAACTTATTCTCTACTAAACAGAGCCAACCATGTGAAGGTTTCAGCTCATATGGCCCCTCCTCTCCCCCTAACATCACTCTCAGTTCCCAACACCCAATCTATCTACTGCAACATAGATGAAAGTGACATAACACAATAAAACATATAATATCCATGCATTAAAAAGTATCAAAATACACTATAATTGCATGAAAGGTAAATGCAAGTAGGAATCTAAGATATAAAATTTCACAGATACAACTTAAATGAGAACATATAAATAAATCATGCATGGTACTTATAGATCAACATCCAACCATGTTCCTTCACAATCTTTTTGAACATAATCCATGCCACCATCATCTATAGCTTCATCATCTTTGCATTTTGTCCCTTAAAAATCTGCAACACTTGATAAATCTGCATACTCCAATTCATTTATGTTACAATTTCTTGGCCCCTTTGGAGGGCATGTCAAAAATACATACCAATCATCCTTGATTGTATCTTGTACATAAAATACTTGTTTCACTTGTGATGCTAGAATAAATGTATCATCTTGCACTCTATCTTTACTCAAGCATCTCTTTAGATTCACCATTTAAAATCCAATTTCATCAACTTTCATTCCATTCTTCTTGTGTACATCTATCCAATCACATTTGAATAGTGTATACTCCACAAAATAGTAGTCCAATATGATTATTTCTTGGATCAATCCATAATATGTTGTCGTTTGTTGTATGGGATTTTTATCTTTTGCACTTGATCTCATTAATGTTTGTGTGTCAATGCACACACCACTATTTTGGGTGGACCTGACATTTTCTATTCTTTTAACATGAAATCTACACCCATTGATTAAGTAGCTGTCATACTTAGTTGCATATTTCCTTGGGCCACGCGCCACCATTTAAGGGTATCAGAAATATTTTCTTTTCCTTCCACCTATAAATTTTTCAATGTCATTAGAAAACCATGCAATTTCAAACTATATAAAAGGAATCTTGCTTTCATACATCATAATAGTCCTGAACAATGAAATTTGATTAATTATAATATGAAGAACATATCATTACCTATTCTCTTAACCAATCACTAAATTGTTGGTTGTGGAGCTTTTGTAATAAGACTTCATCTTTTTGGGCTTGGATGTTTCTATTGGCAATTTTAGTCAAGTGCGTCCTAATTTCAAGTAATGTCAATAAACATTTTTTCAAAATATTTTGATAGACTATAATAAAAAATGATTCATAAATTTGTTCCTACTACTTACTCTATCGAAGGTTCAATTTCATCTATGTTGTGCAAGACCCATATGTGGGTTTGTAACAAACTAGTATTATCCAATTCAATAGAAGTTCCAATAGATAAGGCCTTCCCATATTGATCAACCTCTCCTTCTTCATCATACCAAGCTTCATTTCTACTAGGCATTCTTTCAATATAGTCCATACCTTCGACATATCCAGCACAAAATTTATTGGATTGCTCCACAGTGTAGTTTTTAGCTTTGCAGCCTTCGGGCCTATTCCTATTCTTCACATAAATTTTGAAAACTTTCATGTTCCTAGAAAAAAAACACAATTTATAGTGAAATCAAAAGTATGAATAAAGATTTTCTAGTAATGTAGTATATGCACATAAAATGTTGGAATTTATGTAAATTTGTACACTTAGTGAAATTTCACTGACCTTTCAAAAGGGTACATCCATCGATATGAAACGGGTCCACAATAACGTATATCTCACACTAGGTGTACAGTCAAATGTATCATTATATCAAAGAATGAAGGGGGAAATATTTTTTGAGTAAGCATAATTTTTCTACAACATCATCCTGTAAGTTATCAAGATCTGTTGGATCCACAATTTTTGCACAAATTCACCTATAAATGAAGCAAAGCCTACAACTAGTGTTTCAAACTACTTTTGGTAGAACATGGTGCACTGCTACTAGAAGGATTTGTTGCATGAGAACATGGAAATCATGTGCTTTCATGCTATTAAACTTGAGCTCTTCCATAGATACATGATTTCTATGGTTTGAACTATGTCCATCAGGTACTTTTAATGTGAACAAAACACCACAAAGACTCTCTTTCTCCTTTTTTGAAAGAGTGTGTGGTGCAGGTGGAAGAAATATTTTGTTGCCTTGTTCTTGTGGCCATAGTGACCTCCTTATATCAATTGTTGTAAATCATCACGAGATTTTTTTCCATCCTTCGATTTTCCTTTTATATCCAAAAGGGTTCCAAAAATAATTTCGCATACATTCTTTTCTACATGCATTACATCTAAAATGTGACAAACTAGGAGTTTCTGCATCCAACCGTATCAAAATGAATGAATGATAGTATGGAAGAAAAATTAAAAAATATATTCAAATTAAACACAGTGATATGCTTCAAGAATCATACATTTTAGGCCTTAAGTTAATGTGTGCACATACCTACCAATAAGGAAAATTGAATAGAATTGACCTTTTCTTCCACACGCCAATCTTTGAATTTTCACCTTTTTGTAAATTTATCTTTCTTTTTGTACTTTTACTCTTTCCCCAAATCTCTTCCCTTACTCCCATTTCTGTAAAAATATCTAAAACTTGTACAATTTTAGGTGCAATGTGTTGGGAACTCTATATGTCAATTAATTAAAGCTAACACACGGAATGATCAATATAAATTGTCAAACCCAAGAAGGTCTTTTATTTCAAAGGTAATAAGCAAAATCTATGCATAAACAGATTAAGCAGTTGATTAATGAATGTAAGTAATGATCCTACCTAAATGCTCAGCCAACTCATTCCCTAAGCAACTAATCTAATTCACACATCTACAAATCCCAATTGAAACAATCCTTCTTACATAGTCAATCCAGAAAGTTAATGATTTAATAACGAAATGAAACGAGATTACTTTTGCAAGAAGTTAAATCCTTATGATCATCAAACTACAGCATTCAACCTTTACCAAAATGATCCATCCAGTGACTACTGCAACTCCAACATTATCTGCCTAATCTATGTATGCAATTAAAGATACAATAGCAACCAAAATTGAAATACAAGCTTGAACTCTACTGATGATTACTAGAAGTCCTAGAAAGCATAAATAACTGTTGAGATATTGTAACTTCAAAGAATATTATATATGTACTTTATTATTCCGGATATGTTTCATTCCTCCGTGAAGATCTTATTGTATATCCGGAGATGTTTATTCCTCCGTCGCAATATGGTAACTTGGGTTATTAGACTTCCCTAGTGGGGGTCGGCCTTGTATGTGTTATGTGGGTCAAAGGGTTGTTAGACCACCCTAGTGGGGTTGGCCCAGTCAGTTATAATAGGGTATTTAACCTAATGGTTAAATACGAGCCTACATGTACTTGTGTAAAAGATATGTCAGAGTAGTGTATAAATAGAGGAGGTGTGTTCCTCATTTGATACACTCACTCACTTGAGGATAGCACACTTATGGAGGAGAGGTATGCTATTGTGGAGGAGGAGATCATGTCTCAGGGTTTCATCTTTTTATATTGCTGGTCATCTATATTGAGGAAGCTTTGTTGGGTTTTCTACCCCATGAGGGTTTCCCAGGATAAATCTCTGTCTCTTGTGTTTATGTTGTGCTTGTTGTTTCTTCAGTGATCCTGTATATGGTATTATTGTGAAATGGAATGTAATGCTGCTATTTTCTATCTTAGCATATTAAATATTAACATGGTATCAGAGCTAAACTGAAGGAAGGCAAGGTATGGCACTTACGACACTTGCTTTACTTACGACAATTTGAAGGTCAGGTTTTTATATAGCAAAAACCAGTCATCGTGAAACTTTCGCTATAAATCCATTTTGGAAAAGGTTCAGGATCTAAAACCTTTACAGGTCGTAGATAACATCTCCAGGTATCTTGTGTCCAAAGGACACCCTCAGATTCGTTGTACTTTGTAAGTTATGATCAGTACAAGTTAGGGTTTCTGCCTCTTCTAGATCTCAGTCAAAATCAGGTGACCTAGGAAAAAAGGTCATAACTTGGGCTAGGAAGCTCCAAATGAAATTTCATAAAAAGTGATAGGTAGTAAACAGATGGTACTATCTCAAGAAACGTTTTCAGAGGCCGAAGCTGAACCAGTGACACGTGGCACGCCGTACAAGTTCGCTCTCCTATTTTATCCCATAAATAGGTCACGTTGCGACAATTGGCATAACTCTCTCTCAGAGAGTCCAATTGAGGTCAGACCTGTCAGGATGGAAAGATAACAGAGCGAGCTATCTTAGAAAATTTTTTCATAGGCCGAAGTTCAAACAGTGACACGTGGTACGTCGTACAAGTTCGCTCTCCTGTATTATCCCAAAACAGGTCACGTTGCGACATTTGGTATAACTCTCTCTCAGAAAATCGAATTGAGGTCAAACCTATTAGGATGGAAAGATGACAGGTTAGGATACTACAGAAAAAGTTTTGAGATCTTGTGGAGCAAAAATTTCGTAGTTATAGCAGAAACAATCAAGTACATATTTCTGTCAAAACAGAATTATTTTTGGAGCACCTTTATTCATGGCTTCCGGAATTTAGGGTTTCGGAGAAAGTTAGAATTCTTGGAATCGGAATCCACGGCTGAATGCTACTCAGGAAAATTGAAATTTAGAGACGAATATCGAATTTTTTGGTTGGGTAGAAGACCGGGCTTGATTAAACCCTAGCTTGGGATTTTGATCGGAAAGATGGAAAATTAGGGCTTCAGCAAAAGTTGGAATTTTTGAAGTCTGTAACCACGGCTGGAAACTCCTCAGAAAAATAAGAGTTTAGAGCCTTGGATCAAACCTTTTCATTGAGCAGAAGGGTGGGCTTCATCAAACCCTAGTTCGGGATCCTGTCCAGAAGATCCAGAAGTTTCAAAGGCAATTTTGAGGGGTCAAATTTTGGAGATTTCAAAATTGAAGTATGCTAGTTTGATCAGCCCAGCAAGACACATCCTTCCATTCATTCGGAAGTGTGAAAGTCAAAGATTGAATTTTTAGGGTTTCTCCAGCAAACCCTAATCAAGGTCCAGATCAAGTTTCAGGGGGAGTTGAGGCTAAGACCTTACATAAGAAGACTACAAGAAGTCTCGATAGGTATGACTTAAGGAGGTTCAGGTATGTCTTGAAATCTGATTCTTGATTAAGTTCATAATGTGTTTTGTCTTCATGTTATTTATTAGTACAATCTTGATTAATGTTAGAATTGTCTTATCACCCTAGTAACAGTATGAATGCATGTGAATGATCGAAGACATTCATTGATTAGGGCTATATGATTGTACTATTGCATTATGGTGTTGTGTGAGGTTGATGTTGTCTGCTAACAAGATACAGGTACATCACAAAAGACAAATCAAGTTCCATGACCATGACATCATGAAGACAAAGACTCATCCATAATCTTTGTTCTACTTACGAGGTATGTATGACTTTGTTATATTATGCTTAACCTATGAGACATGTAGGTTCTAGCTCAGGATCTCTAAATCATTGAAGAGATTGTTTAGGTATGTTGTACATAACTAAGCAGGTATACTAATCCAGGTATGTTTTCCTATGTCATGTTAGAATCTTTCCTTGTATTGGGATCCCTTATATAAGTATACTTGGCATGATTAGATATGCTTATTCATAAAGTTAGTAATCAAGGGATTATGCATATTATGTCTTTTATCTTGATTGATGATATGCATGAGTAAAAGAAGTCTTCCCTGAAATCTTGAATACTAATGTTTATTATTTATGATCGTGATTATACATATTCAAGACTATTTAGATGTTTTGATAATGTTTATAATATACTAATGAATTTATGTTTGTGTATGAGATCATGAGGATAACACTACTGCACACTTGAGCATGCACAGTGGTATAGAATGAATAGAAGTTCAAAAGACATTTAGAAGAGCAAGCGAGAGGCAACCACACAAACATAAAAGATAAGTATTTGAGTTGTTATTTAAAATAGTAAATGATATTGCTTGTAATAGATTGTATGCATATTTAGAATATATCACGCTGAGTGTAAACATTCATAGAGCATTGAACAGTATACTACTAATATGCATATGATTGGTAAGTTGGACAAACATTCCATTGTAGCTTGTCTAGAATGAAGCCTCTTTGTTGACATGCTGATAGATGTGCACACTCTCGATAGTATGTTCTGGTGGAGATGGAAGGCATCTAGATAGCCACTATATGCATACAGGATATGGGAAAGTGTTGTGCCAAAGTATTGGTCAAGATAGTTGCATAACTATGTAAATGATATCTGTATGCATAATAGATTATCATGTCAATATGATTTGATGATTATGAAGTATCACTAATCATGTACTTAAATTTGATTTGTAGGAAAGATCATGATGAATGATGAACACTGAACAAGCGATGGATGTTCAACAAAAGATTTACAAATCAAACACACTATAGAAGGCTTGAGGCTAGAAGATTCTCTTAGAAAGAGGAAGAGAATCATGATGAGATGTTTGCTCCAAGTGGCTAGATAAGACCATTCTCTTAATGGTGTAATTAAAGAAGAAGTTTGAATCAGGTTCTGTATGAGTTCCCAGGATCGATAATCATTTGATGAGCTTAATGATCACCATGGGCGATGTGGATCTCAACCTTCGCTACAAGGTTGAATATGGTTTCTATACATAGATGACATGGATGCAAGAAGGAACTCACCACAGAGTTTGAATGATATTGAGGCTCATATTAGTAGACCCATCTAACGAGAGATGGCACAAATAGATATGCGGAAGATCATTCAATGCAGAGTGTGAATGATGTTCAGTCACAAAGGGAGAATTGACAGTTTCTTGATAAGCTTGGACTTTACCAAAAGTAAAGTTGTTACTAACCTTTACCTTAAGGTTGTAGGTGATGAACCTATCATACCATTATTGTATGATGATGATCTCTTTCTAACAAGAAATGAGAAATAGATCATGAAAAGAAAGAAGAAGATGGCTGAAGAAATGAAAATGAAAGACCTCAGATTGATGCATTACTTCCTAGGTCTGAAAGTATGGCAAGGCTCAAAAGGAATCTTTCTCAACCAAGGAAAGTATGCTGAGAAATATTAAAAGGACTTGATGTGTTGGTATGGCCACTCTTGAAGTTGTTAGCAGATGACTCATTAGAGTTAGTGGATAGAACTCTATATAGGCAAAATATTGAGTCATTGATGTGTCTAACGAATACTAGATTAGATATATGATTTGCTGTGAACACCTTGAGTCAGTATCTAGTGGAAACTAGATGTGTTCACCTGATAAGCTGTAAATCATGTGATGTGGTACCTAAAGGATACAATAGAATTTGATCTATGTTATCTTGGAGATCATGACTTCAGATGGATACACAGATGTTGATTGGGCAGGAACTTTATCAGACAGGAAGAGCACATCGAGAGGATGTTATTGTCTGGGATCAGCCATGATCTCGTGGTTGAGCAGGAAACAATCCAGTGTGGCTCTTAGCACAAGAAGAATATATGGCTGCTTGCTCTGCTAATTGTGAAGCGGTATGGCTTCAGAATTGACTTAGAGATGGACCCAACTATGACCCTATGTGACAAACAGAGTTGTACCAAAATGGCAGAGAATCCAGTGTTCCATGATAAGTCAAAGCACATAGAGATCTGACATTTCTATATACAAGATATGGTGCAGAAAAGAATTAAAGTTCGAATTTGTAACAAGTTGACAATATACTAACCAAACCTCTACCAATCCAATGTACTAACCAAACCTCTACCTCAAGTAAAGTTTTCCGAGACAAACTTAAAATAGTTCAGAAGAACCCTCCTCAAAAGGTGGAGCGATGTGATCACTTATGATAAGATTTTCGGCATCGACAGTGAGGTCGATGATATGGATACCTATATTGGTGATGCCGACAAAGAGGTTGGTGGGCATGATAGGATTGCATCATCCTCAAGAGAGCCGTAGACGTATGTCTTCGAGAATGAAGTCCTTGGTGGACATGATAGGATTGCATCATCCTCAAGAGAACCGTAGACGTATGTCTTCGAGAATAAAGTCCCTGGTGGACATGATAGGATTGCATCATCCTCAAGAGAGCCGTAGACGTATGTCTTCGAGAATGAAGTCCTTGGTGGACATGATAGGATTGCATCATCCTCAAGAGAGCCGTAGACGTATGTCTTCGAGAATGAAGTCCTCGGTGGACATGATAGGATTGCATCATCCTCAAGAGATCCGTAGACGTATGTCTTCGAGAATGAAGTCCTTGGTGGACATTATAGGATTGCATCATCCTCAAGAGAGTCGTAGATGTATGTCTTCGAGAATGAAGTCCTTGGTGGACATGATAGGATTGCATCATCCTCAAGAGAGCCGTAGACAGATGTCTCTGAGAAAGAAGAGGGATTGTATCATCCTTGAACACATGTTCTAAAAGAGAGCCGTAGACATGATGTCTCCGAAAATGAAGTCCTGAATGAACAGGTAGGGGATTGTATCTTCCCCGGACTTAGGTCCCAGAATTGATCCGTAAACTGAGGTCTCCGAGAATTTAAGATAGAACTGCATCATCCCTGGACCTCGGTTCAAAATGTTCGTGATGGGATTGCATCGTCCCTAGACATGAGATTTGTCTTAAATGGATAAGGACTGATCATCCTGGAATTGGATCGGGATTGCATCATCCCTAGACATGAGATTTGTCTTAAATGGATAAGGACTGATCATCCTGGAACTGGATCGGGATTGCATCATCCCTAGACATGAGATTTGTCTTAAATGGATAAGGACTGATCATCCTGGAACTGGATCGGGATTGCATCGTCCCTAGACATGAGATTTGTCTTAAATGGATAAGGACTGATCATCCTGGAACTGGATCGGGATTGCATCGTCCCTAGACATGAGATTTGTCTTAAATGGATAAGGACTGATCATCCTGTAACTGGATCAGGATTGCATCATCCCTAGACATGAGATTTGTCTTAAATGGATAAGGACTGATCATCTTGGAACTGGATCGGGATTGCATCATCCCTAGACATGAGATTTGTCTTAAATGGATAAGGACTGATCATCCTGGAACTGGATCGGGATTGCATTGTCCCTAGACATGAGATTTGTCTTAAATGGATAAGGATTGATCATCCTGGAACTGGATCGGGATTGCATCGTCCCTAGACATGAGATTTGTATTAAATGGATAAGGACTAATCATCTTGGAACTGGATCGGGATTGCATGGTCCCTAGACATGAGATTTGTCTTAAATTGATAAGGACTGATCATCCTGGAACTGGATCGGGATTGCATCGTCCCTAGACATGAGACTTGTCTTAAAGTGATAAGGATTGATCATCCTAAAACTTGATCTAGATTGTATCATCCATGGACCTATGTCATAAAGAGAGCGGGATTGATCATCCTGTAATATGATCGTGTGTGTTGCAGGATATGCTACTATGTATTAGTGAGAATACATGCTTTTGATGATAGAGGTATTAGTGAGAATACATGCTTTTGATGATGGATGTATTAGTGAGAATACATGATTTTGATGATGGATGTATTAGTGACAATACATGCTTTTGATGATGGATGTATTAGTGAGAATACATGCTTTTGATGATGGATGTATTAGTGAGAAAACATGCTTTTGATGATCGATGTATTAGTGAGAATACATGCCTTTGATGATAGATGTATTAGTGAGAATACATGCCTTTGATGATAGATGTATTAGTGAGAATACATGCTTTTGATGATATATGTATTAGTAAGAATACATGTTTTGATGATAGATGTATTGGTGTGGATACTAATATAGATGATCCATATGCTGTAGATCGTGATGATCTGAATGTTGTAGATCGAGATGATCCAGATGTTGTAGATCGTGATGATCCTGATGCTGTAGATCGACATGATCCAGATGTTGCAGATCGAGATGATCCAGATGCTGTAGATCGTGATGATCCAGATGCTGTAGATCGTGATGAACCAGATGCTGTAGATCGATATGATGTGACGATGCTGATCGTGTTGATCTAGACGATGATGTTGATCATGTGATGACGATGCTGATGATCGTGTGATGACGATGCCGACGATCGTGAGGATTCAGATATTGATGTTGTTGTACCTGTTTGAGTGGTGCAGAAGATAAAGACTCAGTACTGAAGATGTTGATGTTCCAGTATTGAAGATGTTCCAGTAACTAGTTGAGTTACTGATGATGTTGAGAAAGCTTCCAATGATTTATAGATGTATCATGTATATGACTCCTTGCTCGTGTAGATGCTGTTATAATATCCTTCTCATTAAGGGGGAGTGTTGAGATATTGTAACTCCAAAGAATATTATATATGTACTTTATTATTCCAGAGATGTTTCATTCCTCCGTGAAGATCTTATTGTATATCCGGAGATGTTTATTCCTCCGTCGCAATATGGTAACTTGGGTTATTAGACTTCCCTAGTGGGGGTCGGCCCTGTATGTGTTATGTGGGTCAAAGGGTTGTTAGACCACCCTAGTGGGGTCGGCCCAGTCAGTTATAATAGGGTATTTAACCTAATGGTTAAATACGAGCCTACATGTACTTGTGTAAAAGATATGTCAGAGTAGTGTATAAATAGAGGGGGTGTGTTCCTCATTTGATACACTCACTCACTTGAGGATAGCACACTTGTGGAGGAGAGGTCTACTATTGTGGAGGAGGAGATCATGTCTCAGGGTTTCATCTTTGTATATTGTTGGTCATCTATATTGAGGAAGCTTTGCTGGGTTTTCTACCCCATGAGGGTTTCCCAGGATAAATCTCTGTCGCTTGTGTTTATGCTGTGCTTGTTATTTCTTCAGTGATCATGTATATGCTATTATTGTGAAATGGAATGTAATGTTGCTATTTTCTGTCTTAGCATATTAAATCTTAACAATAACTACCAATTGATTGGGATCGAGCTTGGCTATTACAGCTGATAAAAACACACATTCAATTAATTGAATTGTTCTACATAGTCGACTGTCACACCACTCTACTATAGCTATTCAAGATGCAATTGTAAACTACCAGCAAGGAAGCTAATCTTTGTTACAGCTATCAGCAATGTTTGCAACATTCCACGCCACACAATAGAAATGAATTTGAACTATTCTTTGTTACAGCTATCAGCAATGTCTGTAACTTTCCACACCACACAATAGAAATGAATTTAAACTATTATACCTACTTAAATCGGCTATCTCTGTGAGAAGGTGGGTCCTGGCCTTCTAACAGAGATGTCGAGAGTCACAGCTAATTAAAACTCAGAAATGAAGAATTCTGCTCTCATATTATTAATGGAAGATCATGCGCTTCAATGCTCTGTTACAGCTTACACCAGTAATGATTGTCCAACCCCAGGCTACGAGAGCCTTCTAGGATTTATACAAAAAGAAATATAGTTTCATATCCACAAAAATAGCGCAGAAATGAAGATCTATGATCTTCATGCTACGCAGTTATAGCTAACAGATACAGCGTGTTGAATAGTGTTGTTAATACTGAAGGATGTTGCTATCTCGATGGCAATTGGATCAACAGACTTGACAGCTGGAATGCCACTTGTCTGTTGCAGCTAAACTCTCCTTCAATGGGATCTATTACAGTGGAAATCTGGTACAGCTTGCGTGGAGGATGTGTTGTCCCTTAGAATATGAGGAGCTGACGTTGAAGAGTCACAGCTGGCACTGCTGGGCTGATACACATGCGCTTTTAGACCTTGGCTAAATAAAGTCACATAAATTAGTATAAACCAAGGACTAAGATCCATAATATTTAACAATATTAGGCATAAAAACAAATAAAGTAATAGCAAATTATACCTGTCAATGTTATAGGTTGATCTGGAAAGACATGGATATAGCTCATGAAAATAGGATGGAATTAGAGCAAAAAGGTGTAATAGAGGTAGCGAAAAAGGGGCATTTCCTGGACCTAGCATCTCCCCCCAACTATCCAATTGCATGTCCTCATGCAACAACCTCCTTTAGTCTGAATCTGAATCTGAGTGAAATCTGTGGAGATTGGTGATGTTATAAGCAAATTCAGGTGCCTCCCCTCGAGGGACAAACCCATAGCAGTATACCCAATGCTCCCACCAACTCTCTTCTTCTTCTAATGTTAGAGCATAACTGGTTCTGTAAGCATTGCTTATAGGCAACCAAATGAAGGGGAACTTAAATTTTAAACCAATCCACCTCTGCATGCACTACACATATCTAGGCACCCTAGTGAAGGCTTGCATGAAATTTTCGAAGCCATATGGATTCGTTTCCTTCAGAGATGAGGATGAGTATAGCCATTTGTATTCACTACCTTCTAGGGCATCCTGTTGCATATTAATAATCATTGGGAAACATGTAGTAAGTAGTTTATCTCGCAGGATCTCAAAATATTGAGCGATTGAAGGAACCCTGAGGGATTTAGCATGGCTGGCCATGAATGCTGGTGGATTCTGAGGTTCCTCCCTAATCCATATAGTAGAATTCTCCTCATTCCTGAGGATGATTTTGAAGGCATCCTTCCATCTTACATGGTTAATGACAAAGGAGGCAAATGCCCTCAGCTGAACATCCCCAAGAACAGGTAAAGGGTTAGATGGAATGGTATTATAGCAAGCCCTATCATGCAAATATAACTCACATAGCAAATGCTGATCCTCAAAGTCACTCTTCATAAAAGTCTCTAGAAATTGATCAGTTGTTGCCAACTCAAATGATCTTCCATCTTTGAGAGCCTTCAATTTAAATAAGGTTGTCTGCTCATAGAGGAAGACAGGATAAGAGGGGGATGGAACTCTGCAACTCATCAATTCTATAGAAATATTATACATTTGGTTTTTGTCTTGCTGTAGGGACTCAAGCTTCTTCAAACCTTCCAATTTTTCTTGGAGTTTCTCCCACTAGAGTTTCTGGAAGAACAACTCCTCAGCCCATTTTTCTCTTAGTCCTTTAATGACATTCCTATGCTCCTAGAGAGGGATCATACCTTCTTTGAATAGTTCAATCCATTTGAGCCATTTATCCAGTTCAAGGTTTAACCAGAGAATTTTCTTCTCTAGTCGTTGAATCTTTCTGTCTTCTACCGCCTTTTCATCATCAGAATCTAGATGAATGACTTCCTTGTCTTGCCTCAGCACTATGACAGCTTCATCTTCTATCGTGATTGCAATGGTCTGTGCATGTGGTGCAGTATCATCCATGGGTTCTAAGGATGCTGGTTCTTGTGTAACAACATTCTTCATATCCATATCCATCTCAGCTTCCTCGGTCAGTGTTACAGTCTCAGTTATTATTTTTAGGGTTGCTGGTTCTTGTGTAACAACACCCAAGTCTTTCATTTCAATCTTAGCCATCTCAGTTTGTGTTGCCACTATAGCAAATGATTTTGGAAACACTTGTTCTTGTGTAGCAGTGTTTCTCTCCTGATTCTCCACATCAAATGTTGCTATCTGAGTTGCAGATTTAAACATTCTCAAGGGTACTGGTTCTTGTGTAACAGTCCCTTGTTCCTCCGTTTCTTTAAACTACTGAGATTGTTTCTAGTCTTTATCAAATCTTTCTAACTGGTAAGATTGGTCCTGAAGGAGCTCATTATCCCCTGATGGCTGGGACTGTACCATTTCATCCCCTAAATTCAAATCAGGGATTTCTTCCATTCTTGGCTCATTCTCCTCTATCAATTCGATCCCTGGCATTCTTTCTTCCACCTCCTTTATCTGTACATGACTCTGGGATGCAAGTCCCAACACAATAACTCTATGTCTTGCTGAAGCAAATATATCTCCACATTTTGGGCAAACAGTCTCCCCATACTTCTCATTTTCAAATGCAAAAGATGGGTTTTCCAGCAAATTTGCAGTGTTTGCTAATGTACCCAAATTTCTCTCTACTTGTCTTCCAGCTGCTCCCTTCCACTTTTCCATCTCCTTTCTTAGTTCCTGCACTTCCTCCTTTAATAATTCATTTTCAAACAGGAGGTTTTCGATTTGGGGTTCTTCCCTAGAGGGTTCCTGTGTAGCAGTAGGCAATTTGGGGTTCAAAATAGGAATCTCTATATCTACCCCAACTGTATGTGCTTCTTCTAATGCAGGTGACCCCCTATTCCCTTTAACTACTCCTGTCATCTCTGATAGGGGTGTTCCACTATTACCCCCAATAGTATTCACTGTATCAGCTTCTGCTGATGTCCCTGTTAATTCTGTTGCCATTACAGTTACTTCTATTGCTGCCACTGTCACAGCTACTTCCGCTGCTGCTGTTGACCAAGTTCTTCTTTTCCTCATCAATCCCACTGGGTGTTCCTCACCACTTGCTGTTACTGATTCTTTGACAGTCCCACTCTTCTTCCTCTTTGCTGCCATGGGTGTATGACCCCTGTTTCTTGATTGTATTCTTCGTTTCTTTGACACAGGGGTGTTCACGTTGGTTTCTTCTTCTTCAATAATGATGCCCCTTATTTCTGAAAAGGACTCCACTTCCATGACTTCCACAATCCCTTCTGCTACTATTTCTAGCCGATATCCTTCCTTTTGAATCCCTACTTCTACCATTGCAGCTTCAACTATCGTAGCTTCAACAGCTACTCCAGTTTTAGCTTCTTTCAATTGAGTACTTGACTCTGCAATTACAGATTCCAATTTCTCTACCTCCTGCTCCAGGGTTTCCATCACACTTCCTTCAATTATAGGGTTTTTTGCTACGCCAGCCTCTTCTTTACTTACTTCCCCTTCATTATTGGCCTGAATTTCTAATACTCCAACCTCCCCCCCAACTGGGTTTGAGGAACTCTAGTCCTCACTATCCTCACCAACACCTCCCTCTTCTAATATAGGTTGTCTGATTGGTGCATCCCCAGCCAAAAATTGCTCCCAAGTTAAATGACAACTTGCAATGGCTCTTAGGACCAATAATTTAATTAAACCATGATTAGTGAGGGAGGAAACTGGGTGCTGGGCAGTTCTTGCATAGACAGCCATGGTTTGTAGGGCTTTAAACAGATAGAATGGTATATTTACTAAGATACCATGTCCTAAATGAGACAGTAAGGGAAGTTCAGAAAATGAAACAACTTGGTACCTACCTCCACAAGAAATATATCTCTTCACAAAGAATGCAACTTGATTCCAGGGTGGTGGTAAGGATGCCAGTTCCAGCCCACGGAGCTTTGGAATAACCTTTTCTCCTACTGACAGAAATTCCCTCACTGCATTCGCATTATGTACTTTCCGCCCAAATGAATTCTTTCCCACCATGGGAAACTAGTAACCTCAGCTATGATTTCTTCTGTAACATCCACGCACAATCCTCTGACCTTGGCATGAGTATCAGTCAGGCTGAGGGAGAATTGCAATGCATTTTTGGTATGAAAACCATTCAACCGTTCGAAATACTCCATCCAACCTACTGCTATAAAAATATTGAGAACCTCTTCATTGGCACGCACAGTGTCTGTATTCACAGGTTCGTGTCTGATTGGATTTCCCATTTTAACCTCTCCTCAAGGTTCAGACCTCAACAATGTCTGGTTTAGAAATGGAGAGTTGCAGCTTACGAACACGCAAAGGGTCGTTGGGGTTCAAGAATCAGGTTTCAGGCTAGTCTATGATAGTATGAACATTCTATGGAAGCGCCGAGGTTGGCAGATAGGAGTAACAAGTGCAAAATCAGGTAAGGTGATGGAAAAAATAATCACAATTATGACCTTTAACTTAATCTTTAAAGTGTGATTCAATTCAGTTCATTAATCGAGGGTTATGACAGGACATAATCGTTATTACCGTATTAATTCTTTGCCAAATCATGTAAAAGATAGGACCCATACCTTGCGTTTATGAATTTGAGCCATGAATTAATCATTGCGGCCAGCCATCGCCTGGGCAGATGTAAATGAACATGTGTCGAAGTACGTGGCCCTTGCCACCCAGGCTGACAACTACTCAAGGCATCCGAATTGTCGTTCGTGGTGGATCACGGTTGGACCGTCTGGAGCAAGCGCCAAAACTAACGCCTAGTCACATCGTTATTGACATCATTAATCGGGGAGCAGACAAACTGGCGGAGTATCAGCCGCGAAATCTAGCAAAATAAATGAAAAATGGCAGAGTCGCAGCTGTACAAAAGGAGCTATAATGAAGTGGAAGGAATGGAGCTGCGGTGCTAGATTTAGCAGAACGGACAAAGGTCGCAGAGTCTCAACTGCTATATTTAGCGGAATGGACAAAAGTGGCGTAGTCGTAGCTGCGAATTTTGGTAGAACGGGAAAATGTAGCAGAGTTGCAGCTGCGAATTTGGTAGAATGGGCAAATATAGCGGAGTCGCAGCTGTGAATTTGGTAGAATGGGAAAATGTAGCAAAGTCATAGCTGCGAATTTGGCAGAATGGGCAAATGTAGCGGAGTCGCAGCTACAAATTTGGTAGAATGGTCAAATGTAGCGGAGTCACAGCTGCGAATTTGGTAGAATGGGCAAATGTAGCGGAGTCGCAGCTGCGAATTCAGCAGAATGGGCAAATGTAGCAGAGTAGCAGTTGCATCCAACTGTAGTATAAGCAAATTTTATTTGTGAAAGACCATGTGTTTGGATGTCCACATCATCTTTTTCAGGATCTTGCATGCAATTAGGGTTTGCATGCAAATTCTAGGGTTTGCATGCACTTTGCATGCATCCCAGTCACCAGGTCGATGCCTCCAGTGCCTTAGCCACCTTATTCTAGCACCTGGGAGCCACTTACTTCAGAGTTTTAGCCCTCCTAGCCTGAAAGGCGTCCACTTCTCACCTACTGCTAGAGAAGGGCGCACTTGTTCACCTACCATTGCAGTTCCACTTCGGTTACACTCAGTTAGCTCCGATTCTCCCTGATTTGAGGCTAGTTTCACTCTCGACTGACTGTTTCACTTCCATTGGACCTCCAGATTGACTAGATGACTTGTTATTACTTCAGTTAGCCTCCCATGCACCCCCCACTGAGCCTCCTTCCCTTAATCAGTGCTACACACTTCAGTTACACTTGTTACACTCAGTTAGACTCAAATTGACACCTGGATGACTGGTTCTTGTGCATTGATGACCACTACTGATTGATGATGAGGACTTCTAGTTGGAGTCAAGCTACTCCATTCAGTGATTCGAATGACCTCCTTAGGAAATTCAAATTGCTCAGTCATTGAGACTGTATTGTATTGTAATCATTCACCCTTATTGGGATATTGAGCACTGTTGCATGTTTTGCATAGTTTTGCACCATATTTTCTATGTTCATCTGTTGTGATTGATTTACTTGTTCATTAGATCTGCTGTGACTAATTTTACATGGTATCAGAGCCATGGCAGGGACAAGATCTCTTTTCTACAGGTGTTCTACATGAATATTGAGTGAATTGCTCACCAATATATTTCAGCAGCGGCATGCAAAATCTCATGTGCATTCGCTCATGTGCATGCAAGGCTGAAAACATAGTGTTTGTTTGTGTGTGATTTGCAGGTTTCTTACTTCCTCCATGTGCATTCGCTAATGCAAAGATGGAGACTTCTTCTTCACAAAAATATTCTTACTCCATTCAACTATGATGAATGGAAACCAAAGATGATTGCATTCTTGAAGAGACAATGTCTTTTTGATATGTGCATTGGTAATACAAGAGTTTTTTATTCTGATGAAGAGGAGAATGATTGGATTAATGATTGTGACAAAGCTTTTGGAGCAATATGTCTTGCTATGTCTCCTTGTATGCGCTACCTCAGTAAGACTGCTGAAAATCCAAGTGATCTATGGGTCCAACTTGACAGAGAATTTGGAAAGTAGGAAGAAGAGGATCATGCTAGCCTTTTGGAGAACAAGTCCAGTGAGATCTCCCTATGTGTTCTTTCCGATCATGTCTTGGCCTCAACAATTGTTCAAGATGAAGAATAAAATGTAGATTCAAAACTCACTCTCTCAAAGTCTTCTATTTCGAATTATGAGCAAGATAAACCAAGTCATACTCTAGATTCCGAAGAGGTTCTTGAATCCTCTCGTTCACATGAGTTTGCCGACATGCAGAATAATGATCTACTTGATGTTTTGGAGGTAAAATCTGATTTTGGAGGTGAAGCATTCGTCCTCCTTGATTGCATGCCTCCTATAAACTTTTGTTCTATCATTTGCACAGTTTCTCAGAGTTTTACTGAAGATAAAGAGCACTACCATTCGCTTGAGTTCAATTCTCATGCACTTTTTGCTGATTTTGGTTTTGATCTCACCCTTGTTGGTTCAAAGGAGATCTCAAGAAACCATTCATCTATTCTTGGAGCTGATTTAACTTCTATTGATAAGAAGTTCAAGTTTCAAGAGCTATTTGATCTTATTGAAACTTTTTCTACCTCACTTGGTTCGAATCACAGGTTCCAGGATCATCCTCATATTTTCAGATTTGTTCTCACCATTGTCGGTATGAAGAGCAAGTTCATAAAGTATCCACATTCGCTTGCATCCACTGATGGAGAATTCAAGCACATGTTTTTGGAGCATGATCCATTTACTCCCAAGAGTAAGATACCTCCAGACATATCTACTTGATTTTGGAGCAGTTAAATCTTTTGGTGTGCTATAGTCTATTGTGAGGGGGGGTATTTTTCCCATGAGGTTTTCTCCATTTCCTCGGTTTATTGACTGTTATTAGTTTGGATTATTATTGTATTGCGGTGACCTTTGGTCTTAGTTACCAGGGCCCCACATTATTTTTTGCATGTCATAGTCTAGCTTGAGGGGGGGTGTTCGGATATCCACATCATTTTTTCAGGATCTTGCATGCAATTAGGGTTTGCATGCAAATTCTAGGGTTTGCATGCACTTTGCATGCATCCCAGTCACCAAGTTGATGCCTCCAGCACCTTAGCCACCTTATTCTAGCACCTGGGAGCCACTTACTTCAGATTTTTAGCCCTCCTAGTCAGGAAGGCGCCCACTTCTCACCTACTGCCAGAGAAGGGCGCACTTCTTCACCTACCACTGCAGTTCCACCTCAGTTACACTCAGTTAGCTCCGATTCTCCCTGATTTGAGGCTAGTTTCACTCCCGACTGACTGTTTCACTTCTGTTGGACCTCTAGATTGACTAGATGACTTGTTCTGACTTCAGTTAGCCTCCCATGCGCCCTCCACTGATCCCACTTCCCTATATCATTGCTACACACTTCAGTTACACATGTTACACTCAGTTAGACTCAGATTGACACCTGGATGACTGGTTCTTGTGCATTGATGACCACTACTGATTGATGATGAGGACGCCTAGTTGGAGTCAAGCTACTCCATTCAATGATTCGAATGGCCTACTTAGTCAATTCGAATTGCTCACTCACATTGTCAGATTGTATTGTAATTATTCACCCTTATTGGGATATTGAGTACTGATGCATGTTTTGCACAGTTTTACACCATATTTTCTATGTTCATCTGTTGTGATTGATTTACGTGTTCAATAGATCTGCTGTGACTAATTTTACACCATGAAATATCCATCTTCTTCAAAGAGATTTATTAGATTAGGAACAAATATGGGGTGTCTGCAGTCATCTGGCCCAGTCACGGCTGTTGTTCCTCCAATAAGTTCCTGCACACAGTTCTTTAAAACAAACCGATCAAGTGCAAGAAAAATTAAAAAATAGATAAAATATAGAATGAAAGAAAAACCGATTATTTATGTACAAAAATATGTGTGGAAACTCCAACTTTTAGGAATTTACAGGGTTTAAAAATCCCTTCCCTGACATTAACTGATACTCTAGATCAGATGCAACTTGTGAAATAAAAGCCTCCCTTGAGATTGACATGTGATACAGTCGCAGCCGATGACCATTTGCAAATAATGGTACTTTGTTCTCATCAATGGTGATCAATCGGAATGTTCCATTAACAAATACCCAATCTATCTGATAAGGTCCCAACCAACGGGTGCGCAATTTGCCTTTAAAATCCCTCTTAAACCGTGAATCATACAACAGGGCCCAGTCTCCTTCCTGGAAGACTCTTTTCTTTATAAATCTGTCATGCCATCTAGAGAACTGTTGTTGGATTAAAGATGTATGATGCACTGCAGCTGTGCATTTCTCATCCAATTCATTGAGTTGATTCAGTCGATTCCTCTGAGCCTCTGATAAATCTAGATTTGCTTCAACAGTTGTTTTCAAAGTTCTGATTTCAAATTCAATTGGGAAAACAGTGTTCTTGCCATATACTAGCTCATATGGGGAAAAACCAGTGGTGTTATGCCAAGTAGTATGATAGGCCCATAGTGCCTCTGGAAGTCTTTCAGCCCAATCTTTACAATGGCTCTTCACTGTTTTTGTCAAAATAGCCTCAATAACATTGCTTGTGCTCTCCACCTGTCCATTGGCCTATGGATGATATGGTGAGGTTATTCTGTGCTGAATATGAAATTTCTGCAACAGTGCCTCCAGCTTGTGAGATACAAACTATGGTCCATCGTCTGTAATAATCTCCTTGGGTACTCCAAAGCGAGTAAAAATTCCTTCATACAAAAAATCAATCACAGCCTAATCATTGGCCTTAACCAAGGCTACAACTTCCACCCATTTAGTCATATAGTCTGTGCAAACCAAGATATGAACTTTCTACTTTGAGGGAGGGTTGATAGGCCCTACAAAATCTAGAGCCCAACTATCAAATGGTTCAACCACAAGCTGTGGCTGTAAAGGCATCTCATCTAATCTGTTGGGTTGGCCCATCCTCTGGCAACTATCACATGCCTGAACATACTTATTCGCATCCCTGAATAATGTAGGCCAGAAATAGCCCATTCTCAAAACTTTATGACCTGTCCTCTTGTCAGAAAAATGTCCCCCACAGGGCTCATCATGACAAGCTTTAAGAATGCTAAAGATTTCATCCTCTCTAACACATCTTCTGATTTCTAAATCAAGCCCAGTGTAGAAAACATGGCCATCAATCCAGCAGTACCTAGCACTCTGCTATATGATTTTCTTTCTTTCCCTCTTTGACAAATGTGCTTGAAGATTACCTGCAACCAAAAAGTTAGCAATATCTGCATACCATGGGGAATGAGATGATACTGCGAACAAATGTTCGTCAGGGAAGGAATCTTCGACTGGTAAATTGTCATCATTGTTAGTAAGTCGAGATAATAAATCTGCAACAACATTTTCCTTTCCTAGTCTATCAATAATTGTGATATCAAATTCTTGTAGCAGTAATAGCCATCTAATAACTCTAGCATTTGTGATTGGTTTATTCATTAAATACTTGATGGCAGAATGATCAGTGTGAACAAAAGTAGGATATCCAGTAATATAATGCCTAAACTTATTGATGGCCTAAACAGTGGCAAGAAATTATTTTTTTGTGACAATATAATTCAGTTCAGCAGGAGACAGATTTTTACTAATATAATAAATAGCATCAGGAGCATTACCTTCCTGATGTCCCAAAACTGCTCCAATGGCAGTGTCTAAAGCATCTGAAGAAATATGGAAAGGCAGAGCCCAATTGGGTCCTCTTAAGATGGGTGCTGTGGACAGGCTCCTTTTTAGCTCAGTGAATGTTGTTTGGCATGCATCATTCCAAATAAACTGTGCATCCTTCATTAACAAAGTGAACAAAGGAGAAGCCAGTTTGGAAATTTTTTCTATGAATCTTCTGTAATAACCAGCATGCCCCAATAAGCTACGCACATCCTTCTGAGTTCCAGGAGTTGGTATGTTTTCGATTACCTTGATTTTAGAGGGGTCTACCTAGATACCAGCAGAAGAGATGAAGTTCCCTAGCACTATGCCTTCACTCATCATCATGTGGCACTTTTTAGTGCTCAAAGAGAGCTGACTTTGCTCACAGCGTTTCAACACCTTTTCTAAGTTCTTCAATGCTTCTTCATAGCTGTCACCATATGGAGTAAAGTCATCCATAAATATTTCCATGCAATCATTCACCATTTCTGAAAAGATTCCAATCAGTGCCCTTTGAAATGTAGCTGGTGCGTTGCACAACCCAAAAGGAAGTGCTCGGTATGCAAAAGTCCCCCAAGGACAAGTGAAAGTGGTTTTGTCCTGATCTTCTGGAGCAATCTGAATCTGGTTGTAGCCACTAAAGCCATCCAAAAAAGTGAAATACTTCTTCCCAAACAAGGTATCAAGGACCTGATCGATGAAAGGTAAGGGGAAATGGTCTTTCTCAATTGCCTTGTTCAATTCTCTGTAATCCACACAAACCCTCCATTTCCCATTTTTCTTTGGCACGATCACAAGTGGAGAAACCCACTCACTGTCTGAAATTGGATATATGAATCTAGCTTCCAACAGTTTCTGGATTTCCTCTTTCACTATGTTTATCAGGTTCGGGTTCATCCTTCGTTGGGGTTGGCATACAAGCCTGGAGTCACTTTTAATATAGATGTGATGTGTGCATAGATGAGAGGGAATTCCCTTCATATCTGTGTACTCCCAGGAAAAATATCCCCTACGCTGTTTCAGCAGAGTGACTAGCTGTTCCAGCTCGCTAGGTGCCAAATTAGGATTAATATTCAATGTTTTTCCTAGCTCAACCTCCACTGGAACACTCTTCAAATTCTTAAGTACTGGAATTACATTGTCATCACCGATCAAAGTTTCTTCTGTAAGGTTTTCTTGTTCTCTTGCAGCTAAAGTACTGTCCAAGATCTGATAAACATTCTTATTGATTGTCGTGGGCTCACTGATGAAACTATTAATGGCATCATCCTCTGTTTCAACTTTAAATGTCAAGGCTCTCCCTATGGTTAATAGTGGTTGAACTCCCTCTTCCTCCTCCAAATCTACCCATATTGGAGTATCAACTTCTGTGCTTGGTCGAGCTAGAGGGTATAGGGTTAGATTCTTGATCTCAGTCTCGTCTGAAATGGTCATAGAACCTGAACGACAGCTGATACAGGCATCAGCTGTGGCCAACCATGGTCTTCCCAGGATCAGTGAGTGTCCCCCCAACTGAGATTTTGGCTGTAACACCAAAAATTCTACTGGGTATTCCCACGAGTCCACTGAGATTACAAGGTCATCTAAAATTCCTTCAGGCTTGATCGTTGATCTATCAGCAAGTTCCAAAACAGTAGGGGTTGGCCGAAGATTAGTGAGTCCCAATTCCTTCCCAGTTTTTATGGTCATAACATTAATAGTTGCGCCCAAATCCACCAAGACATTTGGAATCTGTATGTTCCCTATGTGCACTGTAACAGTCGGGTTCTTAGGTTCATCATACTTTGCCACAGGGGCCTTTCCCATTATTAATTATGACAGTTTTTCCAGCACGCGGACAGTGGGAGGATCCCTGGGCCTTCTTCCTGGTTTGTTAACACACAAATCTTTAACTGTCTTAGCATAAATAGGCACATCATGAAGGGCCTGTAACAGTGGAATTTTAACATATAAATTATTCAACTCTCGCATGAGATCAAATCGGGGTTGTTCCACTGTCTTTTGCAGCTGCAATCGTTTAAGATATGGTGGTTCTCTGTTCAACTGTGTAGGTCGTGGCAGATTGTGTGTTGCTTCCTAAGTTTCAGCTGCTGCTTTAGTAGGAGTATCAACATCCTCAATAATGGGGCTTGCTGAATAGTGTTGATTTACTCCAGTTTCAGTCACTGGGGATGACAGATCCTTAGTGATAATAGGCTCCACTACCCTCCCCGATCGTAATTGTATATCATTGCAGGGAATCTGAGTAATGGAGTATGCAGGCATGTTGGCAGTCTCAAACTGATGGACTGCTTTATTGTTCGGGATCGGGTTAGGTTGTGTAGGTAGCTAGGGTCGAAGTGGTGCATTCATGGGTGCGTCATTGTTCTAGAAAAGGAGTTGTGGTTGCTGACACTATTGGTGTTGATACTGTTGAGGAGGGAATTGTTGATACTGAGTCTGGTGATGGGGAAAGTTATTTCCTTGGTAAGGGTTCCTCCAGTTGGAATTCCAAGGAGCTTGGTTTGACTGCTGTGGCCAAGGTGTCCATGAATTAGGATTTTGCATTGGGTTCTAAGATGGATGCCACTAGTTGTTGGAAAAATATGAATGGAATTGTGTATTCATATTATGCATGTTGTTCATTCCATTCATATTATGCAGAAAAAAAGTTGGATCTGGATTCATACCTTGGTTTCTAGGCTGCCATGGTTTCTTCTATGCCATAAAGTATGCTGGCTCTACATCAGGAATAGATGCCTGCAGGACTGCTTTAACCTTAGGTAATGAAGGACACTCTTTAGTTTCATGCTCGAGTTCACATATCCTACATACCTCTGATTTGTCCAATGTGCACTCCTTCAGTGGATGCTTCTTTCTACATTTGGGACAGAATACCCCAAGTGTAAGATATTCTATTACTTGTTTCTATTTTTCCTTCATGGAATCCAACTCTGAGGACAGGGAACTCATCATATATGTTTTAAAGTTCTCCAGTAGGTTGCCTATTTCTGCTTGAGTGGCACCTCCACTAGCTGACTTCTGAGTCCTAGTGAAAACATCCTGATCTCGATCCTTATCTCGTTTGCTAGTTCTGGAAGATCCCCTGGAGTACCTTCAGCATAATTCAACAATTTTTTCAAAAGGTTCCTTTGAGATATCCCCTTTACCCAGCATATCCAACATGTCAAGGCAATCTTCCCTAATTCCTCTTAGCAAGATGATCTTGAGCACATCCTTTCCAATCTCAGCATGACCAGATCTTTGCAAATTGTACAATAATCTCTCCACAAAGTATTCCAAACTCTCTTCATCCTTTTGAACCATTTTGAACAACTCTTCCTTCCTATCTCTAGTTCTGCAATATTCTTGATATTTAGAAAGGAAGGTGTTCTTCATTTGGTCCCAAGTAGTAATGGTCTCACGACCCAAACTCATGAATCAGTGTAGAGCATTTCCTTTCAAGGTGGCTGGGAATAGCTTCAGCTTCTGAGCACTGGAGGAGTAATCATAGCTGCGACAAAGAATATCAAACTCAAAAAGAAACTCATTAGGATCCTCAAAGGACTTACCATGGAAATTAGGGAGGACTGATGGTGATATATTCATCATAGGAGTTGCTCCAGGTGTCTGAAGGATAGGGAATTGTAATGTAGCCATAATATTACCAGGTTGATTCTTTTCTCCTTCTCCCTCCTGGCGGTCCTCATGCTCATTCTCACCCCCCTATTCTCTACCAGCCATCTTTCTGGTCCAAAATTCAATAGTCTCTTTTATGCATTCTTCCTCTTCCTTAGCTTCTTCCTCTTTTCTCCTCTCTTCTTTTTGCCTTCTTTCTTCTTCTACTATTCTGCGAGTCTCCAACCACACCTGTTTAGTAACTATAGTTCTGTCAATATGATAAATCTCCTCTCTATCTGGTGCACCTACAACACTTCCCTTATCTTCAGAAGGTTTACTTTATGCAACAGGAGTTGAAGGTCCCGTTGTATTCTCCACTGTGGATGCTGAATGTTCAAGGTTAGGAGGAACAGAATTTCCCCTGCCTGTAGAGTTCTGTTGTGGTCTAGTGGAAGAATCAGCTCTAGCAATTATCTCGTCAATATAGGTGTGTCTGCCCTGAACTGCATTACGACCTCGACCTCTTCCACCTGCGATGTTAGTATTCAAAGGGGGTTCCCGATTTGTTTTTCTTGTATTCATGCATGCCGTAAAAATATTGAACTAAAGTAAAATAAAATGAAACCAAATACTAACTCTGTCTATCTATTACCATTCCCGGCAATGGCGCCAAAATGTTGGGCACTCTATATGTCGGTTAATTAAAGCTAACACACAGAATGATCAATATAAATTGTCAAACCCATAAAGGTATTTTATTTCAAAGGTAATAAGCACAATCTATGCATACACAGATTAAGCAGTTGATTAATGAATGTAAGTAATGATCCTACCTAGATGCTAAGCCAACTCATTCCCTAAGCAACTAATCTAATTCACACATCTACAAATCGAAATTGAAACAATCCTTCTTACAGAATCAATCAAGAAAGTTAATGATCTAATAATGAAATGAAATGGGATTACTTTTGCAAGAAGTTAAATCCTTATGATCATCAAACTACAACATTCAACCTTTACCAAAATGATCTATCCAGTGACTACTGCAACTCAAACATTATCTGTCTAATCTATTTATGCAATTAAAGATACAACAGTAACCAAAATTGAAATACAAGCTTGAACTCTACTGATGATTACTGGAAGTCCTAGAAAGTATAAATAACTACCAATTGATTGGGATCGAGCTTGGCTGTTACAACTGATAAAAACACACATTCAATTAATTGAATTGTTCTACACAGTCGACTGTCACACCACTCTGCTATAGCTATTCAAGATGCAATTGTAAACTACCATCAAGGAAGCTAATCTCTGTTACAGCTATCAGCAATGTTTGCAACATTCCACACCACACAACAGAAATGAATTTGAACTATTCTCTGTTATAGCTATCAGCAATGTCTACAACTTTCCACACCACACGACATAAATGAATTTAAACTATTCTACCTACTTAAATCGGCTATCTCTATGAGAAGGCGGGCCTTGGCCTTCTAACAGAGATGTCGAGAGTCACAGCTAATTAAAACTCAGAAATGAAGAATTCTTCTCTCATATTATTAATGGAAGATCATGAGCTTCAATGATCTGTTACAGCTTACACCAATAATGATTGTCCAGCCCCAGGCTACGAGAGCCTTCTGGGATTTATACAAAAAGAAAGACAGTTTCAGATCCACAAAAATAGTGCAGCAATGAAGATATATGATCTTCATGCTGCGTAGTTACAGCTAACAGATACAGTGTGTTGAATAGTGTTGTTAATACCAAAGGATGTTGTTGTCCCGATGGCAATTGGATCAACAGACTTGATAGTTGGAATGCCACTTGTCTGTTGCAGCTAAACTCTCCTTAAATGGGATCTGTTACAGTGGAAATCTATTACAGCTCGCGTGGAGGATGCGCTGTTCGTTAGAATATGAGGAGCTGATGTTGAAGAGTCACAGCTTGCACTGCTAGGCTGATACACCTGCGCTTTTAGAACTTGGCTAAATAAAGTCACATAAATTAGAATAAACCAAGGACTAAGATCCATAATCTTTAACAGTCTTAGGCATAAAAACAAATAAAGTAATAGCAAATTATACCTGTCAATGTTATAGGTTGATCTAGAAAGACATGGATATACCTCATGAAAATAGGATGGAATTAGAGCAAAAAGGTGTAATAGAGGTAGCCAAAAAGGGGCATTTCCTGGACCCAACACAATGCGATGCTTTTCCTTCCCATTAAATGGTGCTTTTTGAGAACGATAGTTATGATTTATTGGAAGCTATCTCCTATGTCCCATGTACACACACTTCCTACTACATTTCAGATATTCTGAATTTGTGTTCCTTCCACATATAGGGCATACACAAAACCCTTTAGTCATGCAACCAACCATATTTCCATAAGCAGGAAATTCATGGATTACCCACATCAACATAGCCTTCATATTAAAGCATGCCCTTGAATGGGCATCATATGTCCTCTCCCTTCATCCCATGTTACCTTTAGTTCATTTACCAATGGTTCTAAATATACACCTATGTCATTTCTCAGTTGCTTGGGACCATATATAAAAAATGACAACATACAGAAGCTCCTTTTCATGCATAACCATGGCGGAAGGTTATATGTGATTAGTATTGCTGGCCAGACACTGTAAGCACTACTCAAGTTTCCAAAAGGATTAAATCCATCCACTTCCATTGAAGGTGTACACTGCCAAGATCATTGGAAAAATAAGGACATTTAGAATATATAGTTTTACATGTCATACTATCAACTCAGTTGTGCATTTTTCCATCCTTACTTTCGTTCTCATGATGCCACCTCATTTTCTGTGAAATTTATGTAGAGCTGTAACAAAACAAAACAAAATTATCATATATACATTGCAATTCTTAGAAGATTAAAAAGGATGATTTTATGAGTAGGTTGGTAGTACAAGAAGGTGCATGTTGTAAAATTAGTCACAGCAGATCTAATGAACAAGTAAATCAATCACAACAGATGAACATAGAAAATATGGTTTAAAACTGTGCAAAACATGCAGCAGTGCTCAATATCCCAGTAAGGGTGAATGATTACAATAGAATACAGTAACAATGACTGAGCAATTCTAATTGCCTAAGGAGGTCATTCCAATCACTGAATGGAGTAGCTTGACTCCAACTAGGAGTCCTCATCATCAATTAGTGGTGGTCATCAATGCACAAGAACCAGTCATCCAGGTGTCAATCTGTGTCTAACTAAGTGTAACAAGTGTAACTGAAGTGTGTAGCACTGATTAAGGGAAGGAGGCTCAGTGGAGGGTGCATGGGAGGCTAACTAAATTTAGAACAAGTCATCTAGTCAATCTAGAGGTCCAACGGAAGTGAAACAGTCAGTCGGGAGTGAAACTAGCCTCAAATCAGGGAGAATCGGAGCTAATTGAGTGTAACTGAAGTGGAACTGCAGTGGTAGGTGAAGAAGTGCACCCTTCTCTGGCAGTAGGTGAGAAGTGGGCGCCTTCCTGAATAGGAGGGCTAAAAATCTGAAGTAAGTGACTCCCGGGTGCTAGAATAAGATGGCTAAGGTGCTGGAGGCATCAACCTGGTGACTGGGATGCATGCAAAGTGCATGAAAACCCTAGAATTTGCATGCAAACCCTAATTGCATGCAAGATCCTAAAAAAGATGATGTGGATATCTGAACACCCCCCCTCAAGCTAGACTATGATGTGCAAAACAAAATAATGTGGGGCCCTGGTAACTAAGACCAAAGGTCACCCCAATACAATAATCCAAAAAATGCTGAAAATAAACTAAGTGAGGAAAGAGGGAAAATGTAGGACCCCTCCTTTAGGGTCCCCTTGAACTGAACCTGAAACTTTAACAACTTCATACAAACAAATTAGCCATCACAGTTATTGGAAAAATAAAATAAAAAGCGTGAATAACTTAACAAAAATAAGCAAAACTTTAACCTGTCAACCCGATCCGGCTGGTCCATTGTCGCCTTCGTCTTCCGTAGGATCCCTCCAAAAAAGCTCGTTTAACCATTGGCGAAGCAACCGTTAGCTTCGCCACCCAACCATAGGCTCATGCTTTCAGTCGCATGGCCTCCCCCGAGCTTTGGGTCGTAGAGCTCACACACAAAAAAATATTCATGAAACCCAGTTTGGGATTCCCCCCCACCAAGATTTCCAGCCAAACCCTTAATAGTAGCAAGTCATGAGGTAACTCAATATTACGATAGTCATCCAAGGTCTGGGTCCTTTACCCATCCCCAAAGTCTCCCTTTTAAAGGAAAATCCCCTGCGACACATGTCGCTTCATGCATAAATAATTATTTAATTAATTCTTTAATGAAAAACAACTCACCCATCCAAGTGTCAGTTTCTCTAGGAGATGCACCAACATCCCTAAGTTTGCTCATGTTTGTCCCCTAGATATTTCACTTAACTCCTAGATTTGTGGTGTAGGTGGAGTTGACTAGGTGTCCATGCCTAGGATTCCATTTTGCTCCTAAATAAATATTTATAATATTTTTAAGTAATCAAGAATATCCTTTCATGTGCAATGCCTAAATAACACTTAATATTATTTAAATGCCAAAGTATTAATTTTTGTGCAAATGCCTAAAGTACTCAAATGCATTTCTAAGTAAAGTTCTAGGTGCAAAATTATACGTTTCAATGCAGTTAAGTTTAGCAATCAACTTTTACTAGGGACCCGGTGTCGCGCCGTTGGGCCTCCTTGTTCCTTAATTTAATTTCTCTGACATGGCACCACTCCGTCGAGTCCAGTCATCCATAGTTTCCATTCCTCATCAAGGCACCACATCGTTGGGTCCTTGCATTCACTCTTTCCGTTCTTGGCAGGGTACTGCACCGTCGGGCCCTTCTGCCGTCATCCTTCCGTTTTGACTTGCGGGAACTTCATGTAGGGATTTCAGGAGCCGTTACCTTCCATCCTCCGTCTACACGCTATTAGGGACTAATGGCGTTGAGGAGTGAGTCCGTTCTCACTGCGCGCCCCCCAACTCATACGTGACCAGCTCCATCGTGGCCCACCTCGTACGCCCTCACGCTTTCCTCTTGAGCAAGCGGATCAGTGCTTATCTGCTCAAGCGTGGTATTCCATCGGAAGTCGACATCGTCGTCGCTCTCCCTGTGTGTGATTTACTCGTACTCTACGACCCTTCATATTCCTTTGTGTGTCTGTTGGTGAACCGTTTCACCTGTCGCTACACACATTTCTCACAAACGTAAATTAGTAGCACTGTCCTCAATATTCACAATTTGGTTTATAAATCTGTTGCTTCATTAAGCATCTATAATTTACTTAATCATTACTCATTCGTCTAATCACATAATCAATTGCACAGCTAGTCGTTAAGCATCATTCATATGTACAGTTTTCATATCAAAGTTAATCGTTAAACAACATGAAATTGTCCATTCACAATAACTACCCAAATGCACATATATCAATCAATCGTAATCATAAATATACTCAAAATAAAATCATAGGGTTATTTTATTAATGTTTCAAACAGTCAGGTGACTCAGCAGGTGCCCTCAATGTCTATAGTAGTCTAGGGGCACTACATACACCCCTACTTATTTAGAACTTCGTCCCGAAGTTCAGAATAAAAATGGAAAGCTATGACACATCTCAGTTGCGTCCTCCCAAGTTGCAGAGCTAGGACTGTAACTGTCCTACTGCACTTTGACTTGATCAATCCAGGCTAGTCATTAAGCAAGAACTAACCAATCAATTATACCACTCCACACATATAATTTAATTCTTTAATTCATTTATCAACTATAGTCATGAACATCATCAGGTGATTCTCCCTTATTAAGACACATCCTAACTTGAAGGGCCACTTTATTGAAGTCTGTTCCACTGGGTCACTCGACAAGTGCTTTTAAAGTCCACAATCATTTTAGGGGCATTACAAATACATAATGGTAAGTTATAATCACGATTTACCGAATCAAGGGTGATTGTCACATGGTCAAAATTATTGCATAAATCACTCAATCATTCCCATAAAACTATTTGTAGCCCATAATTTTTAGCAAGGTTGATTCTCAACTTGATATGATTCCAAAGTGTTTGGACGTTACGACTTAGATGAACATATTAAATTTTATTTCCTAGTAATTTCGTTAGTACCATCATGTTGAGGTGAAGGAGATCATTGTGTCCTTGCCTCAGTTCATCATTCTTGTTATCATATGACTCTTCGACACTCTTTCCAATTTACGTCATGTGTGCCATCATAGTTTCATTCAGTCATGTCTTGAGGACTATTCGTCTTTCCTTTTGGGAATCACCATGTAAAATAGTCAGCCTCATTGTGTTCATCTTATTGTGCTAATCATATCCATATTCCGTTTGAAACCCGATTTTCACCTATTTTCTCTATGGTTCCTTTCCCCATATATCCCTTCTATTTTAAGGTTTCGGGTTACCATTTCTAGCACACAATAAGGTTGTATGTTGTTGTTCATGTCATTGCAACTTCATATGGGCACATTATAATGTTCATTTTGCTTTAAGATTAATACCATTACCCCCACATAAGCATGACAATAACAATTTATTGGTATGAGATCCCTAGGATTTCTTAAATACCTCATCACTTCTTAAACATACTATCCTTTCTCATCCTCTTGAAATATCCTTGATAGTCTACACTTAGTAATATTTTAGACAAATTTCTCGCATTAATTAAGATGATGACAGTGCTAAGTAAAATGTAGATTTTGCTACTATCACACATCGAGGAATTTTTTTATTATTATATATATATATATTAATTACCACACCTTTCAACCTTCCCAACAATATATACTTAATGTATAAATAGATGTATATATTTATTACTCTAATTAGAGGTCACGTTTCCATATACCTAAAGTTCATGTAATAACCTTTCAAGATCCTTTCAATACAAAATCAACAACCCATATCTACTTAAACTATTTTGTAAGTGAAGCAAACAGCTTTTGAGTATATAAATAATTGAATATCACATATATTTTATACACTAACTACATGTAGCTCCCATATGTATGTCAAACGTAATTATAACTTATTTTATATTCTGTCTTTTTCAACATCCACTAATGTAAACATGTGTATTTATATATTTATAATTTAACCTACAACTATCATAAATTCATGTAAATCCATTCTTAATATATTAATTTCACGAGAACTAAATCATTATATAAACCACAAAGCATTAATGTAAACATATAGACAATATAAATTAACTTGAGTTCAGCCCTTATATAACAACACAATCCATTTCGGATGGTCTTCTTGAACACGTCACACATTGCTCGTCTATATATATATATAGGGAAATTAGGTTTATGTTTAGTAATACGTTGTCACGACTCACACCCATTCTCTTCCTACAAGCCGACGGTTCGCCACATTGCCACAGTTCATTCTTGTTACGTAGATGAGAGTTACCGTGTTGGAGTTTAACTGACACTCATTGATGGTTTGGCCGAGATTTTAGACTACTAATGCACGCAGAGGGTATCTTATACCGGCATATTGGTGAAGGCGAGGAGTTTGCATTCCATGTGTCATGGGTTGCACAAGCACGACAACTGGCAAGTATGGAAACATTGGTATCTTCAGCAGACTGAATCGTTCTCTCATTAATGAGCAGAGCGTAAGGGTGGGTCATCCTAGGTAGTTAGCATGGACACAGTTAAAAAGAACTGGAAAGTGTTCTCCTAATCACAGAGGAAAAAAAAAAAACAAGGTATTACTTACTCGATGTTGCACCTGTCATGCAACAAAGTCATTACCTGTCTAAGTTACAACATTAATTTATGATAAGAGTCACCATGGATCATGTGACAGTCAAGTGCCAAGATCAACATGAAGATACTATCATTCGGTGGTATAATTCAAGCAAACTATATGATAACTAGAGATAGAGGTTCGATCTGACTGGACTCATGTTAAACACATCACGGGTTTTCAATATCAACGGAGAACTAGTCAATGCAGAACCGAGTTTGATTACAAATCACAGACAGTTAAATGATTAAATTGAACGACACTTAATACATAATCGATTCGATCGGATCTGAATAGGAATGATTCCGAGGAAATCGATATCATGAATAGATCTGATTTTAAATAGTAATAATTTAATTAAAGATAGTTGATATAATGGACTCGATCCCACTTCAACGGGGAATAAAAATATTAAACATATTTTGACCGGCCGAAAACTATACTGAGCATAATCATGCTTTAATCATGTTTTTTAACCAACCGAAAAACATTATTTGGCTGAGGCGTTTCCGTATTGGAGAAAATATAGCACAATAATAATATTTTATTTTTCTTTCACTGGAAACAGAACTACTATACTTAGATATTCAAGTGCGAATCAAAACATACAGCAAACTTGACCATACGAAATACAGATTATTATGGCACTGTTCATAGTGTCAAGAGACAGCAAGAAGGCGTGCCTTACCGCCCACAGCAAAAATAGGAAAAAGCATACAGTTCAGGAGTAACACGAATATGCTAATATAAACATTCCCCAAAGAAATCCTGGAGGAAGCGAATAGCAGCTACAACTACAGACAATGAGCACCTTTTCCATACAAGACTGTATTGAAATTGGTATAACAGAGACTAGTCTGCAATTGACAAACGACAAGCCTTTGACCAGCCGAGAGAAAGATAAGCCATACATCCCAACAGTCACGGAGGCAAACATGAGTTCGATTTAAGCGCTTGAACAGGTGGTAGAAGAATTATTCAATCGACCCTTAATTTAGCACAAGAGATACTACTCTAACAGCATACCTTCTGATCCAGAACAGAGGAATTAAAACAAAAGAGAATACAGGGTAACCTGCGGGTTCACTGATCCGCTGTCATCAAGCCTTAGAGACAGAATCGCGAATATGGCTATGGATGATGCAGGATTGGCGGTGAAGGCGTGATGTCCCGTCGGTGGTGTGAGAGAGACTAAGGATCCTAAATCTTGAACACTAAGCCTTCAAAGTCAAAGACAACGATGGAATCAAATAGAAACTCAGATCTGTGGGGTTTAAACTTAATTGACATCATTCATGATCCTTCAGATACAAAAATAAGAAATCATTTTAAATCGATGGCGATGGGTAGATGTGCATCGGATCTTCTGGATAGCGTATAGATTGGTAACAACATCGTTCTTGATCATAAATCACAAACAGGAAACAGAGACCAAAGTAATAAAGGGATCAAGCCTCAATCAACCGCCCCTTCCCGTTCCACGCATTCAACGGAAAAAAAAATTGAAAAGCCACTGTTCTACCCTCGATCCTCTTCCCATAGGAACATATACGTATATAACATACTCCCAAAAAACATTGGGGATTCCGCCCTAGGAATGACACCTGCAACTTAATCGACAAATGGCAGGATCTCTGGCTTGTCACTCAGTTAAGAGGACAGATTTGCACAAATCTCTCCCCGAGATTATTGGCCACCTCTTTTAGTTTGTTGGTGATTACCCTTCATTAAGTTCACCTCGGGAGTGTCACCATGCATTCAGTCTCCATTATATTTATATATAAATAAATGTAGGGCGATCTTGCACCGAAATAACAAGAGAGATCTCTTAAATGAGGCAGAATGGCACATAAATTACACCGAGAAAATAAATATACGTCTACGGTGCTAACATAAATAAATACGCTGAAATCCTATGATTATGTTCGATTCCAATACTATATATAACCGATTTCAAACTGGAATTTCACATACGCAGAACGGTTTCATTTCCAGCTTATTAATAGGCAAACCAATACGCTTTCAAGCAGACGTAGACGGAGTTCCAAAATTGGGGTCATTAATTATAAGTGCAGCAGGATTTAATGTTTTGAATTTTACTAGCAATCACGCTATCACACGATCTCAGAAGAACAGAAATCCCACACGCAACCAAAACGTGAATGCAGAAGTTCTATTCATGCAAGCAAGTCGTAAATGTAGAGAACATAAACTAGCATCACATAAATGTCACCCGATAAAATTAATGATTAACCTGGATATATCATCCAGGATTTTATGGTTTCCGATTTCTCTACAGGGAAAGAGGCCGTTGTGGGAATACAAACGCGTGGGTACAGTATAAAACAAGCAGAAGATCTAAAAGTTCATAATCCAGTATGGTTCAAAGGGAAAAAATATTTTAGGCGTTCGACACGAATACGTTTTCTAGATAAGCAATCAAAATTGCGAAATGCAGAGAGGAACTTTAACAAAGTATTGCCTCCTCCTGCGTTATGCTCCCTAGGCGATAGTCGATTTTATGAATTTTGCACAGTTAAGCTTACAATTAGAATACAAACCAGAGTGCCAAGATTTTCGAAATGGGGATAATTAGTTCAGATCTCAATGTAAAAAAAAAAAACATGATCAAATATACGCCAGAGTTCAAATGGTTTCGACAGTGAAATCAGATAGTTCAGATCTCCAAGCAAATTGAAACATATTCAAAACTCTACAAAGATTCTAGATCCCTAATCCTAAATCAAACAAAAATCTTCATAATTCGTTTTTCTCAAATATTAAACAGAATAAAGCCATAATTTCCCAGAAAAATACACTCGTTTTTCAGACCGATTATTTCCTTAAACTCAAAAACAGTAATTATATAAAGGAGATAACACTTTTCACATCCACTTCGGGATTAATCTTCTTCTTGCTACATAAAATATAAGATCCATAAATCATAACTAACACAGAAATAAATATAAAAAATATTTCAGCAATAAGAACCTGTTTAGATTGTTGTTCTTGAGATGAGTAGACCGTTGTAGGAGCCATTGATTCAGTTTTCCGGTTCAATCCAACTTTGACGAAGATACCGACAGCCCATGTTTTAATACGAGTCTGGTGCCCTCAAGGCTCGACCGGCTCTGATACCAAATGTAGGACCCCTCCTTTAGGGTCCCCTTGAACTGAACCTGAAACTTTAACAACTTCATACAAACAAATTAGCCATCACAGTTATTGGAAAAATAAAATAAAAAGCGTGAATAACTTAACAAAAATAAGAAAAACGTTAACCTGTCAACCCGATCCGGCTGGTCCATTGTCGCCTTCGTCTTCCGTAGGATCCCTCCAACAAAGCTCGTTTAACCATTGGCGAAGCAACCGTTAGCTTCGCCACCCAACCATAGGCTCATGCTTTCAGTCGCATGGCCTCCCCGGAGCTTTGGGTCGTAGAGCTCACACACAAAAAAATATTCATGAAACCCAGTTTGGGATTCCCCCCCACCAAGATTTCCAGCCAAACCCTTAATAGTAGCAAGTCATGAGGTAACTCAATATTACGATAGTCATCCAGGGTCTGGGTCCTTTACCCATCCCCAAAGTCTCCCTTTTAAAGGAAAATCCCCTGCGACACATGTCGCTTCATGCATAAATAATTATTTAATTAATTCTTTAATGAAAAACAACTCACCCATCCAAGTGTCAGTTTCTCTAGGAGATGCACCAACATCCCTAAGTTTGCTCATGTTTGTCCCCTAGATATTTCACTTAACTCCTAGATTTGTGGTGTAGGTGGAGTTGACTAGGTGTCCATGCCTAGGATTCCATTTTGCTCCTAAATAAATATTTTTAATATTTTTAAGTAATCAAGAATATCCTTTCATGTGCAATGCCTAAATAACACTTAATATTATTTAAATGCCAAAGTATTAATTTTTGTGCAAATGCCTAAAGTACTCAAATGCATTTCTAAGTAAAGTTCTAGGTGCAAAATTATACGTTTCAATGCAGTTAAGTTTAGCAATCAACTTTTACTAGGGACCCGGTGTCGCGCCGTTGGGCCTCCTTGTTCCTTAATTTAATTTCTCTGACATGGCACCACTCCGTCGAGTCCAGTCATCCATAGTTTCCATTCCTCATCAAGGCACCACATCGTTGGGTCCTTGCATTCACTCTTTCCGTTCTTGGCAGGGTACCGCACCGTCGGGCCCTTCTGCCGTCATCCTTCCGTTTTGACTTGCGGGAACTTCATGTAGGGATTTCAGGAGCCGTTACCTTCCATCCTCCGTCTACACGCTATTAGGGACTAATGGCGTTGAGGAGTGAGTCCGTTCTCACTGCGCGCCCCCCAACTCGTACGTGACCAGCTCCGTCGTGGCCCACCTCGTACGCCCTCACGCTTTCCTCTTGAGCAAGCGGATCAGTGCTTATCTGCTCAAGCGTGGTATTCCATCGGAAGTCGACATCATCGTCGCTCTCCCTGTGTGTGATTTACTCGTACTCTACGACCCTTCATATTCCTTTGTGTGTCTGTTGGTGAACCGTTTCACCTGTCGCTACACACATTTCTCACAAACGTAAATTAGTAGCACTGTCCTCAATATTCACAATTTGGTTTATAAATCTGTTGCTTCATTAAGCATCTATAATTTACTTAATCATTACTCATTCGTCTAATCACATAATCAATTGCACAGCTAGTCGTTAAGCATCATTCATATGTACAGTTTTCATATCAAAGTTAATCGTTAAACAACATGAAATTGTCCATTCACAATAACTACCCAAATGCACATATATCAATCAATCGTAATCATAAATATACTCAAAATAAAATCATAGGGTTATTTTATTAATGTTTCAAACAGTCAAGTGACTCAGCAGGTGCCCTCAATGTCTATAGTAGTCTAGGGGCACTACAGAAAACCCAGTGGGAAGAAAGCCCCCCCTCAAGCTAAAGCATAATAATGGATCAATCTGTCTCCACCATGATGGAACTCACCCCCAACAGTGAACGGAGGTAAGAGAAATTCTTCTTAGTGAAGCTCTTGGTGAAGATGTCTGCAATTTGCTCATCAGTAGGACAATATTGCAGAATGATGGTGCAATCATGCACCAACTGTCGAATGTAATGCATATGAATCTCAATGTGTTTGGTCCTCTGTTGCTGAACTGGATCTATGGAGATCTTGATAGCACTTTGATTGTAACAAAATAGGACAGTCAAAGTAGTGCCACCAAAACCAAACTCGGAAAGAATACCCTGCAACCAAACTGCCTGAATGCAGGCATTGACTGCCCCTCGATACTCTACCTCTGCTGAAGAAAGTGCAATGGCTGCTTGCTTTTTGCTAGACTAGAAAATAGCACCATGACCAATCATGAAAACATAACCAAAAGTGGACTTCCGATCAATGCTATCACCTGCCCAATCTGAATCAGTAAAACCAATGAAATCAAGCTCAGAATCTGCAGCATAATGTATGCCAAATTGTCTCGTACCTTGCACATACTGCAAGATCTGCTTGGCTGCTCGCCAATGAAGCTCATGTGGCTGCTGCATATACCTTTACACGACACTCATGGCATATGAAATATCAGGCCTTGAGTGTGTCAAATAAAGTAGTGAACCAATCAACTGTCGATACATACTGCAATCTGCAAGTGGTGTAGAATCTCCCTCCTCAAGACTGATTCCTGAGAGGAATGGGAATGGGGATGCCTTACATTCAGCCATATTAAACTTCAATAATAGGTCAGAAGCATATTTTTGTTGAGATATAGTGATCCCATCAAAATTTTGAGCTATCTCCAAGCCCAAAAAGTGACTCAGCAAGCCCAAATCACTCATGTCAAAAGCTAGATTTCAGGCAGTTTTTAGCTTGTTTATTGAAGTAAGAGTGCTACCAGTAATGAGAAGATCATCAACATAAAGTACAATAACCAACAAATTACCTTTAACTCACTGAAGATACACATTCGGATCAGATTTGCATCTTTGGAAATTCTGAGAAAGAAGGAAGGAGTCCATCTTTGCGTACCAAGCTCTTGGGGCCTGTTTTAACCCATACAAAGATTTCTTCAATCTGCAAACTAATGATGGATATGATGTGTAGCCCTCTGGCTGCTGCATATATACCTCTTCAGCAAGGTCTCCATTTAGAAATTCACTCTTCACATCCATGTGGTGCACTTCCCAGTGCTTGGATGCGGAAATAGACAAAACAAGGTGGATGGAATCCATCTTTGCAATCGATGCAAAGGTCTCCATGTAGTCCACTCCATGGACTTGGGAGAAAACTTTTTCCACCAACCTTGCTTTGTATTTTTTGATAGAGCCATCAGCAGCAACTTTCGTGTGGTAGACCCATTTACACTTCACTAATTTTCTTCCAGGTGGAAGAGAAACTAGCTCCCATGTGTTGTTCTTTTGAAGAGAACTGTACTCTTCATCCATGGCACTTTTCCATCTCGAATCTCGGTGGGCAGAATTGTATGGTGTGGGATCTGAACCAGCCATCAAATAACAAATCTCAGGAATTAATGGATCATCAATAGAAAGAGCCATACCTGCTCTTTGAAATTCTGCTCTTGTTTGTCTCGGATCAACGGGATTTCCAAGGTTCGAACCAGTAGATTGAAGAGTGTTTTGGGCCCACTTTGGTAACTAAGGAGGATCATAATGGTCAGATTCTGAACCTGATATGTCATGATCATCATATGTTGCTACAATATTAGAAATATCAGAACTCATACCTTCATTATCGCTGCACGGATCTTCTTCTGGTGAAGGCGGGAAATCGGCAGTCTCTTCCTCGACTAGTTGCAATTCTTGAAGCGGTTCTTCAAATTGCACACTGTGCTCTATGGATATCTTTTTAGATCTGATATCCATGAGTTTATATGCTTTTGATTCTTCCCCATATCCTATCAGTATGCACTCAATAATTTGTGGATCCAAAGCTCGTCTCTTCTTGGAAGGAATTCTATCCCATGCAGTAGAGCCAAAAACTCTCAAATTTGACACATCCGGTTTGTGACCAAAGAATGCTTCGAAAGGAGTCATATCTTTCACGGATGAATGTGGAACATGGTTCTATATGTATGCAGCAACATTGATTGCTTCATCCCAAAGATTTGCGTCCAAACCTTTTGATTCAATCATGCATGTAGCCATCTCTTTCAGTGACCGATTTTTCCTTTCCGCTACACCGTTCTGCTGGGGTGTGTAGGGAATTGTATGTTGGATCTAAATTCTGCTTTGGGCACAAAGTTGCAGCAACTTGGACTTGATATATTCTCCACCATTATCATATCTAAGAGCTTTGATCTTGCTCTCAGTGGCAGTCTCAACAGAAGCCTTAAAATCCTTGAATTTTCCAAGCACTTCTAACTTGTTTTTGAGAAAGAATACCCATGTAAAGCGGGAAAAATCATCAATAAATGTCAAAACATACCTTGAACCATTTAATGACCTATGGGGCAGCGGACCATTGATATTAGAATGTATCAACCCCAAAACTGTAGAAGCTCTGCTAGCTTTGCCACGGTCGTATCTGTGCTCGGGGTGCTTCCCAATAATGCAACCAGTGCATATTCCCTTCGAGGAACGGAGTTGTGGAAGACCATCTACCATGGATTTGTTTGATAGCAGCAGCAAATACTTATAATTAAGATGTCCAAATCTTTCATGCCAAAACCTACTAACCTCATTACCATGTGTGCGAAGAGCAGTGGGATTTGCAAGCAGAATAAAGTGTGAAAACTCATAGCATTTTGCAGTGTGGTTTTCCTTTCCGACTGTAAAAAGTCTTCCACTTTTGATATCAGAAATTTCAACTGTATTAGGGCTGAATGTAACTTGCTTCGGTTCACCAGTGTGTGTCATTTGATACACAGAAAGAAGATTTGAAGCCAAGGAAGGCACATAGAGAACATTCTGAAAGCTTCCATGATCTACATGAATCGTACCTTTTCCCTTTGAAGAAATTTTTGAGTCATCTCCCAAATGGATGGGGATGGAGCTGTTTGGATCAAATGAAGAAAAAGAATCAATATTTGCAGTCATATGATTCGATGCACCCGAATCTATCAAGAGAGTAGTGGGCTTTGAAACAGTTGCCATGAGTGCTTGTCCTCTTTCATGATCATCATTCCTATCCTTCTTCCTTGCACCGTCAGGAAGAGTTATGTTGTTCTTTTCCAAAAGGAGGGCCATTTGATCTATAGTCTTCTTCATACATGAAATTTTGGGATGAAAGCCACGGTTTCAATAAGTACATTTAGATTTTTGGTTACCTTCTTTGCCCTTTTTCTTGAACTTTGAACTGGATGGTGCATCCATCTGTTTGCCTTTCTCTCTCTGCTTGTGAGGCTCGAATTTGGGCTTCTCCTTCTTTTTCTTTCCTTTACCATTCGAGGTCTTAGGTCCTTGAACATATAGGGCTGAGTCTTTGGAGCTTATGGACCCCATTTGAATCAATTTGTCATGCTCTTTTGTGATGGACTCAATGAAGGCATTCAAGGTAGGCATCTTCCAATTCAGGGTAGTTAGCCGACCGGAATTGAAAGTAGAGACAAATACCGAATAATCTTTACCAAGCTTGCTGAGAATGGAGAGGATCAATTGTTTGTCCTCTTTGATAACTCCACTTTTCTTCAACTGCAAGTTCAAGTTCTTGAATTTTGTGAAGAATTCATTAATGGTCTCGAAATTCTCAGGACTAAGGGCAATCAATTCATTCTCTAATTGAAAAGCCCTAAGCTCATCCTGCTTGCCAAATAGTGTTTCAAGTTGCTCCCATATAGCTTTTGGAGTCTTCAATCCGCTGAGATGGAAGTGAAGATCTTTGGAGATGGAGATACAAAGAAGACCATAAGCTTCATCAAGCTTGTTGTAGTGTTTGGTTCTATCTGACAAGTTGTTTGACTCCAATTCAAGACCAAAAGTGACTCGGTAGTAACCTTTTGAATGTAATATGATCTCCATATCATGTTTCCAATCAAAATAATTGAATGGGGTGAGGATAGGCTTTGAAAAAGAGTATTCCATTCCTAGGAGCGAGTGCACACTGATGTAGAGGAGCTTGCAAGGGCAGAGTAGCGAATGCAAATGATGGAGACAATAACCTGCAAATCACAATAAACCAAGAACAATGAGGTCGAACAATCCACCCTTTTAGAGTTGCATCACACCTGGGATTGGAGATCAAACAATGTTGAATGGGTCCAATGTATCAGATCCAGGAATTATGTGGAAACTCAAGCTTCTGGAGTGGTATTGGATGTATTTTCAAGCTTTGCATGCACAGGAGTGAATTCCCTTGAGATCTTTCATGCCAAAACTTTTTGCAATTTTTGAGGAATTCACTCAAATATTCTTGTAGAAACACCTGTAGAAAAGAGATCTTGTCCCTGCGATGGCTCTGATACCATGTAAAATTAGTCACAACAAATCTAATGAACAAGTAAATCAATCACAACAGATGAACATAGAAAATATGGTGTAAAACTGTGCAAAACATGCAGCAGTGCTCAATATCCCAGTAAGGGTGAATAATTACAATAGAATACAGTAACAATGACTGAGCAATTCTAATTGCCTAAGGACGTCATTCCAATCACTAATTGGAGTAGCTTGAATCCAACTAGGAGTCCTCATCATCAATCGGTGGTGGTCATCAATGCACAAGAACCAGTCATCCAGGTGTCAATCTGAGTCTAACTAAGTGTAACAAGTGTAACTGAAGTGTGTAGCACTGATTAAGGGAAGGAGGCTCAATGGAGGGCGCATGGGAGGCTAACTGAAGTCAGAACAAGTCATTTAGTCAATCTGGAGGTCCAACGGAAGTGAAACAGTCAGTCGGGATTGAAACTAGCCTCAAATCAGGGAGAATCGGAGCTAACTGAGTGTAACTGAAGTGGAACTGCAGTAGTAGGTGAAGAAGTGCACCCTCCTCTGGCAGTAGGTGAGAAGTGGGCGCCTTCCTGACTAGGAGGGATAAAAATCTGAAGTAAGTGGCTCCCGGGTGCTAGAATAAGGTGGCTAAGGTGCTGTAGGCATCAACCTGGTGACTGGGATGCATGGAAAGTGCATGCAAATCCTAGAATTTGCATGCAAACCCTAATTGCATGCAAGATCCTGAAAAAGATTATGTGGATATCCGAACACATGCTATGATGGAATTATAAGAGTTCAAAATCATACCTATACATTCTCTTCAACCTTGGCACTATAGGAAAATACCTCAACACTTTGGTCGGGATACCTATACGCACCTTTCCTGAATGAGCATCAAACTTCCATCTTGATTTGCCACATTTTGGGAATTCTTTTTTTCTTTCATATTTTCCCCAATATAAAATGAAATCATTGTGGCATGCATGTATCATTTCATAGTCCAAACCGAATGATTTAATCAAAAATTTTGCAGCATATGTAGACTCTATAATTGTATTTCCTGTAGGAGGCATTTCATGTTGCAACTTCAACAACTAGGTGAAACTTGCATCAGACCATCCATTTCTCACTTTAAGGTTGTACAATTTCACAGTAGCCGATACCTTAGTGAAACTAGTGCAACCTGGGTACAATGGTGTCTGGGAATCTTCAACTAACTTTAGATATTGTTTGATATCATTTGTTTCTTCCATTGATGTTGCTTGGCCATTTTCACAATTCACATCTAGATTTTCATGATAGTATTGATAAGCATCATTCACCATTTGAACCATATGATTTTCAACCATGGCTACATCATTATCACTATCATTCTCAAGAACATCAGTATCATTTGCAAGCAATGTTGAAAAATCATCATTATGATTCTCATATTGGCATTCAACTATGTGTTCATCACCCTATGTAATTTATGGAGGCAAATCATTCATCTTTGTTGTGTGGCTCTTCTTTCTCTTATCAAATATATATTCCTAACTAGGAGCTCTCTCTCCATGGAAAACCAAGTTTTATATGAACTAATTATACCATGAATCATCAAGTGGTCTTGTAATTCTGCCAACGTCAATGCTACAACATTACAACATTTTTTACAAGGGCATCTCGTGGTTTTCTTATCCTCTGAATGCCTCATAGAAAAATCTATGAATTCATCAACCCCATGTTGATTTTCCTTTGCCATTCTACATACAACCAAATTGCACATTGCGTAAGAACAAATCACTACAAATTATAATGAAGACATATTTTATAAAATATCATGTTGAAGAATCAAACATAAAAATTATACCTCGTCTTCAAATCTGTCCAATGCCTTTTATTGGCCATTTGAAAATAAAATTAACCCAAATGCTTCACCTTGCTCCTCGAGAGTTCTTCTTTCAACTTCCTAGAAATATATGATTACCCTAAGAAAGTAAATTTTAATGTTAATTACAATTTAATTTTAATGTTAATTTCGGTCTAATATTGATTCAGCCAGTGACCAATGCATTTTTTGAGGTGCTAAAAAGTTGTTTGTAGCTAGGATAAACTTAAGTCAGTGTTAATGTCAAAGTCAATGTTACATATCATGAACTAAAAAAAAAAAGGAACAAAGAAGCATACCTAAGTTTGATGGAAACATAGGCTGAAGGTTAAGCATGAAGAGTACAAAACCAAGGATTACCCTGCAGCAGATCAGAATTTTAGTAAGTACTTGAAATACTACTTGATTTTTGGGTATTGAGAAGCCTTTTTGTAGTGGTATAGTTTACTACATTTAGAATTTGTTGATTTTTTTGTTTGTTTTTTAGATAATCTTGGTCTGGTTGATGAAAGAATATGAATCTTAGAATGAGATAGGATAAGGTATTTAATCCCCTTAGTAGAGTAGTCTCATACTTTGCATCATGGTCTATCATGTTTGAACGTTTAGGTACAATTCATGTAACCTATGCTTTGACAAGTTCCACTATTCAGTGGTATTTTCAACTATAGGACTCTAAGGTGAAGTGTTGTATTCTGACTCACTAATGTTTTAAATAAGAAATGGTTGTCCTCAATTGAGGAAACTTTTTAATATTCTTAAGAGTATGAGAGAAGTACAACCTCAATCATAATTCTAGTCCATATCTATGATGAGGCTCAAACTCATTACTAATATTCCAAGGGTTTCAACTTAGCACGAGGTGAAGTATGCAACCACTCTGTCACACCCTAAAGAAAAAGTACAACTAGTTGTTGAAGCAGGTGGGGCTATAGAAATAGTTGTACAGTAGGTTTCTATTATCTTAGTGGGGCTACAGAGATATATGTATAGTAGAATTATTTTATCCGTATCAAAGAGTTGTGGAAGGGTGACTTCTATTATCTACTGTTGTTGTTTTCCACTTTCAACTTTCAGTAACTTGTAAGGAATATTCAGGGCCATAAGTGGCAATCTTCAATTTTCAAGAGGTAAATTTGAAAACACAAGGTAGATTGGTAATTGTTTTGTTAAACATGGTTTTTCTACCACAACTCCCAACTAACAAAATTCAAATTTGAATAGTATTCAAACCGAAACCAAGAGTTACAACTACACATGTGCCTTCGAACCCAGGAAATTATCATTTTATTGTTAAGAATCAACTTTCAGACACTAGAATAAGAGTATATGCATAATGATTAATGGAGGTACGTAATAATGTTAACCCCTTGGTCGAAGAAGCATAGACTATTTGGGATAAAAAACACATAGCTATTGCTGATTGCCAATCAGTTTACACTACAATCTAATATTGAATGACAATTAGCTCTAATGAAAAAGATAGTTATCCAACTCAAGGTTTAAAGAAGAAATCAAATCATATATTAATTTTTGGAGAGCATTTGAAGATAGGTCTATTGTGGAATTATATGTTGAGCAAGAGCAACCCACCTTGATTCCTCTAGCAAATACAACAGACCACTTGTTGAATAGGAGTTGCACTGTAAATCCATTTTGGGATGGGGGCCTATGTGTTTGTGTTATCTATATATAGAATTGGGAATTTGCATTGAACCTATTGAATTTTGATACTTTCACTATGGAAAATAACACAGACCTAGATATGGGATGTGCAACTCTAAATTGAGAGATTGGACTAGAGCTTGACAAACTAGAGGTGCATATCGAATCCTAGTTTATAGATGCATACCAATTAATACGTTGGCTACTAATTGTGTTGTAGCTTGCATATGAATCTATTAAATTTTCAGATAAATATGTCTAAAGAAAATAAGTGTGAATTCGAACCTACGTGAAGGAGAGCCTTTGACAATATATTGAATCTTCAAACAAAAGATCTCGCTTGCAGCGAATCGCGAATATACTGCTAGAATGTATATTAAAAAAACCCTAGTAATCTTGTCTATAGCGGACCAAGTATCTGCTGTTGGATCGAATTTTGAAACAAAACCCACGAATCTCCATCAAATTTGGCAATAGATCGATCCATGAATCTCCAAAAATCTGTTGTTAGACAAGAAAAACCACAAATCTCATCTACAGAGTTATGTAAATAATATTTTTCCAATCCCTCCTGTGAAGAGTAGCGAACTAAGCTTGTCAAAACATGACTTTCCCTAAATTTCCTTTACTTCCTCACTTGGTCATTGACATTTTGTAAGAAACGTGATTGTGAAATTTTGTGTGGAATAAATCACTGGTAATTAAATTTTTTCCATAAAATATGACTCTTATTTTTTCCCCATATATTAAGTCCTTATAAAAATAGCCTCGAATAGAATTAATAAAAATAGAATTATAAAAAAACAAATTCAATTTTAGAAAAACATTAAAGTATTCATAATGTTCCAAAACATTTCTAATTTAGTCATATTTGAACATACTCTATGGTTTTGCCTCATAACCACATTGGAATATGCATTGTATAGCTTTCTTCATGTTCTTCTCATCATCATGATTCATCTAGACCTCAAAAAATTGATCAAAGTGAATCACTTGGTTTATCATAGTGCTACCCTCAGGGATGGGCACCAAGAGAGAGACCAACATCAGCACAACTTCATACTTTAGTTCAGTGTTTTCACTGGCCTTAATTTTTCGTCCATCTCGAGAGTCCCATACTGTCTGAAAGTCTAGACACCACATGACACCAGCTTGATCTTGCTAGTTGGGCATGACCATTAACCACAAGTATCACCCAAACTACACATTACAAAAACCAGCATGACTGAAGAGAAGTTAGACACCATAGAGTTGCATGGAATGTCAAGCCACTCATTTCATGGTCGGCAATGCCACCAACCACATTTCTTCCTAACCTTAGACAACAATATCTATCGTAATTCCACCCTTGAGCCAACACCTAAATGACCAAGTCTTCCCAACGCATGACGGTGCACTCCCCATGGTGCCCGAAGGTCTTGTCCTAGATCCACTCAGTTGCATACCTACAGTGCAACCTTTAACGTTGTTGTCCTAACATGATAGCCACACCGATGACAACATCACATTTCCTCATCCTGTGTGAATCAAGGCCATCAACTAAGAGCCATCCACCAAGGCTACCAAAATTTCTTGGACTCACTGATCATGTGCACCTTTAACTGATGTATCTCAGCATGCCCTCCATCACGCCACTTCCCATGGAGTTCAGCATAGGGGCATTACAAGTGCAGTATTTGGGGGCCTTCTCATGTCACTTAAGATCTTATTAGTAGTAAGACTAAACTTATAAACCCATCCCAAGGAGACATAATAGATTTCCACATGCCTCAACGACAAGCTACCTCTCCCAAACAACAGTGTAGAGGGAAACCTAGCCATTCCACTAGTTCTTCCCCAAGACAACACGCTATTATTAATTTCCTCCATTCAAACTAGGATGGTAGGAGAGATGGTTTGACTATCCTTTGATAAAACCTACCTTGTTTCTCCTAGATTTTATTGATCTAAATCAAATAATTTAGCAAAGAGAGTCCTTTTGGGATAATGTAATTCATTAGTCATGCTAATTAAATGACTTGTCACCAATCTTAGTAGGTGATATTTATTTCATTTTATTCTTCTTTATCTCTTGCTTACATTTCTTTAAGATTTGCTTATGCAGTAGCTTTAGCATCTTCTTCTACTTGCTTTATGTATTTTTTTTAGATTCCTTCTCATTGTCTTCTTGGTCAACCTTTTTTATGCCTCTCCCCTCATTCTACTACTTATATTTATGTACTTTCATGTTGTTAGGAACCCATGTCTTTACTTTGTTAATATATTGTCGTTGGATGCATATGCTTTTTAAGTCGTCCCGTAGTATTTGTTGATCCATATTTTATATTAGCCCATAGTATTGACCCATAGTATTGGACGCATATGCTTTGTAAGTCATCCCATAGTATTATATGTTCCATAGTTTTGACTCATACTATTGGCGCCTGGACTTAGCCCATGGTTTGTATTGGCACATAGTATTCACCCATGGTATTGGCACCTAGACTTGGTATATAAGTGTGTGTGGAGGCCTATGAAGCCACCGTGAAGTTAATTGTATTGAGCTTGCTCAAAGGAGGTTGCCCCCTCAAAGTGGCTCGTGATCAATATAAAAGTGCTTCTGAGTTCTATTATTTCTGATATCTCGTGTATTTGCATTAATTAATTATTACAGGTTCATCACATCTGGTATCAGAGCACTTTCTTGGGCTCATTGGATGGAATTTCTGCCAAATTTTTTTTCGCATCTGTTGCAGCTCTGGATTTGGGAATAATCCCTATCCGCTTAATTGTGGGAAGTACTTGGGAATAATCCCTAAAACTCATTGTGAGGAGTACCACAGGAACTCCAAAGTAGCTAGCCCATTGAGAGGACCTACCAGTGAAAAGGGAAACGACCCCTACCTGATTGACTAGTTCCCACCCGTGAGGTAAACCAAGAGTTGTCGTTTGTGGCAAAGCGGTTATCAGTTTTACCTTAGCCGTGGAGTGAGGAGTACTGCCCCAATACGCAAGCCGTCAGAACGCATTGGTGGCCAAGTGAAACACCTGAACTGTTAGGAAGGCGTACATACCTAAGGTCCATATCTATTTTCAGTTGAACTATTGTCGATCACTTCCGCTCCAGATCCAGCCGTTTTAGATCTATTTTGAAATTCGTTCTAGATCCAGTTGGCGTTTCAGATCCAGCCATTTTCGATCCCTTCCAAGCCATTGCAGATCCATCTGTTACGGATCCCTTCCACACCGCTGTTGCCGATCCATTTCTGAAATAAATAAATAAATAAATAAAATAAAATCTGTTTTTCAGCCATATCTCCCTTGTTTCAACTCTGTTTTCCCTAAAATTTCACTGACATCCCTGCAATCCCATTCTGCATATTTCATTCCTGAAGACCCTATCCCAAATTCCACTTCCCAAGACCAGAAATCCCACATTTGTCTATTTTTAGGGTTTGCCATAACTTCTTCAATTTTCACCCGATTGCCTTCAAATTTTACCATAGAGTTCTAGCTTCTGAAATCTCCATTTTTTGCTTCCCTGTCCCTCAGAAAGTGTCGAAAACCTAGACAAACCCCAATTACCCCTCTGATTTTTTCCCAAATCCAAATTTCCCCTTACTAAATAAGCTTGTGTTTGTGTTTTTCTATCCATTCCCCCCCCCCACAAAAAAAAAAAAAAAAATACTGGTTATGGTTGTCACTCGCACAAGAGCAAACACCATGGAGGAAGCACTTGCAACCATCCAAACCAAACTCCAAGATATGGATGAAAAATTTCTCAGCCTCCATCTTCAGCATTCAGCCATGAATAATAACCGACAGCCAGAATCTTTTGGAGCCACCAGGTTCTCTTCTTCCAGCAATTTTTGTGGGTCGAAGCTTGATTTTCCTCGATTCAATGGTACTGATCCAACTGGATGGATATACCGAGAACAATATTTCAGTCTGCATAATACTTTTGATGTCCAGAAAGTTCCACTTGCATCCTTTCATTTTGAACAAGAAGCCCTTTAATGGTACCGTTGGTACATCAAAGTTCATCCCAAGCCAAACTGGATAGATTTTTTCCAACTCCTTTTGCCACGATTTGGTCCTAGTGATTTTGATGACTTCACAGGAGCACTCACTAAAATTCACCAAATTGGCACAGTGAGAGAGTATCAGACAAAATTTGAGAAACTGGCCAATCACACAGAAGGATTGTCTGATGAATTCTACAGGAGTTGTTTTATCAGTGGTCTCAAGGATGAAATTCGCTCAGAGGTCAAAATGTTCTATCCCAACACAATGATGGAAGTCCTAGGGTCAGCTAAGTTGGCAAAGGACAAGATCGCAGCTCAACAACGCTCCAAACCCACCTTTGTTCCCTTCAGAAATATGGGTTCCCAACGACCTCCCAACAAGCCTGCCTCGCAACCAACTCCTATCAAGCATTTGTCTGAAACAGAGATGTAGGCACGCCGAGAAAAAGGGCTTTGTTATAATTGTGATGAGAAATTCACTCAAGGACATAGATGTGTTCAACAAAAGCTCTATCTCTTGGATGTGGATTCTCCGCCTGCCTCAAAACTTGATGAAGAAGCTCCAGATACAGTAGACACCCCATCTCAACACCCGCCTGTCGACATTCAACACCCGCCTGTTGACACCCCATCTCAGGATGACCCACCCGATATCTCTCTCCATGCTGTAACCGGCGTCACTACCCCACAAACAATGCGAGTCAGGGGATACTTCAAGAAGCTCCCTCTTACCAGACTCATTGATTCTGGTAGCACTCATAACTTCATTGATCCTCGGATTGCCAAACAGGCTGATTGTTTTGTCCATCCTTGCTCCAACTTTGAAGTCATGGTTGCCAATGGGGGCACCTTACCTTGCAAGGGGAAGTGTCACAATGTGCGTATCTCTATGGAATATTATAACCTGCGCTCTCACATGTTTTTCTTTTCCTTAGGCGGATGTGATGTGGTTTTGGGCGTTCAATGGTTACGCACACTTGGCCCCATCTTATGGGATTTTGCTGAAATTTGGATGCAGTTTTCAGTCAATGGGGCACAACACAAATTTATGGGCTTACAACCAGGGTCTCTCTGCATCATCAGTTCACATCGCCTAGAAAAAATACTTAATAAGAATTCACATGGTGTCATCGCTCAACTCCATTCCATTCAGATGCACCCATCAACAGTCTCCACTACTTCCTTGGATAGATATGCAGGTGTCTTTGCTGAACCAATGAGCTTGTTGCCTTCAAGAGACCTTTCCGGTAAGAATTTAGCCGCATATACCTCTCAGCAGGAAATGATCACTATTTTGAATACAGTACAGAAGTGGAAGCCATCCCTATTAGGGAATTATTTCTGCATCAAGACTGATCTCCAAAATCTGGAAACTTTCCTGGAACAATGGGTCTCCTCCCCAACACACTTGAAATGGGTTATCCAACTCATGGGTTATGACTATGCGACCACTTACCAGAAGGGTAAGGACAATATGGTGGAAGATGCTCCTCCTCGCACATTTGATGACCCAGTTTCTCTTACAGCTAAGTCTCTGCTTGTTCCAAATTGGTTGCAATCTGTTCAACGGGGTTATCTCTTCTATGAACTCCATGCTTCTTCATCAGTAAGTCACTCTGGGTTCCTCAAAACGTATGACTAGGAACAATGTAACTTCTTTTGGAAGGGACTCAAAAGGACAATTCAATGGATGGTGGTTGACTATGATACTTTCCAGGTCAACAAGGGTGAAATGACCCTCCTTTCGAGACTACTCAAACCCTTGCCCATCCCTCCATAGATTTGGAAAACTATTTCTATGGATTTCCTAGAAGCGCTCCAATGGTATAGTACCACATCTCAAAGGACACCATATGAAGCAGTATCTGGACAGGCACCACTAGTTCTTCTTCCATACACCTTCAACAGCTCCCCAGTTCAGGCAATTGACTCAATTCTTCGAAACCGTGATCAGCTTCTTCTCATTCTGTAGGACAATTTTCACATGGCAAGAATTCAACTGAAACAACAAGCCGATCAACATCGTTCTGAGCGCACTTTTCACATCGCTGATATAGTTCTTCTTCATCTACAGCCTTCCATGCAATCCTCCCTGAAACTCCAAAGGCGCCAGTGGCTCGGAATGCAACTCGAGGATGCTACAGGGGACCCACTCCTTCAAATTCTGCATCAATTTCCACATCTAAAGCTTTGAGGACAAAGCTTTTTCTAAGGGAGAGGGGATGTTAGGAACCCATGTCTTTACTTTGTTAGTATATTGTTGTTGGACGCATATGCTTTGTAAGTCATCCCGTAGTATTTGTTGATCCATAGTTTATATTAGCTCATAGTATTGACCCATAGTATTGGACGCATATGCTTTGTAAGTCGTCCCATAGTATTATATGTCCCATGGTTTTGACTCATAGTATTGGCGCCTAGACTTAGCCCATGGTTTGTATTGACACATAGTATTGACCCATGGTATTGGCACCTAGACTTTGTATAAAAGTGTGTGTTGAGGCCTATGAAGGCACCGTGAAGTTAATTGTATTGAGCTTGCTCAAAGGAGGTTGCCCCCTCGAAGTGGCCCGTGATCAATATAAAAGTGATTCTGAGTTCTATTATTTCTGATATCTCGTGTATTTGCATTAATTAATTATTGCAGGTTCATCACACATGTTTTCCTTTTCCAAAGGAATAAGGCACTATAGCTTCTCCCTCTACTTTAGTTGATTTAGCATTACATGTGACATATTATCCTATGGATAATCGTAAGGCATGCCAACGAGTATTCTAATACCTTGGTAGAAAACATGCAAGTACATGTAGATTTCTTTGGTAGGTAATATCCTGAATTATGGGATTATTTGGAATGAAAATATTAAAAAACAGGGCTTGGAGGGTCTTTACAGCAAAACCAAGTAAATGGATTTACTACCGATCATTATTCATATAATCAATCTTGGAAATGATACATTGTGAATTCGGATAAGGGGAAATACAAATTTTATACCCTTTTATGGGAAAAATCAAGGTATCTAGAGCTCAAAGGAAATATAACAAGAATTTGCTCATCATTAAGATCCATCTAGAGCTCACAAAAATGAACATGTTTCACCAGTACCGTGGAAGCATCAAATCTCATAATAATGATCATGTTAAATCTAATCAATGTGTTCTTGTAATATTAATTCCACTATTTATGCAGTAAGAGTATTAGCTGGCACAATATGTAAGTAAAAGGTAGCACATGCTTTCCCACAAATTGTGACATACCAAATTCTAGGGGAGAATTCCCATGTCAGTTGATATCTCATCAGTAGGACCAAACTAAACCTATCCCCAGGGGAAATAAGAGACCCCCCAAAGTCTCAACAACAAGCTACCTTGACCTCCATACAATAGTGTAGAGGGAAACCTAGGCGTTCCTCTAGTTCTTTAATTCCTCAAGTCAACACACTATTATTAGTTTCATTCATTCAACCTCGTATGTTGCTAGAGATGGGTCTGTCAATTGATAAAACCTACCTTGTTTCTCCTAGATTTAATTGCTCCTTGTTATTATCCCTTTCATATTTCTCCACCCCCATGTGGTCTCCCATATTCTAGGTCAAGCCCATATGTGTATGAGTTTCTAAATCAAATAATTTAGCAAACAGAGACATATTTGGGATAACGTAATTCATTATGGATTATTAAATGACTCGTCACTGATCTTAGTAGTTGAACTTAATCACTTTGTCTTCATATGAGGTTTGGGATTATATCAACGTGATTGATCCATTAGCAATTTTTTTTTCCAGAAAACAATTGCCAATGCAAAATTAAGTGAGGTGGTTCCTATATCTTTGAATGCTAATTGGTCCAATGGTCGACTAGGTAAGGAAAGCACTACAAAAGAATAGGCAGGTTCATGATGGTTGATAACCTAGTATGTGATAATGTATTGGGAATATTTAGATGTTTGGAAGTTTCCTTGAGAGCTTTAATGCACCATAAAGCCATAGTTTTGAAGATGGATTTTGAAAACATAATATACATTATCCCTTCTATTAGATGATTGTTAACAACTGGCAGTCTTATTCTCAGACTTTTCATTTTCCTCCGATGTTGAATTTGGTTAAAAAATGCAATCTTCTTAGAAAGTAGGTGTCAATTAAATGGGAATAAAGTGTGTTTTTTGTATGCTAAATTATGAATATTTAGTGTCAAATATTTTTAATCATTATTCTTTCTTTGGATCTGTTTGGTGAGAATTGAGAAGATTACTAAATTTTCATGATGACTGAGATCAGTACTAGAATTTTTAGTAAGGTATGTTTATATATATGGTATTCTTGAAGACAACTATTCTCTTATTTGAATACTTTAAAGTGAATACTTTTTAGTAAGGTATGATTGCTTTTATAGTTGTCCTAGAGTAGCGATATAAATTGGGAAAAGGGAGTTTCATATTTACAGGTTAATCTTTAGCTGGAACAAAGGACAAATAGAATTGTTTCTTTGTAACGTACCCTCCTTACACATACACACAATTTACAAACTGTAAAAACTTAATCGAGGGTAACTCCATGATGGGTAACTCTTTTTGGTCAAATATGGCGATGAAAAATGGAAATTTTACCCATATATTAAATTAAAGCCCTCGAAACTCATATTTTCCATATGAATTTCGACATGCAGTAAAAAAACGAAATGTAGAGAATTATGTTGGCTTTCCAATGATATTTTTAAAAAAATATACCAATGTCATTTATCATGTCAAATTTTCATTTAATGAAATGTGTGTCCTTAAAAATTTGAAGAGCAATTAATAAGTGGCTTGTGTGTGTGCAAAATAATTTAATGTCAAATAATAATTTAAAAAAATGAAATATGTGAACATGATTTAGATAGAATGAGCTAGTGCGTACATATTTTTCCTTTAATTTTCCTTGAAAAATGATATTTATTATTATTTTTCGGAACTCGCCAGTGAATATTTCAATCGCATTTCGCACACATGTGCGTGTGTGTGCCAAATCTTTTGATTGTCTACAAAATTTGCAAAACTAAAAATACGATTTTGAAGAACACACTGATGTAGCGCTTGTATATTTTTTCAAATTTTTTGGATGTATATTTTGAATGTTGTTGATTTATCTCTTAGCTCACTCGAAGTTGTCCACAGGGTTTTTCAGGGTAAGCATTAGCAGAAATTTAAAAACAAATGACATATGAACATAAAAATTCGTAAATTATATGTATATGGATAGAGGATTCATTGACGAATCCAATGGTATCAAGTCCTCTCATTAATGTGTTTTTAATGATATAGTGTAAGCCCCTGAAAGGTAGATAAAATTTCCTTTCTACATAGAAAAGGGTTGTATGTCTGTTTTTTAGGCCCTCGATCGAGGTTCCTCGTTCAATAGTTCAAATATGAAAAATTAGAGGTTTGATTATGAAACTTGCTTCCTCAAACTACTTTTAAACTATTCAAATTTAGTAGGGAACAAGATTTTGGATTTTATAAATAAATAAGTGTTAGTTTTGGGTGATCTTATATAAGAAAACACTCTCATGATTTCACCAAGGGTAATATTTAATACAACACAAGTAAAGGAAATATACAAAATATTATCACTATTTATATGATGGTCAAGTTGGGACACTTTTTTGAAAGAGTGAAAAAACAGGGTGCTCATATTATTTACAAAGATTTTATGGTTGAATATATATCACGCCAATACAATCATTTGGCGCTGGCAGCTCGGATACATCTAACAGAAATCAAGGTGAAACGAGGTGACCCAAAGTAATGGAAGATGACGAAAGTTGACCATGGTCGTATTATGGAGACTTGCATTCCTATAACCCATTAGCCAAATGAATGAGTTACATGTATGCCACTTGCATCATTGACATAGCTTTCATGTTGTCTGGTTGAATATTTTTGCTTGTTTTATAAATGTATTTTTGTAGATGCTTTAATGCCAAGATTAAAAATACTAGATGGGAAGCTTTTGTGAAAATTGGGTCATGGTGCTCCAATGTGAATACACTTGAATTTATGGTTAGTGCTCCATGAACTTCCTCCATCATAGTTTTATAAATGTTTTTTTAGATGCTTTAAAAACAATATTAAAGATCTACTAGATAGTTGAATTGTAATGTAATTGAATTGTAATGTGTAGACAACATAATGTAATTGTAAAACTTCAATTTTAAATTATATTGTACATTCTAATTTTAAATTTTAAATTGTACAATGTAAAATTTTAAATTGTACAACGTATTCTAATTTTAAATTTCGATTTCAAATACAATTGTAATGTAATTGAGAATTTAAAATACATCTATACAATGTAAAATTTTAAATTGTACAACGTATTCTAATTTTAAATTTCGATTTCAAATGCAATTGTAATGTAATTGAAATTGAACTTTTAAATTGCAACAACACAATGAATTTTCAATTGAAATTACACATTAAATTTTAAATTGTAATTGAATTGGAATGTGAAAATTGTAATGTGTAGACAACATAATGTAATTGTAATTTCAATTTTTAATTTCAAATTTATTCTAATTTTTAATTTTGATTTCAAATACAATTGTAATGTAATTGAGAATTTAAAATACATCTATACAATGTAAAATTGTAAAATTTAAATTTTATATTGTACAATGTATTCTAATTTTAAATTTTGATTTCAAATGCAATTGTAATGTAATTGAAATTGACCTTTTAAATTGTAACAACAGATTGAATTTTCAATTGAAATTATACATTAAATTTGAAATTTTAATTTTAAATTGTAATTGAATTGGACTACGTAAATTGTAATTGAATTGTAATGTGTAGACAACATAATGTAATTGTAATTTTAATTTTTAATTTTAAATGTTGATTTCATTTATGCAATTATAATGTAGTTGAAATTGAGCTTTTAAATTGTAATTGAATTGGAATTGAAATTACACATTAAATTTGAAATTTTGTATTGTAATTGAATTGGAATTGTAATTTCAATTTTAAATTGTAATGTATGTATCCCATTCTAAATTTTGGATTTGCAACTGTAATGTTGTCGAAATTGAAATTTTAAATTGAACTAAATTGTAACTACACATCGATATTGAACTTTTATATTGTAATCACTGTACATTAAATTTGCATTTGAAACGAAAAAACATAAATTTGTAACTGTAATAACTATATCCAGATGTAATATAAAAAACAATCGATTTCAAATCAGATACAAATACACATGAAGACATCAATATGATAAAATATACAAAATATGTAACAAAATATCCAAAAGTCCATATCCAAAGTTTGTATATGATAAAATTCCATGTATAAATGATATAAATGCATATCCAAAACATGAAAACGTATACATAGATCATCCAAAACATGAAAATATAAAATATGAAAGTATCCAAAACATGGAAATGTATACATCATCAACTCATTGGCCACTACCCCCACGAGGCCCCTGATCGGCCATGTGACTGCCTTCATTTGTAGTAGACCGACGCTAGCCCTAAGTCGGTAAACTATGAAAGAAGGCCTTGATCTCTGTCAATTCAATGGTGATATCTGGCATCTGAATAGGAATATGGGTAGATGGCCCTTTATCAGGACCACGTGGTCAAGCTGCATTCCAATCATCTGAGAAAGTCATTGCAGCATTGACACCCACCTGTAGCGATGCCTGTGTAAGATGCCATTACATGTAATAAGTTAGATTTATTAAAAATTAAAACTAAAGCATAATTTAAGTTATAATTCAAAAATTGAAACATAAAGTACAAAAATAAATTACTAAATGTGATTAAATAATGAATTGGAACATAAATTAAAACTCACCTCTATGTCTAGAACCAGCTAGTTAGGACCTTCACAGTCCTCATGTCTATCATCAGGAGCAATTCCCTTTCCTTTTCCCTATACAATTTGAAATTCATTTGAAGTTAAGATCTAAAACATAAATTATTTAAACTGAGAAATAATAAACACAAATTAAATTGGAACATAAATTATAACTTACCTCGACTACTGTCGTCCGCAGGTTGGGATGGGGTGGACCAACCGATGGCTCACTAACAAAGAGTTGATCCATAAATGTGGTCCCCTCCATGGAGAAATAGAATACGGCTCCCTGAAGTATGATTGACCAATCAATTTATGACATATAATATGATGTAACATGAAAACATATATACATAATTGTACAAAAGTATACATGTCATGGAGTGACGTATCTATGATACAACTGAAAGTATGCATCTGAGGCTAACTAAGCATACCTCTGTATGGCCTCTCCATCCAAACTCCTAAGCAGGTCATCATCGACCCACTCTATCTTTGGTTTTGTAGGTGCAGGGGGTGGTCTAGATGCCTCTCCATGCACAACAGCAGCAACACTACCCATGGCAGTGAACAACGACTCTGCAATGTCATGTCTAGCCTCTGCAGCAATCTGGGATGACTATTCCATATTTGTCGACCAGATAACTATCCTGTCTGGAATCGATACCAACCTCGGAGGGGGTGGCACGAAGGTAGGGTCTCTATGAGCTCCAGGACGTTGGTAGGAGCATCCCCTACCAGCCCCAAATAACTCAAACCCTGTGCTGGTGTAAGCTGGGTGCATATCCAAACAAATATCTTCATAAATATGTTTTGCAAAGTACAATGGGACCTGGTCATGGTGGGGGAACATGCCCCACATTCCAACGAATCTATCATATACATATGGTGCAGCGACATCCAACTTAAACTCCTTCAGTCTAAGCGGTTAACCGATAGGGCGGTCATGAGGGATGTCGAACAAAGTACCCTTGATGTCATGCCCTTTTATGGTGACATTGACATCCACCCATTTGTGGGGCCCCATGAAATCCTCTCTCCTTCTCTTTCATGTGAAACACCAAATGTCACTAAGAGGTCCCACCCTCTTGTAGAGGGCCAGCATGTCATCCACTGCTGATAACATCATGAATAATTATTTTCGGGTGGGAGAATCCTCCCTCAATGTGCAAGTGCATGAGTGCACCCACTCTCGCTGGGTAGTGATATCAGCGAGAGTGATGCATGCGACCTCATCACCGTACAATCCCCTTGATGGACCTGCGATCCAAACCAAAACACAAATGTTACTGAAAAATATATATTATAACTTGCAACTGAAATTCAATGCATTATATACTAAAAATTTATTGAAAATGTATCTAACAAAAAATATGCACCTTATGCACTCGTGTCTTTCTGCACATCCCCCTCCTGGGGATCACGATGTATGTCATCCGGATGAACCTACACACTATCTCTCCTACTGCTTCCACCAGTGGCAGCTGTTGGTGTATAGGTAACTTCGGAATGTATTTTTACCCATGTATATTGTATTCGTATAGAGATGTTATTATTCCTCTATACGGAAGTGTTTGTATTCCTATAGAGATGTTATTATTCCTCTATACGGAAGTGTCGTCATTTATATTGTAAGTGTCGTAACTTATACTTGATGGGTTATTAAACCACCTTGATGGGGTCAGCCCTGTATGAGTCATGTGGGTAAATGAGTTATTAGACCACCAAGTGTGGGGTCAGCCCATATTAAGTTAACCATGGGTTATTAGGCTAAGCTATACAAGTCGGTCCCACTAGTTTATTGGGCAGGACAGGACAAGTATAAATAGAGATCGGGAGATGTCTATTTGATTCATTCACTTACTCACTCTTCCATCACTCAAAAAGTGGCGCACATGTGAGGAGGAGGATCTACTGCTAGGAGAAGACTTTCTCTTGTACTTTGGTTGCACTTTGGTTCTATCATTGCTCTATCTATCTCTAAGGAATTTGCGGGGTTTTTCACTCTCCTGGTTTTCCCTAGTGAAACTCTGTGTCTCTTGTGTGCTTGCATTATTGTGTCCATGATTGATATACTGTAGATATGATGTAGATATTCTATACATGTTATTCTCTCAATTGGGATCCTAGATCAGATTGAAATTTCTGAAAAACTAACATGGTATCAGAGCTAGCCTGAAAGAAGGCATGGTATGGCATGTATGATACTTGTTGCACTTGCGATGCTAGGGCTTGATATAGGAAAAACCAATCATCGTAGTACTTTCTCTATAAATCCATTTCGGCAAGGTTTCAAAATATGAAACTCTTACAGGTCGAATATAAGATCCCCATGTACCTTTTTTCCAAAGCACAACTTCTAATTCGTTGTACTTTGTGTTTTATGATCTGTACAATCTAGGGTTTTGGCCTCTTCTAGATCTGAGTCATAAATAGGTGACCTAGGAAAAAAGGTCATAACTTGGGCTAGGAAGTTCCAAATGAAATTTCATAAAAAATTACAAGTAGGGCATGGACTGCAATTTCATAGGGCGAAGGTTCAAAGGCTGAAAGTGAACCAGTGACACATGGCACTCCATACAAGTTCGCTCTCCTGTTTTATCCCATAAACAGGTCACGTTCTGACACTTAGCATAAATCTCTCTCAGAGAATCCAATTAAGGTCAGACCTATGGGGTTGGAAAGATGACAGGTCAGGCTACCACAGGTATAAGTTTCATACCCTATGGATTCGTAATTTAGGAGTTACACTAGAAACAATCAGGTGCATATTTCTATCAAAACATAATTGTATTTTGAGCACCTTTATTCATGGCTCCAAGAATTAGGGTTTTGGAGAAAGTTTGTATTTTTGTAAATGGAGACCACGGCTAAATGGTACTCATCAAAATCGAAATGTAGATACCAAGATCAAATTTTTTGGTTGGGTAGAAGGCTGGGCTTGATCAAACCCTAGTTCAGGACTTTGATCGGAAAAGTGGAAAATTAGGGCTTCTGCAAAAGTTGAAATTTTTTAGGTCTGTGACCACGGCCGGAAGCTCCTTAGAAAAATCAAAGTTTAGAGCTTTAGATCGAACCTTTTGGTTGCGCAGAAGGGTGGGCTTTATCAAACCCTATTTCAAGATCCTGTGTAGAAGATACAGAAGTTTCAAAGACAATTTTGAGGGGTGAAACTTTGTAGTTTTCAAATTCTGAGTATACCAGGTTGATCAACTCATGAAGGCGCATCTTTCTATCCTTTCAGAAGTTTGAAATTCAAAGTCTGAATTTTTAGGGTTTCCCTAACAAACCCTAATCCAGCTCTAGATCCAGTTTCTACAAATCAAGTCAATTGGGATAATCCTAGAAAAGAATGGATTGGTCACCTGCATAAGTGAAGAAGTTCCAGTTTCAGAGGGAGATGAGGCTAAGACCTTACATAAGAAGGTTACAAGCAATCTCAACAGATATGACTTATCCAGGTATGTTTCGAGATCTATTCATGATTAAGTTTATGGTATGTTTGTCTTCATTAAGGTTAGTACAATCTTGACTAACTTTAGACTTGTCATATCACCTTAATAAAATTATGAATGCACGATAGAAGATATTCATTTATTAGGGTTTTGACACTTATGATTGTCCTAATGCATTGTGGTGTTGTACGAGGTTGATGTTTTCCACTAACATGAAAGGTACGTCAAGAAAGACAAATCATGTTCTAGTTCAAGAACATATGACCATGGTGACATGAAGACAAAGATTCATCCATTTTCATCGATCACATAGAAGATCTACTTACGAGGTAAGTATAACTTGGTTCTATAATGATTAACCTATGAGATATGCAGGTTACTAAATAGAACAAGAAGACATCATGTGGGTATGTTAGACATAACCAACTAACATATTAATCTAGGTATGTTTTTCCTACATCAAGTTAGAATCTTATCTTGTGTTAGGATCTTATACTATTGTATTGTTGATAATGATTATTCATGAAGTTAGAAATGTAAGTAATCAAGGGTTTATGCATATTATGTCTCTTACCTTCATTGATGATATGACTAACCAAAAAAGTCCTTTGGTCAAATATGAATAAGCATGAGTAAGAAAAGTCTTCCCTAAAACATTGAATGCTAATGCTTATTATTTGTGTTTGAAATTATCATGACTATACATGTTTAAGATTATTGTGTTTTGATAGTATTGAGATTATACTAATGAATGTATGATTATGTATGAGATCTCAATGGTAACACAATGATGATACTAGTAAGCATGCATAGTGATCGAGGATGGATATAAGCTCAAGGACAGGTAATCCAGGAAGCAAAGATCAAGAGGGAGCACACTCCAATAGTTTCTGCAAGTATGAAGACATTCATAGGGAATCGACCACTTCTCACAATCCACATCAGAATGGAGTTGCAAAAAGGAAGCAAAGATTGAGAGGGAGTCAACCCAACAAACAAACAAAGATAAGTATTTGAATTATCATTTCTTGCATATTTGATTGTTTAAATAATATTGTTCAATGATGTATATACTGATGTTCCTAGAATTAGGCTGTGTATTTTGGCATATTAGAATAATTGCATTAATGAATAGCATACTACTAATATGCATGTAATGGGTAAGTGGCCTATGGCAGTGTACAACATTCCATTGCTACTTATCTAGAATGAAACCTCTTTGCTAACATGTTGAGAGTAGTGCAAAACTCTTAACAATGTTCTAGTAGAGATTGGAAGGCATCTAGAAAGTTACAGGATATGGATGAATGTTGTATTGAAGCATTGGCTAAAATAATTGCATGACTGTATGACATTTTTATTTATGTGTAATAATTTGTTCTAAAAACTATGAGATGTTTCTAATCATGCAATTTAACTTGATTTGTAGGAAAGATCATATACCATCACCTACAAAACAAGGACTACAACATTTGTTCTAGCAACAAAGATATCTATTGAAGATATTGAAGTTCCCAGGATCTGGGAGGAAGTAATGGAAGAATGACATGATCCATCGATCATGAAGAATGATGTTTGGGATGTAGTCCCAAGACCTGAAGGGAAGTCTGTTGTGACTTCCAAATGGATCTACAAGATCAAGCATGCTGCAGATGGAAGCATAGAGAAATTTAAAGCAAGGTTTGTAGCTCGTGGCTGATTATGAAGAGACTTTTGCTCCTGTAGCCAAATACACTTCCATCAGATCAGTACTTGCTCTGGCTGCAGTGATGAAATGGAAGATACACCAGATGGATGTCAAGATAGCTTTCTTGAATGGTGTAGTCAAGGAGGAAGTGTATGTGGAGAAACCACTTGGTTCTGAGACACATGACAGGAAGTCATATGTGTGCAGGTTGAAGAAAGCCTTGTATGGATTGAAGCAAGCTCTAGCTAGAACTTGGTATGGTAGGATAGACACCTTTCTATCCATTTTGGGATTTACCAAGATTAAAGTGGATTCCAACCTTTACTACAAGGTTGAGGAAGGAAATCCAGTGATACTCTTATTGTATGTGGATGACCTGTTTGTAACAGGAGAGGATAGATTGATTGCCGACACGCAGCGGAATATTGTTTCCAAGTTCAAGATGAAGAAATTGGATATGCTGCACTAATTTCTTGGTATGGAGGTGTGGCAGAGTGTAGATGGAATCTTCCTTGGACAAGGGAAGTATGTAGTAGAGATCTTGAAGAGGTTCGGGATGATGGACTGCAAGGCTATGGCCAAACCTATGGCATCGAACCTGAAGCTTCTGTGTGATGCTTCATCTGATTTGGTTGATGTCATGATGTATCGTCAGATGATTGGGTCCTCTATGTACCTGATGAACACGAGACTAGATATTTGCTTTGCAGTGAACACATTGAGCTAGTTCTTGACGGATCCCAGAGATGTTCACCTGGTTGCTGTAAAGCATATTCTAAGGTACCTGAAGGGTACGGTTGATTATGGGCTCAAGTATGATGTGAATCAAAAGTTTAACCTAGAGGGTTATGTTGATTCAGATTGGGCAGGCATTGTTGCATATAGGAAGAGCACTTCCAGGTGTTGCTTCAGTATGGGATCAGGTGTGATATCTTGGTTTAGTGGGAAGCAGTCCTACGTAGCATTGAGTACAGCCGAAGCAGAGTATGTTGCAGCTTGTTCGGCTAATTGTGAGGCAGTGTGGCTAAGAAAGCTACTGTCTGAGCTATTTGATCTGCCATTGGATGATACTGGTATCTTTTGTGACAACCAGAGTTGTGTGAAGCTGTCTGAGAACCCTGTGTTCCATGACAGGTTGAAGCACATAGAGATCAAATATCACTATATCAAGGATATGGTGCAGAGAGGAGCAGTGAAGCTCCTGTATGTTGCGATGGATGAGCAGGTTGCAGATGTGTTGACGAAACCACTAGCCAGAGTGAAGTTTGAGTACTTTAGAGGGAGGCTTGGTGTTCTTCAGATTGATGACACTTCAAGGAAGAAGTGATTTATACATTTGTAGAATCCATTCAAAGCATGGTGGTAGGAGGATCCTCCCATGGCTGTGGATGTAAGCATTGTGTGATGAGCATCAGGACGATGCTCCAGTTACTGCTCTGGATATGATCAGTTGGATCATGTATATGATATACATTAGGTAGATGCATGATATGTATCAGGTGGATACATTGTATGATCAGGTGGATCATGTATATGATATGCATCAGGTAGATGCATGATATGTATCAGGTGGATACATTTTATGATCAAGTGGATCATGTATGTGATATGCATCAGGTGGATGCATGATATGTATCAGGTGGATACATCGTATGATTAGGATGATCATGTGTGATGAGTATCAGAACGATGCTCTGGATTACTTGCATCAGGACGATGCAGACATGATGATCAGGATGATCATGGACATCAGGATGATGTATTATGACTATTAGGTTAATACTTTGTGGCCGTGGATAGGTTGTGCAGATAAGCATATAATAGTGCCCTGGGAGATTTGCATATGCTCTTGCTAGGTTTTGTCGCTGGCATATAATAGCTCCCTAGGAGATCTGGAAAATGACCTTTTGAGGTTTTTCTTGGAGGGACATATAATAACGCCCTAGGAGATTTGCAAATGCTCTTGCTAGGCTTTTCTGCTGGCATATAATAGCTCCCTGGGAGATCTGGCAAATGCTCTTGCTAGGTTTTGTCCATGGCATATAATTTCTCCCTGGGAGATCTTGTAGGTTGTGCTGGGCACATAATCAGTCCTGAGATACTCTTGCTAGGTTTTGCTTGGTAGCATATAATGTCTCCCTGGGAGATCTTGCAGGTTGTGCTGGGCACGTAATCAATCCTGAGATGTTATTGCTAGGTTTTCCTTGGTCACATGTAATAGCTCCCTAGGAGATCTAATAGGTTCTGGGATGCTCTTGCTAGGTTTTGTTGACGCACATAATAAGTCCTGAGGATTCCATAGTATGGCCAGTGATGATGAAGACCTATAGGTGGTGGGCCTACATCCAGTATGAAAAAGGAATGGCTCTTTAGAACTTCCTATGACGAGTAGATTCGGAGATTGATTGAGATAGTAGCAGCCATGACGATGAAAATGATTCGAGGATGATTATTCGCTAATGATGATCCAGAGAAGAAGACTTGTGCTACCATATCTGTGTCGAGAAATGCCGTCCTAGTTAAGAGGGAGTGTTGATGTATATGAAACTTCGGAATGTACTTTTACCCATTTATATTGTATTCCTATAGAGATGTTATTATTCCTCTATACGGAAGTGTTTGTATTCCTATAGAAATGTTATTATTCCTCTATACGGAAGTGTCATCATTTATATTGTAAGTGTCATAACTTATACTTGATGGGTTATTAGACCACCTTGATGGGGTCGGCCCTGTATGAGTCATGTGGGTAAATGGGTTATTAGACCACCAAGTGTGTGGTCGGTCCAGATTAAGTTAACCATGGGTTATTAGGCTAAGCTAGAAAAGTCGGCCCCACTGGTTTATTGGGCAGGACAGGACAAGTATAAATAGAGATCGGGAGATCTCTATTTGATTCATTCACTTACTCACTCTTCCATCACTCGGAAAGTGGTGCACATGTGAGGAGGAGGATCTGCTGCTAGGAGAAGACTATCTCTTGTACTTTGGTTGTACTTTGGTTTTGTCATTGCTCTATCTATCTCTGAGGAAGTTGCGGGGTTTTCACCTTCTTGGTTTTCCCCAGTGAAACTTTGTGTCTCTTGTGTGCTTGCATTATTGTGTCCATAATTGATATGCTGTAGATATGATGTAGATATGCTGTAAATGTTATTCTCTCAGTTAAGATCCTAGATCAGATTGAAATTTTTGAAAAACTAACAGCAGTCATCCCCAGCATGGCCTCACTCCTTGGTGAACGGGAGCACTGCCGATGGTCGCCCTATTGGGCAACGTCAGATACTCTCATGCTTCGTCGAGCACGAAACGATGAAGTTCTCTCTTGAGAACTCTCTGCATCACATTTCAATTTCTAATTCTAATTCTTATTCAAATTTCAGATTTAAAATTAAAATTAAAATTTCTATTTCTATTTCAAATTTCACATTTCAAATTCAAATTCAAATTTCAAATTCAATTCAATTTCAAATTTTGATTTCAATTTCAAATTTCAAATTTAATTCCAAATTCAATTTCAATTTCAAATTCAATTCCAAATTCAATTTCAATTTCAATTTCAAATTCAATTTCAAATTTCAAATTTCAATTTCATGTTCAAATTCAAATTTCAAATTTCAAATTTGTATTTCAAATTTCAATTTCACATTGAATTCCAATTCCACATTCAATTCCAATGTCAATCGAATTCCAATTTCACATTCAATTCCAATGTCAATTTAAATTTAAATTTCATCTTCAATTTTCAATTTCAAATTCCAAGTTTCAATTTCTATTTGAATTCTAATCACATTTCCAACTCTCAATTTTCATTTCCCATTTCAATTTCAATTTTTGATTTTCAATTCCAATTTTATTTCAAAATTCAAATTCAATTTCAATATCAATTTCCAATATCAATATCATTTTCATTTTCAATTTCAAATTTACATTTGAATTCCAGTTTCAATTTCCAATTTCGATTTTGATATCATTTTTATTTACAATTTTAAATTTCAATTTCATTTCCAACTTCGACTACAGTTTTCAATCTCAAATTTCAAATCAATTTTAATTTCAATTTCAAATTCAAATTTGGATTTCAACTTCAAATTTGGATTTCAAATTCAAATTCAATTTCCAATTTCGATTTCAAATTCTAATTCCATTTCCAATTCCTAATTTTCATTTACATTTCATTTTCAGTTTTCAGTTTTCAATTTCAATTTAATTTCAATTTTCAAATTCAATTTCGATATCAATTTCAATTTCAATTTAGTTTTCATTTTAGTTTTCAATTTTGAAATTTCAAATTGCAATTGTTATCAGTGAACACCAATAGGTAACATGTCAAATATTATTTTCTCCTAAATAATTTGAATGTTGAAACTACAAACTTTTGATCAAATGTTCATATTTCAAAATTTCAATTTGAGTTTTAATTTAATTTAAAATTTCAATTTGAATTTGAATTTAAAATTTCAATGTCGATTTCAAAGGATTTCAATTGTTTTTTTAATGTTAATTGTTTTTGTTACATGGTTATATGAACTTATATTGGAAAAAACCAGGGAACACAATATGTATAATTTTTTTTTCAATCCTCTTGGCATTCACAGAGGATTGAAAAAAAAATGTAAAATTTTAATTTCAAATTAACTTAATTTAAAATTTCAATTTCAATTGAATTTAATTTAAAATTTCAATTTCAATTTGAATTAAAATTTCAATGTCAATTTCAAAGGTTTTCAAATGTTTTTTTCATGTTAATGGTTTTTGTTAAACCAACAATGTAATATGATTATGTTTTTTCAATCCTCTTGGCGTTCTCAGAGGATTGAAAAAAGACGGGCAAAATTTCAGCTTATTAAAACACATTTTAAAATAAAACTAGTAGCATTTTATGCAATGAAATGCTACTGTGCATAAAATGCTACCGGTTGATATAAACAAAAATATTAATAATTTAAAAAAATAAATGCACCATAAATTTAAATTTTCAAACATTTTTCAAATGGTTTTTGGTTTTTTGTTTATGTTTTGAAATGGTTTTTGGTTTTGAAATGATTTTTTGTTATTGTTTTCAAATGGTTTTTGGTTTTCAAATGGTTTTTTGTTATTGTTTTGAAATGGTTTTTTGATTTGTTTTTTTTTCAAATAGTTTTTGGTTTCAATGGTTTTTCAATACAAAAAAATGGTTATTGGTTTCGATGGCTTTTCCATTGGTTTCAATGGTTACATTTATTTGCAAAACAAAATTGCAACATTCACACAAATTTATAAAAATAAAAAAAAATAAAAAATTGTATTAAAAAAACAAATGGAAGGTTGGAACCCCACTTATCTAGTAGAGTGGAAAACATGGTTGGGAGCTACCATGGGGTGTGGGGCGTGGAGTGGCATGGTGTGGCGTGTCACGCTGTTCAGTCCTATATATGCTCAGTCGAGGGGTCGTTGTTCAGTCCTGTAGATGCTCGATCAATGGGTCATTTTCAAATAGGGTTGGCCAGCCGGCCGGGCCCTATTTTTATTTTTTTGTCTATCTTAACAACTCGATCGAGGGTTATCCAAGACCTCGATTGAGCAATGGCTCAATTGAGGTTTTAACCAAGCCCTCGATCAAGGTTTTTAAAAACCCTTGATTGAGGTATTGTCAAGCCCTCGATTGAGGTATTTTAAAACCCTCGATTGAGGTTTTTAAACCTCGATTGAGGGCTTGAAAATACATCAATTAAGGGTTTGAAAACAAATTTTTTGGGTTCCGCTTGCCAAAAATCATGAACCACCTTCATGGATTCACCCAATTATAAAAATAAAATTTTCTTTTGACCAGCTAATTAACAGTTTCCTAATTCTCATTATTAGGCCCATAAACATAATTCAAACACGGACAATCAGAAACATGACATCTGCACCCAAAAACATATCAGAGTTTAATTCTAACTTTTCCTAATTTTCGGTGATAACCACCATCCAAATTATAAGAAAATATAAGCTTGGCACAGAGTTAGAAAGACTCATTGAAGCTTGCAAAGTTAAACAACACATCTCAACCTTATTCATACAAAAGACTCTACATCGGGCATTTACACTTCATAACTAGGTTTATACCTATCATTCTATGAACATACAGGAGCCATGATCCATCCATCAATGAGGTTGTGATAGCATAAGCAACAAGTCTTACACAAATGAAGTTTAGCCATTCATCATTCACATATAAAAATTCAGGCTACATATAGCTTATGTAATGGAAAATAGCGCATTCATAACACATCATTCTATACAGGCTTAAACATAGCTTAATCATGGATTTCATTTAATTACGCATTCATTCCAAGGATTGAACCTATCAAGCATACATGAACACTATAATTCAGACATAGATACACTTATCTGAAATTCACATGAAGTTGGAAACTGGCTGCATGTGAGCCACGCTCCACCGAACTTTAGAACTTGTCCAACCTGTACTATTTCAGATCCCAAGTTCACCCTTGAGCCGAGATCCAGAAATTAACCCAAGGTTTCTCACCAACCCCCTTATCTCACCCACATATTCAAAGGCAGAAATAATAGGGAGAATGGATATACACAAGGGCTCAACAAGGCAATAGGATAACAACCAATTCCATGCCAATTCCACAATTGACCCACATGGTTTCCTTCCCAAAACGCATAGCGATACACTTCACTGCAAGTGTTGGGATTCCCTCTAGGCCTCATGCTTCATTTCCAATTGACTAGTGTATGCAACCAAGGAATTCATGGCCAGTTTGGTTATCACAGCATAACAATGTTCAAGTTATCTCTACAATCCGAGTTCAGGATTGTCATAGAAAATCTTTCCCAGACGTTGATTCTTCACTCTCAGAGAATTCAAAAATGCACAGTGAACTTCCTCCCCTTCCACTTCTGAACATCCCTTCACCGTACCTCTCAAACTCACGTCCCCCCTACGTGCATCCTCCTCGACTCACGTACAACCACCCAGGTTGTGCATACAGTAGCCATCCCCACTTCCGCCTAGATCACCAAGGAAACCCATGTAATCCTTTGGGATCCCATGTGGCTATCCCAAAGGAACGCGTTCCTCCCATCCATAATCACGATTAGCCACTAAATATCCAGATTAAATCATAATTACTAATAATTAATTAATAATTAATCCCCCACTAAGAATATGGCTTGAGGGTATGGGTTTTGGGTTTATCATAAGGTATATACAACAAGGGTTTAGGGAACAAGGTACATAAGTCAACCTTACCCCCTCACAACCCTCGGTTAATATCTGGATCACCTATTCAGCGTATTGCTCCTCATGCAGCCAACTGATATTTTTATCAAAATATTATCATGCTATGTACGTACTCATAACCACAATGTTTAAATTAAAATAAGAGCTCTAATCTGGGCCAGGGGGTGTTACATTCTTTGATAAAAAAAATTCTCATAAATGTCTTTCTCTGGTATATTTAAATAATTAAATAAAAATGCAGGTGAAATGGATGGTTATTTGAATGATGAGGATGTCATTGATAACAGTGCCATTGATTATGTGTCAATGATGTTATTTTAGGGGAGTACAGACTCCATTTTTGGAACTATCTTCTCTATACTCAGTTTATAATATGCCCAACTTTTTGGGACTGTGTTTTTATGTTTATAAAAGGTCAGCTGTCATCGAACTTTTTAGATGGGGTTTTGATACATAGCTTTCTCTGTGAAGAAGGATAACATTTGTAAAATCTTAAGGATAGCTTTTTAAGTAACTGGAGGGAGGTGTACTCTGAATTTGCTTTTTTTTTTTTTACAAAGGACTATGTACGTTTGATTCCCTATTAAATAACAACTTGAGTGGCTATACCAATTAAGAGCATGTGTTTCCTCCTAGGAGGTCACAAGTTCAAATCCATAGGTGGTAGACATACATCTGCAGAATTTAGCAGTTAGTTGGGTATGTAGAGGGGGTCCCTTGTCCCACAAACTAGGGTGTCTCATACACCAAATTAGTGTCTCACTGACCTTAAAAATAGATTATTATTATAATTATTATTAACAAGTTACAATTTTTTTGCTTTGAATATATTTTTTTTTCCAAACGAAAAAAGCTTTATATATTATCATAAAAAATAGTCATAATTACATATGCATGCTATCATATAGCCATCGTAATAGTGCAAAATTGTTCGAGAGTCAAGACCTTCACTATAAAACTACAGTGAGCAAAAAACTGCTTCATAGCATCGTATTGTTCGTCAATGGTTGTACCTTTGCAAAAGACCAAAAACAAGTCCAATGTGTGTCCTGTAGTTCGTATTTAAAAAGTTATATCCTGCTGGTAGATATGTGATTAGATAGTTTCTGTGAAAGGTCTATGAAAGAACTCATAGACTTCATCCTCCCTGAATTCCCTGAATTTCGATGTTCCGAACTCCATATTCAATCCTGTTCACTTTGAATATATATATATATATATATATATATGAAAAAACCCTAAAAATCCAAGTGTTTCAAAATAATTTCGTCTTAAACTTTGTAACAAATCAATTTAAATATTTATCCAAACATTTACTTTTATAGAAAAAACAAATACTTTGTAGTGGCAAATAAGGAAACATTTTTCTTGAAAACTTGAGTGATGGGATATTTTGGGTTTTATCTACTTTCCCACAATACTTTGTTTCTTACCGCCAACTAATTTGGAAGGGCCAACTAATTTGGAAGGTTTACTATTTAGTTTAGTCCTTTGTTCAATGCTCTAGTTAAATCTTCTCTTCTCCCTGTTTTTTTTGAAAAAAACTATAAATAACTTATTATTTTTCAAAAATCAAACTATATTCTGAATTTAACTAGAAGATCCTGGGTGGATGTGTATTTCTCGTAGTCAATTGCATGCATAGAAGCCAACAAAACTGCTCCTACTATTCCTAGTACTGCTCCTAACAATATTCCTGAGGTACGGTTTGAAATGTGTATAAAGTCTATTGTTCCTAACAATCTTCTTGAGGTAGGGTTTGAAATGTCTATAAAGTCTATTTACTGTGAGCATTTTACTAATATTTTTTCCAATGTATTTTCAAACGAAAAAATTTGGCATATCGTACAAAGCTCTCTGTCAAGGTAACTATCTTGACTCCACGTGGTAAAGAAAAAACACTATGCCTCCATATCACCTTTCACCATTTCCCTCATCCAATAGCATATAAAATGATTTATTCAATGCCGAGCTTCTTTTTCTGAATGTTGCATCTTCACAAATAACCTTCCATATTAGGTTTTTTTATACATGCTCTTTTGAATATCGAGGGGCATTTGTAACAAATGTGTTATGAATTTTATTCTTAAAGTTGGAAACCCCAAACTAAGTATGTTGTATTGATGCTAAAAATTTGCCAAGACCTCAAAGAATGTGCCCAGAGTTTTTTATTTTATGTTGTAGGAGTGCACAAGTCAACCCAGAATTATGTGTACTACTGTAATGAACTTAAAAAAAAGTCACAATTGGAGTTCTAGTGCCTTTTACCACTGTTTTGATGAACATGATGTTGTTTTATTGCATAGGTCTACCTAAAAAGTGGCAAAGAATAGCCCAGATCTCATATTTGTTGCTTTTAAGAGCCTAACATATTCCCAGGTTTGATGATTAATTTGCCTGAAGTTGTTAAATTTCCCAAAAATTCCAATGATGTGATAAAATGTTGTTTGTCGATTTAGAATAAGTTGCTATTGGGGGTGACCATGCATTTCTAGAGCTCTTGCGTGCATTTCCCTTATACTTTTGAAACTTGTTGGATCAAATAGTCATTTAAACTCCTTTGTATAGATATGTACCTTCATTGATGATATCATTTTTTTTTTGGTTATGTAGGCTTTATACAAGTGGATACATGGAGGTAAGTGATTATTTGTGATTGAAGTATATCATTATTTTTATCATATTTAGATTGTTAGAACATATTATCTTGTATTTTAACAACAATCTAATAGGCTATGGCCAATTAGTACTCTCATCCATTTTCAAAAAACAGAGAAAGAAAATTATGACACGAAATAAATAAATAAAAATTATTATGAAATTTTCAAAAAGAACGCGTCAAAATGATAAAGTGGGAAAGAAAATAACATGCATCTTGGAAGGTAAATATTATAAATAGAACAATGTATTTTCCTTATGCAATATAATGCTTATTTTTATTGTATGACAATGTTATGCATATGTTTACTAGCATTCTTGGCTATAGTGACAAAGAAGAGGAAAAGCCAAACCAGTGCAAAGAAGATTACACCTTCTACGTCATTGAATGACTCTATTAGTACTACCAAAGAAGGAAATGACAAAGATACATTTTCCTCTTTTCAGGAGGAGCAACATGAAGAACAAGGTAATCCCATTAATTCATAATTTTGTAGTTATTCATAATTATAAATCTTATGATTTAGAAATCCATAACACCTGTACATGCCCTTATTTTACAAAATATGTTCAAAAACAACCATGCCATCAAGATATTAGTGTGGAAGGGGAAGATCCCTCTACACAAAAAGAGAACGAGCAACATGAACAATAAGATAAAACCATTGATTTATAATTTTGTATTTCTTCATAACTACAAGTGTTATGATTAGGAAATCCATAACACCTTTGTGTGCCCTTGTTTTACATAAGATGTTCAAAACCAACCATGCCATCAAGATATTAGTGTAGAATGGGAAGATCCCTCTACACAACCATCAGCTGAGAAAGTCAAGAAGAAAGGTAGAGGACCAACCAAATGTGTAGATATCAATAACTTGGAGGAAAAGCTTGAAATTCAAATCAATGAAAGGAACCAACCCATTGGTCCAAACTCTGTGAAGCTAGCTTCATTGCTAGGTTTGCTCGCGAGGGAAATGGTTCCAATCACGTATTCTGATTGGAGGAAGGTTTCAGATCTATTAAAGGAGGACTCGTGGAACATTATTAATGTAAGTATTAGACATCATGTGTATTTGTTCTCAACATTTTTATTTTTGCGTGATTTCAAATTTTATTTTCAAACCATTTATGGCATCTAATAATGCAATTCTTATATGTTGCAGTCAAAATTTACAATCCCTCCACTCCTTAAAGATTATTGTACGCAATCCATTGGCCATAAGGAAAACAATTATAGGTATCGGTTGACCAAAAAAATGTGTGACCCTTATGAATCAATAGAGGAAAGATTTAAAAATGTTCCTCCAATTAGGATAACTGAGATAGCTTGGAGAGAGTTTGTCCTATCACAAAGAACCACTGAATTCCATGTAAGCAATAAGTTCACATATTATATAATCAAGTTATCTAGAATTTATATTGCCTTGCAATGTTGACATATATATTTTATTTTCTCTTTATTTCTAGGATATAAGGAAAAAACAAGAAAAATAGAGAAAAGGAGAGGGACTTCCACACCTCCAGACGTTGACATTATCAACAGGTTGAATATGATATGGTAAGAAATTATGATGCATTATATTTTATTCGATATTATAAATATTACCATATCTAACATTCATTGTAATGCCACAACTTAATCATACTATTTTACTTGTTGCAACTAGAAAAACTCTATAGTCTCTGATGATGCAACTACAAACATTACTAGGACAGACTTATGGAAGAAGTGCCATCAAAAGAAGGATGGCACTCCAATCACACCAGTTGTAGGAGAAGCAATAGTATGTTCTCAAACTTCTAATTTAGATATTGATTAGAGTTTCATTTTACATGTTGGAAATGTTTTCTTACATGCTCTTATTTAATTTCATGAAGATGTCAGCAAAAAATTCAAGAAGCACAATTAGAAGTTGCATATGAAGAGTTTGCAACTAAGTATGATGCCCTTGATAAGGTACTAGGGGCTGATTCGAGAGGACGATGTCGTAGGGTTGGCTTAGGAGTTACACCACTAACTTGTTTGGAAAAAATACATACAAGGAGGCGCTAGCTACAAGCCAAGCTACTGTGAAAGAAAAAACACAAGAAATCTCATCTCTAAAAACAACAATAGCTGAACTACTGAAAAGAGTGGAATATATGGAGAGAGAGAATGTAGTCAATGGTGAATGTGTTAGTGTCCAATTATTTTCTCTTGTTTCAATATACAAAATTTTACACTAATGAATTGAATTATAATATATCATTGCTGATATGAATAGGGTCCTACAATACAAAATGTTGAGGTTGAAATCACATCTGTGGTGGAGGTTTGTTGAACAACTATTATTTTAAAGAACAATTTATTTCATATTTGAATGCATGTATTATATTTTGTCGTCTTGGCAGAGTAATACAGTGGACAAAAAAACCTCTATGAATGGACTAATACAAAAAATATGACTTCAATGCAGACTCTGTCATCCTTAGTAATTATTATAAAATTTTGTAATTTAGATCAACTTTATTTTATTTTATCAATTTATTACAAATCATTGTTTATTAGGTGCAGAGTCGTGCATCAAAATATGATCAATATTTGGTACAAAAAACCCCAATGGCTCCAACTAGACTTCAAATTGACAAAATGAAAAACACAATCTTGGTAAGTTTCTAATTCTTTATTCTAGGATCACAAATGTTTAACTTCTTATTACCATGCATCTTACATTGTCCCATTTTTTTGCAGAGTCAATATAATACTAATGAGCTTACACCAACTTCCCAATTGGATTTGGAAGGAAATAAATGCTATCTAATTTCATTAAATTCAAGGGTGAAAGTTGCAAGGGAGACAATACATAAGACTGACCCAAATGCAATGGTGCACTGTGTTCCTGTTGGGAAAGGCTATTATGTTGTGAATCCCACACAAATTTTAGATCCCCTAATTGGAAATATATCAATACCACATCCCAATAGCACATTATATAATCTATTCCTTGGCATAAGGATGACATTGAACTATGTAACTAGTGGTTATACTATGTAACTAGTGATTCCAGTGATGTTGTATCAACTAAGAATAGTTGATTTATTGAATATTTGTAATTAGATTGGGACACAGTTTATAAAGATTTTGTAGTTCAAGATTAATATTTACAATGATTTAAAAAATTGGGCACTAATTTCCATTATATGTTATGGGAATAATGTGCCATTTTGAAATACTTTCTTCCTTGCACTTGAAATGAGATGTTATGTTGTGAATATATGGATTGAACAATATGTCTATCATATTTTCATTAATTTCAATACCTAGGCTGAGTATAGAGGTGCAAAGCTTGTATTTTCATTAAGTTCAAAACCTTGGTAGGAGAAAACTAAATGTATCCTTGATAGTAGAGTTGTCACAATTTTCTTCGAATTTGAACTAATATAGAACAACAAAATATTTATCAATACATTTAGTCGCTCGGACTCCAACCTCTACATTTTGATATTTGGGAATTGTATAGTTGACTTTCATGTTTCCATTACTATGAAGGCTATAATGTATAATTAACGTTGTAACGCTCTTGTGAAAATGGATGTGTTAGGGTTGTATTTATACATCTCTAGAATTCCTTAGTTCATTAAGAAGATAACATTTTAGAGAATTCAACTTTGAATCCACTGTTTTCAGTGATCAATATGAGACTACTTGTAGGTTGTGAAAGAAGGAATCAATCTCTTTGAAATAAATTAAATTTATGTTTACTAATTAAATAATAAACTATGTTTTGTTTATGTCACTTATTTATTTCATCTTTGTTTAAGTAATTGGATGAGCAATCTCTATTTAAATATTTGGCTTGTGCTGGCATCTGGAAAACTTGTTTAGTATATATTTTTAAGCTATATGCGGGCATACTCATACACTATGTGAAAATGATTTTTTTTCAACTTGGAAGGTTAATTTTTCACTCATGTGATCTCCATAGGGAAAACTAAAACCATGAATGGATAAACACTTCAACAAGGAAACAATACATGTCATTTGATGAATTAATTGACAAACACACATCATCTAGTGGGAATTTGAAAATAGCTTTTTAAACTATTGATTTAACACTTAGAAAGAATTATAAAACCCTAAGTCAACATAACGGATTTTTATTTTCACAATATTTTAAGGCATCAACCATAGGAAATAACGAGCATTTTACTGAGGTCACTCATGCAGTTTTACCAGTAATTCTATACTTAGACAATTTTTGCACTTTCCTGGATTTGGACAATCTGTCTGAAACATTGTTTTGGAAGACCCATAACTTCCTCCTCATACACTCTCATGACAATCTAAGACCATGGCCAGGTAGAAAAATCAACAAGCTTCTTGGGTGTTTATGCTGTCTTAATGAATCACCAAATATTTAATTATTGGTTGGGGTTGGTAATGTTAGAGTTGTAGCAAAGTATACGCCGAGGTAGAAGGGTACCTAAGACATCGGCTTGAAAGACCTTAGAAATGTTTAATAATGAAAAGATTGAAAGATCTTTCAAAATGAAAAACCAAGTCAAACTTCAAAAATACAACTACTAAGCTTATTAGACCTAGCCAAACCAAGAGATCAGAATAGTATCATTCTATACTACTCTACTCTATGAACAATAGTTGAAAGGATAAATACAATACTACTCTAGGAAACAAGACTTGATTGAAAGAAAACTACTTCTTACAAAAAATGAAAGCTACTGATCAATTATTCAGCCTCTAATCTAGGAATTAGAAAGGCTAGCTACCATGTAACAACTATGATCAAATTCAGAAACCTATCTATGAAATGATTTAGTCTTTCAACTATGTAAAGACAAGAAACTTGTACTATCTTAAGAAAGATTACAACTACTTAATGAACCTAAGAAATTCAACAGTATAAACTACTCATGCATTGAAAACTAAGCTAAGATACCTAATTCCATTCTCCTTGAGGATTCTGAGGAAATGCATCAAATGTGATAGGAACTGGAGAAAATGTATCAAAATGACTTTTAAATGTGACAGGGAAACAAAACGAAAGTAAATCTAGTTTAATTTCTACAAAGAGATGCAAGCTAAAAAGTGGACAATTGCAATTAATCTTAAACATTGTAATCTATTCTTTACCCATAAGCAAATGACATTTGAAAAACTCTAGTTATGCTATTTAGGACTGATTCGAAATGAGATACTATTAATAATTGATTTATTGACAAGAAACCAAGAACATATATTCCTAATGACTACTTTGAAATCGAAGGCATACAAATATCTATGCTATCCTACAAAGGTGAAGCATGAAATATAATTACCAAAACAAGTTTCAGGAAATCTAAGCATGTGCAAATGACCTGGAAATAAATTTGATCTAGAAGCAAGTAGAAAACTTAATAACGTTATGATATTTCTGAATCAAATCCTATCCATGAACATCTTCATTAGCTATGTAAATGAGAAGAGCAGATCCTATGCTTGAACTAAAAGTTATGATCAAACCATGAAAAACTAATGTACTTTTGAAATTGAAATTACCAAGTTTTAATCCAAAATCAACCTTGATAAAAATGAAGTAAACTAAGCTAAGAATGAAATTGACGAGTTCTAGAGAAGTAACAAGTTAAAAAATCAGAGATAAAAGATCAATTATAGAAACATAATCTGAAAAGTAAACTAACGCAAAGTTAAGGAAATGAACAAGAACTAAGAATGGATATGAAGCTTAATTGAAACTCTATGTAGTTCAAAACAAGGTCCTAATTACATATACAGATGCTGGTCAACTACAGGAAATAGTACAACTCGAAAACCCAAGAAATTGAACTCTAAACAAGCATAAAAACAAGACAGAAAATATTAAAGTCTGGATGACAGTCCGGATGATAGTCTAAAACACAGTCCAAATGACAGTCCAGATGACAAAACTAAATGATTCTAATGCCAGTTGGTTTATGCATATTAATCTACAGTGCAAGCAAAGCAGTAAATAAACTGTTTAAAGTTTAAATGACAAGAAGCAACTACACTCATTTCTATCTAAGGAAAGAAACCATTTTCTATTACATAATAAAACAGGGCTGAAAGGTAAATGAAAATAATCTATAACTACAGTAACATCAACATAACTAGATCTAATTACAAACTGAACTTGAAACACTGAAATAATTAAATTATGTCTAATTACAATGGAAAAACTGAAAGGCGAACTAAAAGAAACTATGCATGACCGGTCGTTTTAAATTCTGGAAATGTAAATTGTATTAACAACAAGAAATATATTATAGGAAACAAAACAACACCATCTACAGGAAAGCCAAGTTAAATACTGAAAATGAAAACTACTTATCTGCAGAAAATAAATAACAAAATATACACAATGAAAAACCTCTGGTTTTTTAGGGGGCCTTCTCAGCAATCAGGGATTGTGTCTAACTCAGATCAGTCACCAACAGAACATGGATTTACTCATAAACAGCTAAAATCAGAGACTTTCTATTAACTGAATCAAAAGTTACACAACGTTTTTTCCAACTCTACGCATGCATTTCTCAACCTAAGACGTCTTTATATAGTTTTTTACCATGAGAGAGTAGGTCGACCCTTTCATTGGTTGACTTCTGTAAAAATATGAGGTCTTAATAGCTATAGGAATAGTTCATGACAAAGCACAGGCCATCTACCTGATTCTGTGGGCATTGATTCTCTTTGACGTGGGCAGCTGATGCATTGTCATTCTAGGCGAGCAGGAACACGAATCTTATAGAACTAGGTCTCATGAACCATGAGGGACACGTTGCCAAAAGAACCCACGTCACGGTTTTTGCCTTTAGTGCCCCGGAATATTCCAACCAACGAATCCGCGGGTGCGAACGGAGGGTTGAACGATGGTCCGAATGCGGTTGGGAGTCTTCAGCGTGAACGTGCATCTGAATGAGAGTCTGTTCGAAAACCATAGCCTACAGAACGAAGTCTATGTGCCAAGCAGGTCGAGAAATGTTAAACAAACATTAATAAACCACAAAATGATGATAATCTATTAAGATTTATGAAATATTCAATTGTATTCAAACCTGGGTTCAAATGGTGGTCTGAATTGCAAGAAGTATGACTTATCATATCAAAAATAGTGAAAATAAAGCCAACAGAGCACATTTAATGATAAAAAATGATGACAAAAATGGACATCAACAAAGCTACAACCTTACCATATGCTGCGGGCATTTACTTTAAACTATTAATTATGGCGGGCATTTCCAAATGCCTCTTCAAAGTTCGTTTGGACAACAAAACAAAGTTTTTCTCATTTTGGTAGGCTTATATTACCCACGTGTGAGCTCTAGAGGAAACTATGAGCCCATGACTAAATGACCATTTCATCAAAGAACAAGACCATTCCAACTGATGAATTTTATCAACACAAGGACACTTCCTTGTGCACATTTCCAAATGGCCCCTTAACCTTGTGATTTTAACACTTAGCCGAATTTCCCTTGTTCTTAATTTGCAAAACAAGTTTTTTTCTTATTTTGGCAGATTTATTTCTTGCACATATGACCATCAAAAGGAAAACAGAAAGAATGGATGAATAAACACTTCAACAAGGAATTAATCCATGTCACCCTTTAAATTTTTTGATACCCACACATCATCTGGCGGGCATTTGAAACTAGTCTTTTAAACTACTAATTCAACACTTAAACACAAAATGTCAAACCCTAGGGTAACATGAGATTTTTATTTTCATCAAATTGGAAGTGTGAGGCACCCAATGGATAGAGGCCAACAAGGCAATTCCATCCAGACCAATTTCATCCTCTGAAGCTTCTTTCTCTCTCCTCGGCAGGTATTTTTCTAGAGCAGTGAAAATCAAGCTGGGAGGCACTTTTAGCAGATCTATATCTTCACCTACAGAGACTCTTTGGCGGAGCAAATGATATGGTTGGATATAACAATCAACATTATAGAGACCCATACCCTCAAAACATTGTAAGACATCAACCATAGGAAAAACAGGGCATTTTATTGAGGTCACTCATGCAGTTTTATCAGTAATTCTATAATTAGACAATTTTTGCACTTTCCTGGATTTAGAGCAATCTGTCTGAAACACTGTTTTGGCAGACCCATAACTTCCTCCCTAGAAACTCTCATGACAGTTTGATACCATGTTCAGGTAAAACAATCAACAAGCTAAAGCCTTACCATATGCTGTGGGAATTTACTTTAACCTATGAATTATGGCGAGAATTTCCCAATGCCTTTTCAACCTTCATTTTGACAACAAAACAAACTTTTTCTCATTTGGCAGGCTTGTAATTCACACATGTGAGCTCTAGAGGAAACTCTGATCCCATGAATAGATGATCAGTTCATCAAAGAACAACACCATTCCAACTGATGGATTTTATCAACATAAGGACACTTCCTTGCGGGCATTTCCAAATGGAATCTTAACCTTGTGATTTTAACACTTGGTCAAATTTCCCTTGTTCTTAATATGCAAAACAAGTTTTTTTCTTGTTTGGGTAGATTGATTTCTTGCACATATGACCATCATAAGCCGGATTGAAATCATGGATGAATAACCACTTCAACAAGGAACATAACCATGTCACCCTTTAAATTTTTTGATACCCACACATCATCTGGCGGGCATTTGAAACTAGTCTTTTAAATTACTAATTCAACACTTGACACAAATTGTCAAACCCTAGGGTAACGTGAGATTTTTATTTTCATCAAGTTGGAATTGTGAGGCACCCGATGAATAGAGGCCAACAAGTTGATTCCATCCAGACCAACTTCATCCTCTGAATCCTTTTTCTCTCTCCTCGACAGTTATTTTTCTGGAGCAGTGCAAATCAAGCTAGGAGGCACTTTTGGTAGATCTATATCTTCACCTACAAAGACTCTTTGGCCAAGCAAATGATATGGTTGGATACAACAATAAACAATCTAGAAACCCATACCCTAAAAATATTTTAAGACATCAACCAGAGGAAATGGCGGGAATTTTACTAAGGTCACTTATGCAAGTTTACCAATAATTCTATACTTGCACAATTTTTGCACTTTCCTGGATTTGGGGCAATCTTCCTGAAACACTGCTTTGGCAGACCCATAACTTCCTCCTTAGACACTCTCATGACAATATGAGACATGGTCAGGTACAAAAATCAACAAGGTACAACCTTACCATATGCTGCGGGAATTTACTTTAACCTATGAATTATGGAGGGCATTTCCAAATGCCTCTTGAAAGTTCATTTGGATAAGAACACAAAGTTTTTCTGATTTTGGCGGGCTTGTATTTCTCACATGTAATCTCTATAGAAAACTATGAGCCCATGACTACATAACCAGTTCATAAAAGAACAAAACCATGCCAACTGATGAATTTTATCAGCACAAGGACACTTTCTTGCAAGCTTTTCAAAATGGCCTCTTAACCTTGTAATTTTAACACTTAGCCAAATTTCCCTTGTTCTTAATATGCAAAACAATATTTTTTCTTATTTTGGCATATTAATTTCTTGCACATATGACCATCATAAGGAAAACTGAAAGCATGGATGAATAACCACTTCAACAAGGAATGAATCCATGTCACCCTTTAAATTTGTTGATACCCACACATCATATGGTGCATTTGAAACTAGTCTTTTAAACTACTAATTCAAGACTTAGACACAAATTGTCAAACCCTAGGGTAACTTTAGATTTTTATTTTCATCAAATTGGAAGTGTGAGGCACCCAATGGATAGAGGCCAACAAGTTGATTCCATCTAGACCAATTTCATCCTCTGAATATTCTCTCTCTCTTCTCGGCGGGCATTTTTCTGGAGCAATACAAATCAAGCTGGGATGCACTTTTGGAAGATCTATATCTTCACCTACAAAGACTCTTTGGCCAAGCAAATGATATTGTTGGATACAACAATCAACAGTCTAGAGACCCATACCCTCAAAATATTTTAAGACGTCAACCACAGGAAATGCTAGGCATTTTACTGAGTTCACTCATGCAGTTTTACCAGTAATTCTATACTTGGACAATTTTTGCACTTTCTTGGATTTGGAGCAATCTGTCTGAAACACTATTTTGGCAAACCCATAACTTCCTTCTCAGAAACTCTCATGACAATATGAGACCATGTTCAGGTATAAAAATTGACAAGCTACAGCCTTTTCATATCTTGTGGGCATTTACTTTAACATATGAGTTATGGCGGGGCATTTTCTTGAGGCAACTTAGGCATTTTTACTACCACTGGTGCAAAAACAGCCTAAAACCCTGTTTTGAAAGGCCTTTCACTTTGCATTCCAACGCCCTCTTTGAGAAATGAGACTATGGTCAGATATCCTCTTCATCAAGCTATAGCATGATAGTTTAAGATAATTTTTATCATTATCTTATGAATTATGGCGGGCATTTTCCCAATGCCACTTGGACCAATTTTCCAATACTTAGCCATTTTTCAGAATTTCTTCAAACTAACAAATCTCTATATAACTAGGTCAAATTGTAATAATGACATCATGAAGGTACTAGAGCACCATTAGGTGGATTTGTATCTTCATCAACCATGACATATCATCATACATGCCATGTCGTCACTTCCTTTTTTCATGTATGAATACTTTTGTCATCAATGACAACTATACTCAACATGATGCTTTTAAGCTATGTACGGGCATACTCATACACTGTGTGAAAATGATTTTTTTTCAACTTGGAAGTTTAATTTTTCACTCATCTGACCTCCATAGGGAAAACCAAAACCATGACTGGATAAACACTTCAACAAGGAACAAATACATGTCATTTGATCAATTAATTGACACACACACGTCATCTGGTGGGCATTTGAAAATAAAAATTTTAAACGACTGATTTAACACTTGGACATAATTATAAAACCCTAAGTTAACATGAGGGATTTTTGTTTTCACCAAATCCTGAACCAATGATACCAGATGATGTACTACATCTCACTGAGCACAAGCAAACTGATTTCCCCTTGAGACTCATCTTCTTCTGACTTGGGTGGGCATTTTACTGGACTGGAGCAAAAAACGCCAGAGGGCACTTTTGGCATACTGATAACTTCATCTTCGGAGACTTTCTGGACAAAATAATGAAATGGTTAGATGAACCAATCAACAGTCTAGAGGCCCATACCCTCAAAACAATTTAAATCATTAACTACAAAAAATGGCAGGCATTTGACAAAGGTCACTTAGGTAGTTTTACCAGTAATTTTATACTTATACAATTTGTGCATTTTACGGAACTAGAGCAAAACTACCTAAAACACTATTTTGGCATATCCATAACTTCCTCCTCAGACACTCTCAAGAAAAAATGAGACCATATTCAACTATATAGATCAACAAGCTATAACCTAACAATATGGGGCAGGAATTTTCCTAACCTATGAATTATGGCATGCATTTTCCTGAGGCCACTTAGGCAGTTTTACTAGCATTGGTGCAAAATAGCCTGAAACCCTCTTTTGTCAGATCTATAGCTTTGTCATCAAACATCCTTTTTGAGAACTGAGACCATGGTAAGATAGCCTCTTAAACAAGCTATAGATTGATAGTTTTTATCATTCTCTTATGAGGTCTGGCAAGCATTTTCTTGAGGTCACTTGGACCAATTTTCCAACACTTAGTCAATTTCCATAATTTCTCCAACATGCCATATTTTTACAGAATTGATTCCATCTTGCAACAATGACTTCATGATAGCTTAGTATAGCACCAGAACACCATTATGTTTCTTTCTAGGCTCAACACACATGCCACATCATCATACATGCCATGCCATCACTTCCTTCATTATTTCTTTGTCTTTCACTGAGTTTTCCCTACCATTATGTCCTTGGTTATTTCTTTGTCATTACTGAACTACTTTGACATCAATGAAAACCATATTCAACAATAAAAATCCCCATATATAAGTGGCGAACTCCTAGGCCATGGAATAAGGAAAGTAGCTCATGTCTTAGGCCATATGGGTTCACTATGAAATTTATGGGGACATATGGAACCGAAGTGAAACCCACTTCTTTTGAAGGTGGATTTCTAACCACCACCCCCAAACGTCCAAATTGTCATGAATTTAAGGGGGTTTTTTTAACAACCACCTTGAAAAGGACATTCAGGGGGTGTATTTCAACCCCTCCCAAAAAAGTCTTGACAAATGGAATTTTGACGACAGCCTTATAACCACTGCCCCCAAATATCCAAATTATTATGACTTTTAAGGGGGTTTTTTTCACAACCTCCTTGAAAAGGACCTTTAGGGGGGGTCTTTCAAGCCTCCCCCAAAATGTAATGAAAATTAAACTTTTGCGGGAGGCTTTGTCACGACCTCCTACACAAGTCCAAATTCTCAACATTTTTGGGCATGGCCTTAAACCAACCACCTCTAATTGCCAAATCAACATGACATTTGGGGGCGACTTTCATTCAACCGCCCCCAAAAGTCCAATTCTTAGGAATTTTGGGGGGCGGGGTTCTAACAACTGCCTTGCAAAGGACCTTTAGGGGGGGTCTTTCCAAAACCCCCCCAAGAAATTCTTGGGAATTTGACTTTTGGGGTGGTTTGGTAAAAACCGACCCCAAAATTCTAATTTTCAGGACTTTGGGGGGGGAGGTTGTTAGGACCACCCCCAAAGACATGAAAATAACTTTTTTGGGGGCGCGTTAGAAAATCTGCTGCAAGATAAAACCGCCCCCAAAAGGGTAATTTGTTGTAGTGAGACAAACTAGCTCTCAAAAGAAGCTTGCTAGAAATAATATACTGTGAGTAACCTCAAGCAATTAAATGATGAAAATGCACTATATATCAGAAATAGCAGAACACATAAGACATTTATTGATCGTAGACCCCTTCGATGGGGCAACCTCCTTTGAGCAAGCTCAATACAAATAACTTGTGGATGCCTTCATTGGCCTCAACACGTACTTATATACTAGTCATGCATCCAATACTATGGAACAATATCATGGAACATATAATACTATGGGACAAATTTACAAAGAATATGCGTCCAATACTATGGATCAATACCATGGAACATATAATACTATGGGATAATACAAAGTATGGATCAATACGATGGAACATATAATACTACATGACAACTTACAAAACATATGCGTCCAACAACAATATACTAACAAAGTAAAGAGAAGGGTTGACACGGGTTCCTAACATCCCCTCCCCCTTAGAAAAAGATTTATCCTCAAAGCTTTAGATGTGGAAATTGTTGTTGAATCTGAAGGAGTGGTTCCCATGTAGCATCATCTAGTTGCATTCCGTGCCATTGAATTAATACCTATGTGATAGATCGAGAGCGAAGATGATGAGTGATCCTATTGAGGATGGCCTTTAGATCCAAAAGGATGGATCCTTCATTATCCAGTTCTGGTAAAATAGTTTGTCCTCTAATGTTGGTGCCAAGAAATTTCTTTAAACAAGAGACATGAAATACTGGATGAATGCGGGAATAAGGAGGAAGTTACAATTTATAAGCAACAAAACCAATCTTCTAAAGAACCTTGTATGGCCCATAGAAATTTGGAGCGAGCTTATGACGCCCTTTGAGTTTCAGGGAGTATTATTTGTAAGGTTGTAGACAAAGAAAAACCATATCACCTGCTTGAAAAGTGCGCACAGAATGGTGCTGATCGGCTTGTTGTTTAATTCGATTTCTTGCCATGTGAAGATTGTCCTGCAAAATGTGAAGAATATGATCGCACTTTCAAAGAACCGTGTCAACTTCCTGAATTGGTGAACTGTTGGGGCTGTATGGAAGAATTGGCAGTGCCTGATCATAGAATGCTTCATATGGATTCATTTTAGATGCAATTTGGTAGGAGGTATTGTACCACCATTCAACGAGAGGGAGCCACTTTTCCCACTGATGTTGTTTCTCGGAGGTGAAGCAACGAAGATAAGTTTCCAGACATTTATTGATAATTTCAGTATGACCATGTTTTTGTGGGTGGTACCCTGAACTCATCTTTATTTTGGAGCCAGTGTGGCGAAATAGTTCTTTCCAAAAATGACTTGTGAGAGTTGCATTACGATCTCAGACAATGGAAGAAGGGATTCCATGAAGACGGAAGATCTGGTCCAGGAAAATTTGTGCAAATGAGGAGGTGGTATAAGGAAGGCTGAGGGCACAAAAATGACTATATTTGGAGAGGCGATCAACCAAAACCAAAATCGTTCTCTTCCCTCTAGATTTATGGATCCCTTCAATGAAATCCATAGAAATATCTATCCAAATCCATGTATGGATGGGAAAGGGTTCGAGCAATCATGGAAGGAGTGTTGTTTTACCCTTGTTGCACTGGAAGGTATCACATTCAGCTACCATCCATTGAATTGTCCTTTTCATTCTTTGCCAAAAGAAGTTACGATGTGCCCGCTCATACGTTTTGAGGAACCTAGAGTGCCCTGCCGATGGAGAAGCATGGAGTTCATAGAAGACATCCTGTTGAATATATGTGCTGTGGGAAAGCACCAGACAGCCCCTGTATCTCAGGGAAGCACCATCCCAAGAGTAACGTGGTACAACCAAAGGGTTGTTGTCCAACCATTTGATTATTTGATATAATGAGGAGTCATTGACATAGCCAGGTTGAAAATATTGCAACCAATTTCGAACATGCATAGAAATAGCTGAAAGAGAAAATTGGTCATAAAATGTGCAAGAAAGAGAATCTACCACAAGATTGTCCTTACCCTCCTTGTAAGTGATCTCATAATCATAACCCATGAGTTTTCTAACCCATTTATGTGGTGCTGCGGAGGAGACCCGTTGTTCTAGGAAATGTTTCAAACTCTGGTGATTGGCATTGATGCATAAATGATTCCCTAGTAGGTATGGCCACCCCTTCTCTACTACATGCAAAATAGCCATCATTTCCTTCTCATATGTAGAGGTGGTTAAATTATTACCGGAAAGGGATTTGTTGGTGAACATAATGGGATGTTTATCTTGAAGGAGAACAATAGCAAGTCCATTTTCACAAGCATATCTCTCAATAGTGAAGGGCTTGGAAGAATATGGCATAGCTAGAACAAGTGTACAGTACACATAGCTTGTTTCAGTTTTTCTAATGCTCAATCAGTAGCATGTGTCCATGTAAAAGCAACCTTTTTCAATAGAGCATTTAATGGAGCTGAAATCTTCCCATAATCCTTGACAAACTTGCAGTAGTATCAAGTCAATCCCAAAAAACCACGAAGGCTCTTGAGTGTCTAAGGATGCGGCCAATTTTTCATGGCATTTATTTTGTCAGGATCCATGTGAACCCCTTGTGCTGAAATAATATGCCCGATATACTCTACTTCCTCCTGTCCAAAAAAACATTTAGATTGTTTGGCATGGAGATGATGATCAGAGAAAAGTTGCATTACAAGATCCAGATGCTGGAGATGCTCATCCCATGTTTTACTATAGATGAGGTTATCATCAAACAAGACCAGAATGAATTTCCGCAAGTAGGGCCGGAATATTTTATTCATCAATGCTTGGAATGTGGAAGGAGCATTAGTGAGGCCAAAGGGCAAGACCAAAAAATCATAGTGGCCATCATGTGTGTGGAAAGTTGTTTTAGGGATATCATCCTCATGAACCCGAATTTGATGATACCCAGAACTAAGATCCAACTTCGAGAAAAATTGAGCACCATGAAGCTCAGCAAGAAGCTCATCAACTACAAAAATTGGAAACTTATCCTTGATTGTGAGGTGATTAAGTGCTCGGAATTCAATGCAGAGGCGCCATGACCCATATTTTTTTCGGACAAGAAGAACTGGTGAATAAAAGGAACTAGTACTAGGGAGAATAATACCTTGCTTCAGTAAGTCCCGAACGAGCATATCAATCTCTGTTTTTGGTGAAATGGGTAGCGATAGGGCTTGATGTTGGGAGGAACGCTTCCAAGAAGGAGCTGCAATGGTCCTCTAGTGTTGAAGGTGGAAATCCCACTGGTTCAACAAGGACACCTGCATATCTATCCAAAATTTGTTGTAGATCCAAAGGAGTAGTGGAGACCACTGAAGGATGCATCTTAATGGAATAAAGCTGAGCGATGACACCATGTGAATTATTCTTAAGGATATTTTCCATGTAATGTGATTTGATGATGTTGAGAGACCCATGTTGTAATCCCATCAATATGTGTTTTTTCCCATCGACTGAAAACAACATCCAAAGTTCAGCAAAATCCCATAAGATGGGGCCAAGTATACGTAACCATTGAGTGCCCAAAACGACATCACATCTAACTAAGGATAAGGAAAACATGTCAGAGAGTAGGTTATAATCTCCCATAGATATACGCACATTGAAACACTTCCCCTTGCAAGGTAAGGTGCCCCCATTGGCAATCTTGACTTCAAAGTTGGAGCAAGGATGGACAAAACAATCAGCATGTTTAGCGATTCGAGGGTCAATGAAGTTATGAGTGCTACCATAATCAGTGAGTATTGTAAGAGGGAGATTCTTGAAGTAACCCCTGAACCGCATTGTTTGTGGGGTGGTGACTCCAGCTAAAGCATGGAGAGATATCTCTAGGTGGTCATCCTGAGATAGGGGGTCAACAAGAGGTTGTTGAATGTCGACCTGATCATCTATTGTATCCATAGCTGCTTCACCAATTTCAAAGGCAGGCAGAGAATCCACATCCAAGAGATAGATCTTTTTCTCAACACAATATCTATGTCCCCGAGTGAATTTCTCATCACAATTATAACAAATCCCTTTTTCTCTATGTGCATGCATCACTTCTTCAGAAAAATTCTTGATAGGAGTTGGTTGAGGAGCTGACGCGGTGGCAGGTCATTGGGAAACCATATTTTTGAAAGGAACAAAGGTGGATTTGGAGCATTGTTGGCTTTCGATCTTGTCCTCTGCCAACTTAGAAAACCATAGGGATTTCATCATTGTGTTGGGACATAAAATTTTAACCTCAGATCGGATTGCATCTTTTAGACCACTAATAAAACAACTCCTCAAGAATTCATCAGGAAATCCTTCTGTGTGATTAGCCAATTTCTCAAATTCTTTCTGATACTCTCTCATAGTGCCAATTTGGAAAAGTTTAGTGAGTGCTCTTGTGAATTCATCAAAATAACTGGGACCAAATCATTGCAAAAGGAGTTGGCAAACATCTATCCAGTTTGGCTCTTCATGAGCCTTGATGTATGAGCGGTACCATTGAAGGGATTCATGTTCCAAATGAAAGGATGCAAGTGGAAATTTTTTGAAATCAAAATTATTATGCAGACTGAAATATTGTTCTACCTGGTATATCCATCTAGTCGGGTCATTACCATTGAAGAGAGGAAAATCAAGCTTCGACCCACGAAAATTGCTGGAAGAAGAGAACCTAGTGTCTACAGAAGACTCTGGCTAATGTTTATTGTTCATGGCTGAATGTTGAAAATGGAGGCCGAGAAAATTTTCATCTAGATCTTGGATTTTAATTTTGAGGGCTGCAAGTTCTTCCCCCATGTTTATTTGCTCCTGCGCGGGTGATAACCATAAGCAGGAGTTTTTTTTTTGAATAGGTAGAAAAACAAAAACAAAAACTTCTTTAGTAAAGGAAAATTTGGATTTGGGAAAAAATATGATGGTTAATTGGGGTTTGACTAGGTTTTCGACACTTTCTAATGGAAGGGGAAATAGAAAATGAGGATTTTAAAAGCGAGGTGAAAGTGTGGAAAAAAATTTCAAAGAGGGACAAAGAAGCAAAAATAGGAAATGAACACTGTGGAAAAATTTGAATGCATTTGGGTGAAAATCGAATAAGTTTTGGAAAACCCTAAAAATAGACACATGTGGGATTTAAGGATTTGGAAAGTGTAATTTGGGATAGGGTCCTAAGGAATGAAATATGAAGAATGGGATTGCAGGTGTGTCAGTGAATTTTCAAGGGAAACAAAGTTTTAAAAAAACATATGGCGAAAAAACATATTTTTTTTTCCAGAATGGATCTGCAACGGCTCATAATTGATCTGCAACAGTTATGGATAGCTGTAATCTACTATTTATCAGTTGGAAATAGATATAGACCCCAATTATGCGCGGATTCCTAAAGGTTCAGGGGATTCACTCAGCCACCAATGTTGTCTAACAACTTGCATATTGGGATAGTACCCCTCACTCCACAGCTCAGGTAAAACTGATAACCGCTTTTCCACAAATGACATCTCTTGTTTTACCTCATGGGTGGGAACTATTCAATCAGGTAGGGTTCGTTTCCCTTTTCGCTGGCAGGTCCTCTCAATGGGACAACTACTTCAAGGTTCTTATGGTACTCCTCACAATGATTTTTAGGGCTATTCCCAAGTACTTCCCACAGTTAAGCGGATAGGGATTATTCCTGGATCCAAACCTGCACTTGAAAGGAACAAATACAAATGTAAATAAAAAAGAGTACTGCAATTATCACAATGCCTGGAATCCACTGCAAAAAAAAATATTGGCAGAAATTCCACCCAACGAGCCAAAGAAAGTGCTCTAATACCAGATGTGAGGAACCTCCAACAATTAAATGATGAAAATGCATGATATATCAGAAATAACAAAACACAGAAGATATTTATTGATCGCGGGCCACTTCGAGGGGGAAACCTCCTTTGAGCAAGATCAATACAAATAAGTCGTGGATTCCTTCATTGGCCTCAACATGTAATTATATACTACTCTATGCATCCAATACTATGGATCAATACCATGGAACATATAATACTACATGACGACTTACAAAGCATATGCATCCAATAGTATGGATCAATACCATGGAACACATAATACTATGGGATAATACAAACTATGGATCAATACCATGGAACATATAATACTACGGGACAACTTACAAAGCATATGCGTTCAACAACAATATTCTAAAAAATAAAAGAGAAGGGTTGACACGGGTTCCTAACATCTACATCCAAAATCTAGAGTTTAAGAAAGCCTTGAAAGAATAGAAAGGGATTCTCTTATCCCATCAAATTCAAATATGCCAAGAAATTCATAAGAGTTTTTGGCAAAAAATAGACCTTAAAAAAAATGCCTAGATTGGTTTTCACAAAATCCTAGTTTTGGTTTTATTCCCTATTATCGCAATAGGTAAGCCATATATAGGTTTCCAATTTAAATCAAATAAAAAAATCCTTTCTTTTTTAGTATCCCAATTCAATCCTATATTGCATATACACCCCCCCCATAGAGAGAGAGAAAGAGATAGAGAGAGAGAAAGAGATAGAGAGAGAAAGAGAGAGAGAGAGAGAGAGAGAGAGAGAGAACAAAGTAAGAAATTCCATTCATGTCCCTTTTCTACTTCACCGTGGAAAATAGTAAAAAGTAAGGAATCTAAAAAATTATTTGATTTCTTCTCCATCATTTGAGAAATAAAAAATTGCACGTTCTTTGCATGCTAAAATAATAAATTCAAAATCAGTCTACTTGGAATCTCCTTGCTGAGACTTTGATTTTCTTACTAACATAGATGCAACTTGCCTCTCTAAGACACAAGTTAAAAATAAATCAAAATAAGATGGTGTCTCTTTGGTTCCAAACATCTTAGAGGCCCTTTCAAAAGCCACATAAATTTCATTTTCAGCTATCCCGTATCCTTTTTAAAGGATGAACCATGTTGCTAAGCATATTAGCAATGTCAATTACAAATCTTAATTCTTTTCAAGTCGATCAATGGATTTTATATGATTCTCGGAGTCTTGATATGGCTTGAAAGCCAATTTCAACATTTGAATACTTAAGGATTTGATTTAGCTTTAGAGCCAGTTCAACATTGGACAAATAATAAGGAATGTTGTAATGCCTTATATGTATGTACTAGATGATAAGGAAAGTGCACCATGGAAACCATGCCATTATGAAAAAAATAGAAAGCAACAGAGATGATGATATGATAAAAAGCATTACAAGGCATCACCTTGTTGATATGCAAATTATTTTGAATTAGAATTCTTATTTGCACATGTGGTTTAAGCCTCATCCAAGTTTAGCAGATGGAACATACTCTCGTTGACTACCTATTGGTTTTTCCTCTAATGCATCATCTAATTTCTCAACTTTAGGAACCAAAGCACCTTGTTCATATCTACGAAATAAAATGGCTATTTTTGTTAGTGAAAGACAACATAAAACTCACAATATGCTTTTAGGATGACAAAATTAAAAACTACATGTTTCAAAGAATGCAATAATAATTGACATGGAATTTACCTTTCAAATTTGAGAGGAAAAATAGCTTATTTAGAGACATTAAGGCAAACATCATACCTAAAACCAATATCTTTGGCTCGAAACTGAAGTTCAAGACTTTGACTTTCTTTTAATAAATGCTCCACTATGTCAAGCTTTTGGGAACCCAAAGTATTATATTTGTTGAGGAAAGGTGATGACAATTGTGCACATCCTAAAGCAAAATTGCTCTCCAAAAATACTATTTGCAACCCACTTGGAAGCATAGAACCAATTCCATTTTTCATTGATTGATGCACCATCCTAATCCACTAGAACCAAACAAGTAAATAAACTCAGAAATAAGAAAGGTGGGGAATCAAGGAAACCACATTTAAGAGCATGAAACGAATCCTATTACCTGAATTTACAATATTTGTGTTAAGACGCTACTACTCTATTGATTTCTATTAACCAATGTTGGGAAATTTAAGGACTCTATTTCATCACTAGTTCATAAATTCTTACATTTGGATTGACAGTGGTGCAACAAGAAAAAGTGGGTCTACTAACACCATACAACTACAAAAATTCACCTACAGTATTGATATGTTATCTTGTCGGTGGTTTTCCAACAGTCTATCTTCTACTAGAAGCATTTTATGTCACCTACTGGGTGGATTTGCCTCTTTCCTCCTCACTATGGATTTATTTCTATTTGGTAGGTCAAATCTATACAACTTGTGTTCTAACTAGTTCCTGAGTGCTAAATCAAATGCTATTTCAAGTGGGCATATCATATCCAATCCCATTTTGATATACTTCCAATCTTAACCTGCTCAAGATGGTTACAAGTATCAACATTCTAGATATGAATTCATCAAGTAATCTTCCAAAATGTGTCTGATATATTATTAAAACTATGTGTTGGATATCTTCATGTTCGTTTGGGCATATATATTCATTATGGATATCCTTATACAACTGAGTGGTCACTACTACAACAAGAAGGACCCTTTATATTAGTGATTGGGGTATTTTCCTATCTGATATTTACAAATAATTACTTCCAGGCATGTATATTGTCCTTCTTTAATAAAAATACCAGTCCCTTTATTTCATATTGGTTAACGAAAATCAATACTTCATTGTAATTGTTATGTTTAATTCTCTTGTTGATATAATCATATATGATTAGTATAAATGGACACTATCACTCAATGACATCAAACACTTGAAACAAACAAACTTCTTACTTAGTAGTGCCATAAACAAGTAGTAGTATGAATGTGGAACACAAGTAGTGGGAATTCATTGATTTTCAGAAGTGTTTGACAAAGTGTAGAATCAAATTATAAAGGGAGGGGGAATGTTAGAATTTTACTTACAAGAAATTATGTTAGAATTTTATTCATGTAACATATCACATCACAATAATTGCATGGATAAGGATAACTGAAAGAAAGACATTCAACAATAGACACAAATATTTATCCTGAGAAAACCCTCTCATAGAAAAAACCTAGCAAAACTTCTAGTATAGATTCGTCAACCAAGTACAATGTCAATACAATGAGGAGATAAATCTCTCACAAAGAAAAATACAAGAAGAAAAGGTAAGATAACCCCATGAATAATAGTATTCCTCTAGCTGTTGATGCTCTCTCTCTTGTGCGCACACTTGTCTCACTAGCTTGAGTGAGCTTGCTTGGTGTATACAAATGAGAAATGTACCCTCCTTATTTATACTCTTCTTTGGTAGAATTTTCCACTAACTAGGCCAAATTCACTAGGGTATATTTACCCAATGCTAGGGCATTTTTACCTGGGGACTGGATCATTTTTACCCATTGTTTGGGGCAAACTGCCATTGTTTGGGGCAAATTAACCCATTGATTTTTGGAGGGACCACTTGTCTATTTTTACTTGATTTCTTGAGAGTATATATTTAGCATTATTCTTTTAGGTTTTATGAAATACAATAATATATTTTGAAGTTACATAATATTCAACACTCCCTCTTAATAAGGTATTCTTCAGACGCGATCATCATCACTGTTGTTGCAACTCTGTACACTTACCATTTGACTTGTGGCATCTCTTGAATCTATACATCAATAGGATTTCTGTATGAGAAATCCATAATCTCAATCATGCATCAGTCATGATCATACATCCGGAGGAATCACAGTAGAAACACATCAGCGATCCAAGAGTGCACATTACATCATTACGGGATTTCATTTTGCTCACAAAAAATCTAGACACACACATCCAACTAGATACACAACTCGATTGGATACACATACTTAGTTGGATAGACATACTCGACTGGATAAACATACTTAGCCGGATACACATACTAAATCTGTTCATGCTCTCTAATCCTCATGAGTATGGTCACTCTCTCCAGCCCTCACAAGTATGGTCATGCTCTCCAATCCGCACAAGTATGGTCATTCTCTCCACCCCTTGCAAGTATGGTCACACTCTCCAATCCTCCTAACATAGTTATGCTCTCTATTCCACCCATACACACTATCTCTAACTGGATACACATACAAAGTATGGTCACACTCTCTACTCCTCATGAGTTGGTCACTCTCTCTAGTTATCACAAAGTCTACGGTAGTACATGCCTGCAAACGAGTTCCACCTACAGCTACCAAACATTTACCCTCTGAATTGCATATATGACTCATCCCTCCCTCTTATGAGGGACATATCTCTACATCCTGCCAAGCTTGTCCCTGAAGTACTCAAAATTCACTCACCATAGAGGCTTGGTCACACATCAACATCCTTCTCATCTATCGCAATATATTGGAGCTTCATTGCTCCCTTCTTTACCATATCTATGAAATAATGGTACCTAATCTCGATATGCTTGGACTTTTCATGAAAAACTGGGTTCTCAAACAACTTCACACAATGTTGGTTGTCACAAAAAATACAAGTCGCCTCTAACTCGAGATCAAATAGACCTACAAGAAACTTTCTAATCCACACAACTTCGCCACTAGTTGTACATGTTGATATATACTCTACCTTGGACGTACTAAGAGCCGCACTAGTCTACTTCCTGCTAAGCCACACAATCATAGCTCACCCTAGACTGAAGCAACATCCTGAAGTGCTCTTCTTAACACTGGCGGCCCAATATGAATTAGCATAGCCATGCAGTCTAATCTCACAATATGAAACATATATGAGTCTATAATCAATCGTACCTTTCAGGTACATGGTCACATGCTTTACACCAATCAACTGAACACATCTCATCTCAACCATATACTAACTCATGGTGTTCACAAGAAAACATATATTTGGTCTCATGTTCATTTAGAACATCAACGAACCAATCATCTATCTATAAATGGTGGAATCCACTGTTTTAAATAAATATCACTCAATAACTTCAGATTTGTCACCAATGGTGTAGGCATGGATTTCCAATCCTTCATCCTGAATCTCTTCAAGATATTTATAACATATTTTACTTGACTGAGGAAAATCTCATATGGTTTATGCCACACATCTAATCCCAAAAACCATGTTAATATTCTTGAACTTTGATATCTATGCCCTCTCAGTGAGGGGAGACATCCTATATTAGTCTAAGCATATCCCTGAGATATTGAGGCAAACAAACCTTGCCATCAATCTGTTTCAGCATTTTTTTGTAGTCACCCCCTCTGAAGTGGATTTTTCTACTCCTATAATTGATCATTATCCTCCCTATGCATCTTAATATCTTGTACTCTTTGCATCGGGATATCTTGCATTGGGTGACCTATGAACCTCTACAAAGCCTTCTACACATGTCATTCTCTATCGAGATTCTCGAATCATGTAGGTTTCTTGATATATCAATCCATAAGGTGTTCTTGACATCTATTTGGTGTAACTTCCATCATTGAAGCTATAATAGTTTTGATAGAAGTGTGTTTGGCCACTGGAGCAATCATCTCGTCATAATCAACTCCCTATTTTTGATAGAAACCATGAACCTTGCTTTGTACTTCTATAGTATGCTTGATTTTGTCAATCTACTTGAAGGTCACTGTTGAACAATCATCACTTGTTCTTCAAAACGTGTTTCATCATCCTTCTCTTGTAGGTCATAGCACACAATCTTTCCTACAAGCCAAATTCAGTCATATGATTAATAACATTTCATAATCGTCAAATCACATTGACATTCTAAAGGTAAATTATTATTCATACTGACATAATTCACATAGTTATGTAACCATCTTAGCCAACACTTCATCACAACACTCATCCATATCCCGTATACTCACGGTAACTATCTAGATGCCTTCCATCTCTACTAGAACATACTATTAAGAGAGTGCACTGCTCCCAACATGTTAGCAAAGAGATTTCATTCAAGAGAATAAAATATGGCTCATGGAATGTTGTGCAACACAATAGGATACTTACCCATCAAATGTACATTAAGATTATATTGTTAATTTATCCTAGCCATATCAATGCATTCACTATAACATTCATAATAGACTTCTTGATTCTAGGAATACAAATATGCATACAATTGTCATGAACAATATCATTTAAACACTTAGAGATTTAAGGAATAACTCAAATGGTAGTTTAAATACTTATCTTTCATGTGGTCTATACTTCTTCCACTCCTATTATGATAGGTTGGTCAGGTCGTCAAATCTGGTCAACTGTGTAGAACTACAACAAATTTCCTTGTTTTTCATTAGCTAGTGAGGACACTCAATCTAAGCATAAGTATAATTTGTCATACTGAATATTTATGCTCTTGATCACGGATCATTGCTTTCACAACCTTTTTTTCTTTAGTTGACTCACTCTTGATCTCTACTTCTTTGCAAGTTCTAAAGCTTGATCAAGTTATAAACTTCCGGAACTTTGTTGAAAGTTCAACCTTGGTCTTCATGTCTTCTAGATGCATTAGATCCTATTGGATCTACCATCATAGTTTAGAAAAGATCTATATCTGAATCTGAGCTTGATCTTGTATTCATCTTTCATATTGGCATAAGAATCATACCATCCTCATATGGTGTCACATGCATCATCACAAATTTATTAGTAGCATCAGGATCATAACCGTTATAAATATCATGATCATTTCCTATACAAATGTACGTTAGCATAGTTACTTGTGTAAATCATCATTCATTCATGTCCAACATACTTGAAACAAGGGTTTAATAGATTATTTCACACATGCATATATTGTTCCATAAAATCCTTAACTTGCCAAACACATACTGTCAATGTCGGCCATAAGACAATCAAGCTATCATATAAACCTTTGACATGATGTTGGCAGGCAATTTGGATGATTCAATTGTGCAGCATCGCAGATGCTACGCATAATAGTATTTTCTATTTTTGGGTCATTTGGACTGCATTATGTGGGTTTGGGGTCATTTGGACCACAATATGTGGATTTTGGGTCATTTGTTTTGTAGAGTTTGTTCAAAAGTAGTTAGTAAGTGGACAATGAATGTAAAGGTGCAAGCCTATAAATAGATGTAGCATTGCAAGTACTAGATCATCGATTTTTATCTGGAGAAGTGTTATTGTTGGATGTTTTGGATATTGATCCGAGTCTGTTGAAACTGGGTATGTGACAGAAAGACTATATTGTTGTATCTATGTTTTTGTTGCAAAGATGAATATGACATGATAGAGTTTTGAGCAGAATCATTATGTCTTTCTTGTTTCCCTGTGATGAGTGCATTATGTGATATGAATCTGTGAATGATGCAATGTTTCCTTACTGCAAATGATATGATAATGTTAGATCTGTTCGCACAGTATCGGTTCCATTAATAATCTGGTCTATTGAATAGTAATGCGAATCTGTCCAATGCTACTCTGTTGATGTGATTTTGGGTAAATGCTTAAATGGTGAATATCTGTCAATGTCACATTAAGTAGATGAGTTGATGCACAAAGTCCTCCTTCTTTCGGCAGAAACATGGTTCCATCATCTTTGCCTTGAAAGCCTCGGGTGAGACCTCATCTTCTCTGCAGGTGTTGCTGGATAGGGTAAAACCTGTTTGGTCCAGTGCTCAGGAAGATCACGATGGGTTGATGTCGACAGAGTGAGGAACCCCTGTCGACTAGGTTTATGTCAACACATGACAATGAAGAACAGAGTAATCATATAGACCTTAATGTCAAGAATGATCATAATTATAACATACTCATATGAAGATAAAATTTCCTAAATCCCAATCATATGATAAATTAATCAGACTTCAAAACATAATAAGGCATACATATATCTTTTCAAGTCATACCTGTTGTTCCTGTATAAGTTATATTTTCCTTTTGTCTTATTCAAAGGTTTTGGAACCTTTGTCTCTTGCTGATAACATGCATTCCTCAAATATTTCCTTAAATCAAAAGTAAGCAGTTTATATCTAATTTATGCATACCTTTAATGAATGACTGCTTGTAGGTACCTTTGTAGGACCAGAAGCCTAATTTTAAACATCCTTCTTTCCAGAGTGTTGTGATGGGAGATAAATATCTATGATGAGAGGATTCCAAATTCATTTTCAGACTTCCAAATGTTGCATCAAAATTATCCAATGTTGCATCATTGTCCTTACAGGACTACAAGGCCAGAAACTTTAAAATAAGACTTCCTCCTCCTAATATCCAATTTCTTCTACTGATCCTGTTCAGCTGTCTAGTCATACTTCTGCTTTAACTCTAAGATTTCTACTTTTCGAGGTATGAAACTTCATCTCGATGTATCCTCATCTTTCCTCTTTCCAACCCCATAGGTTAGAGCATGATTGGATTCACCGAGAGTAATTTATGCTAATTTTCCCAAGGTGACCTATTTATGGACTAGTTCAGTATAGCGAACTTGTATGGACTGCCACATGTCACTATTTCTCCTTAGGATTATGAAACTTGCACCAGAGAAACTACAATCTATGACCTTTCTGGTAATTTATTTAGTCATTCATTTTTATTAAATGGACATTTATTTAGTCAATGATTTTTGTTAACTAGTCATTTATTTAGTCATTGATTTATATAGATCGAGCATTGAGGAATCGAACTACCAACCTCCTTTCTATAAGGAAGGTACTCTTCCATTGAGCGAGCACCCTTAAATAGATTCAAAGTTCACACCAAATCAAAATTCACACTAAAAATATATCACAAACTCTTACAAACATTCACACACTATGATTCCACGTGTAACATGAAACATATCACAAACTCTTAAAAACCTTAAGGGCACAATCAAAAAGGGTGTGTCTATGATATATACGTCTGGTCTATAGAAGTTAATGGTTTTGATGTTTCATTTTGTCATACTTTAGAAACTTGGTTGATTTGGATTTGAAAACATTGTACGCTTGCTAAATTTTAAATAAAAGCATTACGGATGATCTCATGTAGTTGAAACTAGCATTTGGATAAATAATTCCAGGAAAATGGAAAAATAATGATAAGGAAGAGAGCCAACAAACTTTCTATATAAGAAAATTTTGCAAAGTATATAGATAGAAACATATAACCAAAACTACAACAAAAATGTGTTAAAAAAAATGCATTCATAAAAATAAATATTCATGAGAAATTTGATTCAAATACAAACACATGTAACTCCCAAATAACTAAGAGGAAGCATAGATTCAAACTACTAATATTTTCAATATATATATAAGTAATGATATTATGGTCAATGCTAAATAAATTAGAAATTATTACCTCTTCTTCTTACCACTTTGGCCTCATCATCAATATTTCAATATGCATAAAATACGATATCATTAGATATTAATTGATGCCAAAAATATCAATTTAAATATAACATAAAAAGAGATATGCATGAAAGAAAATGTGTGCACATAATTTTCTCTGCATAATTTGGGTCCTAATGTGAGGAACCTACAACAAATAATTGATAAAATGCACAATATATGAGATCGCGGAATATTTTTATTGATCGCAGGCCACTTCGAGGAGGCAACCTCCTTTGAACAAGCTCACTACAAATAATTTCACGATAACTTCATTGATCTCAACACAAACTTATATACTAATTCTAGGCACCAATACCATGGGTAAATACCATGTGCCAATAAAAACCATGGACCAATACAAAATATGGATCAACAAATACTACAGGACGACTTACAAAGCATATGCGTCCAACAACAATAATACAAACTACGGATCAACAAATACTATGGGACGACTTACAAATCATATGCATCCAACAACAATATAATAACAAAGTAAAGAGAAGGGTTGACACGAATTCCTAACATCCCCTCTCCCTTAGAAAAATCTTTGTCCTCAAAGCTTTAGATGTGGAAATTGATGCGGAATCTGAAGGAGTGGGTCCCCTATAGCATCCTCGGGGTGTATTACATGCCATTGAATTAATGCCTCTGTGATAGATTGAGATAAATGCTTACGCCTTTTGAGTTTCAATGAGGATTGCTTGGAAGGTTGTAGATGAAGAAGAACCATATCACCTACTTGAAAAGTGTGCTCAGAATGGTGTTGATCGGCATGTTGTTTCATTCAAATTCCTGCCATGTGAAGATTGTCCTATAAAATGAGAAGAATCTGGTCACGGTTTCGAAAAACCAAGTCAATTACCTGAACTAGGGAAATGCTGAGGGTGTATGAAAGAAGAACTGGCAATTCCTGTCCATAGATTGATTCATATGGTGTCTTTTTAGATGTGGCATTGTACCATTGGAGCGCCTCAAGGAAATCCATAGAAATAGTTGTCCAAATCTATGTACGAATGTGCAAGGGTTTGAGTAGTCCTGGAAGAAATGTCGTTTCATCCGTGTTGACCTAGAAAGTATCATAGTTAGCCACCATCTATCGAATTGTCATTTGCGGTCCCGACCAAAATAAGTAACACTATTCCCAGTCATACATGTTGAGGAACCCAGAGTGCCCTGCCGATGGAGAAGCATGGAGTTCATAGAATACATATCCATGTTGAACAGATTCCAACCAATTTGGAACAAGCATAGAAATAGCTAAAAGAGAAATGGGTCATGAATTGTGTGAGAAGGAGCATCTACCACTAGATTGTCCTTACCCTTTGTGTAAGTGAGCACCTAGGTATAACCCATGAGTTGGCTAATCCATTTTAGGTGTGTTGGGGAGGAGACCCGTTGTTCCAGGAAATTTTTCAGACTCTGGTGATCAGTCTTGATGCAGAAATAATATCCTATTAGGGATGGCTACCACTTTTGTAGTGCATGTAAAATGGCCATCATTTCCTTCTCAGATGTAGATGCGGCTAAATTCGTACCGAAAAGGTCCCTTGAAGGTGGCAATCCCACCTGTTCAGCAAAGACACCTGCATATCTATCCAAGGAAGTAGTGGATACTGTTGATGGGTACATCTGACTGGAATGGAGCTGAGCGATGACACCATGTGAATTCTTCTTAAGGATCTTTTCCAGGCGATGTGAATTCATGATGCAGAGAGACCCTGGTTGTAAGCCTGTAAATTTGTTTTGGTTCCCATTGACTGAAAACTGCATCCAAAGTTTAGCAAAATCCCATAAGATGGGGCCAAGTGTGCTTAACCATTGAACGCCCAAAACCACATCACATCCGCCTAACGATAAGGCAAACATGTCAAAGCGCAGGTTATAATCTTTGAGAGAGATACTTACATTGTGACACTTCCCTTTGCAAGGTAAGGTGCCCCCGTTGGAAACCATGAGTTCAAAGTTGGAGCAAGGATGGATAAAACAATCAGCTTGTTTGGCAATCCAAGGGTCAATGAAGTTATGAGTTCTACCAGAATCAACGAGTATTGTAAGAGGAAGCTTCTTGAAGTAACCCATGACCCGCATTGTTTGGGAGGTGGTGATTCCGGCTAAAGCATGTAGAGAGATCTCTGGGTGGTTGTCCTGAGACGGAGGGTCAATAGGCGGCTCATGAATGTCGACCTGATCATCTATTGTATCTGGAGCTTCTTCACCAATTTCAGAGGCAGGCGGAGAATCCACATCCAAGAGATAGAGCTTTTCCTGAACACATCTATGTCCTTGAGTGAATTTCTCATCACAATTATAACAAAGCTCTTTTTCTCTGTGTGCCTGCATCTCTGTTTCAAACAAATGCTTGATAGGAGTTGGTCGAGGAGCTGGCAGGATGGGAGGTCATTGAGAACCCATATTTCAGAAGGGAACAAAAGTGGTTTTGGAGCATTGTTGGGATGCAACCTTATTTTCTTCCAACTTAGACAACCCCAGGGCTTCCATCATTGTGTTGGGACATAGCATTTTGACCTCTGAGCGGATTTCATCCTTAAGACCACTGATAAAAAAATCCTGTAGAATTCATCAGACAATCCTTCTGTGTGATTGGCTAGTTTCTCAAATTCTGTCTAATACTCTCTCACAGTGCCAATTTGGAGAAGTTTAGTTAGTGCTCCAGTGAAATCATCAAAAGCACTAGGACCCAATCGCTACAAAAGGAGCTGAAAAAAATATGGCCATTTTGGCTTTTCATGAGCCTTGATGTACCAACGGTACCATTGAATAACTTCTTGTTCCAAATCAAATGATGCAAGTGGCACTTTGTTGACATCAAAAGTATTATGCATACTGAAATATTGTTCTGCATGATAGATCCATTGAGTTGGATCAGTAGCATTGAAGTGAGGAAAATCAAGCTTCGGACCACAGAAATTGCTGGAAGAAGAGAACCCATTGTCTGATGAAGACTCAGACTATCGTTTGTTGTTCATGGCTGAATGCTCAAGATGAAGGCCAAGAAATTTTTCATCCAGATCCTGTAGTTTGGTTTGGATGGTTGCATGTGTTTCCTCCATGGTTTTTGCTTCTGTGTGGGTGGCAACCATAACTAGGAGATTTATTTTTGAGTGGGTAGAAAAACAAAAACAGAAATTGTTTTAGTAAAGGAAAATCTGGATTTGGGAAAAAATATGATGGGTAATTCAGGTTTGACTAGGTTTTGGACACTTTCGAATTGACATGGAAGCAGAAAATGAGGATTTTAGAAGCAGGGTGAAAGAATGAGAAAATTTGATAGAGAGAGACAAAGAAGCAGAAATTGGAAAGGAACTTTGTGGTAAAATTTGAAGGCGATTGGGTGAAAATTGAAGAAGTTATTGAAAACCCTAAAAATAGATAAATGTGGGATTTCTGGTTTAGGGAAGTGGAATTTGGGATAGGGTCCTCAGGAATGAAATATGCAGAATGGGATTGCAGGGATGTCGGTGAATTTTCTAGGGAACTAGAGTGAAAACAAAGGAGATATGGATTGGCAATAGATGGATCTGCAATGGCGCAAAAGTGATCAGCAATAGATGGATCTACAATGACATGGAAGTGATCGACAACAGATGGATCTGCAATGGCGCGAAAGTGATCGGAAACAGTTCTGGAAAGAGGGAATCTGTGATTTAGCAACTGAAAATAGATATGGACCCCAAGTATGCTTGGCTTCCTAACGATTCAGGGGATTCACTTGGCCACCAATGCTGTCTGACGACTTGCATATTGGGGTAGTACCCCTCACTCCAGGTCTCAGGTAAAACTGATAACCGTTTTGGCACAAACGATAGCTCTTGGTTTACCTCATGGGTGGGAACTATTCAATCACGTAAGGGTCGTTTCCCTTTTTGTTGGTAGGACCTCTCAATGGGCCAGCTACTTCGGGGTTCCTGTGGTACTCCTCACAATGAGTTTTAGGGCTTATGCCCAAGTACTTCCCACAGTTAAGTGGATAGGGATTATTCCCAAATCCGAACCTGCAATAGATGCGAAAATAAATTTGGCAGAAATTTCACCTAGGGAGCCCAAGAGAGTGCTTTGATACCATATGTGAGGAACCTGCAACAAATAATTGATAAACTGCACAATATATGAGATTGAAAAATATTATTTTTTATCGCAAGCCACTTCGAGGGGGCAACCTTTTTTGAGCAAGCTCACTACAAATAATTTCACGGTACCTTCATTTGTCTCAACACAAACTTATATACTAATTATAGGCACCAATACCATGGTTCAATACCATGTGCCAATAAAAACCATGGACCAATACAAAATATGGATCAACAAATACTACAGGACGACTTACAAAGAAGATGTGTCCAACAACAATAATACAGACTATGGATCAACAAATACATCAGGATGACTTACAAATCATATGCATCCAACAACAATATAATAACAAAGTAAAGAGAAGGGTTGAAACGAATTCCTAACATCCCCTCTCCCTTAGAAAAATATTTGTCCTCAAAGCTTTAGATGTGTAAATTAATGCGGAATCTGAAGGAGTGGGTCCCCTATAGCATCCTCGGGGTGTATTCTGTGGCATTGAATTAATGCCTCTGTGATAGATTGAGATAAATGTTGACGCCTTTTGAGTTTCCGTGAGGATTACTTTGAAGGATGTAGATGAAGAAGAACCATATCACCTACTTGAAAAGTGCGCTCATAATGGTGTTGATCAGCATGTTGTTTCATTCAAATTATTGCCATGTGAAGATTGTCCTGTAAAATGAGAAGAATCTGGTCGCAGTTTCGAAGAACCAAGTCAATTTCCTAAACCGGGGAACTGCTGAGGGTGTATGAAAGAAGAACTGGCAGTTCCTATCCATAGATTGATTCATATGGTGTCTTTTTAGATGTGGTATTGTACCATTGGAGCGCCTCAAGGAAATCCATAGAAATAGTTGTCCAAGTCTATGTAGGGATGAGAAAGGGTTCGAATAGTCCTGGAAGGAGTGTCATTTCACCCGTGTTGACCTGGAAAGTATCATAGTCAGCCACCATTTGTTGAATTGTCATTTTTAGTCCCGACCAAAAGAAGTTACACTGTTACCGGTCATACGTGTTGAGGAACCCAAAGTGCCATGCCGATGGAGAAGCATGGAGTTCATAGAAGACATATCCATGTTGAACAGATTCCAATCAATTTGGAACAAGCATAGAAATAGTTGAAAGAGAAACCAGGTCATGAATTGTGCGAGAAGGAGCATCTGCCACTAGATTGTCCTTACCCTTTGTGTAAGTAAGCACCTAGGTATAACCCATGAGTTTTCTAACACATTTTAGGTGTGTTGGGGAGGAGACCATTATTCCAGGAAATTTTTTAGACTCTGGTGATCAGTCTTGATGCAGAAATAATTTCCTAACAGGGATTGTTGCCACTTTTGTAGTGCATGTAAAATGGCCATCATTTCCTTCTCAGATGTAGATGTGGCTAAATTCGTACTGGAAATGTCTCTTGAAGGTGGCAAGTCGACTGGTTCAGCAAAGACACTTGCATATCTATCCAAGGAAGTAGTGGAGACCGTTGATGGGTACATCTGAATGGAATGGAGCTGAGTGATGACACCATGTGAATGTTTCTTAAGGATCTTTTCTAGGTGATGTGAACTGATGATGCAGAGATACCCTGGTTGTAAGCCTAGAAATTTGTGTTGGTTCCCATTGACTGAAAACTGCATCCAAAGTTTAGAAAAATCCCATAAGATGGGGCCAAGTGTGCATAACCATTGAACACCCAAAACCACATCACATCCACCTAAGGATAAGCCAAACATGTCAGGGCAGAGGTTATAATATTCGAGAGAGGTACACACATTGTGACACTTCCCTTTGCAAGGTAAGGTTCCCCCATTGGCAACCATGAGTTCAAAGTTGGAGCAAGGATGGATAAAACAATCAGCTTGTTTGGCGATCCGAGGCTCAATGAAGTTATGAGTGCTACCAGAATCAATGAGTATTGTAAGAGGAAGCGACCCGCATTGTTTGGGAGGTGGTGATTCTAGCTAAAGCATGTAGAGAGATCTCTAGGTGGTTGTCCTGAGATGTAGGGTCAATATGCGGCTCCTGAATTTTGACCTGATCATCTATTGTATCTGGAGCTTCTTCACCCATTTCAAAGGCAAGCGGAGAATCCACATCCAAGAGATAGAGCTTTTGCTGAACACATCTATGTCCCCGAGTAAATTTCTCATCACAATTATAATAAAGCTCTTTTTCTCTACGTACCTGCATCTCTGTTTCAGACAAATGTTTGATAGGAGATGGTCGAGGGTCTAGCGGGATGGGAGGTCGTTGAGAACCCATATTTCAGAAGGGAACAAAAGTGGGTTTGGAGCGTTGTTGGGCTGCAACCTTATCTTCTTCCAACTTAGCCAACCCCAGGGCTTCCATCATTGTGTTGGGACATAACGTTTTGACCTTTGAATAGATTTCATCCTTAAGACCACTGATAAAACAACTCCTGTAGAATTCATCAGACAATCCTTCTGTGTGATTGGCTAGTTTCTCAAATTCTATCTGATACTCTCTCATAGTGCCAATTTGGATAAGTTTAGTTAGTGCTCCGGTGAAATCATCAAAAGCACTAGGACCAAATCATTGCAAAAGGAGCTGACAAAAATATGGTCATGAGCCTTAATGTACCAACGGTACCATTGAATAGCTTCCTGTTCCAAATCAAATGATGCAAGTGGCACTTTGTTGATATCAAAAGTATTATGCAAACTGAAATATTGTTCTGCATGATAGATCCATCCAATCAGATCAATACCATTGAAGCGAGGAAATCAAGCTTCGAACCACGAAAATTGCTGGAAGAAGAGAACCCATTGTCTGATGAAGACTCAGACTGTCGTTTTTTGTTCATGGCTGAATGCTCAAGACGAAGGCTGAGAAATTTTTCATCCAGATCCTGGAGTTTGGTTTGGATGGTTGCAAGTGTTTCCTCCATGGTTTTTGCTCCTGCATGGGTGACAACCATAACCAGGAGTTTTTTTTTGAGTGGGTAGAAAGACAAAAACAAAAATTGTTTTAGTAAAGGAAAATCTGGATTTGGGAAAAACTATAATGGGTTATTTGGGTTTGACTAGGTTTTGGACACTTTCAAATGGACATGGAAGCAGAAAATGAGGATTTCAGAAGCGGTGTGAAAGAATGAGAAATTTTGGTAGAGAGAGACAAAGAAGCAGAAATAGGAAAGGAACTCTATGGTACAAGTTGAAGATGATTGGGTGAAAATTGAAGAAGTTATGAAAAACCCTAAAAATAGATAAATGTGGGATTTCTAGTTTAGGGAAGTGGAATTTGGGATAGGGTCCTCAGGAATGAAATATGTAGAATGAGATTGCAGGGATGTCAGTGAAGTTTCTAGGGAAACAGAGTGAAAACAAAGGAGATATCGATTGGCAACAGATGGATCTGCAACGACGCAGAAGTGATCAGCAACAGATGGATTTGCAATGACGCGGAAGTGATCGGAAACAGATGGATCTGCAACGGCGCGGAAGTGATCGAAAACAATTCTGGATAGAGAAGATTTGCGATTTAGCAGCTGAAAATAGATATGGACACCAGGTACGCTCGGATTCGTAACGGTTCAGGGGATTCACTCGGCCACCAATGTTGTCTGACGGCTTGCGTATTGGGGCAGTATTCCTCAGTCCACGGCTCAGGTAAAACTGATAACCGCTTTGCCACAAATGACAGCTCTACCTCATGGGTGGGAACTAGTTGATCAAATAAGAGTCGTTTCCCTTTTCACTGACAGGACCTCTCAATGGTCCATCTACTTCAGGGTTCCTGTGGTACTCCTCACAATGAGTTTTAGGGATTATGCTCAAGTACTTCCCACAGTTAAGCGGATAGAGATTATTCCCACATCTGAACCTGCAACAGATGCGAAAAAAAAATTTGACAGAAATTTCACCCAGCGAGCCCAAGAGAGTGCTCTAATACCATATGTGAGGAACCTGCAACAAATAATTGAAAAAATGCACAATATATGATATCGCAAAATATTTTTATTCATCGTAGGCCACTTCGAGGGGGAAACCTCCTTTGAGCAAGCTCACTACAAATAACTCCACGGTACCTTCATTGATCTCAACACAAACTTATATACTAATTCTAGGCACCAATACCATGGGTCAATACCATGTGCCAATAAAAACCATGGACCAATACAAAATATGGATCAACAAATACTACAAGATGACTTACAAAGCATATGCGTCCAACAACAATAATACAAACTATGGATCAACAAATACTACCGGACGACTTACAAAGCATATGCATACAACAATATACTAACAAAGTAAAGAGAAGGGTTGACACGGGTCCCTAACATCTAATTGTGTTGAGTATTAAAAATTGTCCAATTTTATTGAAACAAGAAGCTCCTTGTACATAATTATATCTCCTTCTCCTAGTTGTAGCTTGAAAGGATCAAGAAGAATCAAATACTCTACAACTAATGCTTCCATTGGGAAACAAGGGAAAATATTTCAGAACTAAATGGAAATAAACATGCTTCATTTTACTATGCTATTGATGTTATTATGATTTTATCAATAAAAATTAGAGTATAACTTAATTTATAGGTTTTCTCCACTTTAAATATAAATACAAATTAATGTAAATAGTTAGTACACTTGTCTCATTCTATGTAATCTAGGAAAATCATAAGCCCTATTCCACCCCAAATTCTACTATATAAATGCCTATTTTTATTTGTTTAATTAATATTATAAAGTAAAAATTAAATCAAAACAACAAACTATACAGAGATACATAAAATTTATATACAAAATTTAAACAAGCTTATTAAATACATACACTGTAATGTATGTAACACATCCAACCTTAGCATTATTTGTATATAATAATTGGGGAAATAATTGAGATCTTTTTTTTAATGTGTTTGTGTGGAAGCAATCAATTAACGCCACCCTTGGAAAAATAATTGTTTGAATTAGTTATTTATAGTTGGGTTGTACTATTGTCATACGAGTTGTAGCATGATTCTGATATTTTACTTCTCCAATTGGTTGCTCTTCCAATCCTTATGGAGACTGCCTCAATGCCTCATGTCTTGGTGGTTTAAGTCATTGAATACTTTTGGATTCATTTTCTACCTAGGTCCTTATGGTGTTGCACTAATGTTCAAGGGAGGTTTAAAAACAAGGTAATTGATTCCTCTATTATCTTGACTATTCATTTTTTACCTTCCTTGTGGCAAGTTGTGTTGCTATTAACAATGGGTTCTCATCAATGACTCTTGATTGATTGATTTTACATGTGGTATACCTCTACAAATTTATTCACAGTGGTTAGAATATATGTTAGTACCTTCATTTTCATTTTTATCATTGTTGGGTAACCTCACATCTGTCAATGGTATACATTAATAACTAATTATCATATGGTTTTTCCAATGTTTGAATTTAGTTCATTTATTCACATGGTGGTGATTTGTACATTTTATGGGTTAGGTAAAAGGCCTCAAGTAATTTATCTTTCTTTATCTTACCTAGAGCTCATGTTTTAGTAGAATTATTCCATTATGCATTAGTGCAGGACTAGTTTCTTTAGTTTATTGCTTCGATTGATCTCTTGATGTATAGTGAAATGTATATCAAGTTTGTATTCACTCAAGGATGTCATATTAATTTACAATGGATCCACATTTTACTTTATTTGGTGACCATGCTTGCTTATAGCTAAGCATGGGAATTCCTTCCTTATGGACATTAGATATGATACTTTGGTCTTTGATTGCAGGTAGCTTCTGAACCTTTATTTTTTTGACTCCTACTTGGTTCACCTAGTGTTGGCACACAACAGGTAGACCTAGGTTTCAATGTAAACTCACCAACAAAACCCAAGATACTGTCCCTTTCGGCATCACCAGAAAGCAGATGAAGTCTCACCCAAGGAATCTATGGGGACTACAGGAACCAAGCTTCCACAATGCTTAAGGGATATAATGCATGCATTCTATTTATCTAACATTCATTCATCCAATGCATAGAAATAGATAACCAATTCATCATAACAGATAACACATTCAAGGAAGCAACATAAACAGAGTATACATATGCGTAGTAAACTGATAATGCATCACATCAAACACATAAGAGATTTGCTCCAAAACAGGTTCACTTTAATAATATTATCATTTGGAATAGTCTTATAAAACCTATGCAGTGCGCATTAGATCTCTATCATAAACCCCAAAAAATTTCCCAACATTACATAGCATAAGAGTAACATCAACTCACACACAACCAAAAGAAAAACCCTTTACCCATAAATACATTACATATTTATACATTTCAAAATTGGCTAAGCTCATTGCAAAGTGGACACAAGTGCCCAACTACTTCTAACAAACTTCCACCTTTTCCACACATTGGTCATTTGGTTGGTTTGTCACGCCGTCCACTTTTGATGCGTAACTCCCAAAATTAGTCTAAAACGTTGCTCCAATAGGCCCCCAACACTCACCTGTTGCTCATCTAGATCAACTTCAGCTGTTGCATGTACTTATTTGACCAAGATATTTTAGGTCAGTAGTTTTCCCACTATTATATAACACCTTTCAAACCATATTCCAACCCCTTTGGACATGTTGTGATCATTAATATGAGCAGTCCCAGCCCTCACTAATCTTTGCTCATTAGGTTCCTCTCTATATTTTTACTCCTTCTTTTGGTGGTGTCATGGTTCCCTGTGTCACGACTTCATCTGTTCCCAGCTTCTTGCGACTTTGCTTCCTATAGCTTCTCCCTTTTTTCCTTCCTCTACACCATGACTTTTCCCTTCAGATATACATCTCTATAGCATATACCCCAAACAAACTTATTTGCTCCAGTCCTTAGTCTATGGCTTATTTTATAGCCAATTATTCAGTACCTCCTCCCTTTTCACCATGATGTGCCTTAGTTACATGTTCTAACTTCATGGATTTGATGTTGATTTTCTATCATATTGGAATCTTGGCCATCGATTTTTCCAATTATGGCCACACACGTTCTCTATCCCATGTCACTTCAGGCCTTTTGATGCGATGTATTCATTGTCTCCCTTAGATTTTGAAGTGTTTCTTTTTCATTCGCAGTGTGCTCCTTTTCCTTGGCTTCATGTTCTATAATACCATCTGCTATCTATGCCATAAGGTTTTCCTGCAACTTCTCCTCAGTCTTTTGTACTATTTTCTTGACTACTTCTTTTACTGTAGTGAGTTGTTATGCCACTCTAAAATCTTCCTCTTGTAGTGGCTCTAGTTTCTCTGCAATGTCTTTCTATTGGGTTCTTAGCTCATTAACCTCCATTAGTTGATTCCCAGGTTCCACCAGTGCAACCATATGCTCTATTGCTGGTAGTGTAGTCATTGTATCCTTCAATTCTCTTCCTTCATCTACATAACCCATAGTCTCTACTCTACGACATTCAACTCTACATCCTTAATGAGCTACACCCATATCTATGTACTTTACTCATACATTTGCATGCACTTTTCCTCCAAATTTTTATTGTTTTCTACTATTGCACAAGCCTTTTTATCCCTTTGTTGTCTTTCTTCTGGTGGGGTACTTCACGTCGTTCATGCTTCCAAGTTTATAATCTTTGCATGAAATCTTTGAGTAGATTCACTTATCTTTGTCACATTTTTCGCCATTGCAATGTCCACTTCCATCAGTACTTCCGACATATTGCTGCAAACTTCTTCCACTATCGTCTGCGATCTCTTAGTCTCTTGCGCAACCTCCTCTCTCTCCTTGCATAGATTACTATTTTCTTCTTGCAGTGTTTCGTTAGTTGTAGTGGCTTTGGTCCACTCACTAATGTCATGACTTCCGGCAACTAGATTTCCTGCATCACACCCGTGTGCAATGTATGCAACACATTTGTTTTTACCTACGATAAAAATAACTCAATTGAACATACCACTAGGATGTTCTCTCGCATTTCTACTGTAGGGAACTCCAAATTTCTTGGTGCTATCTTCAAACTTCTTAGCGCAGTTGATGTCGTTGAGGGATGAGATACCATATTCCATGACATGTCCTCTCTGTATGTTCTTCCTCTAATCTACTGGGTGTGATTTTGGTTTCTTCCAAAACTTGATGCCATGCAGCTAACCACTCTTTCATGCTTGTTTTCATTTCCTCTTGCTTCTACGCAACTTTTTCCAATGCTTCCTTAACTTGATTTCCAATATTATCCAAATCGTCTGATGTCAATTACTGGACAGTTTGTTCTTTTGTCACTTTACTCTTCTTATTTTTCTTTAAGGAACCTACCTCGATCTGATCCTTCCTCTTTTCTCCTACTATTGGTGCAGTCACCTGCATTGTGCCACCTGCACCATTCATTTGTTCCTCTTGTTTTTCTTGGTTCTCTCCTTGTTATTCCTCCAAATCTTTGCGCTTCTCTTCTTGTGACTCTTTGTCCAACTCTACTTGTTCTAGTTCCTGTCCTTACTCCTCTTATGGGACTGGGACTCTCCGCTCTGTGTCCCAATCGCTCATAATGTGGATGACACCTTGCTTCGTCAATCAAAAATGTGGCTGCCACAAGCCTTTTCTTTAGTAGTAAACTCTGGTTGTGTAGGTCAAACATCACATGTAATCATCCCATGTGTGTTGATGATGTCATCCCCCACGATGTTTCCTACTTTGAAACTCCTACTATCATTTTCTTCTCATACCTTTTCTAAGCCTTCAGACTTATTGTGCCTATAAGCCATTCATTTTTGTCTTGGCGAGGTGATGGATTCCTCAACTAACCTATCTCTATATTTATCTGGGATAATTTTTCTCCATTGATAATCTTTGTGGTATCCAATAATTATTAAGTTGGTAAGCCACAAAATTAACCACCTCAACCTTTCACTTGTAAATACGTTACTGGTTCCATCCCTTTACTTTTAGATGATAAACAATTTTACTAACACCAAAATATATATTGTGTGAAGTGTATCTCCCAGCATTGTCCCAATTAGGTCTGGCTACTCTCCCTCCTAAAAATTTACCCCATGCATGGTCTGCAAGCTAAATCAATCCATACCATCAATTTCATTACAAAAAAATTGTCCATGCCATCAATTTACGGACAATCCAACAAGAGAAATCAGTATGAGTCCATGCTAGCCATAAGCAATTTCTTCCACAAAAAATTGTTTTTTATTCTTAGATTATGTAATATGTGTGGATTTTTGGGGGTTTAAGTAGATTTTTGGGTGGGTTATACCTTTCAACACCTTACTAATACAATGTTTCCATATGTCAATTTTGTCACAACATTCAAACCACAACCCCTCTCTAACTTAGATTAACTAGGATTCTTTGATTCTTCCATCACACATCTCATCCATTTGATTTGGATGGTAACATTAGTTCTACATTCCATTGCCAATGTTTTTTCATCACTTTAGTGTAACGAGACCAAATTTTTCTCTTATAAACTGGAACACCAATTTATCTTCAAATGATGAGTCTCCTCCCCGTATGTAGTTACAAAATAAAATACAATATTCTATCTCTTATGGATGCTTCATGCAATTGATTTGTTGTGAGAAAATCATATTCATGGAGGTTGAGTTTGTACACAGTCAAAAGCTTTCTCACATCCGATTATATCCTTATTAAACATATTGTGGTTTTTGAATGACTACACGATGACAATGATGTCTATTGTGTAAAACTACAGAAATTGGCCCAACATCGGAATAAGCCTCTGATACAACACTATGGCATCGTCATTCATAGGACAAGAAACCAAATCGAAGTCATTAAAATTCCATCCCTCAAGAGACTGTGTCACCATAATAACACAAATTTGGTTTACCATGGGGGCCTATAATTCATTAAAATGCATGCATAAGATGTAATAAAAAGATGCAACAAAATTAATAGAATGAAGTTGTAGATTGAATGAAAACCAAGTGACCATACTCCTAATTAAGCATAACCACACATAACATCCATTAACAATGTGAATTTTTAATTAAAAATTACATTCAATTGCAAATCAACATTAAATATAGAACACTTACCTTCATTCAAAGATTCTCCAAGAAACTTGTTGCAAATGAGCAATTTCAACCCAACGATGGGTAGATTTAACCCCTATGACAATTTACGAGGCCACTTGTGTGAAGGAACTACATACATGTTCTCTAAACTCACGGCAAGCCAACCCATTTATCTCATGTCTCAATTAGTCTGTTCACTACATAACACAAGAGGCCTCACATCCAATCTTCAAATTTCCATGAAACTCTCTTCCACTTCCCTATATGACAGAAGGATGAATTCCTCATGAATTTATTGTTATTTATTAATAGCCCCTCATGAATATTCATCCCTTCTAGAGTGATTCAATGTAGGCAGAAATAATCTAATAGGATGAATGATTATTGGGAATAACCTAAAATAATGTAAATTGGTTCTCAAACAACCAATTAGAAACCTATTAATGAAGCATTCCTAACTTTTCTAGCCTCTATACTCATCTATGGCATCTATACCACTTCCCCTAAGTTTGTATATTCCCTTTCATAGTGTTGATTTTAATTTGGTCATCTTCAAATTTCTAGTTAACATCAGTAGATGGAAAACACAACATGAGAGTTGGAAATATTGAATGTGAGAATGGTGAGAATGAATTCTCATTGAGAGAGTTGAGAGTATGATGGAACTTTTGTCTTAGTGGGAAAATGTTATTACCATTATCTGATGATGATTGTACTTGTCATGGATTCTTTAATAACTACATGAGATAGACTTGCTCACCAACATTCTATAGGCATTTAGTTATTGTGTTTCTAGGTTGAATGAGTTTGATGGATTCATTTACAAGATATGATGGAAAATATATGATACCTTAAGCTAACACTTGGAATTAGAATATTAGTTTCCTGTAGAACCCAATTCTTCATCCTCTTTGATGGAATCCTAACCCTCTAATACAATACAAAACTATATCAAAAATTTATATATATTATATTCTAATGTTAATATTCACATACTACTTCAGTCCAAATAGCTATATTTACAACATTTAACTACCTAGAATCATTCACTAATGAGGCCTTGGCCTTGAGCTCTCTTATACATCCATACAAACATGTTTACATAATTTATGCACTAAATCATTTATTTTCATTAAGACAAATCATGCTTAATAGTTGGACCTAGAATAACCATGCTAATGGAACACTAAATAGATAGAAATGTTGTTACTTCTCTCATTTGGGTTAAAAAAATTATAATATTTATATTAGATGATAGTAATACTCTATGTTAGTCAATTATATATATATATATATATATGAAATGAACATATGTATACACTTAATATAGAAACTTATATAGAGAGATGAAATGAGAAATCCATATTTACACAAAAATAGAAATACTATAGATATTGTATTTATATAATAAAAATATTATTAGCCTTATTTTCAAATACCCCTAGATCCATCATAAATAATAATATTTTTTGACATGTCAAATTGAGTATTAAAGATGTTAATAATGCTCGCTCATAAAATAAAAAAGAAAAGTGACATAGATCCATCTTAAATTGATGAGTTAAAGTAAATAGATTTTTGTAACAACTTCAAGTTTTATTGTTAATTTAACCTTAAAGATTAAAAATAAAAAGTGGAATTATATTATTGTTAAAGGATAATAATGATGACGACCAAATGTCCCCTCAAACCAACTTTAGTTTATGGTAAAATTTTATTCATATGCTCAAAAAGTTTAAAAAGAAGTTTCTAAGTTACTATTTTTTTATATTTATTAATAAAAATAAGTATTGATATGTCTAAGTGTCCACGGCACAAATTTTAATTTTATGTTTAGACAGGCTATACAATAAGACTAAACTTTTTTTTCCCGCGAAAAAAAGCATACTATTGATATTCAAAATTTGAATCAAATAGTACATGATTAGGTCTGTCATAGAGCTTGATTATTCATATAGCAACCCTTATCAAAGAGTGCCTCAGATTATACAAAATACATCAAAATATGTCAAAAGTCTAAAAGTCTTGATCAACAACAAACAGAATCATATCAAAATGTTATATAAACCTAAGGCAATCAACTTGTTCTCTCAGAATTCTTCCCATAACAAGATATCCTCCTCACCATCAAGAGCCAATTTAGACAAAGAGTCAGCCAGAACATTATATTCCCTATAAACATACTCCAAAGTAACCGAACCAAAAAGTTGAAGTTCATTCTTAATTCTCTTGCACCAGCTGACCAAATTCAGAACTTTAAGGAACCAAATTCTCCACGTGCCCATTTTATAGTCACACGAGAATCCCCAAAGATCTACACAGAAATTAATCCAAAGATGTTTGCAACTCTGACCACGCACCACAAAGCCATGAGTTCTGCCTTCATATTCAAACCTCTGCCACATTTTAGACGAAGTGATAAACTTATTGTAACATGTATAGTGCAATAAGTAATTATTGAATTTGTATTTTTAGATAATAATTACACTTTAGATATTATCTAGGATTATCAGGAATGGTCTTAATGAAAATAAATTATTTAGTGCATAAATGATGTAAACATAGTTTGTATGGATTTATAAGGAAGCTCAAGGACAAGGTCTCATTAGCGATTAGGCAGGTAAATGTTGTGAATCTCGTTACAACAATAGGTGTTTAGATATTAGATAGGATTTTGGACAAGATTAACGTGAGTGTAACAAGTGTACAGTGGGGATTCATTTCATGGTCACCTTGTTATGCTCAAATGCATCTAGGTTAAGTAGTGGTTAAGAAAATGGTTATCTTTATTAAATAGTATTTGTTTTATGTTTATATTAATTAGTTTAATGTTTATACTTTGTTTAACAACCAACCCTCTCCTCAAAATTAAGTGGTTGGATACGTCTATCGATATTCACCGACCATTCTACTTGTGGTTGTACTAATTAATAGAGTACATGATTACTTTATTTGTATTTTTAGTAATATTCAACTTAAAAAAATTCCACGGCAACTCAGCTTTGACAATGACCCTAGAATGAACCCTTGGTTTATGAAAATCGGTAGGGCTAGTTGACTTAACGAACTTCCTTCTTATTGGGCTTGAAATAAGGTATGTATTTTCAAATAACTAGCATAGATCCATCTTAAACCCGTATTTATCAAGCACCGAGAGGGATCCAATTTCTTGAGGTGTATTTTTTTTTAAATTTAAACTCAAGAAATTTGATCTCTCTTGATTTATAGATCCGGGTTTAAGTTTTAAGTTTTTATTTTATAAACGAACATCTATTTTTTAATTACTTTTCATAATATTTTAGCCGACATGAATTTTTTTAATTATTTTTTAATTAAAAAAATTAATATGTAACGGTACATACACATTAGAACATCTCTCCTATACTGAGCTGTAAAGCACCTCGTTTCACTCGAGACAATAATTGACATAGTGCTTGAAACAAGGTTATTACCGTTGATGTCTTAAAGTCCACACATTATATATTAACTCCACGACTTAGCTCACGTTCACCACTGTGCATTTTTGTTACGCTGTGTGTAAAGCTTTTGGGTAAAACAATCCTGAAGTGCTGCTTCCATGGAGGTTCTTTCTAGTGAACTTGTTGTTGAGTGCTTGATCAGAGTGCCCTACAAAGAACACGGTAAACTGAAAGCTGTGTGCAAAACCTGGAAGACCATGGTCAGCAGCCCTACGTTCTATGCAGACAGAAAAATCTCTCGGACGAGCCAGCAACTTATAGTATGCTTGATGCTAACGGATTGTAGGATCTATACAATAATGGTATATGACCCTCTGGAGGGCACTTCGGAAAGACTACCCCCTATTGGTGATCCGGAATGTCCTGGAATACCAGTATGGTGTCAGTGCGCGGCCGTCAAGAGCAAGCTGCTTATCATAGGCGGATCCCACCCGTTGAACGGAAAACCAATGAAGACGGTATACATTTATGACTTTGAAACTGCCAGATGGAGCCGCGGCGCTGACATGCCTACCCTTCGATCCTTTTTCACCTGCTGCGTCTCTCCTTCTACTGGACTTGTCTACATCGCCGGCGGGAGTCAGTATCGCAACCCTTCGCCGGATGCAGAAGCTTACAATTTGGAGGAAGACAGGTGGGAAATTCTGCCTCCTATGATCCAACAGCGCGGCCTGGGATGCCACGGTTTTTGCTTGGAAGATAAATTCATGGTGATAAGAGGACACGAATTCGACAGTAGTTTGGAAGTTTTCGATCCGAGTGCGGGAACGTGGAGTAGGTGGGAAAATATGTGGGGTTTTCCGGGAGAAAATATATGGGATTGCTCCGGTTGGAGAAGTGGCGCGGTTGCTGCTTTCTCAGGGGATTTGTATGTATTCATTCAACGAGGGGTGATGAAGTACGATCGTGAGAAAAACGTTTGGAGTGTTGTGGCTTCTTTTCCGCAATACAGTTTCTTCCTTATGTGTGCTACACAGTGGCGTCACTGCATTTTTGTAAGCGGACCTGACGAGATCTGGTATATGTTTAACCCATCAACGGGGCAGTTCAACGAATTTAACAGTAGCAGTGGCGGGCTGTGTATGTCAGCAACAACTGTGGAAATTTAAATACCATTAATCACATAACACGATCTCGTTTTTCTAATCGATTTTGGTATGAAGGATGCAATTCGAGGAGTTATTTTATTTTATTTTAGTGTTTTTTCATCAAAGTTGTTAACATCTGCTCTGTCTGGGAGGAATCAAGTTGACGAGTCTATATTGATGTCATATGCAGGATTTAATTTAGTTTGTTATTGCAGTTTAATTTAATTTAATTTAATTTAGTTTGTTGTTGTTATTGCAGTTTTTCTAATCGATTTTGGTACAAAGGATGCATGCAATTCGAGTTATTTTATTTTATTTTAGTTTTTTTTCATCAAAGAATGTTAACATCTGCTCTCTCAAGTTGACGAGTCTATATTGATCTGATCTGCAGTATTTAATTTAGTTTGTTATAGCACTTTGTTGTTGCTCTTATATGATGAAACTAATTATAATACGCATATAAAGAATTGAGGTTAGTTTGGTTTAAAATTAAATGGTATGTAAAAGTTTATTTTGTTTTTTTCTTTTAATTTGTTTTTTTAATTTTTAATCGATTTTGATAGGAAGGATGTAATTATAGTAGTTATCATAAATTGATAATTATCAAAGGGAAACAAGGTATATTGTTTTTTTAGCTGTTTATTTTTTTGAATTTGAGTGTAATTTGTTTTGATATTGAATTTCAGAGTTATAGTTTTTTATTTTATTATATTTTAGTTTGTTTTTTTCTTTTCATGGATAATGTTAACATATGTTATTTATGGAGGAATAAAGGTGAAGAGTCTTTACTAATATGTAGGAATTACACCGATGCACCTAGAGACGGAAGAAGGGATGCATCTCGGTCTCGATCATAAGGAACTGGATAAGGAACTGGGTGGAGACAGCCTCTGGCAGGGGCTTTGTCTAGTAGAAATTATAGCAGCAGGGTAGGTGGGGCCCGCACACGGATAGGGAGATAAGAATGAGCTGAAGAATTAAACTAATTCCAAGAATTATACCACTCATACTTTATAGTTGAAATAATGGAACCGAGGTTATTTTTATAGTCAATAATTTGTATGCAGGATGAGATTACAAGAGTGCCAATCAACGCCGCCAGGTTTGAGTTGTGTTATATGATAAAGTTAATTATAAAATGATATTGATATGTAAAAGTTTATTTTGATTTTCTCTTTCACCATGTTAAATATGGTTGGATCTTTTCTTGTAAAAATTGATTTGTCATTTGTAATATTTGTTCGTTAAGTTGTTAGCATATATAATTTTTATAGATATGTTTGACATAATTTTTTTAATGAAGAATGTAATTTGTTTTGATATTGAATTTTAGAGTTATAACATGAAATTATAGTTTTTATTTTATTTTATTTTATTTTTTCATTAGAGAATGATTTAGTTTGTTATTGTTGTTATATGATGAAGCTAATTATAATATGTAAGGAAATGAGGTTAGTTTGGCTTAGAATTAAATAGTATGTAAAAGTTTATTTTGATTTTCTCTTTCAACATATTAAATATGGTTAGATCTTTTCTTTAAAAATTATTTCATTTTTTCTAAAGTTATTTAGTGTGTAAATTAGAAATACAATTATTTATTGTATAATTTGGAGATGCATTTATTAGGTTGATGTTTATTTGGTTTGGAACTAAAAGGTATGTAAAAGTTTATTTTGATTTCCCTCTGGAAATATTAAATATAGTTTAATCTTTTTCTAAAAAAATTGAACTAATTTCTTACAATTCTTTAATGTATAAATTAAAATTGCAACTATTTATTGTATAGCTAATCGTTTTACTCAACTTAGTGCTTTCGCATAATCAATAATTTTTTTATATAATAGAGCCACAACATTACCATAAATCAAAATTCTCTTTATTCAGGTAACTTATAGCCTTTTAACTCCATAATGGGTATTATCCCTAATCGGGGCTTGTAGTTAAAAACTTAAACCATATATCCATTAATAATAATGGAACCTTGGATGAGAGGACCAAAGAAACCCTCAATCACTAATGAACCCACAACAAGCTCCTAAATTTTGGGGGTACTATCCTTGAGGAAACATGGTTTTGAAACACCAACAACAATAAGCAATGCTTCTAGTAGTGGGTCACTATTAAGGCATAGATCCTTTAACAAGAATCAAAGCATAGATGTAGCAACAAAATTCACTCTAATCGCCAATTAACCATAAAAAAACATACTAACTTAGTAAACAATCCACTTAAAATATGATTGAAAGCCTCAAATATTGTTATATCTAACTTGCCGGTTTTTCAATATTCATCTCCCCTATTTGATCATTGAGCATGGAACCTATCAATGACAATGAATAATTATTCTCTAATTTGTAGCACCTTCAACAATATTGGGGATAATGTTAATATCGATGAAAGCATTAGTAGAGATGCCCAATTTACTTGATCCAAAATTAGTTCCATCCAACGATGATAGATACCATAGTGCTTATCTCAAGTGGGTTTCCAATAAAAGATAAAGAATTTAATTTCCTAATAATAAAAATAAAGTATCATTTAGATATATTTTAAGGGTGTATTTGTCATGTTATTATTAAGGATAGAATTAATAAATAAATAAAGGGCTCAATAAAATTATAACTTTTTAGGAAGAAATTCATATAAAAAATAATAAATTTATCTATTTAAACATATTCATCTCATCAATATTTGACATAGGTGTAAAGTTCACATCTCTACCTATTAGATTTGTACATACATTTATGCATCCTTGAAATTTAGGAAAAGATATTTATTGGTTGGTTTGAAATTGAAAACCAGATTCTTGCTTCCAAGGAATGAGCTAGTTTGAAATAGGCTCCGAAGTATAAAGTACCTTAGCTTTTAGTTTGTTGCACATGTCTTATAATTTGTTTAACTATGCAGATTATAGAAAAGCTCCTGATAGCAGTAGTCACTAGTCACACATGGTGTGGAAGTCAATTTTTCTTTATTTGCATGTTAATGGAGGTTTTGTTGAATTTTTTGCACAAGCTGACATTTTGTGTGCAATATTTGTTGCACTCAATCTATACAGTAATTGATTTTACCAGAACTTAAAGTCGTTTAAATTTGTTTTATATACTTGAGCTTGGCAACTTATTAAGTTTTCCACAATTGCAATTAAGTTCCTATGGAATCTTTTACTTTACAAAAACATAATTCATTAATTCTTTTTCGGTAATGTTAGTATTGTGGGGCCACTATTTTGACATCTTTTCCTTTTCGGTAATGTTAGTATTGTGAAGCCACTATTTTAACATCTTTTACATTATCAATTGGTTCCTTTCTTACTATTTTATTCCATATCTAAACATGTTACTGTCCCTTTTATTTGCATTTTCCTGTTTAAATTTGTGCTAAGTAAGAGCTTAGCAGCTTATAAAGGTTTGCATAATTGCAATCAAGTTTCTTTGGCATCCTTTTACTTTACAAACATAATTCATTAATAACTATTTTTGTATTCTTTGGCATTCTTTTACTTACAAACATAATCGACTAATAACTATTTTTGGCTAAATACGTGTTAGTATTGTTGGGCTATTTTTTTGTCATCTTTTGCATTATCAATTGCATTATTCCATATCTATACATGTTACTACCCCTTTTATTTACATTTTCCTCATACTTTCAATATCAAGTGCCATCACAGGCTTTTCATTCAATTCCCTTGTTTTTTTTAGAATAGCCTGAAAGAAAGCATATCTTTTATATTTACCCAAGGATCGATTCCACCTATAAATATTGTTATTTTGTTTGATATTTTTTATGTTCGATTTACAAAATAACAGGAGATTCATTCAAACGATGCCATGGCACGATTTAATCAATAATGTGTATAATGTTATGTATCTAGCGACGATGGACTAACAAGAAAAGTTATGTTGAATTGGTTCTGTACTATAATGCTCTTGTAGTTTGATTGATGTTTATAAATATAAAACAATAGTTCTGAGTATGGCGTGTTTTAAATCCATGACATGATATTTCAATTAGTTGCGCCATCTGATTGGGAGGGCCCACCAGTCTAGCTGTGCGTTACCATATGTGTATCATAGATAGATAGATTTTAACACGTGTGAGTGTTTATAGTTTGTTTACAAATTCGAATTTCATTTTTGTTCTCTAAGTTTATATAGAACACAGTTACAAATCCTTGTCGTGTTGTTTACTATTAAGTTTTAATAGAGTAAATAATTAGATGGTTTATCTGCTAACATTTGTTTGATTGAATAACATTTTGCAATTTTTTAATCTATCAGATCTACTCAGTAAATCGTTGCAAATTATTAATTTCCATATGTGGATTGCATTCATATGAAATATGCAGTCGCTTACATTAGCTAACTAGATCAAGATCATTAATTCTGAATACAGGAATACTTGATCTTTCCACTGAAAGATTATATCATGAGCTTAGTAGTGAGATCTAAGCTAAGAAGTAATGACTGAGTATAGTTTTAGCTTTGAGTTCATGTTTGAAGTAGTTTAATTCCATTTACATACCAGAATATAAACGTTTGTCCACCATTTGAGTTCATATTTGAAGTAGTTTTGAGCTCATTTGTGTAGTTCAATTCCATTTACATACAATATTCAAATTGAGTCATAACATCTAAACAGATATTCTATGTCAATTGATGTGCAGCACTACCATAAGAATTGTCCCACTTACATCAGATTTATTGTGGACAGAGACATATAAAATTGATAGGCTTCATTTATGGAATTTACCTTTGTGTGATTAATTGCTTGGAGTTTGCATTTATGCTTTTTGATTGGTTACTCTCCATTAGATAGGATAGCTTTAGCTTCACCAATTGCCTTGCACGTACTATGTTTAGAGTTCACAAGTTTACGTCTAAGAATGATGAAAAAATGTAACAGGGTTTATTAAGCGACAAATAAATCACCTGACATTGGAATTAGAAAAAAAATTATGAAAAAATTCCTGCATGTTATGGTGCACCATACATTATCAGTCTTGGTGTTGTGTTTCTGTTTGAAATTTATTTTTAAATCATGGATGAGAAATATATTTTTTAATACTCATCTTAAAAATGTGATCACACCTTTTTGACATTCAACATTACCACAACTCCACTAAAATATTTTAGGGACTCAATTTGTATTGGTTCTTTATATCTCATCCTTTTTCTCCTTAGTGGCTTCCAGTTTCATGTTTCTTTGCATTATTGATTTCCCTACTTTATGTTTGTTATTTATTTACATTTCATATTCACCGTATGATTAGAACAATGGACCTTCATAATTTTAATTATTTCAAAATTCCTCAACCCATTGTATTCTCATGGAGAGTTAATAGCATGAAATTAGTGTAACTACCTTGTGTCTTTTTCAATTTTCTTCACTCCTCAGTAGATCATGGAGTTGAAATGTTCCAAAATATATTTAAAACATCATTTTTTGGAGCAAAGGTTTGGACCAAGTATTCTCATGAAGAGTTAATAGCATGAAATTAGTGTTACCTTATGTCTTTTTCAATTTTCTTCATTCCTCAGTAGATCATGGAGTTGAAATGTCCCAAAATATATTTAAAACACCATTTTTGAAGCAAAGGTTTTGGACCAAATAAGTGTAGTTTGTCATCTTCATGCAGGTTGCTTATAATTATTAACATAAGCATCTATACGACTTCATTTGTATTGTGAACAATCTATGAATGAGCATGGCTAAAAAATACTATGATGATATATCATTACCAAAACTGCTGAGATGAATACACTCGATTTCATTTTCAGATAGAAAGTGTGTTCTGCACAAATATTTTATTCAAGTTAGAAATGTTGGAGCATAATTTGACATTTCTTCATTTCCTCAAGTGTTAGACATTGTTTCAATAGAAATGTCACCTCTGGATGGGAGAACAATGAATGAATTTATGGATACACGAGGCTTACAAATGCATTCCTTAGGTCATGTGGTTAGCATATATCGAATATGACCATTAGAGTAGATACATATTTGAGATTCCAATCATGTCATTTTGCATGAATCATGTGCTTATTTTGTCTTTACTTTTACTAAGTTTTGGGTTAGCTTTCTCTAGAATGAGATTCTCTCGATCTAGGTTTTTGAAAATCTTCAAACTTTTTGTGAATTTAAATTGTGTCTGTTTGTGATGTTCGACCAGGTTGAACATGCATGCAAATTTTTACATGCGCAATCACTTTGCATCCATGAAATGTAATATCTATCTCATTTATAAAAAGAAGCTTTCATCAATGATATTGTTCTGTATAGTGTCTGAGCATATACGATGTATTTTACTAAGTTATGAGTGGTTGATGACATGTAAAATTTAGACAGCTCTTGTCTTCTCATGAGAAGTATTTTTTGGGTTGAAAATACATCAAACATTTCATCACTAAATAATACAAAAGTGCATCAATATTGATTCATCATTAAGCCATAGGATATTTGTGTAGTTCTTGCTTCCTATATAAGTGAGTAGTGAAAGCATGTTTTCACATGCTCCAACGTCAAGAGAATTGCTCATGAAAAATTTTGTTTCAAATTTAGGAATACAAATACTAAATAGTTTTTAAAAACTTCTCATGGTATTATCCCTATGATAGGATTTCTTTCATATTAATACTCTTATGTTGAACAATTCATAGTATTTTTGTGATCAGGTCTCCAAAGTTATTGTTCTAGACAACTTTTGTGTTAGCTTTTCCATGTTACTAGTTAATTTGTTTCTTCTAAAATGGAAAGTTGTATATCTATTTTGATTCAGAATATTTTTAGTAAGAGTCTAAAACTAACTTAATATAGATTTGATATCTTACGAATTTTTCATTGTAATTATTGTACACACTTATTTAATATAAAGTCTCTTTGCCAAATATGTGGACTATTGCTATAGGGAACTTCTCCATTTTGACAATCATGAATAGTTGATGGTTGTGGCTACAAACTTTTCCTACTAAAAGTATTAGTTGTGTAAAATGTTTCTTCTCACTCTAATAAGTTATACAACTTGACGAGAACCCGACATTGATCTTGTTTTTTAGCACCAATTTTCATTTTGAGACATTTTTTTGTGATTTTGAAACTTCTTGGTCATAATAAAATTATAACTTTTATTTACAAAAGCATTTCTTCAAAGTTTACTAAAAACTATACATTTAGTAGCTACTTATAATGAAAAAACATATACATTTTTTAATTTTGCTAACATTTAGAAGCTAGATAGAATGAAAAATATATACATTTTGGAAGTTTTTCTTTAAACTTTTCTCCTAAATAAGTTAGTTTTTGGGTAAATTTGTAAAAAAAATGAGAAAATAAAGACATTACAAACCATTTTTAACATATTTTGAGCTCTTTTATGTTTAAAAATTATTCTATTTAACATTATTTTCTTTAAAGTGTTGATTCACATAAACTAAACAAAAAGTATACCATATATTTGTAAATAACATATTAAAAACATAATATTTACTCTCAAAATAAAATCTTAAAGTCAAAACATTACAAAAATAGATTCTCAAAAATTTGTCAAGTTTGACAGTTTCCTCATAATCATGTTGCCCATTAGAGCGGCGCATTGGGTGCCCAAAGAGGCCTTAGGGAAGGAGCAAAGATTTTTCCCGCAGCTCAAAAGGGCTTGGCACAACAAAGTGAAAAAATCAAAATTTAAAAAAAGAAATATGAAAAAAACAAAACGAGAAAAGAGATTAATTGTTTTTCGAAAAGTAAAAAAAATATAAAAAATCATAAAAAATAATAAATTTTATGAATTGCAATTTCAAAACAATTTTTTTTAACAAAATTAAAAAAAAAGTATTATGAAATCTATATCAAAGGTGGATCTAGTAGCTATAGGTTACCTCACAATCAAGAATTTATGCTTACTATGCAAGAAATAAGTGCAAACAGAATTCTGGAAAACAATTTATCAAAAACCAATCACAAATGATCAAAAACCAGTAATATAAATGATAAAAAACTAGAGATACAAATGATCAAATAGCAGGTTTATTAACTTTCTAACCCATAAATGAGTTGTGATCATCCTTATATAGCATTTGGAAGAATTTGATTGTCTTTGAAGGCATCTACAAGTGGCTATCTTAGATTCGACCTCAATCCGCCCTAGGTTGACCAATAGGCTCCCAAATCACCCCAAACTAGTACAAATTGTCCATGTGAACGATGCGTGAGCATGGGAAGATGTCACATCCCCACCTTGACCCCATTACATTCAAATGTAAATGATGTAATATTGTTATAAAATCATGGTGAGGAGCTCAAGGCCAAGGCCCCACCATCGATTTATTGATGCATATGGTTTACGTGCTAGTCATGTACAATGGAATTGTGAATATCATGTAAATATGCATTTTAATAAAATACCCACAACTAGCTATGCAATGCAACGAGAGATGGGGCATAATTTTACAAGGAATTGGGAGGGAAATATTCAAACCATTGAGCCAATCAAGTCAAGCCAGGTGTCAATGAGAGAACCCATCAAACCCTCAACTACCCATGTTGACTTTTGTACCCAATCATTGATTTCTCCCAAGAGTTGGTTGGGGTAGTTAATGCCTTAGGGAATGGGAGGTATGGCTGTCCAAATTCGAGTTTGGGCAAGCCGCCCTACATGGAAAAACGTTTTTTGCTTCTTGGGCAAGAAAAGAGCCATGAATTGCTCCCCAAGCCATTACCCATCAACTAGTCTTCCTCCCTCACAAGTTTGGAGCTACCAGGGCGTTTTCTATCCATGGGTGTTTGTGTTTTCCTTCAATCTCAGCAGGGAGAAGGGCGTTTTTGTATTGTATACCAGTGGGGAAGAAGGGGAATGGAACTGGGGTTCCATAGAGACCGTCTTTGTTGTTAAATTCTTAGAGAGTTGGGGAGAAAACGTTTTTCCTCCCTGTGGATGCATTTCCCTTTCCACAGTTCGTTTTGGGTGAGCCACGATTTGGGGAAAACCCATGGCCATCCTGTTTGTAAACCCCATGAATGGAAATGTGTATCCATGCCCAGTTTTTGAGTTGTTGTGTGTAAGAGTATGTTGGGGTATGGGTTATGGGTCTCCATTGTTTTGGCTTGAGCTTGAGTGCAAGCATCGAGGGTTCTGATGTAGCCTGATAAACCCAACTATGGACTGGCTTGGCTCAAATGAAATGATTAATTGGTTATGTATGAGCTTAATGTCCCCTTTTCCTTGTAAGAATCATGCCCAGCTCAAGGGTGGCCTTCGGACGGATTGAGTATATGTCGTCGAAGAGCCTACGGTTGGGTGGAATGTTGCAGCGACATAGCTAGTTGTTTGGGACAATTGCACAATAAAGATAAGTGTTTCTCTATCTATGTGTTTTTCCTATGCAATGTATAATTTAATGACTGCTATTGATACATTGAATGCATTTGAAAAATGTGTGTGGATGAGTTTTAATTCTGTTGTGCATAATTGCTTAATTTACATCTGCACATTATTTATTTTACTGTTGAGAACCTAATGAATGGGTTGAGTTTATATAAAATCCCATAGATTGGCATCATGTTCCCTCCCTTGCCTTAGATGGATGGGTTGGTATGTGACAGAACACATAAATTAGGCTCACACATGTGCTGGATAGGATTGGGTGGAGTTAGGTAGGAAAGGGTAGGCCAAAATAGCCAAAAAAGAGACAAAATGACTAGATACAATGCATGGACGCCTTAAGTCAAAGACAGTTTCCTTAAAACATGGAAACAAGGCATCTTTGCTTAAGTAGTGGTAATAAATGTTGGAGGTGGCCATAAATAGGGTTCCCAACAGCTATATTGACCAATTTTGGCCCATCCTTTGGTGGATAAGTCATCATTTTCCCCCAACTAACTTCGAACAACCTTGGATTGTGATTATTACCTTATTTTGGACCAATTAATCAACAAATACATGTATGACTAAGGTATAAGGTCTAATAATGTTCTAACACCCCCCCATAATCTAAATTTTGTAGTCAAAACAAAATTTATGGCCTTGGAAACTAAGGCTCAAGTCAACTTTTACAACATCAATTTTTATTTTTCCATGTAACCAAGATAAAGAGGAAAACCACATGGGAAATAAAACCTCCCCCTGTAAAATGGACATGAAACATATCTGGAAAATGTAACTAGTCTTCACTATGCATCAATCACCCCAAGGAGTGATCTAAGTTAAGTGAAGGTCTTCTCAGTGAAACTCTTGGTGAAGATATCAGCAGTTTGCTCAACAGAAAGGAAATATTGCAATGCAATAACCTAGTCATGCACCAAGCCTTGAATGTAGTGCATGTGGATCTTTATGTGCTTGGTCCTCTACCTCTATACTGGATCATTGGATATTTGTATTATACTTTGATCATCACACCAAATTACTGTTGGTGAATCAAACACAAATCCAAACTCTCCAAGAATTCCTTACAACCACACACATTGTGTAGTTGCATTTGTTTCTCCCCTGTATTCAGCCTCAGCTGAAGATAAGGAGATGGTGTGGTTCTTCTTACTACACTAGCAAATGGGACCATGTGCAAGCATAAACACATAACCAAAAGTAGAATTTCAATCAAACTATCTCCATCCCAATCAAAATCAGTAAATACAACTAGTTCAAGTGATGAACCAACTGCATAGTGTATGCCAAATTGCTTGGTACCTTGCGCATAATGCAAGATCCTTTTGGAAGCCTTCCAATGGACCTCATGAGGCTTTTCCTATTAATTTTTTGATAATTTCATTCAATATTATCTAGGATCACTAAGAGAATGACATGTACAGCATAGAAATCACAAGAGACAATGGACACAAAGCATCTCACTGGGGAAAAAAAAGAAGGTGAAAAACCCCACAACTTCCTTAGAGACAGAATAAGCCACAATACAAGATCACAATGATCAAACCCAAGATAGATAATTCCAGCAGCTACTCCTCCTCCACTTGTGCGCACTCCTCTCTCAACTAATGCAAGTTGGATGAGTGAGTGAATGAATAGAATGAGACACACTCACTCTCTATTTATACACAACTTAACCTGCCTTATACTTTAGCTAGGACGACCTCCTAAGTAAGTATAATAACCCACTCACATAATATAATCAGGGTCGACCCCACACTAGTGGTCTAATAACCCATTGAATATAGGTTGCGACACTTGCAACACCTACAAATACAAATGACGACACTTCTGATTGGAGGGATAATACATCTCCATGATACATATAACAAAGTACAAGTGTAATACATAGAAGAATATCTTCCAATTTTGGCCCATACTCTGGTGGATAAGTCATCATTTTCCCCCAACTAACTTCGAACAACCTTGGATTCTGATTATTACCTTATTTTGGACCAATTAATCAACAAATACATGTATGACTAAGGTATAAGGTCTAATAATGTTCTAACACCCCCCCCCCCATAAGCTAAATTTTTTAGTCAAAACAAAATTTATGGCCTTAGCAACTAAGGCTCAAGTCAACTTTTACAACAACAATTTTTATTTTTCCATGTAACCAAGATAAGGAGGAAAACCACATGGGAAATAAAACCTTGCCCTCTAAAATGGACATGAAACATATCTGGAAAATGTAACTAGTCTTCACCATGCATCACTCACCCCTAGGAGTGATCTAAGGTAAGTGAAGGTCTTCTCAGTGAAACTCTTGGTGAAGATATCAGCAGTTTGCTCAACAGAAGGGAAATACTGCAAAGCAATAACCTGGTCATGCACCAAGCCTCGAATGTAGTGCATGTGGATCTTTATGTGCTTGGTCCTCTGCCTCTGTACTGGATCATTGGATATTTTTATTGAACTTTGATCATCACACCAAATTACTATTGGTGAATCAAACACAAATCCAAACTCTCCAAGAATTCCTTACAACCACACACATTGTGTAGTTGCATTCACTACTCCCCTGTATTCAGCCTCAGTTGAAGATAAGGAGATGGTGTGGTTCTTCTTACTACACTAGCAAATGGGACCATGTGCAAGCATAAACACATAACCAAAAGTAGAATTTCAATCAAACTATCTCCATCCCAATTAGAATCAGTAAATCCAACTAATTCAAGTGATGAACCAGCTGCATAGTGTATGCCAAACTGCTTGGTACCTTGCGCATAATGCAAGATCCTTTTGGAAGCCTTCCAATGGACCTCATGAGGCTTTTCCTGTTAATTTTTTGATAATTTCATTCAATATTATCTAGGATCACTAAGAGAATGACATGTACATCATAACAATCACAAGAGACAATGGACACAAAGCATCTCACTAGGGAAAAAAAAGAAGGTGAAAAACCCCACAACTTCCTCAGAGATAGAATAAGCCACAATACCAGATCACAATGATCAAACCCAAGATATATAATTCCAGCAGCTACTCCTCCTCCACTTGTGTGCACTCCTCTCTCAACTAATGCAAGTTGGATGAGTGAGTGAATGAATAGAATGAGACACACTCACTCTCTATTTATACACAACTTAACCTGTCTTTTACTTTAGCTGGGACAACCTCCTAAGGAATTACAATAACCCACTCACATAATATAATCAGGGCCGACCCCACACTAGTGGTCTAATAACCCATCGATTATAAGTTGCGACACTTGCAACACTTACAAATACAAATGATGACACTTCTGATTAGAGGGATAATACATCTCCATGATACATATAACAAAGTACAAGTGTAATACATAGAAGAATAGCTTCTGAAGTTACAAATACATCAACGCTCCCTCCTAACTAGGAAGGTATTCTATAGACACAGGTCATCAATACATATCGCCACAAGTATTCAATTATGGAGCTGTATCATTGTCACTAGATTACAGAGCATCATCGTCACTACTGCTATACTCGTCATCTCGATCACTGGGCTATCTGTCAATTCTTCTCTTCATAGGAAGTTCTACAGATCCAACCCTTTTTCATGCTGGTTGTAGGCCTAGCCTCCTGTAGGTCTTCATCATCTCTATCCATCCTATGGAATCCTCAGGACTAATTACATGCGTCAAAAAAACCTTGAAAGAGCATCCTAGGACTTTTATGAGCCCACTGCTCAACCTATCGGATCTCCTAGGATTTTTTACATGCAACTGCACAACCTATCCACTGCCATGGAGTATCATCCCGATACTCATGATCATATTGATCATATCATCTTATCGTCCATGGAGCACAACCCATATGCACATCACACAACACTTACACCACCGACATGGGAGAACACATCTGCCACCATTCGGGGAAGGCTCTAGCCCTTACTTTTTCACCATGGGAGAACACATATACACCGTGTGAAGAATGGCTTCAGCCCTTACATCTACACCACAGGAGAACACATCTAGACCATGTGAGAATGGCTCCAACCCTTACATCTGCACCATGGGAGAACACATATACACCATGTGAGAATGGCTCCAGCCCTTACATCAACACCATGGGAGAACACATCTACACCATGTGAGAATGGCTCAGCAATTACATCACGACCATGGGAGAACACATCTACACCGTGTCGGAAAATCTTCAGCAATTACAGCACGACCACGGGAGAACACATATACACCGTGTCGAAAAAGCTCATGTGCATCTGCATCTTCCGGACTCATCACACATGATCCAAATGATCATGCAATGCATCCACTTGATGCATATCATCGCATATGATCATCCTGATCATAATCATAGCATCATCCTAATGCATATCATCTGGAGCATTGTCCTGATGCTTAGCACACATGATCATTCTGTTCATCATACATAGCAGCAACCTGAGCATCGTCCTGATGCTCATCACATAGCGCTTACATCCACAGCCATGGTAAGGATTCTCCTACCACCATGCTTGGAATGACTCCTGCAAATGTGTCCCATCACTTCTTCCTCGAAGTATCTTCTCTCTGAAGAACACCAATCCTCTCTATAAAGTACTCAAACTTCACTCTGGCTAGTGGTTTAGTCAACACATCTGCAATCTGCTCATCTGTCACAACATACAGGAGCTTCACTGCTCCTCTCTACACCATATCCCTGATATAGTGATATTTGATCTCAATGTGCTTTGACCTGTCATGAAACATCGGGTTCTTAGACAACTTCACAGAACTCTGGTTGTCATAGAAGATATAGGTAGCATCCAATGGGAGATCAAATAAATCAGACAGTAGCTTCCTCAGCCATACTGCCTCACAACTAGCCGAACAAGCTGCGACATACTCTACTTCGTCTGTACTCAATGCTATGCAGGATTGCTTCCTGCTAAACCAGGAAATCACACTTGATCCCATACTGAAGTAGCACCCTGAAGTTCTCTTCCTATCTACAGCACTGCCTGCCCAATTTGAATCAACATAACCCTCTAGATTAAACTTTTGATTCACATCATACTTAAGCCCATAATCAATTGTACCCTTCAGGTACCTCAGAATATGATTTACAGCAATCAAGTGAACATGTCTAGGATCTGTCAGAAACTGGCTCAAGGTGTTCACCATAGAGAAAATATCTGGTGTCGTGTTCGTCAGAGAAATCAAGGACCCAATCATCTAATGATACACCATGACATCAACTGATTATGTTGAAGCATCACTCAATAGCTTCAGGTTCGATTCCATAGGTGTGGCCATGGCCTTACAGTCCATCATCTCGAACCGCTTCAGGATCTCTACTACGTACTTCCCTTGTCCAAGGAAGATTCCATCTGCACTCTGCCACACCTCCATACCTAGAAAGTAATGCATCATGCCCAAGTCCTTCATCTCAAACTCGGCATCAAGCTTCCTCTTCATGTCGGCAATCAATCTATCCTCACCTGTCATGAACAGTTCATCCACATACAATAGTAGTATTACTGGATTTCCTTCCTCAACCTTGTAGTATAGGTTGGAATCTGCTTTACTCTTGGTAAAGACCAAACTGGACAGGAAGCTATCTATCTTGCCGTACCATGTCCTAGGAGCTTGCTTCAAGCCATACAAGGATTTCTTCAATCTGCATACATATGACTCCCTATCATTTGTCTCAAAACCAAGTGGCTGCTCCACATACACTTCCTCTTTGACTACACCATTCAAGAAAGTTGTCTTGACATCCATCTGGTGTATCTTCCACATCACTGCAGCCAGGTCAAGTACTGTTCTGATGGAAGTGTATTTGGCTAGAGGAGCAAAAGTTTCTTCATAATCTATCCCCTCTTTCTGGAAGAAGCCATGAGCAACAAATCTTGCCTTGTATTTCTCTATGCTACCATCTGCAGCATGCTTGATCTTATAGATCCACTTGAAGTCACAACAGACTTCCCATTTGGTCTTGGGACTACATCCCAAACACATTCTTCATGATCAACTAGTATTCCTTGACCATGGCATCCTTCCATTCTTTCTTTTCCGCAGCTTCTTCATAACTGGAAGGTTCTTTGTTCATAATGTCACAAGGTAAGGCAACATAATTGGTGTGTGATCTTGTCATTTTCCTTTCTCTATGTTCCTCTTCTGGAATACCAAATCTTTCTGCATCTTGGATGACCTCTCTAGCCCATGCTAGTTTCCTTTTGTGAGAGTTCTTCTCCCGAGGTGGATCTATAGGTTCTTGTGGGTATTCTATTTCACGATCCAATTCCGGTATTGCTTCATTCATAGTGGTGTCTTGTGTTCTAGGCATCCTTGGTTCTTCATAGTATTCAATAGGTGTCTTCCTTGATTTGATGTAAGTTGAGCTCTCATCAAAAGTCACATCCCTGCTGATGTCAATCTTCTTGAATCCTGGAAAGTAGATTATGTAAGCCTTCGAGCTTTCACTGTACCCCAAAAATATACCCTTATTTCCTGAAGGATATAACTTTGTCCTCTTTTCTTTTGGAACATGTGTATATACTGGATAGCCAAATATTCTGAGATGGCTAACTTCTGGTGTCTTGTTGTCAAGTATCTTGTGTGGTGTTCTGTTTTGTACATATATAGCCATCCTAGCTACGTCTTCCCATAAGTGCATGGGTAGACCTTGGTCATGAATCATAGCCCGTGATGCTTCCATGATTGTTTTATTCTTCCTTTCTGCAACTCTATTCTGTTGTGGATTGTAGGGAGTGGTCAACTCCCTCTTAATCCCTGAATCACTGCATAACTTCTTGAAGTCACCTAAAGTGAATTCTCTGCCATTGTTAGATCTAAAGGTCTTGATCTTCTTATCAGTTTGATTTTCCATCAAGGTTTTGAATTCCTTGAACTTATCAAACACTTCATCTTTGTTCTTCAAGAAATAGACCCAAGTTTTCCTAGAGAAATCATCAAGGAAAGAAACATAATATACATACCCACTTAGAGAACTGGATGAAATTGGTCCACATACATCGGAGTGGATAATCTCCGAGATTCCCTTTTATTTGCTTTCACTGCTTGGAAATGCCTTCTTTGTGTTCTTTCCTTTTGCACACCCTTTGCAAACACCTTCATGCTTTGACTGGATTTCAGGAAGACCTTCTACTGCTTTGCTTGTAATTGGTAGTGCCCTATAGTGAACATGAGCAAGCCTTCTATGCCAAAGTTCACTAGGCTCCATGGATTCATGTACCATGGCATGTTCAGGTTGTCCCTTCAATTTGTACAATCCTCCCTCTTGCTCGCCAATCACTATTGCATCATCTATGGTCTTACCTTTAGGCCACATGAGTACTTGGCCATCCACAAATGCAACTCTCATCCCTTTTGCATCCAAAGATGATATGGAGAGAAGGTTCTTCTTGAGTCCAGGTATATATAGAACATCTTTCATCTTTAAAGACTTCCCAGAGTCTAGTTTGTAGGAGGCTTCACCACGTCCTTTTATAGGGTATTGATAGTCATCCCCAAGTTTCACCTTATGAGGTGAATCATGTTCAGATAGGTCCATAAGAGATTCTTTGAATCCCGTCATATGCTTAGAAGCCCCACTAGAAATAAGCCAATCATTACACCCATGTGTAATAGTACCTGTGAGAGCAGAGATGAGAACATACTCTTGATTACTTGAAGAGTCTTCACTTTCTTCTCTAGCCTTCTTCTTGGGAGATTCATCATCCTTTGCATCATGAGCATGATATCTCTTCTTGTTGTTCATCTTCTTGAAGTTGTTGTTGTTGTTCCTTTTGTTCTTGGGACAATCTGAAGCAAAGTTTCATTTTTCATTGCATGAGTAGCATCTCAGATCTTTTTTATCTTTTGGATGGTAGTCAGAAGATTTCTTATGGCGAGATTGCTCCCTCTTGGGCTTACTTCGCTTGATGTGAGCTATGATGGCTTGGTCTTCACTTCCCATCTTTTCTTCTCGAGCTACAAGCCTAGCTTCTTCTTGTGAACATTCCTCCCATAGTCTACTGAAAGAGATCAACTTCTTTCTTGCACAAATACCTTGGATGAAGGAGTCCCATGAACTAGGTAGGCCATTCAATGTGGTCATGAAAATTTTTCCATTCTCCACTACTTCATCCACTGCTTCAAGTTGTTCTTTGATTTGAGAGACCTTAGTAAAGTAGTATTGGATGGTCTCTCCAGTATGGAACTTTACCCATTTCAATTGATTCTGCAGAGTTATCTTCCATTTTATATTCTTTCCTTCAAACAACTTGGTCAGAGAGTCAAACATATCCTTAAGTGTCTTTAGGGAAGACACATGAGGTATGAGATGGTATTTAATAGAATCCGAAATGATTCTCTTGGTTTTGACCAAGTTCTTCTTGTGTAATACCTTAGCCTCATCTCCCTCTGGAACTCGAAGCTCTTCTTTTATGTAGGTGTCCAAATCATTCTCTTCTAGGATTAATCCAATCCTATACTTCCATGCTTGCAAGTTGTCAACTCCTTCAAGCTTATCCTCAAGCTTGGTGCGGTGAGACATCTTAATGAGAAACTCAAATGGAAATAAAATATTTAGGTCTTACCACTTGATTTGCTGAAAACTAGATCTGGAGCTAGGTTAGGGTTTGTCAGAGAAACCCTACAATTTCAAACTTTGAATTCCAAACTTCTGAAAGGATAGAAAGATGCACCTTGCTGAGCTGACCAAGTTGGTATACTTCAATTTTGAAATTTGCAAAATTTGACTCCTCAAAATTTCCTTTGAAACTTCCGGATTTCCTGGCCAAGATCCCAAACTAGGGTTTGATATTTCCCGGGGTTCTACCCATCCAAAAAGTTCGATATTGTGCTCTAAAATTTGATTTTTCTGAGGAGCATCCATCCATGGTCACAGGTTCCAAAAATTTCAACTTTTTCAGAAACCCTAATTTTCCACCTTTCCGATCAAAATCCAAAACTAAGGTTTGATCAAACCTGGCCTTCTGCCCAACCAAAAAGTTTGATCTTGGTCTCTAAACTTTGATTTTCTTGAGGGGCATCCACTCATGATCTCGGATTCCAAAAATTTGAACTTTCTCTGAAACCCTAATTTCTCGCAGTAGTGATGGGCCAAAAACTGAAAGTGCTCAGAATTGAATCCTGTCTCGACAGAAATATGTGCCCTTCCAAGGAGAGTCATCCTAGCCTCCTTCCTTTGATGATCTGTGGAGAGAAACCCAAAAATTAAGAATCCCTAGCTTCCGCAGCTGCATAGTGTCTTCTTCTTATCACAGCTCTGATACCATGTTAATTTTTCGATAATTTCATTCAATATTATCTAGGATCACTAAGAGAATGAAATGCACAGCATAAAAATCACAAGAGACAATGGACATAAAGCATTTCACCGAGGAAAACCAAGAAGGTGAAAAACCCCGCAACTTCCTTAGAGATAGAATAAGCCACAATACAAGATCACAATGATCAAACCTAAGATAGATAACTCCAGCAGTTACTCCTCCTCCACTTGTGCGCACTCCTCTCTCAACTAATGCGAGTTGGATGAGTGAGTGAATGAATAGAATGAGACACACTCACTCTCTATTTATACACGACTTAACCTACCTTTTACTTTAGCTGGGTCGACCTCCTAAGGAATTCTAATAACCCATTCACACAATATAATCGAGGCCGACCCCACACTAGTGGTCTAATAACCCATCAAATATAAGTTGCGACACTTGCAACACTTGTGACACTTACAAATACAAATGACGACACTTCTGATTGGAGGGATAATGCATCTCCATCACACATATAACAAAGTACAAGTGTAATACATAGAAGAATATCTTCTGAAGTTACAAATACATCAACACTTCCATGTGCCTTTCAACATCCCCAACAACAAAAGACAAATATGGTCAGGAGTGTGTAAGATACAGCAAGCTCCCAACTAGTTGTCTACACACTGAACTATCAACCAATGGTGAAGAACCCCAATCAGTAAGCTTAACTCCAGAAATGAATGGGAATTTTGTAGACTTACAATCATCCATTTTAAACTTCTACAGTAAATTTGAAGAATATCTTGATTGAGAAATAGTGATCCCATCAACAGTTTGCTCAATATCCAAACCCGAAAATTGCTTCAACAATCCTAGATTTGTCACGACAAAAGCAATTTGTAATGCATCTTTATCTGGGCCTAGTTCTTTGGTGAAGCTACCAGTGATCAATATATCATCAAAATACAGTACAATAATCAAAATCATATCACTAACATGCTGCATGTAAACACTTGGATCGGACTTACATCTCTCAAACCTAATTGATAGCAGAAAATTATCCATCTTGGCATACCAAGCCCTTAGAGCTTGCTTGAGACCATAGAGGGACTTCTTCAACCTGCAAACAAGTGTATGATATGCAATGAATCCTTTAGAATATTGCATATAGATCTCATCATCAATATCCCGATGAAGAAATGCACTCTTCACATCCATGTGATGAACCTCCCATCACTTGGAAGCTGAAATAGATAAAACTAGCCTGATTGAGTCCATCTTTGCCACCGGTGCAAATGTCTTTGTATAGTCCACTCCATGGAATTGAGAGCAGCCTTTAGCCACCAACCTGGAATTATACTTCAGATCAAAACCATCAAATGCCATTTTGGTCCTATAAACCCATTTAAATTGCACTAGTTTCCTCTTGGGAGGAAGAGGGACCAAATCCCAAGTTTCATTGTCATGGAGGGAGTTAATCTCTTCTTGCATGGATGTTTTCAATATTGGGTATTTTGATGCTTATACATATGATTGTGGATCAGATCCAACCATTAATAAACATCTCCCATAAAGATATGGATCACAAGAAGCAAAGGCATTGTGAAACTGTGATCTAGTCTTTCTAAGATCTTGAGGATCACCTGCAAGCTCACTAGCATCTTCTATGGTTTTCTCAGCCCACTTGGTACATGTAGGAGGGTCATGATATGCATATATATCATCATCTTCATCCTCCATATCAGAATCATAAAAATAAGAAATAGAATCATCACTTACATCCTCTTTATGCAGGGGGTTTGAGCATAACCTATCACCATTTTTTGTTGCATGCACGGGCTCTTCTTCGGACTGGACACTCCTCTCAATGAAATTTTTATGATATTAGGGGTCAAAGAGATTGTATCTATTTGAATATTTTTCATATCCAACCATGATGGACTCCTTGCTTTGGGGCTGCAAGGCCTCTCTTTTTTGGAGGAATTCTAGCCCATGCCCTTGAGCCAAACACCCTGAAATGAGACACATTTGGCTTGTGTCCATTCTAAGCCTCAAATGGATTCATTCCTTCCAAGTATTTGTGTGGTGATCTATTCTGAAAATATGTATCACAATTCATGGCTTCTTCCCATACTTTAGGATACAAATACTTAGCCTCCATCATGCATGTGGCCATCTCGTTCAATGCTCTATTCTTGCGCTCTGCAATACCATTTTGTTGAGGTGTGTAGGGCAGAGAATGTTTCTTCACATAGATGATACAGGTACTTGTTCACATAATCCCTTCCATTATAATTCCTCAAGACCTTCATCTTTCGTCCACGGAAGTTTTCCATAGAAACTTTGAAAACTTTGAAAGATTGGAAAACTTCAGATTTTTGCTTGAGAAAGAACAACCATCAATATCTTGAGAAGTCATCAATGAAAGTTAGCACATACTTTGATTTTACATAGGAGGGTGTAGGGAGAGGACCTATCATATATGAATGGACCAAACCAAGAGGTTTATCAGCTCGTATTTCCTTCCCCTTCTCATACTTTCTCTCGGCATGCTTCCCAACAATGCACCCTTCACAAGTGCCTTTGAAAAATCTGATTTGTGGAAGGCCTTCAACCATCTCTTCTTTGTTCAATGCTTGAAGATATATGTAGTTGAGGTGTCCAAACCTCTCATTCTAGAGATTGTTGACTTCATTATCATGTGATGGAAATGCATTTCGAGAAGAGTATTCAAGAAAATGAGAGAACTTGTACATTCTAGAATCATGGTATGCAACACCAACTGCTACAACTTTTCCAGTAAAAATTTCTGATATTTCCACATCATCTTGAGTGAATATCACTCTCTTGGCCAAACCAATGCGGGTCATTTGGTACACATAGAGTAATTTTGTTGCAAAATCTGGTACATACAGTACATTACTGAAGTACCCATTTTCTAGAGTGATTCTCCCAATGCCTCTAGCTGGGATTTCTGAGTCATCTCCCATGAGAATGGATGGACCATTGTAAGGAGAAAGAGTAGAGAAATAATATTTTGCAGAATCCATGTGCCTTGAGGCACCTGAATCTATGATGAAGGAATAAGATTCTGAATTACTAGCCATCAATGCATGGCACCTCTCCTTGTCTTCAGAAACACCCTCTTTCTTCTTTGAACTTTCTGGAAGAGGAATGTTATTCTTTTGTAGGAGATGGGTCATCATATCAATAGTTTTCTTCATGCATGCACTCTCAGGGTGCCAACCCTTTTGACAGTAAGTGCATTTGTTCTTTTCTTTCTTCTTTCCTTTTTCTTTGACAGGATTCGAAACCCCATCAGAAAATTTGGGCCTCTCCTTGTCTTTCTTCTTTTCTTGTGGTTTCGAACCATTGGGATTTTGATTTCCTCTTGCTTGTCTCGAATATCCAGTAGCAAGAACTTGGTCCTTTTGCTTAATGGAACCCATTAGAACCAACTTACTTGATCTTGAGTTAGCATCTCCATGAAATCAGCCAAATATGGCATCTTCCAATTGCGAACTGTAAGTTTGGTCGAGTGAAATGTAGAGACAAAGATTGGGTACTTAGGATCCAACTTCGAAATGATGGAAAGAACCAACTGTTCTTCTTTCTTATCAATTCCACACTGTTTGATTTGCAAAACCAAGATTTTGAACTTGGTGAAGAAATCCTGGATGGATTTGAAGTTGCTTGGACTCAGTGAGATCAACTCATTTTCAAGTTGATGGTCCCTCATCTCATCAGTCTTTCCAAACAAAGAGTGAAGCTTGATCCATAATTCATTTGGTGTAGTAAGACTATCAATATGAAACAGGAGGTCTCTTGAAATACTAAGACAAAGCATTCCAAATGCTTCATCCAGTATGTTGAAGAACTTGGATTTTTCTACTGCAGAGTTTGGCTCAACCTCAGTCCCCATGGTGATTCTGAAGAGACCCTTGGATCTTAGTTGGATAAACATTTCAGACTTCCATTCAAAATTGTTGAATGGAGTGAGAAAATTTACATGATATTTCTCCATATTATGTAGCTTGCACGCTTGGTGACAATGTACACTTTGAACCTGCAATGCAAAAATCTCAACACTTGGGAGGGGATCTAAACTAACTGATTTGAACCCTACTTGATAGAAGGCACATTCGGGAGAGTGTCACACCCTGGTTAGACTCCAAAGTATTTATCCAATGCCTTCAAGGAAATGGCCCCGGGGACTTTTGTGGTTTCTCCACTGTTTCTGGTGCACTTCTAAAACAATCTTGGTTCGAATACAAGCTCCAAGAGATCTGATACCATGTGAAATCTATATCACAGTAGGATATTGTAGCTATAGGTTACCTCAAAATCAAGAATTTATGCTTACTATGCAATAAATAAGTGCAAAAAGAATTATGGAAAACAAATGATCAAAAACTAGTCACAAATGACCAAAAATCAGTAATATAAATGATCAAAACCCAGAGATACAAATGATCAAATAGTAGATTTATTAACTGTCCAACCCAAAAATGAGTTGTGATCATCCTTATATAAAATTTAGAAGAATTTGATTTCCTTTAGAGGCATCTACAAGTGGCTAGCTTAGATTGGACCTCAATCCCCCCTAGGTTGTCCAATAGGCTCCCAAATCACCCCAAAGTGGTATGAATTATCCATTTGAATGTTGGGTGAGCATGGAAAGACATAAATTAGGCTCACACATGTGTTGGATAGGATTGAGTGGAGTTAGGTAGGCAAGGGTAGGCCAAAACAGCCAAGAAAGGGACAAAATGACTAGATACAATGCATGGGCGCCTTATGTCAAAGATAGTTTCCTTAAAATAGAGAAACAGGGTGTCTTTGCTCAAGTAGTGGTAATAAATGCTGGAGGTGGCCATAAATAGGGCGCCCAACTGCTATATTGACCAATTTTGGCTCATGCTTTGGTGGATAAGTCATCAGTTGCCCCCAACTAACTTCTAACAACCTTGGATTGTCATTATTACCTTATTTTGGACCAATTAATCAACAAATGCGTGCATAACTAAGGTCTAAGGTCTAATAATGTTCTAACAAGTATATATATAAATAAAACCCAAATAAGAAATACCTAAACAAATTAAAACAAAAACATTTTTTTATAAACATTTAAAATTTATAAAAATATATACATATATATATAAAGTTTAAAAAAAAACAATTTTAAAAAAATTAAAAATTATAAAAAAAACAAATTATAAAAACTTAAAAAAAAACATTTAAAAAAAATAAAAAGTTTTAAAAAAAAACTAACCTATCTACCCGCACCCCCTCTCCCTCCTCCCCTCCCCTTGTTCCCTCCTCCTCCCTCTCCACTACCCCTCCCCTCCACCCCCATCCCCTTTCCCCATTCTCCTTCCTCTCCCCTCTCACCTTCCACTCCCCTCCCTCCCCTCCCCCTCCTTCTCCCCCTCCACCCTCTCCTCCTACACATCCCCCTTGGAAGCCCTTTCGGCGCACAAGGGGCAGAGGCGTCGCTCCCTCGTGCACCCAAAGGGCCGCCCCCTCGGAGTCGCTCCCTTGTGTTCCCAAAGGGCCTCCAAGGGGGATGGGCAAGGGGAGAGAGTGGAAGGGGGAGGGGAGAGGGAGGAGGAGGGCACAAGGGGAGGGGAAGGGGGGAGGGGAGGGAGGGGAGGGGAAGGGGGGAGGGGAGGGAGGGGAGTGGAAGGGGAAAAGGGAGAGGGAGGAGGATGGGGAAGGGGGATGGGGGAAGAGTGGATGTGTATCATAGAGGGGGGAGGGAGGGAGCGAGGGGAGGGGTAACGTAGAGGGAGGAGGGGGAGAAGGGGGGGAGGGGAGGGAGGGAGCAGGGGGAGGGGGTTAGGGGAGAGGTAGGGTTTTTCTGTTTGTTTGTTTAAAAAAAAAAATTAAGTGTTTTAAAATTGTTTTTTGTGAGTTTTTATAATTTGATTTTTTTATAATTAAAAATGTTTTTTTTTTTATTTTTTTATAATTTTTTTTATTTTTTGAAAATGATTTATTTTTAAAGTTTTTATCATTTATGTTTTATAAAGTTAAAAAAAAATACATTTTTTTAAGAGTTTTTTATTTTATTTTATTTTTTATGAATATTATTAGAAATTTTTTTATTTTATGTAGAAAGAATGGTGAAATAATTTCTTGAATAATTTGTGTTAAACATAGTGCAAGTTTTATATAGCCTTACTAAGATATTTAATAAATACAATTTTAAATTATGACAAAATGATATAATAATGCCATTTTTTTAAAAAGTGTGCTACCAGTAGCATTAGTTTTTAATTTAAGGCTTGATTTTAAGATTTTTGTAAGCAACAATAAGTATTGTTTTACTTTGTGTCTATATTTTTAACCACAAAAAAAAGTGGTGCTACTAGTAGCACCACAAAAAAAAGTGGTTCTACCGGTAGCACCACTTTTTGGTTCATGGTTGTTTATTGGTGTTTTTTATGCAAACATATGAGTTTTTATGGCTAGAGTTCTCATTTTGAGTATAAATTTCTCGTCAAGTTGTATAACATGTTCTCTAACAAATTGATGAATTTAATTTTCTTTTGACTTTCTTATATCTTAATTTTTTGACATATCCTTGCAGGTGCCGGTAAATCATCTCTTATCCACTTCATATTCTTTGACACACTTGTTTCTCACCTCCAACAAATAGTAGTATGCATTGTTGATGTTAAGGAGAGTAATCATATCTTCTTGAAAGTCAAGTCTGTTGCAGAGTTTCCAACATTTGAATATGATTATGTTAAGGCATTGACATTGTGTTTTTTCAATTATTCAACACATGACTTGTGGAGGATCTAGCATCTTTTCATCTACATCTACTAAAATAGAAGAAGAGAGAGGCATTTTTGTAGAGTTGTTGGATGTATGTGGAAATGAGCATTACAAAGATTTTTTATCACTGTTTTACTTGCAAATTAAAGGCAAGGAAGAATTCCTTTGTTAATTTTTCGAGATGGTAGATTACCTTGTGAATGTAAACATCTTGTTAGACTTTCTTTTCATTTCTTTAAATCAAAACTATTGAGAGGTATTTCATTCCCAATAAAATAGATCTTTCCAAGAGACAGTACTTACATGCTATGGTGGATTTTGCTTATTTGTGATAGGCATCTAGACTCACTAGTACAAAATATCTAGTATGGGGGATACGTTGTCACATTTTTCACATTAGTCATGTTACATAATGTAACATTTCCATGTCATCTCATAATGTTTGAAAAATAAAAAAGTAATTAAAAAAATTAAGATAAAAAAAAAATTACACCTCAAGAAATTGGATCCATCTCAGTGCTTATTAGATTCAACTTTAAGATGGATCTATGCTAGTTTATAATGATGAGGATTTTTTTTTAAAAAGGGGTGAAGGTAATTTAATTGTTTAGGTTTCAAAAGGAAAATTGACCCATGAGACAAAATGGGAGAGGACCTTTGCTTTACTTTGTGTTAATAGGGACAATGAACAATTGACAAATAAACTTAATAAAAGGGAGGAACCTTTTACCTATTTTTTCTTTGTAATAAAGGTTAAATGGAAGTAAAGGATTTGATTAAAAGGGGAGAATGACATTTTTTGTAGGGGATATTATAGTGAGTAAGGTAAAAGGGAGGGGAATTTTTCTTTTCCGAATGTAGGCATGAGGATGACATCACAATTAATGGAAGACTACCATGAATTTAAATTGATAGACATGTGATGCAATAAACTTGGCAAGACTTGTGAAACAAGGTGGATGTGTCGAAACTCTAGAAGTGTGATTCAAGGGTTAAATGCTGCCATTTTTTATGAAACAAAATGTGGATGTGAAGATGACTTTGTTCTAGATTCGATGGTTGACACAAAATAGGATAGTGGCATAGTTAAGTATTTTCACCTTTGTCATTATGTTCTGATGCTTAGGAATCATGTTGATGTTGGACATCAACGGATCCTTATGTTGGATCAATATTTGGAATCTCGTTTTGAAACACCATCTCCCCCTCATGAAGAAGTTCCACCCACTTCATTAGAAAAATAGGTTCAATTGTATGTTGTGATTGAGAGGATTCGAAGATTGAATATTGATGAGAATGCATCACCATCTCAATCAAATCAGACCCATCAAACCTCATATAAATTTCCAAAGTGCATCATAAATATACTTGAATTTGTTCACCCCAATGTGGTTGGAAATATGGAGACTAGAAGTTCAACTATACAAGAAGATGAAGGTGATGTACATGATTTAGATTCAAGTGATGTAAATTATATGGATTTTCCTATAATTGTGAATTGAAATAATCTGCTAACTATGGAGCAACTTCCTTTAAATAACTTGCTTCTCATGATGAATGGAAAGAAGCTATGCAGAAGGAATATGATGCTCACATGAAGAATGGGACATGGAAGTTGGTGGACCCTCCATTGAGAACCAAATCAATTGGCTACAAGTGGGTATACAAGAGCAAGTATAAATTATATTGTCCACTTGACAAGAATACAATGAAGCTTGTGGAAAATTTATTTTCAGAAAGAGGGGATTGACTATGAGAATAAGTTACTCCTCGCAAAAAAAATGGACACCAATGAATGTTTCAAGCGACATTCATCTATGTTGTGCCAAGGAATTTTGTGGAACTCACACCACTTTCAAGTGTCCTTCGACTTCCCATCACCCTTGTTAATTTTTCAGAATTTTCAATCCGATCTAAGATCTTAACTAAGAGAATAGCATGTACAACATATCTATAGCATATCTACAGCATAGAAATCATGGACACAATAATGCAACACACAAGAGACACAAAGTTTCACCGGGGAAAACCAAGAAGGTGAAAAACCCCACAACTTTCTCAGAGATAGAAAGAGCAATGATACAACCAAAGTACAAGAGATAGTCTTCTCCTAGCAGTTGATCCTCCTCCTCACATGTGCGTCACTTTCTGAGTGATGGAAGAGTGAGTAATGAGATGACCAAATAGAGATCTCCCAATCTCTATTTATACTTGTCCTGTCCTACCTAATAAACCAGTGGGGCTGACTTGTCTAACTTAGCCTAATAACCCATGGTTACATTAATCTGGGCCCACCCCACACTTGGTGGTCTAATAACCCATTTACCCACATGACTCATACAGGGCCGACCCCATCAAGGTGGTCTAATAACCCATCGGCAAGTTACAACACTTGTGACACTTGTCAATACAAATGATGACACTTCCGTATAGAGGAAAATACCATATCTATAGGAGTACAATATACATAGATGAAATACATAGGTGAAATACATTCTGAAGTTATATATACATCAACACTCCCTCTTAACTAGGAAGGTATTTCTCGACATAGATCTACTAGCACAAGTCTTCTTCTCTAGATCATCATCACTAGATCATCATCATCGAATCATCGTCACTGCTACTATCTCAATCAATCTCCAATCTACTCGTCATAGGAAGTTCTACAGAGCTAGTCCTTTTAAATACCGGATGTATGCCCACCACCTGCAGATCTTCATCATCACTGGCCAAACTGTGGAATTCTCATGACTTATTACGCACGTCACAAAACCTCGCAAGAGCATCCAGGCTGTTACGAGCACACGGCTCTACTTGTCATATCTCCCAGGGATTTATTATATGTGACTGTCACAGAACCTTAAAAGAGTGTCTTAACAAGCAAGATCTCTAAAGAGCATCTGAGGCCTTTTTCATCCTGTCTAGATCTCCAGGAGTTATTACATGTGACCCCTACTAAAAAACCTTTAAAGAGTGTCTTGACTAGTAAGAACTCTAAAGAGCATCTGAGACCTTTTACGTGACTAGCACAACCTGTCCATATCTCTAGGGAATATTACATGTGGTCATGGAAAAACCTTGAAAGAGAATCCCAGGACTGATTACGAGCACATGGCTCAACCTATCGGATCTCCTAGGGATGGATTATATGCCATAGGACAAAACCTCGAAAGAGAATTTTCCAGATATCCCAGGACCAGATTACATGCCATAGGAAAGACCTGGAAAGACTATCTACAAATATCCCAGGGCCGGATTATATGTCCTCCCAAAGAAAAACCTCGAAAGAGCGTTTTCCAGATATCCCAGGGCCACATTACATGCCATAGGCAAAACCTAGAAAGACTATCTGCAAACCTTCTAGGGCTGGGTTATATGCTTATCTGCACAACCTGTTCCACAACCATAGAGTATCAACCTGATACTCACCATACATCATCCTAATGTACACATGATCATCCTGATCATCATCACTACATCGTCCTGATGCATGTCATCTGGAGCAACATCCTAAAGCTCGTCATCCATGATCATCCTGATCATGCAATGCATCTACCTAATGCATACCAAGTATCTACCTGATACATATCATCATACATGATCCACCTGATCATACAATGTATCCACCTGATATATACACAGATACATGACCCACCTGATCATACAATGTATCCATCTTATATATATCAACATACATGATCTACCTGATCATACAATGTATCCACCTGATACATATACAGATACATGGTCGAAGCATCCAACATGATGCATATAGATGTACATGATCCAACCGATCATACCAAGCATCCAACATGATGCATATGCAGAGCAGGAACTGGAGCATCGTCCTGATGCTCATCATCTAGCGCTTACATCCACAGCCATGTGAAGGATCCTCCTCTCACCATGCTTGGAATGGCTTCCAGCAAATGTGTCCATCACTTCTTCCTTGAAGTGTCGTCAATATGAAGAACACCAAGCCTCTCTCTGAAGTACTCAAACTTCACTCTAGCTAGTGGCTTCGTCAACACATCTGCAATCTACTCATCCATTGCAACCTACAGGAGCTTCATTGCTCCTCTCTGCACCATATACTTGATATAGTGATATTTGATCTCAATGTGCTTCGACCGGTCGTGGAACACTAGGTTCTCAGACAGCTTCACACAACTCTGGTTGTCACAAAAGATACCAGTAGCCTCCAGCGGGACATCAAATAACTTAGATAGTAGCTTTCAGAGCCATACTGCCTCACAACTAGCTGAACAAGCTGCAACATACTCTGCTTCGGCTGTACTCAGTGCTACGCAGGATTGCTTCTGCTAAACCACGAGATCACACCTGATCCCATACTGAAGCAGCAGCCAGATGTGCTCTTCCTATCTGCAGCACTACCTACCCAGTCTGAATCAACATAACCCTACAGGTTAAACTTTTGTTTCGCATCATACTTGAGCTCATAATCAATTGTACCCTTCAAGTGCCTCGGAATATGCTTTACAGCAACCAGGTGAACACCTCTAGGATCCGTCAGGAACTGGCTCAATGTGTTCACCGCAAAGAAAATATCTAGTCTCGTGTTCGTTAGGTACATCAAGGACCCAATCATATGACGATACATAGTGACATCAACTGGATCAGATGAAGCATCACACAGAAGCTTCAGGTTCGATGCCATAAATGTGGCCATGTCCTTGCAGTCCATCATCACGAACCTCTTCAGGATCTCTATTGCATACTTCCCTTGTCCAAGGAAGATTGCATCTGCACTCTACCACACCTCCATGTCTAGAAAGTAGTGCATCATCTCCAAGTTCTTCACCTCAAACTCGAAAGCAAGCTTCTGTTGTGTGTCAGCAATCAATCTATCCTCACCTGTAACAAATAGGTCATCCACATACAAAAGTAGTATCACTGGATTTCCTTCCTCAACCTTGTAGTAAAGGTTGGAACCCACTTTACTCTTGGTAAAGCCCAAGCTGGATAGAAAGCCATTTATCCTGCCATACCAGGTCCTGGCTGCCTGTTTCAAACCATACAGGGATTTCTTCAGTTTGCACACATGTGACTCTCGGTCATGTGTCTCAAACCTGAGTGGCTGCTCCACATACACTTCCTCTTCGACTACACCATTCAAGAAATCTGTCTTGACATCCATCTGTTGTATCTTCCATTTCATCACTGCAACTAGAGAAAGTACTGATCTGATGGAAGTGTGCCCAGCTATAGGTGTAGAAGTCTCTTCATACTCAATCCCTCTTTTTGGGAGAAGCTACGAGCTACAAGCCTCGCTTTGTATTTCTCCATGCTACCATCTATAGCATGCCTGATCTTATAGATCCATTTGGAAGTCACAACAGACTTCCCTTTAGGTCTTGGGACTACATCCCAAATATCATTCTTCACGATTGACTGGTACTCCTCAATGATGGCATTCTTCCCGAATCCTGGGAACTTTAATATATTCAATATCTTCAATAGATAAATTTGTTGCTGAAACAAATGTTGTAGTCCATCTTTTGTAGGTGCTCGTATACGATATTTCCTACAAAACAAGTTAAATTGCATGATTAGAAACTTCTCATAGTTTTCAGAACAAATTATTACACATAAAGAAATATGTCATACAGTTATGCAATTATTTTAACCAATGCTTCAATACAACATTCATTCATATCCTATAACTTTCTAGATGCCTTCCAATCTCTACCAGAACAGATCATTGTTAAGAGTTTTGCACTACTCTCAACCTGTCAGCAAAGAGGTTTCATTCTAGATAAGTAGCAATGGAATGTTGTACAGTGCCATAGGCCACTTACCCATTACATGCATATTAGTAGTATGTTGTTCATTAATGCAATTATTCTAATATGCCAAAATACATAGCCTAACTCTAGGAACATCAGTATATACATCATTGAACAGTATTATTTAAACAATCAAATATGCAATAAATGATAATTCAAATACTTATCTTTATTTGTTTGTTGGGTTGACTCCCTCTGAATATCTACATCCTTGCAGAAACTACTGGAGTGTGCTCCCTCTCGATCTTTGCTTCTTGGATTACCTATCCTTGAACTTATATCCATCATCGATCACTATGCATGCTTACAAGTATCATTATTGTGATATCCTCGAGATCTCATACATAATCATACATTTATTATTATAATCTCAATACTATCAAAAACACAATAATCTTAAACATGTATAGTAATGATCATTTTGAAAACAGATAATAAACATTAGTATTCAAGATTTATATAGGACTCTTCTGGTTAGTCATATCATCAATTAAAGTAAGAAACATAATATTCCTAAAACCATGATTACTCAAACCTATAACTTCATGAATAATCATAATCAATCATGCCAAGTATACTTATATAAGATATCCTAACACAAGTTAGGATTTTAACTTGATATAGGAAAAACATACCTGGATTAGCATGTTAGCTAGCTATGTCTAACATACCCACATGATGTCTTCTTGTTCTTCAATGACTTGTGCTAGTAACCTGCATATCTCATAAGTTAAACATTATAGAACCAAGTTATACATACCTCGTAAGTAGATCTTCTATGTGATCCATGATAATGGATGAATCTTTGTCTTCATGTCTCCATGGTCATATGTTCTTGAACTAGAACATGATTTGTCTTTCTTGATGTACCTTTCATGTTAGCAGACAACATCAACCTCATACAACACCATAATGCATTAGTACAATCATAAGTGTCAAAACCCTAATCAATGAATATCTTCTATCATCCATTCATAATTTTATTAAGTTGATACGACAAGTCAAAATCTAATCAAGATTGTACTAACGTAATAATATGAAGACAAACATATTGTAAACTTAATCATGAATAGATTTTGAAACATACCTGTAAGTCATACCTGTTGAGATTGCTTGTAATCTTCTTATGTAAGGCCTTAGGCTCATCTCTTTCTAAAACAGGGACTTCTTCACTTATGCAGGTGACCAATCCATTCTCTTCTAGGATTAACCCAATCCACTTGATTTGCAGAAACTGGATTTGGAGTTGGATTAGGGTTTGTCAGAGAAAACCTAAAAATTCAAACTTTGAATTTCAAACTTCTGAAAGGATATAAAAATGCGCCTTGATGAGCTGATCAAGTCGGTATACTCAGAAATTGAAAAATGCAAAGTTTCACCCCTCAAAATTGCCTTTGAAACTTTTGGATCTTCTGGACAGGATCCCGAACTAGGGTTTGATAAATCCCACCCTTCTGCCCAACCAAAAGGTTCGATCCAAAGCTCTAAACTTTGATTTTTCTAAGGAGCTTCCAGCCCTGATCACAGACTTCAAAAATTCCAACTTTAGCAGAAGCCCTTATTTTCCACTTTTCCGATCAAAGTCCCGAACTAGGGTTTGATCAAGCCCGGCCTTCTTCCCAACCAAAAAATTTGATCTTGGTCTCTAAATTTCGATTTTGATGAGTAGCATTCAGCCGTGGTCTCCGATTACAAAAACTCCAACTTTCTCCAAAACCCTAATTCCCGGAGCCATGAATGAAGGTGCTCAAAATCCAATCCTGTTTTGACAGAAATATGCACCTGATTGTTTCTGGTGTAACTCCGAAATTACAAATCCATAGGGTCTGAAACTTCTACCTGTGGTAGCTCGACTTGTCATATTTCCAACCCCATAGGTATGACCTCAATTGGATTCTCTGAGAGAGATTTATGCCAAGTGTTGCAACGTGACCTGTTTATGGGATAAAAAAAGAGAGCAAATTTGTATAGCATGCCATGTGTCTCTAGTTTACTTTCGACCTCTAAACCTTCGGCCTATGAAAGTACAGTCCATTCCCTACCTGTCACTTTTTACTAAATTTCATTTGGAGCTTCCTAGCTCAAGTTATGACCTTTTTTCCTAGGTCACCTATTTATGACTGAGATCTAGAAGAGGAAGAAACCCTATATTGTACAGATCATAAAATACAAAGTACAACAAATTAGAAGATGTGCTTCTGACACAAGGTACATTGGGATCTTATCTTCGACCTGTAAATTTTTCAGATCCTGAAACTTCGCTAAAATGGATTTAAGGTGAAAGTGCTACGATGATTGGTTTTTGCTATATAAATCCCTAGCATTGCAAGTGCAACAAGTGTCATACATGCCATACCATGGCTTCTTTCAGGCTAGCTCTGATACCATGTTAATTTTTCATAATTTTCAATCTGATCTAAGATATTAACTGAAAGAATAAAATGTACAGCATATCTACAGCATATCAATCATGGACACAGTAATGCAAGCACACAAGAGACATAGAGTTTCACCGGGGAAAACCAAGAAGGTGAAAAACCCTGCAACTTCCTTAGAGACAGAAAGAGAAATGATACAACCAAAGTACAAGAGATAGTCTTCTCCTAGCAGCTGATCCTCCTCCTCACATGTGCACCACTTTTCGAGTGATGGAAGAGTGAGTAATGAGATGATCAAATAGAGATCTCATGATCTCTATTTATACTTGTCATGTCCTGCACAATAAACCAGTGGGGACGACTTGTCTAACTTAGCCTAATAACCCATGGTTACATTAATCTAGGCCCACCCCACACTTGGTGGTCTAATAACCCATTTACCCACATGACTCATACAGGGCCGACCCCATCAAGGTGGTCTAATAACCCATCAGTAAGTTACAGCACTTGCAACACTTGTCAATACAAATGACGACACTTCCGTATAGAGGAAAATAACATATCTATAGGAGTACAATATACATAGATGAAATACATAGGTGAAATACATTCTAAAGTTACATATAAATCAACAACCCTTCTTAGTTGGTGGCCTGGACTGATTTTCTTGAGATTGACTCTCTGTTCTTTGTCCTTTGTTCTGTGAGTTACGGTTTCCTTTGCGATGCTTCTGATGTAGCTGATTTGCAAACCCAAATCCCTGCTTATTCTTCTGCTTGGTTTTTTGCTTGATTTCGACAACTTATTGGTAAGTGAGAAGATGTCCAAGGAATACATCTCTGTTTGAATGTACTTATGTAGACCACTGCAGTGCTTGAAAATCAGGTGTCACTCGAATTTTTTGATACCTATATTTAAGCGCAAGGTATGAAAGATGTTGGTGTACTTTGACACCATATGGTCTCTTCCCTGTCGGAAAATCACCCATCACGTGTATTGGTCATTATAGTTTCCAGTAGGGTAGAACTCCTCCTTAAGGGCATCAACAAAATCTTCTCAAGTGGGTTCTCTCCTGAATGGCGTAGATTCATCCGTGGTGTACCTTTCCTAGTAAGCTTCCCACCAAGTTTTAACATGGGGAAGGGATTTAAGGAGAACGAAGGTGATATTTTCATCACCGAATTTTTTTGGACAAAATAATAACCTTCTAGCAAACTCAACCATTTTTCTAGAGAATTCGCACATATCTATCCTTCAAATAAGGGGATATCAAAATTGACTTGTACCTTGAAGGGCGTCGCACCTCCAAAATGAAACGAAAATTTTTTTTCTTCAGGAAATAACCAGCACAAATAAGTCAGAATACTATAATCCATTAATGGACATGAATAATATAATTTATTATATAAAAGATGATGATTGAAAAATACAATGCTTGGCCATTATATAGGCCTACTAATACCTTTTCATTGAAAGGGTATGTCCCTTAATGTAAATGATATTATTATTTTTATTATTATTGATTATTTAATATTATGTTTGTTACATTGCCTTCCCCTTAAGGGAAGCTTTGTCCTCAAAGCTTATTGAAGACAAGGCTTACGTTTGATTTATTGCTTATATGTCATCTCTCGATCTTTTTTGTTAATAACTGTGACACTTGACGAAACGAAATGATATGAGTTACAAATTCCCAAGAAAAATTGTTGCATCATTTGTGAAGTGGTCTGTCCGAGATCCATCTTCATTAGAGTTGTTTGTTGATTGCTTTGATGTATGGAAATTATTTTTTTTTCTGCTTAGTTTGTTGATTTTGTGTTCTTTCTTTTCTGAAATCACAACTTCTCTGTTTTTGTTCATTTTGACCATGTCGTTAGGCAAAATGATTTTTATAATTTGGGAGTCAACAAGGAGTTCTTGTTGTTTGTTTTTTTACTCGATTGGCTTCTTCTTTAACTGTGACGAAGACTGGATTTGTATTTGCTTCTTCTTCATGAATTTGGATTTTTGAGTCCAAGGGTTTTGATGACCTCTGAATTTGCTCCAACTTGTTTTCCAACGAATCTTTATCATTTTTAAGGTTCTTGATCATTTCTTCTTGCGATTTCTCATCATTTTTAAGCTTTTGAATTTGATCCATTAGATCTTGTTTATGCTTCTTAAGGTGACCATTCTCTTCGATATTTTATAATAGTTTATTCTGAAGATCTTGATTCTCCTCTTCTAGATTTTGATTTTGTTGTTCTTTATCCTTCTCCTTCTTTATTTGAATAAGCAATTTATGATTATAATCTTTTAGATGAGATATCTCTTCTTCTTTGTCCATGGTGACTTTATCGAATTCTTTCTGCATCTTTCATATTGATTTTTAATCTTCTTGTGAAAGCACCTTCGAGATGTCTTTGAAATCTTTAGATGACAGAAATCCTGAACTTGAGTTTAAGGTAACATCCTGAAATGTGATTTTCTTCTTTTTATAAGGAAATGTCAAAAAAAAAATCCTTGTGTTGAACATTAAGGTACCCAATGTATCTAACCAAGGTGACCCTAGAACTATATCAACCTTGTCTCAATCCAATGATACCACTGAAAAGACACTGAATTGAGATATGACCTTGTAATCATCAACATATAGTTGTATATTCTTAAGCTCATATTTATCATCAGAAAAAAAGCGTGTTATTGTCAATTATATCTGATTCTAAAAGCATTAATTGGGTTGCTAGGTCAACGTTTATGCAATTCCGCTTGGTTGTCAAGCAAATAACGATGCAGATAGCCTTTCCTTGAATAAGCCCATAAATTTTTAATATGGCATCTGCATATATTTTAAAAGTTTGCGGGAATATTCCTTCTTTTTCACCACATGAGACTCCATTTTATTATGCTTCTTATTCAAGGATATATCAAAGTACGACATCCTTATATTGTATACTATACTCTTAAGTAATTAATTTTATTTCCAAATAATTATTTCACTATTATTAAAAAAATTAATATAATAATAATTAATATATATTATAATAACGATTATTATTTTTAATAATATTATTGTATTTTTTTTTTAATGGGTGAGGATTAGGGTTTAGAAGTTATAATAATAGATATTATTGGATGTAATTAGGGTTTTTATTTATTTTAACCCTAGAAGTGGAGATGAACATAGAGAAGGGAATTGGAAGTGAGGAGGGTGAGTGTGGATGGAATGGTGAGGAGGGTGCAACAACAAATGGAGAAGGAGATCTGTGTGGGGGGTGAACGGATTAGGAATAGGGAAGAGTTAAGGCGTGAAGAACTGGGCGTGGGTGATGTGCAATGAGGTAAATAGTGCGTAGGAGTGTGGAAAGGGGAAAGCATGGAGAGATAAGGAGGGTGCAGCAAGTGTGGGAGCGCCTGTATGGAGGAAAGCGCAAATTGGCTGGAGGGTGGAGGTGGTTGTGCATGCACGTGTGCGAATAAGTATGTAGGAGGAGAGAAATGGGGAGTGTGGAATGAGAGGGAGGTCGTAGATGGAGGGCACGTGAAGGAAGGCGGTTTGGGGGTCGTAGCACGAGAGGGAGGGAACCGATAGGTAGATGGAAAGAGGGGACGAGGGATTAGCTCGACAGGGAGAGTGTGCTAGCACGAGAAACACTGAGAGAAATGAGGAAGGACGACGGATCTTGGCGAGGTAGGGCATGAGGGTGAAGTGTGTTTGATGGGGAGGAGGGTGTGGAAAGGTGCATGCGCAGGTGGCAGTGTTTATTGTTGGATGCATACGCAAGGGTGTAGCGATGGGGGCTACGCAAATGGTACTGAGGAGTGTGCAACTAGGAGAGTTGTGTGATGGAGAGTTAGAACATGGAGTGGTGAGGGAGATGGAAAATGGTGGGGATGAGCGAATGAATGGATAGAATCAAGGATTTTTATTTTTTATTTTTGGATGAAAGCGGCTATTTATTACAATTTTTTTCTTGGCCTCTATGTTTTTGCAGTGAAATGTCTTTTAATTCCTTCCTTGCAATTTGTAGAATATCTTATTTTTAGATGGCCAATGGCCAAAGTGAGTTCAAAAACCTAATTTTAGAGAAACTTTGCTATGTGGCCAAGGGTCGGGATCAAAACGTAGCTTTGATACCAATGAAACAACAAAATCGTTTCTTAAGGAAATAACCAGCACAAATAAGCCAGAATACTATAATTCATTAATGGACTTGAATAATATAATTGATTATATAAAAGATGATGATTGAAAAATACAATGCTTGGCCATTATATAGGCCTACTAATGCCTTTTCATCGAAAGGGTATGTCCCTTAATGTAAATGATATTATTATTATTATTATTGATTATTTAATATTATGTTTGTTACACAAAATGGTTGTTATAATGAAGATGCCTCTACCACCATCGTTAGTCATTGAAGGATCTGAGAGATGTTGTCCATCATCTTGTTTCTCTATTGCATGAGTGCTTCCTTAAGCAACATCATCATCTCTCTTTTCTTCTGGCATGAGGGGTCTCTTAGATTGGTGAGAGTGGTTATCCTCAAGAGAAACTAGATTGGTGAGAGTGGTTATCCTCAAGAGAAACTAGCTTGAGACCCAACTCTCTATACCATGACCTCATCAAGGACATGCATTGAGAATAACTAGGGGAAGACTGCTCTAATACCATTGATCCAGATTGTGAAGAGAACACAATGGACAATAAGCAAATAAATGTAGCAATATAAATATAATAATATAACACGTAAATCAACTCTTTATTAAATAAAAATAATTCTATAGAACTACATCATGAATGGATGGATGAATGCTCCGTTAGAAATGAGGCATGTGTATATAGTGTTTATGGGATCCTCCTAAGAGTCATGTCTCTTCATTGATCAATTCTTTCAATTATTTTATTTCTTTGTTTTAGTTGTTTTTAAATTCCATGGGATACAACAAAACCATGGGTGGCAAAAAAATGCACATATGGATTTTCTCACTATTTTTATTATTTTTTCACCAAAACCATGAGTGTATACCATGGCTTTATCAAAACCATGTGCTCCATGGGTGATTGGGTGATTTTCACTTGGATCAAAGTTTTGGTGAAAGAGCATGAAAGTATCATTGTCATGTGAAGACCACTTCTTGAGCCTTCACTATTTGGGTTGTTATAAACGATTAACTAATAAAGGCTTGATTGCAAGCTAGGTGGCTCACACAATTTGCATACTCAAAATAACTCACGAAAACTTGATTTTACCATGTTTCAATATCAACGATTATGAACATTGTGAAAATGCATGTTAATGGCATAAAAAAACTTGCAATCTATAGGTTGCAAAGCATCCACAAGGAGGATCTAATGAGGTTTCTCATGTATTTTTGTAAAAATTAGGCAAGAAGGGAGGAATTAGGCACTACTGATCAAAGATGCCTTGATTTATCAAGATCAAATCCATTACATCAAACCCATTCATGTGAAGAGATCGAGATTAATTGAAGAAAACCAAACATAGGAAGCATGGCAGAGGATTACATACAAGCAAAAATTGATCCAGAGGACATCGAAGGGAATATCATATAATCAAGAGGTAGGGGTAATAAGTGAGACCAAGAAACCTCTATAGAAGAAGATCAAGCAAAGGAAGGTATTCATGAATGGGTGATTCCATGAAGATGGGTAACTCTTTTTGGCCAAATATGACGGTGAAAAACAAAAATTTTACCCATGTATTAAATTGAAGCCCTCGAAACTCATACTTGCCACATGAATTTTGATATGCGGTTGAAAAACAAAATGTAGATAATTATGTTAGCTTTCCAATGATATTTTTTTCGAAATATACCAATGTCATATATCATGTCGAATTTTCATTTAATGAAACGTGTGTACTTAAAAATTTGAAGAGCAATTAACAAGTCGTTTGTGTGTATGCACAATAATTTAATGTTAAAGTAATAATTTAAAAAAATGAAATATGTGAACATGATCTAGACAGAATGCACTAGAGCTTACATATTTTTCTTTTAATTTTTCTCAAAAAAATATATTTATTATTATTTTTCGAAAATGATTAATGAATATTTAATTCGTATTTTGCACACATGTGTGTGCATGCACGAAATCTTTTTTTTTTTACATAATTTGCAAAACTAAAAATACCATTTTAAAGAGGACGCGTTTATTTAGGGTGTGTGTATTTTTTCAAATTTTTTGGATGTGTATTTTGAATTTTGTGGATTTATCTTTGAGCTCAATCGAAGTTGTCGGCATGGTTTTTTAGGGCAAGTTTTAGTAGAAATTTTAAAACAAAAGACATATCAAGATAAAAATTTGTAAATTTTATATATCTGGATAGAGGATTCATTGACGAATGCAATGGTATCAAGTCCGCTCATTAATGAGCATTTAATGACATGGTTTAACTCTGTGGAAGGCAGACAAACATTCCATTTTGTAGGGAAAAGGGCTCTCAGCCTATATTTTAAGCCCTCGATCCAGCTTTTTTAAATACCTCGATCAAGGGATTAATAGAACCTCGATCGAGGGTTTAAAATACCTTGATCGAGGGTTTAACAAGACCTCGATCGAGGTGTTATTAAACCCTCGATCAAGGTATTTGCTCGATTGAGGGTCTGTCAAATAGGCTCGATCAAGGGTTCGTCTGTGTAAAAAATATATATATAAACTAACCGGGGTGAAACCGTGAAAGAAGTTGGCACCAATTAATGTTTCTAATTACCCTTCCCTCGTAAAAACATCAACGAACCTATATATAACAAGCAAACAAGGATTCACAAACAACAATTTACCTCATTTCTAGTTTTTTTTTCCATTAGAGCTTTGTCAATTTGATCTTGTTGAATTAAAGATTTGTCAATTTGATTTTGTTGAATTAGAGATTTGTCATTTTCATATTGCTGAATTAGACCTCATTAGACATGTAAGATTTCTTTGTAGGCATAATTCAAGATTTCATACTAACATTTTGTTGTTTGTTATAACAATTTGAAAAAAAAATTGTTTGTTTTCATTGTAGATTGATTCATGTAAGATTTCTTTGTAGGCATTTTCAAGATTTCATACTAACATATTGTTGTTTGTTATAACATTTTGAAAAAAAATTGTTTGTTTTCATTGTAGATTGATGGGAATAAAAAAAAAAGACAAAGAAAACATGCTAGACAACAAAATGCCAATAAAGAACGTGAGTACAATAGAGAACGAATGAGACAACAAAGAGCAAGGTTGAAAGAAGAATAAGATGCACATTTGGTGCAACAAATTTCAATAGAGGACAACCAAGGTAAATTATTGAATTACATGCTATTATAATTTAAATATCATACTACATAATTTACAAAATTAGTAACAATTTTTCAATAAATTTAACTAAATTTCATAATTTAATTTGTTTTATATTTATGTGTAATTATATTCTTATTTATTTCATCAATTTGTTATTTAAATTTCAAAGTTTGCAACAATTTTTATGTTAAATTAACAATTTTCAAGTGGCTTTAAACAAAAGTTAAATTAGAACAATTTTCAAATGAAACATGTAAATTTAGATTCTATTTTCATATTAAGATATGAACATATTTTTAACTTTTTTCAAATTATTTCAAAGTTGTTAACAATTTTCAAATTATGCTTCAAAGTTGCTTTAAAACAATTTTCAAATTATCTCAAAGTTTGCTAACAATTTTCAATTTTATTGTCCAACAATTTTCAAATGAAATGTACACTTAGATTCTATTTTCAAGTTAAAATGTATGTACAGATTAACTATTTTCAAATTTCTAAACTTTACTAACAATTTTCAATGTTATTAGACAATATATTTTCAAGTTAAATTGTACATATTTAACTAATTGCAATATTTTAAGTTACTAACAATTTCAAGTTAAATGTAATTTCAATTTTTGTTTTGTTAGAAAATTCGATTTCAAAACAAATAAATGAATATTTTAAAATTTACATGTTTGATAGTTATGTATTAGTTAGAATTTATTCAATTTGAAAAGAAATGAATGAATATTTTCATAGTTATGGTGGTTGGCAATATTTTCATAGTAATGAATATTTGAATACAAATTAATGTTCAAAGAGCTATTTAATTATAATATTTACTTTAAAAAAAAATTCATCTATCACATATATTTTTATTTGCATAATATGACATATCACTATGATAGGATTAATGATTAGAATCATATATTTTGTTAGGATAAATTGGAAATAATTAAATTTACAATGTTTGCAACCTTGCATTGATATGTGAAGCATTATTGATAAAAAATCCTTAAATTGCAATTTATGATAAAATTACAATTTCCATTTAAATGTCTATTGTTGAAATTGCAAAATCATCAACTAATGAAAATGTTATTTTGCATTAAAAATTAAGAATTTTTCTTCAATCATATCACTGGAATGTTTTTAATTAAATATCGTATTCATCTCTAAATCAATGGTTTTCTTCCCCACATTTAGAGTATAATAGGTATGTTATGATGGGTAGAAAATCAATCTTAAATTTTTATTTCACGTATATACAACATGGGATGCATGATGTTGTCCTTGAAATTCTAGGGTAGAAGTGTTGTAATCATTTATTCTTTGCATGGTGATTTGCAACTTGTATTTTAAATATTTATTTATTTGTAAATTATACCATAAAGTTAAAATAACATTTTTCTTGTAATGTAAAAGTAAAATGGACATAAATTGCATAAAGAAAATTTGCCCACAATTATATAATGTGATAATTGTAAATTATATTAATTTTTATGCCCACAATAATTTCTATCAAGTTATTAATAATTATCTTGACTTAAATATATATAGTTGATTTTCAAGTTAGTAGCAATTTTAAAGTTAAATGTACAAGTTACTACCAATTTCAAGTTACAAGCAATTTCAAATTTTACTAGGAATTTCAAACTTTACTTCTAGAACAATTCTCAAGTTTAATTAAGTTAGCAATTTCAAGTTACTTGAGCAATTTCAAATTTCAAGGTACCAGCAATTTCAAGTTACTGGATGTTAAGATCCTAGTGGGCGGCTTTCACTAACACCTCGGGGTTTTGATGTAATGGTTCGTATCATTTGGTATCAGAGCACTTTCTTAGGCTCGTTGGGTGGAATTTCTGTCTTTTTTTTCATATCTGTTGCAAGTTCGGATCTGGGAATAATCATTGTCCGCTTAACTGTGGGAAGTACTTAGGCATAAGCCCTAAAACTCATTGTGAGGAGTACCACAGGAACCCCAAAGTAGCTAGCCCATTGAGAGGACCTGCCAGTGAAAAGGGCACCGACCCCTACCTGATTGACTAGTTTTTCCCCGTGAGGTAAACCAAGAGCTGTCATTTGTGGCCAAGCGGTTATCAATTTTACCTGAGCTATGGAGTGAGGGGTACTGCCCCAATACGCAAGCCATCAGACAACATTGGTGGCCGAGTGAAATACCTGGACTGTTGAGAAGCCGAATATACTTGGGGTCCATATCTATTTTCAGCTGAACTGTTGTCAATCACTTTCGCGTTGTTTCAGATCCAACGTCGGCATTGCAGTGTTCGTTCAGGGCTCGTACGACGCAGAGGGGACACCACCGTACGGGCGCACATCCATCCCAATGTCTGGACTGCAGAGCATGGTGGGATGTTAAGATCGTAGTGGGAGGCCTTCGCTTACACCTCAGGGTTTTGGTGTAACGGTTCGTATCACTTGAGCAATTTCAAATTTCAAGTTACTTGAGCCATTTCAAATTTCAAGTTACCAGCAATTTCAATTTTTACTTAGAACAATTCTCAAGCTATAAAATGTATTAGTTGGAAAATTCAATTCAAATGCAATTTTTAATTTTTCAATTTTTCAATTTTCACATCAAATTTCAAGTTACTGGCAATTTTAAAGTTCAATGCACAACTATCAAGTAACCAATTTTCAGTTTGTTAATTTACATGTTATGTAGGGAGAGATTATGGTCAAACATCACATCATGGTGATCAAGAGTCACATGACCCTATGCCCCCTCATGATCCTGATCAGCCATCACATGACACCTTTCCCTCTCACATTGAAAATATAATTGGGAGTTGTAGTGGGGTTGGAAGGGGTGGAAATTTTCTAGAGGATTGTGCAGTTGTTTTTGCACAAGAAGAGATTGGGAACTCGATCCCTGGTTGAAGAGTTAGAGAGCATGTCAATAACATAATCAAGTCATATTTTGAACAACATTCAATGATGGCACAAGCTCAAATCCTACATGGGTTGATAAAACACAAAAAATTGAAACGTGCCACAAAGTTGTTTGGTTTCCAAGATGTTAAAACAAAAATGACATGCGAGAGTGCAATAGAAAATGTAAGAACTACATTATCTTCATTTGGAAAATCAAGAAACGATGATACCTGAGTTGCTCGTAGGGAAATTACAACAGCTGTTGTGGCACAAAGCACCTCAAGAAATCGAATGGTATCAGCAATGGTATCATTGCTCAATGTTTCAAAAAGAACATTGCTCAAATATACTAAATTCAGGGTCTGGATAGATGAAAATGATGAAGCTGCTTGTTGGGATCTTATTTATAGGGAACCCTATCGAGGTAGGATGGCAGCAAGCATTAGAGAGAAGGTGATAGAGTTTTGGGATAGCCATTCTCGTGCTATTCCAGATCGAAAGCATGTCCTGCGACAACGTTTATCCAAAGGCATTTATCAAGAGCATTGTAAGCATGTGGTGGAGATGACAGGAGTTGCACTTTACAAGGAATTCCAAGAAACCAATCCTGGTGTTCAAATATCATTTAGCATGTTCAACAAATTGAAACCGTGGTATATTAGGCCGAATACGATTCGTGACACTTGTTGCTATCGGTACCACGTTGAATTTCAACTATACTATGACACATTTTTGGATTTTTGCAAAAGGCACTGGAACGGTGTACTAGCTCCTCACACAGTGTGAGATTTTATTTGTATGATACTATGCAACAGGAATCCTGAACACTTGTTTTTCAATAAGAGGTGTGTAGGTGGGAGAAAATGCCATGAATGCGGTGATTTTACATTGTTCCATAGGAACTTTCCTATCGATCCAACACACCATGGATTGTCAGATATCACCATTAGGTGGAAGAGGTACGAGTACATCACCATGAATCCAACATCTTCTTCATCTATGCCATCCAAGAGGATCGACTTGCTCGATGATGAGATTCCTGTTTCAGATTTCATGGAGAAGTTTCAAAGTCATATTTATAAATACATAAAGCACTCCCATAGGTCGAGGTGGCAAGCTTCAGAATTCAAACATTCCTGTGAGGTATTTGAGCCATGCACAATCTTATCAGTGGTAGACTTTGCGGAGAACTACACCTTTGCTCCTCAGAGAGAGATATAGAGTGAGTACTATCACTCCGACTAGGTGTCTATCTTCATACATGTATTGTACAGACATGCTCAGGAAAACATTGATGGTAGCGATAGCACTCCTCAGTCATGTGAAGTGATCAAGGAGTACCATTTTTATGTTAGTGATGATCGTGAGCATGACACATTGTTCGTTCAACACTAATTTGGGTTGATTTATGATTCATTCAGATAGAGAGGCATATCATTTACTGAACACTGGATTTGGTCAGATGGGTGTGCAGGGCAATTCAAATCGGCACGCTCATTTTATTGGTTGAGTCACCTTCACAAAGAGACAGGAATCCGACACACCTGGAGCTTTTTTGAGACAGGGCATGGAAAGGGTGAACATGATGGCGCAGGTGCATGTGTGAAATGAGCACTTCGGAGGTACCAGATGAGTCATGGTGCAACCCGACTCAAATGCTCCACTGAAGTAATTGATTGGTGCACACATCATTTGGGACATCAAGGTTGCGAACAAGCAAGGCCGATGTGCAGGTAATAAACTCCAAACTCAATTAATAAGCTAATAACATTCAATATCATCATTTCCAAAAGAACACATACTCGATAGGAATTTACATATGACAAACTGAATTCCATGCAGGTTCTTTTGGGATGTTTCCCTTGGATATGTTAATAGATCCATTCCGTGGTATTGTGAGACCATCCCTGGTACGAGGGAATTACATTCTATTCGAAGTAAAGACATGGGTGACATATTTTCCATTGAAACGAGGAAGTATGCCTATTTTTGTGATTTTTGCATTGATGCAAATGGATGCGGGCTTGATCACTGTGAAAATGATGTATATGTGAAACCATGGAAATATGTCTCTCTTAATCCAAAGGGCCCACATCCAATTCCAACATGGCAAGAGATGCACACTGAAGAGGCAATGGTCTCATTAGATCATGATCGAGTTTTTGATATGGTTAGGGAAGGTACAAGAGTCTTCATTAAGTTAATGAGTTCATTATATATTACACATATACAAATGTTGTAGAAATTTTCACATAGGACATTTGAATCATATTTGTAATGTATCTTGCAGGTGAAGTATTCGTTGTCATTGCACCCCTCCACAACCAAGAAAATGTTGCATACTATTTGATGCAGTGCACGCAAATAAAGAGTAGGTTGGTGCGACCCTACCAAGATGGGGACTTCACATACCAAATTGGAGACATGGTTCTAATGGGACACTTTTTTGAAAAAGTGAAAAAACAGGGTGCTCACATTATTTACAGATATTTTATGCCTGAATATATATCATGTCAATACAGTCATTTGGTGGTTGCAGCTCGGATACCTCTAACAGAAATCAAGGTGAAGAGAGGTGATTTAAAGAGATGGAAGATGACAGAAGCTTACCATGATCGTATTATGGAGACTTGCATTCCTATAACCCATTGGCCAGATGAATGAGTTACATGTATGCCACTTGCATCATTGGCATAGTTTTCATGTTGTCTTGTGTAATTTTTTTTGGAGATTTTTGTAGAGGTTCTTTTATAAATGTATTTTTGTAGATGCTTTAATGTCAAGAATACAAATACTAAATGGGAGGCTTTTGTGAAATTTGGGTCGTGGTGCTCCAATGTGAATACACTTGAACATGTACATGTTCTAATTTTAAATTTTGATTTCAAATACAATTGTAATGTAATTGAGAATTTAAAATACATCTATACAATGTGGAATTGTAAAATTTAAATTTTGAATTGTACAATGGATTCTAATTTTAAATTTTGATTTCAAATACAATTGTAATGTAATTGAGAATTTAAAATACATCTATACAATGTGGAATTGTAAAATTTAAATTTTGAATTGTACAATGGATTCTAATTTTAAATTTTGATTCCAAACTTGCAAAATTTTATACATTATAATCCAGGTTAAACCAAAATCAATAAACTTATGTATTTTAGGTTTTAGGTCACTAAATAATTGCTTCAACTAAGTAAAATTCATGATTGCCAAAACTTAATTTGTATTTTCATATTTATAAGTATGGAAATCATTTGAAATGAGTTTGGGTACCTTGAAAACACATAAGTATCATCATTTAGAGTGATATATCAAGTTCCATACAAAAGGTTTGGGTGTTGTAGAATGCTATATATAAATTCATATACAATCTTTAATATATAACTTAAGTCACTACTTTATTGGTGCTTGGATCTCTACAACTAAAACACAAGCATAAAGGAATTGAGGGATAACTACCGCGGTTAGCATGTAATGCATGCCCACTTAATTCAATTTAGGAGTATGATGATTAAGGCATACATTGTTTATGCAATTGAGAGTTCCCACACCTTCAGGGAAATTTATATGGCTCTAGACTTGATCCTTAAACCTCTAGACTCTTCTATGTCCCTTGTATTCATATGTGACAATGCTCTATATAATAGATACTCAATGTTGTCACATACCTTGAACTTGAATTTGGTGACCGATTACCATTTTGTGCAACATTCTTGAATATATGAATTTAGAAAAATTTGGGCATTATAATTATTGTTTGGACCACACATTCTTGTATTGATAACCTAGAATTTTTACTATTTAGGACTATTGTGTTTCCCTTGATTGTTCATAGTCTATCATTGAAGCTTCAACTAGAGGTCTCATACATACCCATGTGTGGTATATATGTGACTCTTCCTTAGCTATATTTTTTGGGACATGACTGCAATCAATCCATAGTTTTGAATTTTGCTTACTAAGGGAAATGAAGGGCACCAAAACACTCCTTCAATTTGATTTCCTTCCAAAGCAATTGATTAATAATTAGATTGACCTTGCTAGAAGAATTTTTACATTCGTGGGTGACATTTAGTTATGGTGATTTGGTGGTTGAAAATCCCTTTGCTTGACACTTGTATGGCATCCACATAATTCTTGACTTCATTTGTTATAATCTTGTATCATGGTGAACTATGTCCTTGATGGCATCAAGTGCAAGCCATGCTGAGATGAGGATTACATCGTCCATATCATCAAAATGATTTGTAAGGTTTTGTCAGAAGTAGTTGGGAAGCATAGTCTCACAAAACATTATTTTGTTTGTTTATGTAAGCATTCATTAACTTTACATACTCGCATTCAATAAAACGTTATTTTGTATGTTGATGTGAGCATTCATTACTTTACATGCTTGCTTTTAATAAACATTTCATTACTTTTGTTGCCTAAGTATTTATTTTGTGAGACATATAAATTGCAATAATGGTTTATCTTACCTTTCTTCGTATAAATCAAAGTATATGAACTTCACATTTTGTATAATCAAAGTATATGAACTTCACAAACATTCATTATAATTTCTAACCATCAAACCTTCTCAATTTTTGGATTACATGCATCAAAAACCATCTTTATCATGCAGTTTTGCACGCATAGACATGGAACCTCTTTGAGAGAAATTAGTTAGTATTATATGGCCTTGCTTGCGTAAAAAAATCTCAATTATGAAACCAAAACACAACTCGTGCATGCATTTGTTTTTGAACTTGTACAATTGTAATTTAATTGAAATTGAACTTGTAAATTGGAACAACACATTGAATTTTCAATTGAAATTACACATTAAATTTGAGATTTTAATCTTAAATTGTAATTGAATTGGAATGTGTAAATTGTAATTGAATTGTGATGTATAGACAACATAATGTAATTGCAATTTCAACTTTTAATTTCAAATGTATTCTAATTTTACATTTTGATTTCATTTATGCAATTGTAATGTAGTTGAAAACGAGCTTTTAAATTGTAATTGATTTGCAATTGAAATTACACATTAAATTTGAAATTTTACATTGTAATTGAATTGGAATTGTAATTTCAATCTTAAAACGTAATGTATTTATTCAATTCTAAATTTTCGAAGATGTTCTGTAATGTAGTCGAAATTTGCATTTTAAATTGAACTAAATTGTAACTACACATTAAATCTGCATTTGAAACGACAAAACATAAATTTGTAACTGTAATAACTATATCCAGACCTAATATAAAAAAACAATCAATTTCAAATCAGATACAAAATACACATCAAGACATCAATATGATAAAATATACAGAATATCCAAAAGTCCATGTATAAATGATAGAAATCCATATCCAAAACATGAAAACGTATACACAGATCATCCAAACACATGAAAATATATAAATATGAAAATATCGAAAACATGGAAATGTATAGATCATCAACTCATTGGACACTACCCCCACGAGACCTGTGATCGTCCCTCTGACTGCCCTCGTGTGCAGCAGCCCGCTGCTGTCTTTGAGACTCTAAACCCTCAAGGAATTCCTCCATATCCATCGTGTCAATGGTGATATCCGGGATCTGGGTAGGAATACGGGTAGACGGCCCTTCATCAAAACCATGTACTCGAGCTACATCCCAACCATGTGTGAAATCCATTGCAGCATTGACACATGCCTGTAGCGATGCCTATGTAATATGCCATTACATGTAATAAGTTAGATTTATTAAAAATTAAAACTAAGTTTAACATAATTTAAAAGCTATCCGTAAAAAATTGAAACATAAAGTACAAAAATCAATTACTAAATGTGACCAAATAACATGAATTGGAACATAAATTAAAACTCACATGTGTGTCTGAATCCAGCTCGTCAGGACCTTCGTGGTCCTCATGTCCATAATCAGGATCTACCTCCTTTCCATTGCCCTGTACAATTTGAAATTCATTCAAAGTTAAGATCTACAACATAAAATATCGAAAATTAAGAAATAAAACACAAATTATTTAAACTAAGAAATAAAATTCAAACACAAATTAAATTGAAACATAAATTATAACTTACCTCGACTATTGTTGTCTGCGAGTGGGGAGGAGTGGATGGACCAACCAATGGCTCGCTACCAAAGAGTTGATCCATGAATGGGGTCCCCTGCATGGATCAATAGAATACAACTCCCTTAAGTATTATTGACCATTCAATTTGTGGCATTGATATGATGTAACATGAAGAACATATATACATAATTGTACAAAAGTATACCTGTCATGTAGCGACGCATCTACGATATAATTGAAAGTATGCATCTCATGCTGACTCAGCATACCGCAGTAGAGTCTCGCCATCAAAACTCCTGAGAATGTCACTAGAGACATACTCTATCTCTGGCTCTGTAGGTGGAGGGGGTGGTCTAGATGCCTCTCCATGCACAACAACAATAGCACTGCCCATGGCAGTGAAAAATGACTCTGCAAGGTCCTGTCTAGACTCTACAGCAAGCTGGGATGATTGTGCCACATCCCCCGACCTGATAACCATCCTATCTGGAAATGGTACCAACCTCGGAGCGGGTGCCACGAAGGCAGGGTCTCTCTGAGCTCCAGGACGTTGGTAGGAGCGTCCCTTACCAGCCCCATAGAACTGGGACCCTGTGCTAGTGTAATCCAAGTGCTTGTCCAAAAAAAACTCTGCATAAACCATGTTTTGAAAAGTACAATGGGACCTGGTCATGGTGGGGAAACATGCCCCACACTCCCATGAATCTATCATATAGATGTGGTGCAGTGACCTCCAACTTAAACTCCCTGAGTCTAAGCAATTGACCGGAGGCGCGGTCACGAGGGATGTTGAATAAAGAACCCTTGATGTCATGCCCTCTTATGGCGACTTTGAAATCCTCCCATTTGTGGATCCCAATGACACCATGTCTCCTCCTCAGGAATGAATGTCGCCAAATGTCACTGAGAGGTCCTACCCTCTTGTAGAGGGCCAACATCTCATCAACTACGGATAACATCATCGACAAAGATCGTCGTGTGGGAGAATCCTCCCTCAAAGTGTACACACATGAGCTCACCCACTCTCGCTGGGAAATGATATCAAAGAGAGTGATCTGTGCGACCTCATCATCATACGATCCCCCTGATGGGGCACCTACGATCCAAACCAAAACACAAATGTTACTAAAAATATATATTATAACTTGCAGCTGAAATTCAATGCATTATATACTAAAAATTTACTGAAAATGTGCTAACAAAAAATATGCACCTGATGTACTCGTGTCTCGTTGCACATCCTCCTCCTAGGGATCCACATGTATTTCGTCGGGATGAACCGACACACTATCTCTCCTGCTACCACCACCAGTGGCAGCCGACCCTAACCTGGCATCACTCCTCAGTGAACAGGAGCATTGTCGATGGCCGCCCTGTCGAGCGACGTTAGATCCTCTCGTGCTTCGCAGAGCACGAAGCACTAAATCTCTCTCTTCAAGACTATCTACATCACATTTCAATTTCTAATTCTAATTTTCTTTCAAATTCTATTCCAAATTTCACATTTCAATTTCAAATTTTCTCATTTCAATTTCAAATTCTATTCCAAATTTCACATTTCAATTTCAATTTCAAATTCAATTCAAATTTCAAATTCAAATTCAAATTTCAATTTCAATTTCAATTCCAAATTCAATTTCAATTCCAATTCAAATTCAAGGCCACCACTAGACTAGAGTTTGCTCCTATTGATCCTCAACCATCGAGTGAGAGGAAGATTCCTACAATCATTGTCTTAGATTTTTGGATTCAATTTTGCAAGATTTATTTTTTCGGATTTGATGTTTGATAGAGCTAAGCGAGTTATTTGAATCGTTGAGTGAACTAAATGAATATAGCCTCAATGTTTAATATTGACTTCTGGAAATGATCTATTAAGCAAGTTGCATTAGTTTAGATGCCTAGTTTTGCATATATTTTGTTGGCATCTCATAATTTTACAGACACCCCAGATTGATAATTTATGTTACCAATTTAAGTAATTAAATTGACCAACATTTTGATGATGTTGTTGGGGAGATGCTAAGGGATTAGGCATTGGTAATTTGGTTTTAGTTCTTTCATTTTTCCTTTATGTATTTGCATATGATTTTTGGTTGTGCTAACGTTCCAGATGCAGTGAGATAGTGATGGTAAGATGGGAGGTAAGAACCTATGCTTTCACTATTGTGAGTATGCTATCACGCAAGATCTGAAGAATGCTAGTATATTTTTCTTTATTTTGGTTTGATTCATGGAAAGTACAAATCTAACTCATGTCAATAGAGAACTTGGTGACAACATGGTCTTAGTAGCATGAAGGCATACAAATACATGATTAGTTTTGTATTGGAATTTTCTAAGTAGGGTGTGTTTTCTATAGATTTATTCATTTGAATATAAATGGTAGAGTAGTTTTTAATTATTTCAATTTCATTTTGTGGTGCAGTAAGAACCACCCCATCCACTAACCATTGGAAGGATAAATTATGAAGGGATGCATATGGAGTAAAAACAAGTAGAGTTTCAGGAGCTAAAAGTCCGAGGTTTGCATACGAGGTGAATTTTTTTCTACTATGATTTTAAAGTTGTAGATTTCAAAATATAGAGAGTCACCATATTCATGAGTATGCTCTCTTCCTATGTCTAGTTGTGATTTGGAAGATTAGAAAATAAAAATATGGATACAGGCCTTTATATCAACTTGTAATTCTACTGTCGGGGTTTTCTGAAAAATTAAATCCGTTTGCAATTCATAAGTGCATGATCTCTTGATGGGAAATGTTTATAACGTCCAGTTCTAACACATTATGGAGAAGGTGATAAGCTTACCCCCTGCAAGGTAGTGAGCTCAAAACCTTGTAATGTCTACTTTGACTTGACCATTACAATATTGTGTTATAAATTGCCACAAGTTGTTTAAAAACCATATTTAAGATCTAAGAGATAGGTATAGAATATTTTTTGTGGGGTGAACTCATAAATTCACCACAGACACACTCACCAAGAATATCATATACCTAGATCAGATTTAGGGAGAACATTGTAATTTTTTAATTTTGACTATCATATTCTATGGGGGAATCGATTTCAATATATCTTTTCATACCTGTCAAAATGCACTAAGGTACCTTGACACTCATTTTCATTAATGGTTAGTTTTCTCACATTGGTTAACGGCATACGTCAATGGCCAGTAATCCATGATTTCTTCCCATGCTCGAATTTAACAAAATCATTCACATGGATAGAATTGTACCAAAGGTTCGGATATGAATGAAGACTGCATGGTTTCATATCACTAACACCAACTTGCAACAATGTTCCACTAAATCAAGATCCACATATAGAGTTCAACACCAATAGAGTAGTTCTAGCAATAAGAAGATTTGGGTGAATCCATGAATGTGGTTCACCATTTTGGGCAGATCGAATGGGAAAAGTTTGTAGTTCTAGCAATAATTATTTTCTAGTTCACTAAATAATGGAAGAATTATTTTGTATTGTTCATGACCATTTTTTTGTGCATAATTTTCTCATAATGATTGTACTTGTTTGAATAATTTCTATGTTTGTAAAAACTATAGCGGCCTAGGCTATGATCCCAAATCTAGTAAGAATGAATTTCAAATAATCATGTGCATGCCCAAAATTCAGGAATTTTATTCTCTTGCAAAGGATAGACCACATGCCTTCATGAGAAATCCATGTATCCCTCTTTGACCACTAGTCCCAATATTTTTTAATAACAATCATAAAGCTATGGTCAAGGGACTTAAAGGATTGAAATAAAATAATATTCTTTCATTGTATTTTCCTTATAAATAATAAGGTTGACAAAGTAATGTTAGGTAATCTGAGCTTGTTCTAAGAGGACCTATAGTCATCCATTGCCAATTTCCAATGAGCATTTCCGTAAGTTTTATTTGTCTAGCCATTTTTATAATTTTTACATTTTAGAAATGTCCATATTTTAAAAAAGGTGTTTTTATTGTTGAATTGTAGTTTGTATTCCACAAAGATGGTGGAAAAATCTAATCCAAACACATGTAGTCTAGTCCAGCAAAATGCATTTGTAGTGGCTTATATCATTCAGAGACATCATCTAATGATGTTAGGCCACCTGATGTTGGGAATTTTTCCAAGCTATCCATTATGGTTCCAGGCCCATTTATCTTCATTGATGCTCACATTGTGGACATACTTTTCATGGCCTAAGAGGGGATCCTATTTAGGACAATTTGGCAAGTTGGTTATGGTTATGATTAATAATATATGATTATATGATATTAATATTCATTTTTTAATTTTTTATATTATATTATTAATATTAAATATTATTTTTTTAAAATAAATTAAGTAAAAATTAATAAATAATATATGATTATATATATTATTAATGTTCATTTTTTAATTTTTTATATTATAATATTAATATTAATATATGATTTTTTGTCAATCTTCTTGGCATTCTCGGAGGATTGAAAAAAAATTGGCACCATTTCTACTTGTAAAAACACATTTTAAAATAAAACTGGTAGCATTTATGCGGTGAAATGCTACCAGTTGATATATAAACAAATTTACATACCAAATAATTTTTAAACAAATAAATTTAAAATCCTAAACCTATTTCAAATTTCAAATAGTTTTGGTTTTTGTTTTCAAATGGTTTTTTGTTTTAGGTTCAAATGGTTTTTTTTCAATCCTCTTGGCGTTCTCGGAGGATTGAAAAAAAATGGGTAGCATTTCTGCTTGTAAAAACACATTTTAAAATAAAACCGGTAGCATTTATGTGGTGAAATGCTATCGGTTGATATATAAACAAAAATAAATCAAATAATTTAAACAAATAACTACAAAATATTTAAAACCCTAAATCTATTTCAAATTTCAAATGGTTTCGGTTTTTGTTTTGGTTTGAAATGGGTTTTTGTTTTAGTTAAATCAAATGGTTTTTTTTTCAATTAGTTTGGTTTCAACGGTGGTTTTCGGTTTCAATCTTGGTTTAGTTTCAATGCCTACATCCTAACCATTTATAGAAAACCAAATTAAAACTAGATTTGATCAAAAGCACAAATTTATACGACGAATTCTACCCACCTAGTGGAATAGATGACATGATGGCGTCCGTGTGGGGAGGTGACGTTGCTGTGGGGAGGTGGCGTCGGGCGTGTGCTCGGTCGAGGTCCCCGGTCGCTGCTGTGTTCGTCTCTATCAAGCCACTGCACAAAGTCGGGCCGGCTAGGCCCTGTTTTGTTTTTTTCCCTGTCGCATACCCTCGATCGAGGGTCTAACCAAACCCTCGATCAAGGGTTTGCTCGATCGAGGGTTTGGTTAGACCCTCAATCGAGGGTTTGGTTAGACCCTCAATCGAGGGTTTAAAAAACCCTTGATCGAGGTATGTTAGAGCCCTCGATCGAGGTATTTTTAAACCCTCGATTGAGCATTTAAAACCTCGATTGAGGGCTTTAAAATACCTCGATCGAGGGTCTGAAAAATGAATTTTCCCCATGCGATCCGCCAAAAATGGTGAACCACATTCGTGGATTCACCCATGCACAACTCCCAAATCAAATAGGAGAGAAAATCTATAATGTGCAAGTCACCTAAATGTAATGCACAAGGCAAACTAGTTCCCAAGGTCATTGTTTGGTTTGAAGGCACTAGACGACAAATATGTTCAGCATAAATGCATCTGAATGGAAAATCATTGTAATTTTGAATATTTTATTGGAAATATGTTTTCATCCTCCAATTTGGGATGAGGACAAAATTTTGTAAAGTAGGGAGATTGAGATTCAAGTAGGAAGGCCAAAAGCCAAGTATGTAAAATACTAAGAGTCATTGTAAAACTTATAAAAGGAATCTTTGCATTCTTGCAAAATGTCATCTTTTTGGAATTGAGTGCTCCCATGAAGATGGGTAACACATTTTGGAAGCGTAGGGTGTGGGTATGTTGAACCTAGAGCTTGATCGAGATTTTATTAAGCGCTCGATTGAGATTTCCCATGCTCGATCGAGGGATTAAATAAGCGCTTGATCGAGCTATTTTAAAAGTCTCAATTGAGGGTTAATAAAACTCTCAATCAAGCTAATTAGTTCGATCAAGATTTTTATTAACCCTTGATCAAGAGTCGATAGCTCGATCGAGGGTTTGCATTTCGAAGGCTTGATCGAGGGTTTAAAAATGCTTGAGTGAGAACTTGCAATCGTTATAAGTATAAAAAGGAAACAGACCACATATAATTCCATCGTCTTTATTGCATAGAAACACAGCCAGGGACTGCTATGGATGGTTCTTTATATTCATTTGTATTAAATATGGGTTGCAAGAATTGGGGTTATAGATGTGATCAATCACATCTATAACCCCAATTACTCCATAATTAATATTTGCACATAAAATCTATAGGAAGTTGCGGTAGCAATGTTTTTATTTGATTACTGTTCAAGGTGTTTATTATTACTCACAAATGTTTTCTTAGTGAAATTATATTTTATTAAATTTGATAATTCTATAATTTTATATTCGATTTTAACTATATTTGAAGAGGATCTATGATAAAAACATATGTTTGACATGAGCTCATAAAAACTTTGATTAAAAAATTTTAGGTGCCCTTATTCGTGTGCACACACAAATAGGAGAACCCTAATTGTTTTTTAATTAATTTTTTTAAAAGCTTGATCAAGCTACCCTTGAAATCTCGATCGAGATAATAGATCAATCGAGCTTTCATTTAACCACACGCAAACCATCGATCGAGATATTTAAAAACGTGTGCAAAATCTTGATTGAGGGTTCTATAAACCTTGATTGATCTTATAACTCAATCGAGGGATTAAAAAATAGGCTTTTAGCCCCCATTTCTGCAAAGTTGATTTTACTGACATCTCTAGCAGACCTAAACCCTACCCTGGGATGCACCTTATGTGGAGGACTTCATACCAATGTATTCGTCAATGAATCATCTATCCATTGGAATATAATTTACAAGTTTTGGATTTCATATGATATTTATTTTTTATTTTCTTTTCAAACTTACACTTAAAAACCATGTCCACAACTTCGAGTAAATGCAAAGAAAAATCAACAACAAAAAAATTACACAACTAAAAAATTTCAAAATATATATACGCCCCACATCAACCCATTCTCTTCAAAAGGGTATTTTTTGTTTTTCAATTTTTGTAACTAATAAAAAAAAGTTTATGTGTGCAAACATGTACAAAATGCAATTAAAATATGAAATGGTCAGCTTCAAAACTTAATAAAAAATATAATTTTCTAAAAATAAATTTAAAAAAAATGTGCACCCTAGTGCATTTTCTGTAGATTATGTTCGTGTGTGTGTGTGTGTGTGTATATATATATACTGCATTTTTCACTAAATTATTTTATGTGCACACAAGCCACTTGTTAACTTTTTATGAAATTTACAAGAACAAACATATCATTAAATCCAATTTTGATAAATTCAATTATATTATTATTTAAAAAAAAATATAGGTGGAAAGACAACATAATTCCCTACAATTTTTGTTTTCGTTACATGTCGGAATTCACAAATGATATATGAGTTTTGAGGGATTCAATTTAATAAATGAGTAAAAAATCAAATTTTCACCATCACTTTTGGCCAAAAAGTATTGCCCATCTTCATGGACTCGCCCCATTATAAGCTATCTTCATATGTTGAATAAAGACAAATTTTCCTTTTGATCTTATACTCTTGCAAGTTGTAGATGGTGTAGACTATTCTCTCCATTCATTGTTTCCTTGAAGCTTGTAGGGAAGGATGTTACAATCTATAAACTTAGTATGCTTGAAATGTCCTTAGTTATCCATTGCTAATAAGTTGATATGAAGTAGGTATCTCTCAATGACTTGTAGGCTATCATTGGTTTCTTAGCACTGCCCCAGGGTTTGTGTAGGCTATCATTGGTAGAATATTACCTATGCTCTTTGTACTTCTCACTTTTTTTCATATCAATCGGTTCTTGAAATGCTCCTAGATATGATATATTAGAATATATTACTTTAGATTTGTTGCTAGAATAGTTGCATCTTGTATCGCATTGTTAGTTTTATTTCATTTATAATCATAAACCCAAATTATGGTAGTTGAACCATAACTAGAGGGTTTTCCATTTTTATCATAGGAAAGTCTAATTGGACCCTTTTGTCAAGTGAACTTGTGAAGTTGTGTAATACCCCTATTTTGACCCTTAGATTTTATTGCCTTAAATGTAAATATTGTATAAGTGCAAGGTGTGTTTTCCCTAGTGTGGAGATCAAGGCCAAGGCCCCACTAGTGGATGACTATTTTTAATTGCATAGGAAAGTATTTAATATGTTGATAATCTAGGTGTTGTTAAGCCATGAGATAATTGTGAATGATGTAATTATTAATTATTGCAATAAAATACCAAGAAAACTGGCTAAGGAAGCAACCAATGAAAAGGGTCCATGTGTATCCACTAGGGAGAGGTGAGGGGGTTATGGGATTGGAACCCATCCTGCCACATGTCCAATTGTGAACCCATTTGACTCCCCATGATGACATTAATGCCACTGTAAGAAGGTGGTTGAGAAAACCAGTCCATGAATCCGATGGGTATGGAGCGGCCCTGCAATCCGTATGGCAAGGTATGGCTCTGTGTTTTAATTGTTCCTTAAGCCACTCTACACCTGGGAATTTGATCATCCTATTCCCGATCCCATTGTTGACCAACAACCGAAGTCATACACGCATTGCAGAGCCCAGCCATGAGGAAAGTAAGAGAAAATCATGATTCTGTGTGTGCAAATTTGTACAACCGAGAATGCACAAAGAAACCATGTGTAGGAGGTGAACCGGTTGGGATAACCATGGATCAGACCGTGGGGGTGAATTATAGAGCCTGAACAATTTAGTGAAGTCGTGAGAACACCTAAATCCGTTTGCAGAAGAACTGAGTTGCGGGACTGAGTTTTAGCTGCATCCCTAAGAAGCTTCCAGCTTGAATAATAGAGCAGAAGGTCAGACCTAGGGTTGGATCTGCTTGATAAACCCAGTGAAGGATGAGAGTCTCAAGAAAACAACAGTTGGACCTTTCTATGCCCACCCTAAATAGCATTGGAGGGAAGGGGCCTTGAGGGACTTTGCAACAGAGAAGAGGGCCTTCCTTGTGTTGGGTGAGGTAGGTAATGTGGGTGCCATGTTTGCTGAGTGATCTGAGATGCCTGTAGATCTGTGGATGAGCTCACTGGCTTAGCAACATCCCTCTTTGTTCCCTTGTGTGCTTGATAAACATAACTGTAGGTTGGCTTAGCATTGGGATGAGGCCTTGACTGTGAGAGAGAGCCTAGTTAGCCCTCATTAGTAGATACACAACCCAGCTCGAGGGTAGTCTCTCAGCTGAAACAGTACAGGCTGGACAGAGACCTAAGGTTGGGTGGAAAGTTTCCCTCACTTAGCCAGTTGCTTGGGAAGCTTCGTTCCAAAGATAAGTGTTTTTGTGGTGTAAAATGATGTTATTTTCCTATGTTAGTTATGCTATGTTTGTTATGTTCAAGTGATTGAATGAATGAATGCATGGAATTGATAAATGAGAATACCATTTATAAGTCTGTGTGTGAGGCTGAATGAATGTATGAATGCTTCTTCATGTGCATGAGTGTAATGCATGGATAACCCTGCAGGTTGTTGGTCTGTTGACTAGTTCTAGTTCATTCTATATGTTTATTGATACATTGCATTCACCCTTGAGAAGGGTTGCTTGACTTCATCTAGATTGGAGAAGGGAAGTAGAGAGCCCCTGTTGTACTTCAAGACCCCTCTCTCGGTCAGAGGAAGGGAGAAACCAAGGCAGAGGGCAGACAAAGTTCCTTGCAGAAGTGTGAAGGAACATAGAGGAGGTTATGGAAAGAGTTTCAGTTGGAAATATGACAGGTTTATAGTGCTCAGATGTGGTGGGGAATCACACCATTGGATAGATCTATCTAAGATATTTCCAACGGTACTGGCCTTGTCCAATTTGGCCAAAGGATGAAGGAGTTATGAGCTTGGAATGTTGGCTGTAACAGGGCATGGCCAGCTCCCGACTTTTCGCATCCACATTGAGGAATGTGGAAGTTGGGAGCACATTTCAGCAGTGCCGGACACTTTGGCACTCCGCAGTTCCAACTTCCGCACTACGGAAATGCGGAATGCGGAGGCACATCTCAGCTGTGTCGGGAACTTTAGCGCTCCGCAGTTCTGACTTTCGCACTATGGAAATGCGGAATGCAAAGGCACATTTTTGCAGCGCCGAAGGTTTGGTGCTCCACAGTTCCGATTTCTGAACTGTGGAAATGCGGAGTTCGGAGGCGCATTTCGGTAGCGCCGAAGGCTTGGCGTTCTGCAGTTCCAACTTCCACACTGCATAAATGCAGAGTGCGGAGGCGCATTTCGACCGCATTGAAGTTTCTAGCGCTCCGCAGTTCCGATTTCTGACTGCGGAATGCGGAGGCACATTTTTGCAGTGCTGAAGGATTGGGCACTTTGCAGTTTTGCATTAGAAATCGGATTGTAATTTGTTCGATGTCGGGTAAATGGGTGCTCCGACTTTCTGAGTTTCGCATCACGGATTGCGGAATTGCGGAAGTCGAAGGGGTGGTTTTCAGCGTTGTGTAATTTGGGAATCCGAGTTCGAATCCCAACTGTGGATTGCAGAAAGGAGACTGCGGGTTGCGGATCGACGACCATTGCGGCTGTTTGTGGAAATTGAAGAATTATTTGAAAAAAAAATGTAACAAAGGGGTCTTCCATCACCCCTGAAGGCCATGGAGGGTTTGGGGGATGTGACAAGTTGACAAGGAACATTTCCCACATCAAAAGGGTGTAATCTTCATTTTCGATCACGACCAACCTTATTGTTGGTACCAGAATCTGCCCCATCAAAATTTTTAGATTCTAGAAATGCGCGTGCAAAAAGGAACCTCGATTTTCACTGCTAAAATGTCCACTTGCATTTTGTCCAAAGCCTTTAATATTTTGTGCTAACTTGTCCATTTCCTTGTCACCAAAACTTGATCTAGTGAGCCTTTGTTGCTACAAAATAATATTTTTCCACCCACCTATATGTTTATTTTTCCTTAAAAACTTTGATATTTAAATTTGTATAATTATTATTATTTTTATAAAGGGATCTTTTCACCTTTTATTTAAATAATAATTTTTATAAAAAATTATTTTAAAAAAGGGGTTTTAAAACAAATGAAAAACTTTTTTTGTTTTATCCTTACCTTTACCTTTACCTTTATCCATAAAGCTCTCATGAGTACGTGGATTCAAAAAGAGAAAGTTGTTTATGTGGAAATATTATGAAACATAATCCTTTAGTCTCATTTCATCCCAGCTGTCTCATTCATTAGTCATCCAACACCAAAGCTTAATCATAGTTTTTGACAACCATCGTTCCAACTCAAGTCCAAGGGTGAAGTCACAAAGAAGGCTTGCATATCACCAGTTAGCAGAGTTACAGAGGATTACTATTTTTAGAATTCCTAGATTTGAAGGATCAGATAACACCATGAATCTCCAAGATCCTGATGAGAATTTTTATACATTCAAATCACAGAGTGAAATCCAATCTTCAAGAGAGAAATATAAAGAAGCAGGGGAAGGTGCTACCAATTCAAAGTATTATGTTTTCTTTGTTTTAGTCATTTTCTTTTGGCTCAGATGGAGAGGATATGGAAGTGAATTTCTGAAAACCAAAGGGGGTTTTTGTCAATCACGAACCCATTCACAAAAACCTCCCTCATTTTTGAAACAGGTGTCATGGTTTGAAAGATTCAAATGGATCTTCATAGCTTATTTTTCAATAATTAAAACATTAAATGATTTCCTGTTTTAGTCACAAACTTTGGGCACGATTCCCGAGAAGATAGAGAAACAAAAATGGAAACTGAAAGAGGTTTTTATTAAGAACAAACTCATATACAAAACCTGTTTCACTTTTTACACATGTGTTATTATATGGGATATATGCATCGGGTTTGGATCCCTATCTTTCCATATTTCTCGAAATTCGGTTTCCTAAAATCTGTTAAATCAATTGGTTAATGAGTCACCTCATCTTTTCAAATTTGGATGAGATATCCTCAGCAAGCTAAAAGATGGATCAAGAAGTTACTAGATCCATTATTTTTGGATCTTGATAAGAATTTAATGTATTTATATAAACTATGAAGGAAGAGGTGCAGGAAGGGGGGACAGTGGCTTGAGATAGCAATGTTGTTGAGACTTTGGTGAATTTCTGGTGTTTGGAGTATATTTGTGTGTACATTTGTGATCAGTTATAGTGAATAATACAACATGCTTGGAGATTCCTGAGGGTATATTGTAATCTTTGTCTCTTTATTATGTTAATATTCATCCATTTTCTTCTATGACCATATGAATAATGGTGTATTGAGTGTCAACACTATGAAATGAGTAATATTATACATTGAGGAGCTCTTGTCTACTTTGCTTCATCTTCTATGAAGATTTTTCGCTTAATTGCTTAATCTTCTATGAAGAATTATTGCAAGTTTCTTCATCTTCAATGATAATAATATAATTTGTGTTCATTCAGTCATATATGTTGCAGCTAGAATAGAGAATCTGGTAGTTGTATTCTGATATAGGCTTGAAAGTGATCTACATACAGTCCTTTTAAAGCCTTTTCTTATTCTTATGTCATCCATCATATCTTACCTTTAAAATTGATTTGCAATGAGCTTGATTTCCTTTGACTTGTGCTTCTTGTTCCTTGATTGATCCTAGTTATTATGAGCTATTGAGCTCTTTCACCTAAAATCCCATTAGCCTCAACCCAACCAAATCAAATCACATTCAAACTTTTAGATTCAAGATGTCTTAAACATGCTCCTTTTGGAGTCAGGTGTATCTTTAAGCACTAACATTTTTTGGTGCCATTGTCGGGGAACAGAGGAACGAAGCCATCTTCCCCGGGGTTTTGATAGTGAGTGGATCCTCTTCTTTTTGGTGAACAAGAAGTGGACACTTCTTTGACTGCAGATTTTTTCACTAGGAGACTCCATGTTTAAAGAATCTAGAGGCGACATCACAATTCCATAATGTCAAAGGATTTTTCTGCTATTTTGGCATAGAGGTTTGCTCCATTCAATTTCTCAGTTGTTCTAAGCTTTCCAAATGCAGTACCTATTATGGAGGTTTGGGGAGATATTCTTCCCAGATTCAATAAAAGGAAGGAGAAAGATCCTGCACAACATCTCAGTCAGTTTCATGAAGTTATGTATGAGCTGGGAAATCATCATGAGGATGTCTTAATGAAAATTTTCATGTATTCACTTGAAGGAGATGCTCGAGAGTGGTATCGATCTCTGCTAGTTGCTAGCATTTCCTCACTAAGAGAATTCCATGCATGTTTCCGGAAACATTGTAAGTACATTTTTTTTAGTTGAACTTCTTTTGAAAGATTGTTGCAAGCAGGCTTATTTCCATAATAGAACTTCTTTATGTGATACAACAAGTTATGATCTAATGAATGTAACCAAAGATGTCAAACACGTCATGAGGAAGTTGTGATTCCAGAATTAGCTGAAGATAAAGAGGAAACATTTTCAATTTCTGTTGTTAGTAAAAACAATGACGAATAATCTTCGTTAATCTATAACTTTTGGAGATCAACCTCCATTCCATCCACAAATGTGCAGAGTATAACACGATAGGTGTTATTCTAACACCTATGGGCGTAGTAAAGTTGGATACATATAAACCCACTCTCATTTGTCTTTTGGCTATGATTGACCTTATATTGTGTTGGGTATTTATAAATCCACTCTAATTTGTATTTAAGCTACTACCATTATCATTGCATTGAGTTGAATATCCATAAACCCACTTTGAGCTTAATTTGTATTTCAACCATGGCAAACCCTATATTGTGTTGAATATTTATGAACTCACCTCATTTCTATTTCAACCATGATCATCATTATATTGAGTTGGGTATCTAAAAACCACTCTTGTTTGTATTCCCCATTTTCTCTATGGAACCTTATGCTTAATGTAAGGGAAGACGTTAGAAAATAATGTATGCTTCACTTTAAGGGAAGAAGTTAGAAAATAATGTATGCTTCACTTTTAACCACATGATAGACCTTAAGTAATTATTATTATTATTAGGTTTGACTAAGGCCAATCCAGTGAATATTATTAGTTGTTTGGGTCTATAATTGCTCTTAGGAAAACACCCTCCTACTTGAAATGGGGATAAATATATTTCACATCATGTAGTCTTTCTTACCTTTTTCATAAAAGTTATTTAGTCTACAAGTACCATAAATTATTGCACAATTGCACTCTCTTGTGATTAGGTTCTCTTTTAAGTGGTTCTTTCCTGTAACACACTTTTCGGGGATATTTTTTCCCTCTAGCCTTGCACTTATTTTTTTAGCCTTGGACTTATTTTTTTTCTATTGTAAACTTTGGATTTGTTGATTGATTTTATTCATTCTTCTTCTTTTTTTGGAAAAATTGTTAAAAATAACTATTAAAATAAAATTTTAATTAAAATGTAAAAACAAAAATCATTAAAACTAATCACTAGAATCAAATTTTAATAAAATATATATATATATATATAAAAATAGATGAAATTTATTTTCACGCAACGTAAATAATCAATGCATCATAAATATATAATATAAAGATCGATAATTGGTAGTTAGATTGGAAATTAATTACCTACCGAGATACGAGATCAAAATCATAGTTGGTTTAATTGACTGCACCAAGTGGGAACGAGGATGGGATCAAGACATATATTCAATAATTTGCAACTTTGCTCTTAGACTGTCTGCTTGTCTTAAAAGTTATGGCACCGGTTTTTAAGTTTTTTTTCTAATTCCTTATTATTGGTTATATGAAAACAAAATATGAATATTATTTAGTTTGTTGTGAGCATTGAATGCTGTTACAGTTGAGTTGTTTATCATTGGATTTGAAGTTACTTGAGATTTAACAACAAGCAATGTAATAACTACAGTATTAAATATTGGGCAGTAGACTAGATAATATTTGCTGATGGACAAAGGCAAGGAAGAATTCAAAGAATATAACATATATTTTGTAAATATGTAAAAATAAAGCCTTACCTTTCCACTAAAACGGAAAAGTGTTACTGTTAGACATACTAAACATGTGTGCACTGTGTATTAGAGATTTGTTGAGAGAAACAATGGTGTATTTCCTATGAGAACATAGGATGCTCTTTTCATATAGCATCTTATAGTAACAATGGTGTTTGTTACTTATGTGTGTGGATTAGAGATTTGTGGAGAGAGTCAATGATGTATTCAGTATTTCCTAGGATACTATAAGATGTTCTTATCATATACTGTGTTACATTAGCATGGGTTTGTATTAATACAGTTAAACAAGCTTGCGCTCTACCTTATTATAGGCCTTATTACTAGACAATGGTCCAATAGATTGATAGGCAATGCAACTTATTAAATCAAATATTTGAATTGAAATAGATGTTGAAAATAGGCGCCGTCCACCTCCATTGCTATTTATAACCATTAATCAAATAAGTATTGTAGTACTGAGGACTCGAGGAGTGAAACATTGGTATGGTTGTTCTTCTATTTATGCTGGAAGGCAGCTTTTGAAGAGGGGCTAAATGAAGGACACTTGATGGCTATTAATGTGGAAGCTAAAGTGCCCGGGTAAAGCTAAATTACTCTTCTGGGCTATATTGGAAAATAAGGCACCAACCTGGGACATTCTGAAGAAACGATTCATCCAGGGCCCGGGGTTCTGTCCACTTTGTAGGGATGCGGAAGAGACCACTTCTCATATATTTGTTCACTGTCGGTTTACACAAGCTGTTTGGGCTGATATATGCAAATATCTGGATCTCAATGTGAGGTGGTGGGGAGAGAGTGTTCTTGACGCGTTTCAACTGTGGTGGTCATATCATAAGAACTCATCCATTTGGGCTGTCCCATGTATCTTCGCCTGGGGCATTTGGATCACCCGAAATAAGATCATTTTTCAGGACTGTAGGGTCCCGATGGAGCATGTAGTGGCACATGCTGTGGCTGCTATACTACACTACAAGGCTACTATCAAAGCGAATAGAATACGACCTGTGATCGCGGAATTAATAGATAAATTCATGCCGTGGGCATATTTCGATGGTGCATCAATTGACAATCAATTGGTGTGTGGTGGAGGGGGCGTCCTTCACAAATCTGAGTCCCATTCTTTTCATATCGTGGCTGGTTTGGGGAGTGGTTCAAATAACTATGCTGAACTTATGTCACTTAGACTGCTGATGCTTTTTGCACTTGAACAAGGTTGTCTATCTCTACAGATTTTTGGAGACTCACTGATAGTTATTGATTGGGCCAAGGAGCTTACAAATTGTAATGTGATGGTACTCTTACCTATCCTGGACGAGGTATTACGGTTAAAGCAGACATTTAATCTTATTACATTTACACATGTCTACAGGGAGAGAAATGGGATGGCCGACCTACTTTCCAAAGAAGTGACGCAGCAACATTTGACATTCGGCACATGGAGGATCACTATACATTCCACTGAAGGCATCTACAGTTATTACCACAGGCCTTTCCATGGGGACATTGAGGACCGGATGGAGCATTAGAAAAACTTCTGTTTTGACCTGTCTCTACATTACAACTGTTCTGTTTTTTGGTTTTATATACACGGGCTGTATGGACAGAATATATTTTCTGCTGATTGGATCACTTTCTTCATTTTTTGAGACAGTATTTGATATATGTAATCGGATATATCAGGGCTGTTTGGACAGCCATTTACATTGATTTGATTTTGTATGGGACACTAGACAGTCATATGGCAGTCATATGTGACAGTCATATGTAGTCGGATATATGAGGGCTGTTTGGACAGTCATATGGGATAGTATATATTGTGACAATGTAGGGATCTCTATGATTCTATTACATGTGCAGAATGTAATTTTGTTCAACTTTTTGAAATAAAATTACGACTTTTTCCAAGGAAAAAAAAAACAACTGAAAAACTGGATGGTCCAATAGATTAATAGGCAATGCAACTTATTAAATCAATTATTTGAATTGAAATAGATGTTGAAAATGGACACCATCTACTTCCATTTCTATTTATGACCATAAATCAAATAAGTATTGCAGTAATGAGGAGTGAAACATTGGTATGGTTGTTCTTCTATTTATGCTGGAAGGAAGCTTTTGAAGAGAGGGTAAATGAAGGATACTTGATGGCTATTCATGTAACTACTGAAAAAATTGCCAGTGTATTAGAGTGTGAAGCATTCATAAATGTATAAGAGGGTAAACTTTAAAGGATGTCCACAACATTCTGAAAATCAATGATTCAATTAACTTTTTAAACCTCAAGTTAAATGTCCCTTGCTACTGGAAGTGGATTGGCTAACTTCATGGAGAAGTTTGATTTCTCTTTCTGTTAGTGTTGCTGGAATACATCGTAGTTTTGCATTCATATATTTGCCAATTTTATATCCAATAACTGCAGTTGTGGTGATAGTGCAGTAATTTTCTCTGAAATCATAAAAATATTCAGAAGGAAAATCTCAAAACCATAACAACTTTTGCTTAACCAGGACATCAAGCTTAGATTACTCTACAGGAAAGTCCCCATGTTTAGACCTCATCACTTGAAATGATACAAGAGTGAAAAAGATAACATGGCCTGGGCATTTTTTCACTTCCTTGCTCAGAACAAAAAGACTAATATGTCTAAAAGTTTAATAACCAACCACAATTTAAATTGTTAAACACTTTGAACAACTGGAAGAGGACCCAGAATTTGGAACTTTCTTTACAAAAATGCCTTCAATGTTGATGAAGATATAACAAAGCCAGAAAATATTTCAAAATAATTTCTTATGTTTAGGAGAATTTTAAACTAAGCATGTATTTCAGTCCCAATGACATTTATATGAACTTCAAATATGAATTTTGAGTGGCCAAATAAACATTATAATATTCAATATCAAGTCAAATTTTGAAGAATACAATTGGAGAAAAAACAGGAAGCCAATAATAAATGAGCTACGTCCATAAAAGTTTCCTTAACAACCATTGGAACTAAAAGCAATGAGAAGGCTTATTTCAGACTGTTTTGATGCTATGATACATGAGATTGCAGCAATTTCACAGATCATCTTGTGGAGTGGGTTTGACTTACAAATAAAATATGGTTTCTTATTCATCGAACCCACTAGCAAGAAGGCCACGAGATCTTGCCTGAGACCCTGAACTGGTTGTTCCAAAACGCCCCCTAGCTGCCGGTATTATTCTTGATGGGGATAGGATTTCAGCAAAGGAGGCATTGTATGACTCTGTTCCAAGACAACTTTGCAGCCAGCCTTTGCCTCCTGAGAACCCATCAGTCAAAATCCATGTGTTGTTGAATCCAAGGCCAGTAAGAGCTCTTGCCACAATCTTTGCCACATCTCCATAGCTGTTAAGTTCCCAACTATTAGTGGGGTAAGAATTTTATGTTCTTATCTTAACCCTATTTATTCTGATATAGGAAACCAATTTAAGGGTCTAACATAAATTTTGAAATATAAAACTAGCCTTTTAGTACAGAAATTTGTAAATGAAAAGGTGATAATGCAAAGGCAGTGAAAAAATAAGTAAACACTAAAAATCTAAGTGTAGAGGATAATGAGAAGAAGGCAAGAGAAGGAGAAAGGCACTCACGAATCCATTATGACAACTCTTGAGCTCTTGTTAAGCCTCTTTAAGTATGAAATTTTCAAAGCTGCCACTTCTGCTTCAACTTTTTTAGAGTTTCTCAACAGACTTCTCAATTTATTGGGAAACTCCTCAACTCTAGAATGAAGCAATCAAGCAAGAACAGATTATTTTCTTGTCACATGGATATCTTAAAATTGAGCTTGTATTTTTTTGTTGTAGCCAATTATTTGATCATCAAAACCACAGTTTGCCACAAGAAACTGGAAAGGAAACTGAAGCAAATTCCAATGATTTTTGCTGATTCACTTGAAAGGAAAAGTTTTCATTGAGTGTTCTTAGTATCTTACGCTATGGATAAAAGCTTGTTTTTAGCACTCCTTGGCAAACTAGGTATGCCAGCCTTGGATTTCTCTTTCTCTGTCCGAATGTCAATCATCACATAATCTTGTTTAGTCAGCAGCTGAAGGGCTTGAGCAGGGGTGAGGTCACCTGAACAATAAATCAGATATGAGTTTAATATCTTGGAATCACTACGACTTAAAATTTTATACTCGATACAAGATCTATTTAACCTATTTTATGCCCTGTCACTGCTCGGAATAAGTGGAACACATCATATACACCATGACAGAAAGGATGCTATGTTTATTTCATGGTTTGTCCGAGATCAAAAGAAAGTGAAAATTGTTTTTATTTTTTTTTATGATTCATATTTAATCCTGATATGGATTTCAATGCAGTGGGAAGCTACATTTTTATGAAGTATGATCATACCTTTATATCCTCTCACAGAAAACGCAATGGTGGAGAAAATGGAAGGAACAAGCAGATAAAACAAGATTAATGCCCCACCACCTCCTGCAAGGACAATAGGATCTGATGATAGAAGTGATTCTATGGTAGCTGAGGCTATAGGCTTCGTCCCTTCTATTGCCTTTGTAGTTTGTTCAGCTGCCTCCCCTGCTACAACTGCGGCAGTCTGTAGGAGCAATCAGTGTACCAGACGAACACATCAAATTTTAAAAAAAGAAAGTACTATAAAACGTAAGGCCAAACATTGTTACGGAATGAATGTTCAAGCTAGTAAAATGCCCTTTACTCCACACATAGGAGAGGGGTTTTATAGGTGATAGTTAATCCATTGGTTAAATATAGGATGTCTTTCCCAGCCTGGGCTTGAAAGTTTAGTACCTGTAATAGTACTCTCTGAGTGAATAGAAGGGTCTGTGATACACTGCATCTCATATTCAGCTTTTGAACTGGAATTGTTTCTAAAGCGTATTTACTTAACAACCAAAACACTGTCTATGCTGACATGGGTGCAAATTGGCCTAGGATTTGATGAAGCAGCGGCTGTTATTTATATCTGGCAGTCATCATATCTGCTTAATTTCCCAAAGTACGCTGTTTCCTTAATCATGAATCGGACAGGTCATTATCCTTCCATTCAATGAGAAAAACAGCGCAGAAAGGAAGAAACTTATCACAAGCTAAGGGTGGCAACTCAGGTACAGAGAGGATTTGAAGAAGAAGCAAGGTGCAGTGAATAGAGGTAGATTGGGTTTGGGCAAAGAAAAGGAGAAGAAGGAGCCGAGAGAAAGAATCTACTTGCAACGGATGCAGGCCAAATTTGAAGTGCTGATTATAGAGATGCTGCTGAGTAATTTGGATGATCATTTAGATCCCTTTCGATTCTATAGCAAAGGCGAGTTAAAGGATATTTCAAGACAGATTGCTTCCTTAAACAATCATGCAAGAAGACTGAGGACCTGCCCTAGCCCTACACAGTCCGGATCGTTGTGGATTATCCTCCCAAATAGAGGGAGACTGACAAATTTTATAGACAATTAACTCTACTTAAACCTAAAACCACTATGTGTGACTTCACTGGCAGGAGCATCAGCTCTCTCCTTCCAAAATCTCAGCTATCAATAGGGTAGCGAGGAAGACTGCAAGGGGAAGGCAGCAGCAATCATGTGGCAGAAGATTTTGGAGGCTTTGAGAAGATGGAAGTTTATGTATTTGTGAAAGCTAGTTTAATAAAGTGTTTGGTCGTTGACAGTTGCAAAATGTTTATCGTGTAAATTTGATTATAGCTGGGCCTTGGTCTCAAGTTTGCAGAGTTGGATAAGAAAAATAATATCTAAATATAATTACATTTTATCATTATATTTCTCTGGTACACCCACCATATCTTCTGATATTTTCTGGTTATACTTCATCTTCATATTTTGAACCAGAATTATTTCTTGGGTTCCTTCATTACTTCTTCCCAAGCATCTCTACTGAATGTTTTTGGAAGATTGACTGACCATTAAGCTTTCGCATTTGACTTCTTGAATCCGAGGGAATAGATAAGATAGAGATTAAAAAAAAGGAAAAAACGCCATTTTATGTCATTTGCTTGCCAAAGATAAGAAAAATGCCATACCCCAATTCAAATAGACGCTTATTCCTAGCTTGTTTCCTATATCATCTGGATGTTGGTGTAGAATGTAAATGGACAATGCAAACCTCCCAAACCAAGGTGAAAATATAAACATGAAGTTAGTTTCTATAATTCAAAATAAAAAGGGAAAGGAATGTGCATCCACCCATTTGTTTAGGAAGAGATTTCCCATACTTCCATTGCCTCATGCTTCATGTTTTTGTATTTATTAAGAAGTCATTAATCTCCATCTTCATTCCCTTAATTCATCTTACATTGGCTTCCAAAAGATAAATTAAAGCTATTCACCTTAAGATTGTGAACAGGCAAATCAACTCAGGCTTCAATGCAAATAATTTCATCCATAATTCGTCATGGATTTGTAATCTTGTACTGATATTTAGTTGCACAATCCTCTTCCGGGCATACATTTCCCATGGGTTTGTGCCAATATGTGAGTGAATATGGTTCATTTAGAATTCTTCACTTTGAGCTGGCCAGGTTTGGGGTTTAAACGTTCTCTATACTTGTTACTTACGAGGCACCCAATTTTCTGACCTTGGTCTGGGAAGTCAGATTAGAAGAGTTTGGTATTAAAAAAGGAAAATGTCAAAAGAGAACTGACCTTTGCTGCTTCTACCACTTGTTTTGGATCAACACCAGCAGATTCAAGTGCTTTCTGGGCTTGCTGAGTGACATCCGATGCAACCGGGGAAGCTACTTGAACTGCAGAATCAGTAGCCTTTTGTAAGTATGGCATTGCAGCATCCATTGCAGGCTTAATGGTCTTGACAGCCTGTTCAATAAACTCCTTTGACACCCCATATGTACTTGAGGCTACTCCTTCAAGCTTTTGGTATGCGTCTTCTACCTGCAAAATGCTTAATTATATACACCAAGACTTCCCAGGCAAACTCATCCATAGTATTGTTTGATAGCTAAACTGGGCTTGTTTTCCATACCTTTGTCAATGCTGTAACGATTTCTTCCTTTGTCACAGCTTTGGCATCTCCCTCAAATGTAAAAATGGATAAAAGCATTGGTAAATAATGGGAGTTGTTTTTGGCATTATCATCCCATTTTGCACTGGCAATGACCCTCAGGCTGTGAGCATTGGATAATTGTTTACCTTGAGCTTTGTGATGGACTTGGAATGCAGGCTTAACTGAGCTAGAAAGGAAGGACTTGTCCAGAAACGCAGTTGTCCCTGACAGGCCATAAATGCCAACTGCTTTGCCAGCCATCGTTGCTCAAACCAGTTGCTGGGTTATTTACAAATCCTCATACATCCTCCTGCATGGATTTGGACACAACCCGTTAATCATAGATGATGAGGAGGGTTTTGCATTTGGATCCTGTGATATTGTAGTGATTTCACATTCAAATTGGCCAGCAAGCGTTGGCTCTATCCCCATTGTCACGGCGTGGGAAAGGACTGGAAAAATGAGTGGAAGAATTGAGCTAATGTCTAATTTGTTATCCATTGGATGGGGTCGGCGGCCCCATCTACCCTATCAACGCCATTTATTTCAAGGGAATATGGTAGGCTCGTCCATGCCAATGAATTGGATGCTTCATTATCTTTGAACAAGGGATAACACAGATGTGGAACTTACTCCAGTTAAAACGAATTGTGGAACTTACTTCAGTGAAAACGAAAATATTGAGGGATTTTTAAATGTTACAATTTTGTTTGTTTGGAAATTTATTATTATTATAGAATTTTTAATTTTATAACTTTGTTTGTAAATGTATTAGGAGTGTTTAATTTTGTTTGGGATTTTTTTTCTACATGAAATGCTTGATTCTTATTATTCATCCTAATAATTTTATTTTTTTTCCATAAGAAAATATCTCACAATACATTTTATTATAAATAGAATGTATCACATTCTTAAGAGCAATGTATAAGTATGTTTATTAAATATCTTCATAAAAAAAGTCTTATCTATTGACATAGTATTCATGCCATATTGAGTGTTTGTACATGTATAAGCTATATTCATCTTGTAAGAAAACCAAAAAAGACAAAATAGAAAGCATAGCCCATTTGGATAGGCATGCGATAATTGGCGTTCAAATCGCTCTGGTATTCCGGTGAGGCACATTTCCACCCTTTCTGGTTATTTTTTTGGAATTTCGACCATTTGGGTCATCTTAAAATGGGCCAAAACCCCTAGGGGCACAGTTCCATGGGATAGTTCCGCAGTAAATGGGGTGGAACTACGCTTCCGTCGGTTTTATAACAGGATCTAGGGAACAAATCTCCGGAAAAGTGAGACAATTTGAGTGCTAGTTATCCGAATACATATTTTCTATGATAAACATTCCATATCAAAAAAAGCATTATGTTGTTACATAGAATCATTTTCCAGTGATCATAAGATGTCGAATAAACATTCCCCATGCATACTTCATTGCAAAAAGGATTCATATACATTCATCAGTAAAAACAAATCTAAAAACTAAAAAGTTTAGTTTTTTTCCACATCATATCTATTCACACTATGTCTCCTATACTCAAAATTTATATAGTCTTCGAAAAACTGAAAAGTTTAATTTTTTCCTACATCATATTTACTCACACTATGTCTCATATACTCAAAATTTATATAGCTTTGAGAAAAAAACTTGAAACTTCAAAACATATAACATAACCTTGTGAACAAATGATATTGTTGATCAACTCTTTATAAAGTAAGGTGCCAAAAGGAATGCCTATACATTTTTTGTCTATCAGCCACATTATTCAATTCAATATAAATATGATTGAAGGATCTATCATAAAAAGACCCAATAATTTCTCTTCATTCGGTACATGAGTGCCCTTAACCTCGTACACTTGAAGCCATAGAATCTTGATACTTAGCAACCATAAACCTAATCTAGAATGACCTGAATGACTTGGAGTTTATCTCGTGTTTGGAAATTTTTTATTATGAAATTTTTAATTGTATAACTTTGTAAATTTATTAAAAGTGTTTAAGAAATAATTGTTTTCTTAATTATCTATTGGTTGTATGATAATATAGATTTTTTTTTTTTTTGCTATTTATTTAATTTATCCACAATCTAAATCTTTAAAAAAAAATGCAAAATCTAAAAATCTTTAAAAAAATATAACATTAAATTTTCTCCATCTATTCATAGGGCCCTCACACGAAGTTGAGGGACCTTTTAGGTGCAATTGTGCTTTCACGAAACACCCGAAAGTTGTAACGTTCCCAACCCCTCCATTTCCTTCAGAGGTGGTGGGAGACCCTGAGAACTATTTGTTTTCTTCTTTGTCTTCCAATTTTACACATAGCCGCAATGGTTGTTGATCCACAATCCACATTCTGCAATCTGCAATACGCATTGCGGGATTTAGAATGTGGAATTCCCAAAATAATCCTTCCGACAATTTCTCTTTCCACGTTCCGCAATCCACATTGCAGAATGCGGAAATGCAGAAGCCCAAATTCAATCCTCCGAAAAATTTCTCCTTCTGCATTCCGCAATCCGCATTGCGGAATGCAGGAATGCGGAAGTCCAATTCCAATTCCCGGATATTTTCCCCCTTCTACATTCTACATTGCAAAACTTGGATATGCGGAAGTCCAAATCCAACGTTATTTTCCAACGTCTGCAATCTGCATTGCGGATGTGGAAATGTGGAAGCACCTACTCTTCTCCTGCAAAATTTCCAGGGGCATAAATCCTTCATCCTTAAGCCAAATTGGGCAAGGTTGGTACCGTTGGAAAGCTCTTGGAGAGATCTATCCATTGGTATGATCCTCCACCCAATCTGAGAAATCTAACCCAGCCCTTTTTCTAACTGAAACTCTAGTCTATAACTTCACCTAAGTGCCTTTACTCTTTTGCAATAAGCTCTGCTCCAATTCTGCCATGTCTTCTCTTCTTCATCTGATCCACAGGGTGTCCATTCCTTTCCCAAATCCTGGCTGGAGTGGTTCTACACATTTACCATACTTAGCCCTAAATCAACCAAGGACAATTCAAAAGCATTATCAAGAGATTACAATATGCATAAGCACACTCCATGAATACAAGGGATGCGACATGACCCACACTCATAGGATGGATTACATGTACATGTTTCTCCTAGGAAGAGTGATGAAAGCATGTAGGACTTAGTCATATCCCTCGAGCATTATTACATACAAATATCAACATAAGGATGAGCATGCAAAGGTGCAAGAGCAATGCAACTAACAAACACATATGCCAACCACAATAGTCAATACTAGTTAAACAATGTATTAGCAAGGTGAACATCGTACACAATAGACTTAGCACCATGCATAGGCATACAGACCTATTCATCAATGGACCATTCCCATGAGCAAATAGGTGGATGCATGTACTTCACAACTATAATTAAAGGCAGCATCATCCACACACAATGAGTCATGCAATCAATCATTAACATGCACCATATAATGAAGCATATGGTATGGCCATTCAGTCTCATATTCAAGCTCATACATAGTCCCCAATTGATCCAATCTCATGTAACTTATCAACCAATAACTTGAACATAATAAGCATAGCATAAAACATGAAATAATGCCATTTTAACATCACAAGGGAACTTATCTTTTGCATTGAATCCTCCAAGCAAATGAACTATGGAATGAAACTTTCCAACCCAACCATAAATCTCTTCCTAGCCTTTATTATTTCAGTAATCAGAGATCACCCCCAAGCTGGGGCTATGTATCGACTAAGGAGTCCCTCTCAGGTTCACTCACAACACGGGTTCACAGTCAACTAGGGCATCCAACCAACAGATAGCTTTGTCAAGCAAATGGGAAGGTAGGTAAGGGTTTCAATATTAATGGGCTCAACTACAGAGCTATGGGAATATCCCAATGATTTCAAATAGGTTTAAGCATCCCCATCACCCCACTCTCATCCTAGGTAGGGTTCCCTTCATTGTTGCATAGCCCCTAGGGTGTCCCATCCTCTAGCACTGATCTAGGCAAGTGTGGTTGGTCTAGAATGTTGAATCAAAGTAAATAAACCTTCTCAAGCTTTAACATGCAACCTAAAACTTCTTGGTTCCTCCCCACTTAGGTTTTCTTCTCCATTTCTCTGGTCGAACAACGTTATCCCGCAGTTGGGTTCTCGGCCACTACACAAGGTTCTTCCACACATTTTTTGGAGCATCTTACGCCCTGCAATACACAACAGAACCCAGGTTCATGGATTTCTCAAGAGGGTTTTCCTTCCATGTAGGGTTTTCTAAGTGTATTCGGCTCTCTACCTCGCGGCCCTGCACATAATCCTGATTTCTCCTTTTCTCCTTCACAACCCCCATTTCTCTCTGTTGTTGTGATGCCTAATGGTTTGGATGAAGCTTATGTCCCCTCAACCACGATATGGGAATGGAGAATACAAATTCCAGGGGTGGAGTAACATGCGGGTCAAGGCAACTGACCTCCATACCCTGCCATCCGTCCCTTCGGGGTTTCCCATACTCCATAACCTCCTACACAATGTCCTTCACCCACTTCCTTACCAAAGCCATTAATGGAAGTTAGGGCAGTCTAAGGGTTCTGAGGTGACAAATGGAAACCTAGGGTTCCAACCCACACCCCCTCACCACCCTAGTGGATACATAGTTTCCCCTCATTTTGTTGCATTGCATAGCTATCCCTTGATCTTTTATTACATAGTATTATTTACATCATTTACAATTATCTCATGGCTTAACAACACATGGATTATCAACTACTTTCCTATGCAACTAAACCTAATCATCCACGAGTGGGGCCTTGGCCTTGATCTCCACACTAGGGTAAACACACCTTGCAATATTTACATAGCAACCAAAATAGCCTAAGGTCAGAATGAGGGGTATTACATCATCCCTCCCTTAGAATAACCCTGTCCTCGGTGTTCCAACACTTAGGATTACATATACAATTACACATGTCCAAAATTACAAAAATGTTGTAGGTCTGCCCCTGCATTTTGCTCTTTACTTTGAACCTTTAGAACTAAGTCCTTTGTCTTCCATCAGCTGTTCCTGCTGGATTTGATCTTCTAGCTGGTCCACAAGCCTAAAATCTTCATGGTTCTTATCTCTCTTGTTGTTTCTTGTTGGGAATTTGTGGAGGCAATGCTCTCCTCCACATTTCCAACATTTCAGTGGTTGTTTTTTCTTTATCTACTCCATTTCCTTGGAGTCTTACTTCCTGGGGAATTTCTTGGTGGGATGATTGGATGAATGACTCTTCATTGGTCCATTGTTGGTTGCTTCCAGAATATTTCTTACCTACCTTTGTAGGTAAATAGAGTCCTACAAAGCCTTGTGGTTCATCTCAATCTGTTTCCTTTGTAGCTTGAGCATTTCTCCAATATTCTCTTCAGTCTTGGCAATTGCTTTAAGAAGGTTTTCAACCAAGTCTAACAACCTTTGGTCTGCTTCCATGGTCAATATTTACAGCTTCCCACACTTGCTTGCTAGCAACACTTGCCTTGAAACCACTTCCACCTATTTGATTTTCAATTTCTCACCTAGAAATTTGTTAACACCCAAAAATTGTTCACTAGCTCATCTCCCTAGTCACATAACCCATTTGTCCACTTTTCCTACCATTTTGGCCTCCAAAACCCTCAAATGGTTACCAAAAAGGAAAAAAATCATTATTTCCTTCCTCAATTAATGAAATTCCTTAAAAAAAAGTCAAAAACCATCAAAAAAGGGTCCAAAATTCCCAAAAATAAAATAAAAAGGGAAAAAAGTCAAAAATAATTTCAAAAAGAGGGAAAACCCTAAAACCACTTACCAATCAATACTATTGGTTACCTAAAACCATGGGTCAATACTTCACCATCCAAAACCTCTATAAAAGGTGATGGAGGGCCCCCATTTGAACATCCATGATCAACTCTTCACACCCTTATGCTACCAAAATTCCTGTTGAACTTTAGCCTATCACCTTGAGCTTTTGTTTACCATTATAGTTGAGTCTTGACCACGATTGGAGCATTTGGAGAAGAGCAAGGAAACCTGGAGACTTGGTGCACTACTCACGTGCGGCTGCAAGGGATCCTACAACCTCACCTTTTGAGGTAACATCATATTGTAAACCATTTTTTACTCATTAATACAAGAAAATCATATTTTCATTCATGGGTTCCTCTTGTTTTATTACTGCAGTAGATAAATATTTAATTTTTATTTCCATTTGATGCACTCACATATTTTAGGTTAATTTGTTTATTTCTTAGTTTTTACTCATTTACATGAACTGATACTAAGGGGTCCTGAATCCTTAGTAGGTGCTCTTTAGCACGAGCTGGTGTGAAAACCCTAGCTACAGTTTCGGTGAATCCACTGACTCGATTCCCTTAGAATCTTAGGTTATTTTTAGTTTGTATTTGTCTTTTTACTTGCTTTTTACAGCTCTGGTTCACCCTTGGATCCCAATGTTTGCAGATATGACCCTTGCCTTCACTTAAATCCTCAAAATTTCCATTTTTATGACTCGACTTACACTTTCCGCAGTCATTTTTTCGCGTCGTGAATCGTAACTGTCGCCCCTACAGACGCGCCTTCGTAGTGCACTTTTTTTTTGCCTGAAACTGCGCTCCGAAGCGAGGGTTCCATCCCTGAAACTACACCCTAAAAGCGCAGGTTTCAACCCTAAAGATGCGCTCTAAAAGCGCAGGTTTCATCCCCGAAGCCACGCCCTAAAAGCGCAGGTTTCAGCTCTGAAGCCATGCCCTGAAAGCGCAGGTTTCAGCCCCAAAGCCGCACCCTGAAAGCACGCTTTCCAACCCAGAATCTACGCTTCCTGAACGCCCATATCTCCCTCTCCCGAAATTCGTTTGGGACGATTTTTTTTTTTAATTGGGTGTTTTCAAACAAGGAATCCAAATATCTAGTTGATTTTAGAAAATTTTCATATAAGTTTCTCCAATTTTTTATTTAGTGTTATTTATCATTTCAGTTCAACCTCTACCCATTGTAGTCGGCCCTCTCATACTCTGTTTTCTGCTCATAGAACTTGTGTTTACTTTTGGCATGCTATAGCACTTGATAAGCCCATGTATGCATGCATTTCTATCTCTTACATCATATTTTCAGTAGGATTATTTACTGCATACCTTTTATAGCAATAAATAGTTTTTATTTTAGGTTTTAGTTATTTTGTTGCCATGCTAGGCAATCTTGGGTACACACCACTTGTGCACACACTATGTCACCATAATTCAAGTGAGCCTTAAAATCTACTTAACTCAACCAACTTTAACCACACTTGGGGAACACAAAAGGAACTTTGTACTTAGGTAGGACATTGGGATAGGCATCCAAATAACACCCCTTTGTCACTTACACTTCAGACATAGTTGTTTTCATCTAGGGATCCAAAATCCCCTATTATTTGTTGGTATGGTTATCACCAATTTTCGAAGGGACTCTCCCTTAGGAGGGAAAGTAGCAAGGATGGTTCTGGAAGTCTGAGTAGAATACTACTCTCCAGTCTGTACTGAAGGACACCAACTTGTTGTTCTTGTCGTACATGTTGGTGCCCATACTGGGTGTACGACGACCAAAGAACTGAAGCTACCGGACACCTTTCCAGATGTACCATGAATGGGGTAGCTTAATTTCCATTCTTCTAGGGCTCTTTTACCCAGAGTCCCTCTCGGTAGAGGGATATCTTTAGCCATTTGGTTCTCCATTTCGTATCGCTTGAATGTAGATTTCATCACCCTACTAGGGATACGATTTATGTGAGCTTTCATATCTATTAGATAGGTATTTTCATGCTCCTATACCCCTATTGGATTAGTGAGTCTACCTTTTTATTTTTAGGAGTGTTGCTTGTTGGTATTCTCACCATTTTATTGTCACTCCACTTGTTGTAGCACAGTTGTTGCAGCAAGTCTTTTGAGTTTGTTGTTGGCCTGAGCGCCACATTTTTTGAGAGCTCTCCTTTTGCACACACAGTTGCACTAGGATTTTTGAGCATTTTATATCCCACAAACATTTAGCACTTTTTACACCTGTCACCATTGATTCACCGAGACACTTTCGGTGCCTATGGGGCCAGTCCCTGCAGTACGGTTCACTTGAAACCACACGTCATAGACGAACAGCTTCATCACCAGATACATGTCCCGACGAACCTTATTTTGCTTATGATTCTGAGTCATAGTTACCCACTTACATAGCTCCATCTAGGCCCATGGCTAGAAAGACTTCCAACCTCTTTTACAACGGTATTTTTGGTGGTGGATCCACCACTAGCCCAGCTAATACTTCATCCTCCATCCCCACCATACCATCTATAGGACCTACACCTAGCATTCCTATCACTACATCCATCCCTATGGTTAGTGGATTTGTTATAACTAAAGTCCCGTTGGTGACTAGTAGTACACTTGGGGGCACTAGCCCTTCCTACACGATTCCCCCACCTTTGACTGGAGGTCCCTCGATCCCCATAATGACTCATACCCTTGCTCCCCACATTGGGGTTAGTGGCCCCACCATTGCTGCTGCGACTAGCACACACGCCCCTGCGATCATGTCACATCCTTCTACCAGTTTTCCATTCATGGCTAGCCTCAACCTCCCTAATATAGCCATATTGACCAACAATCCTATCCGACATGAACCCGCATGGCCTCCCATGCCTACCAAACACCCTTCGTACATCGCCAACTTTGAAGGGAATGCGGGAGAGGACCCCCAAAACCACATCATGTCCTTCCACTTGTGGTGTTCCTCCAACTCCATAGTGGATGACTCCATCCTCCTCCGCATTTTACAATAGACCCTCACTGGCTCTGCAACTAAGTGGTACATCGAACAACCTCTTGGGACACATTCCATCTTTACATCCCTTGCTTCGACTTTCCTGTAGCTCTTTCAGTTACCAGTCTGTTACGATGCTGGTGTAGAGATCCTACTGTCTTGCAGATAGAACATGGATACCCACATCAATGACCATATTCACGAGTGGTGTAAACGTCGAAGTTTATGTAAGATCAAGTTAGACAACCACATCTTCCTAGATTGGTTCTTGAACTCTCTTATAACAGTTATTGCTAAGGATGTGGCATCTAAACGGCCCCAATCCAAAGAAGAAGCCATTCTAAAATCCCAGCAATTTGACCTCATCTATGCTTAGTCAGGCTATCTATATTCCATTTTACCTGATGCTCCCTATGACGATTCCTCTGGGTAAGATGCATCGGGGGCATCCCACACTGTCGACGACATTATTGGACACGTTGCCTCTCATAGTCAGCTTTATACTTCTATGCCTCCTGCTAGTCACCCGACTTATAATCCTACACCCAATTCTGCCATGAGTGCCCGGCCTTTCACTTTCCTCAACCCATTCTAGAGCTACACCCTCATATGTTCCTATGGATCAATCCCCTCATGTCCATGGACCTTCATGTCCGACTCATTGCTACGGTCAAACATCGCTAGAATACACTCCTCCCATTGCACCTCCTACCTATTACCATCAACCAGCTGCACTTGCACAACCTCAAGCCCCTCCAGATTACTATCCTCTGTAGGCATCACCTGCAGAGCCTCAAGCACCTCAAGCTTACTATCCACCGTAGGCAGCACCAACACCTGCTCAACCACAGAATCCTCCTAACCCCCAAGGGAAATTTTATGCCCAACAAAACCAACCTGCCCAAAGAAACCATCAAGGCCAACAAAATCGGGGAAGAGGACGCAATCGAGGGAGCAACCAACCCCCGGATCATGGCGACCAACCACCCAATCCCCCAAACAATAACGATGCCACCCTAACTAATCAAAACCCTGATTGACCACCTCTTCAAGGAAAAAACCCCAACCTACATATGAACCACCCATGTTCTATCTACGGGGTATACAACCATTATACGTACAATTGTCCCCACTTAGAGAAAGCTCGCCAACTTTGGAATGATCATACTTAACACCAAGGACATGATGCTCCGCCGACACCACCCAACCCCCCACAACCTAATTCCCAACCCATGATTTTACAGAATCCCTTACCCACGCAAGGAGTAGTGAACACATAACCGTTGGCTCCCACTCAAGGGGTTGCGGCACCACAACAACAAATCACTTATCCTGCACCTACTAGTTAACCCATTGACTCGGGTACCCATCACCTTCTCATGATGTCATCGGCTGACGTTAACATTCAAACACGCCGAAATCATTATAGTTCCAGCACCAAAACCATTCCTGACAATAAGGATGCTAATGCTCTTCCCACTGATCAGTCGTTACGCATACCCGCAACACCGTACGATGGGGCCCTCAAATCTTCCTGCTTCCCTTTGCGTCGCATAAATAACAACCCCAACGCTCGCGCTGTGTTGAAAAAAACCCAGTCGACAGGGGTTCCTCACTCTGTCAACATCCAATCCACTGCGATCTCCCTGAGCACTGGCCCAGATGGGTTTTACCCTGTCCAACAACATCTGTGGAGCAGATGAAGTCTCACCCGAGGTGTTCAAGGGAGAGCTAACGGAACCATGTTTCCACCGAATGAGGAAGGACCCTTGTGCATCCACTTATCAACTTATCGCAGCATTCAAAAATAGATCTAACATTTCAACTTATGCATTCAGACAGAACCGCATCATCATTCAACAGATCTTATTGCTAAATAAACCATTAATGCGCAACAGATCTAGCAGTAAAACATCATTTGGAATAAGGAAACATTGCATCATTCATGTATTCAGATTGCACATCACATTTATAGCAAGAAAACAGAAAGAGACACAGTAATTCTGCTCAAAGTCATATCATATTAACCTTCACATCAACCCACAACAATATATTTCTTCCGTCGCATACCCAAATTAACAGACAACAACAAGCAAAATCATTCGTGCTCAACTGTCTCTTCAATTCATCGATTGATTTCTTCTCTATCTATCTCTATCAACACCTACAATGCTATGTCTATTTATAGGCTTGCGCCTTTACATTTGCGGTCCACTTAAGCAACCGCCTAACTACTTCTTAACAAACTCTACACAAAAGATGACCCAAAACCCACATATTGCAGTCCAAATGACCCAAAACCCGCATATTGCAGTCCAAATGACCCAAAAATACATAAACTTACTGACTTGTGCACTATTTTTCATCTTGCACGGCATCTTTGACCCTTCACAGCATCCACGATGCTGTGCAGCTGACTCATCCAAACTGCCTACCAACAGGCCCCCAACACAATCTTGTGGCTCACCCTCGAGCCACATCAGCTGGACATGGTGTACTCAGGCTCGTCTGTCGCTTGACTATTCCTCTGTAATTTTTCTTGTTTTATGGAGCTTGTTGTTGTGTATAGCTCAAACTGATACGGTGATCTCCGGCTTGCTGTCATGTACTTCTCAAACTGATACAGTGATCTCCCGGCTTGTTGTCATGTACTTCTCAAACTCATCCTCCAGTCTCTGGAAACCTGGGGTAGACTGAGGAAAATTTTATGAACAATGTCGAGGTGTGAAATAGGCCAACTGCTCTGGCACATCTATTTCACACCGGGGATCACCTATTACCAGGACCAGGGGGCTGCCACCCCTGTCGTTCTGGTGGTCGTAGGGAACACAAAGCTTCGAACTACCACCACATACTTAGACATCTCGGATGAGACTTCGTCTTTGTTGCTCCCGAATGTCCGCGTCGCTTCCTTCTCTAAGTGTTCATGCACACTCGTCATTCGGGCCCTCAGCACACCTGGTGTGCTTCTGCATGAAATGAAATGGATCATTTCCACAACCTCCTTGGAATTCCTAACTTATCTAGCTTCCTGACCCACTCGCATCATGGATTCCTCTCGTCGGATAGATACCTCTTTGCTCAGCTAGCCTCTGGTGCCTATATTTATGCGTTTTCATCGTCCTGGACGCCTGCCTTGGAAATCATTCACAAATCCGTTCACATAAGTCTCACATCCTGTCATCATACCATTCTGCCATCTCCTAGTGAGATGGATCTGCAACACTCATGCTTAGGCCGGACTTCTTACATGCGGAGCAGCGACCATGCTTCCACCGGTTGTCATTTGTGCCAATACCTGTGAAGCATCAACCATGGTGCCACCTTTTGTTACGCGTACCAAACGTACCAGACTCCGTCGTCAATCCTGGCCATCTAACGATCAGATCTGTCAAAGAGACCTATCACGTGAAAAAGTGTCGCCTTCTAACAATTTGTAATGATTGTCGATTTGACTGCATCACGACCCTGCAATTGTCGCAACATGGCTCCCTAACCGTCCTATCATCGTTTCCACTTGCGCATTTTGCTCCTATTGGTGCGCCATCCTGCCACCTAGCATCCTGCATCTTTTCTTTTTTTCACAATGTGGTTAGGCATCGTGCTGTTCTGAGCCTGTCCTGTAGGGCTTCAACCTGCTACCATTTACTAGCTTTGATAGCATCACTCCGTCTAACTACCACCTCCTAAAGTTATGCAACTAATGTGATATGGACCGAGCCAATGCATCTGTAACTTCCCTGAATGCTTCATGATGCTTCATGAACTTGTTTTCATACAACACCAAATCCCCTTGTTGAAACTGTTTGTTTTTTATATGGCGATCATGCCAAGCTTTTTGCCGATCCTTTTCCACGCGCTGGTGAAAACCTGTGATAAAGCAGTCTTCCTCAAGCTGTACCAGCGACTCCAATCGTTCTGCTAACGCTGCTTCATCATTCATGGATGTTTCTTCCACTATGCACAGACTCAGAACAATGTACACCATAGGCATAACTGCCTCTTTCCCATATACCAATTTGAAGGGTGTCTGTCCCGTCAATCTTTTGCAGGAGGTGCGATATGCCCACAAGACTATTGGAATATTCAAATCCCATTCATCGTGATTCGCATTACAAACCTTTGTAAGCGCATGCTCCAACACTTTGATGAAAGCCTCCACTGTTCCATTTTCTTGCGGATGATACGACGCACTCTTCTTATGTTGTATCTGAAGCTCTTCCATCAATGCGCTCACTGTGTGATTGATGAAGTGACTCCCCTGATCACTCATCAGTATCTTCGGTCATCCAAAACGAGTAACAACATGGTCAAACAAGAATCACGTTGTTGTTGCAGCGGTGCAATCTACAACTGGTGCGGCCTCCACCCATCTTGTTAAATAATCTGTCACTGTGATTATGTACCGTGCACCAGTGTGCTTCCCAGGTGGGTTGATAGGTCCCACAAAATCCACATCCCATTTATCAAATGGCTGTAATGTCACTTGATTTATTAACGACATCTCATCCCTCCTGGAGGGTTTTCCAGTCCGTTGACAAATGTCGCAAGATTGTGCATACTCTATTGCATCATTGTGAAGAGTGGGCCACCAAATCCCTACGTGAAGCACCTTCCTGGTAGTCGCACGACCGCCATAGTGTCCCGCAGCCACACCCGTATGTGCCTCTGAAAATATCTGCCCTTGCTTATGAGGCAGGACACAACGCCTTAAAATCTCATCTGGTCCTAGTTTATATAGTTTTCCAATGATCAACTGGAAATCTATAGCTTCTTACTTGTGGTGAACCCCTCTGGTGCGATTCCTGTCACCAAAAACTGGATGATTTCTTCATAGTAGTCATCAGCTGCCTCGAATTTGAACAACTGCGTATCTAGCAACCCATCCTCAATGTTGGTTGGTTCCTCCCCTTTGTCAATTCATGATAAATGATCTAGCCCCACATTCAAGCGACCTGGCTTCACAATTACCTCAAAATCAAATTCTTGAAAGAGAAGCAACCAGCGGCATATCTTCCCCCCCAACAAAGGCTTATTGACAAGGTATTTCAAAGTAGAATGGTCTGTGAACATCTTGAAGTGACCTCCCAACAAGTAATGCCTAAAATTCTGCAACACATATACCATTTCCAGACCTTCCCTCTCGGTAGTCGTATAATTTCTCTTCGCAGACGACAGCTTGCAACTCACAAAAGCAATTGGGTGATCCAGATCTCCTTCCCCTGGTTGCGCAAGCACTACTCCTAGTGCAATTGATGATGCATCCACATGGACATGGAATTACTTGCTCCAGTTAGAGAAGACCAATATCGGTGCCGAATCCATCTTAGCCTTCAACGTCTTGAAGCTTACTTGACATTATGGACTCCATAAGAATACCACATCCTTCTTTAGAAAATTTTCCATAGGGGTCGTGATCGCTGCATAACCCCGGATGAACTTGCGATAGTACCCTGTGTGCCCCCGTGTCACTCTCAACTATTTTACATTGGTAGGCGGTGTTAAACTCAAAATGAGCGCAATCTTTGTTTGTTAAATTTTCAGAATTTACTTCAATTTGATCTAGGATCTTAACTGAGAGAACAACATGTACAGCAAATCTACAGCATATCAATCATGGACAAAATAATGCAAGCACACAAGAGACACAGAGTTTACTTGGGGAAAACCATAAAGGTGAAAAACCCCAATAACTTCCTCAAAGATAGATAGAGCAATGATACAACCATAATACAAGAGATAGTCTTCTCCTAATAGTAGAGCCTCCTCCTCACAAGTGCGCCACTTTCTAAATGAGAGAAGTGTGTGTAATGAGTGATCAAATAGAGATCTCCCGATCTCTATTTATACTTGTCCTGTCCTTCCCAATAAACTAATGGGGCCTACACGTCTAGCTTAACCCATGGTTAACTTAATTCGGGCCGACCCCACACTTGGTGGTCTAATAACCCTTTGACCCACATGGCCGACCCCCAATAGGGTGGTCTAATAACCCTTCGACCCACATGAATTATACAGGGCCGACCCCAACAAGGTGGTCTAATAACCCATCAAGTATAAGTTACGTCACTTACAATATAAATGACGACACTTCCATATAGAGGAATAATAACATCTCTATAGGAATACAAACACTTCCGTATAGATGAATAATACCATCTCTATAGGAGTACAAAATACATATATGAAATACATGGGTGAAATACATTCTAAAGTTACATATACATCAACACTCCCTCTTAACTAGGAAGGTATTTCTCAACACAGATCTGCTAGTACAAGTCTTCTTCTCTGGATCATCATCAACGAATCATCATCATCGTCATTGCTGCTGCTATCTCAATCAATCTCTGAATCTACTCGTCATAGGAAGTTCTACAGAGCCAGTCCTTTTTCATACTAGATGTAGTCCCACCACCTGTAGGTCTTCATACTCACTGGCCATACTGTGGAAATCTCAGGACTTATTACGTGTGTCACAAAACCTCGAAAGAGCATCCCAGGATGTTATGGGTACACATCTCCAACCTGTAGGATCTCCCAGGGCCATATTATATGTGACCTCACCACAAAACCTCGCAAGAGCATCCCAGGCTATTACGAGCACACAGCTATACCTATAGGATCTCCCAGGGATAGATTATATGTGGTCACCACAAAACCTCGCAAGAGCATCCCAGGCTATTACGAGCACACAGCTCTACCTATAGGATCTCCTAGGGACAGATTATGTGTGGTCATGGAAAAACCTTGCAAGAGCATCCCAGGCTGTTAAGAGCACACAACTCTACCTATAGGATCTCCCAGGGATAGATTATATGCCATAGGACAAAACCTCGAAAGAGCATCTGCCAGATATCCCAGGGCTAGATTATATGCCATAGGAAAAACCTCGAAAGACTATTTGCAGATCTCCCAGGGCCAAATTATATGTCCTCCCAGAGCAAAACCTCGAAAGAGCATTTGCCAGATATCCCAGGGCCATATTACATGCCATAGGCAAAACCTCGAAAGACTATCTGCAAATCTCCCAGGGCCAAATTATATGCTCATCTGCAAAACCTATTCCACGGCCATAGAGTATCATCCTGATACTCACCATACATCATCCTAATGTATACATGATCATCCTGATCATCATCACTGCAACATCCTACTGCAAGTCATCTGGAGCAACATCCTGAAGCTCGTCATCCACGATCATCCTGATCATATCATGCATCTACCTAATGCATACCAAGTATCTACCTTATACATATCATCATACATGATCCACCTGATCATACAATGTATCCACCTGATACAAATACAAATACATGATCCACTTGATCATACATGATACATATCAACATACATGATCTACCTAATCATACAATGTATCCACCTGATACATATACAGATACATGGTCCAAGCATCCAACATGATGCATATACAAAATACATACAAATGATCCAATTGATCATATCCAGCATCCAACATGATGCATACATACATAAATGATTCAACTAATCATATCCAGCATCCAACATGATGCATATATACATAAATGATCCAACTGATCATAACAAGCATCCAACATGATGCATATACATATACATAGTAGTAACTGGAGCATCGTCCTGATGCTCATCATCCATGATCCTCCTGATCATCATAGCATCATCCTCTTCAGATCATCTCATCATCCATGAAGCACAACCCAGATGCACATCATCCAGCACTTACACCACCGACATGGGAGAACACATCTACCACCATTCGGGGAAGACTACAGCACTTACTTTTTCACCATGGGAGAACACATCTACCACCATGTGAAAAATGGCTTAGCAATTACATCATGACCAAGAGAGAACACATCAACCATGTCAGAAAATCTCATGTGCATCTGCATCTTCTGGACTCATCTCTTCCCTTTGGAAGGAACCTCGATCTGAAGTGCACCAAGCCTCTCTCTAAAGTACTCAAACTGCACTGTGGCCAATGGCTCGGTCAATACATCTGCAGCCTGCTCATCCGTTGAAACATACTCTGCTTCGACTATACTCAGTGCTACGCAGGATTGCTTCCTGCTAAACCAAGAGATCACACCTGATCCCTATCTGCAGCACTGCCTACCCAATCTGAATCAACATAACCCTGCAGGTTAAAATTTTGATTTGCATCATACTTGAGCCCATAATCAACTGTACCCTTCAGGTACCTCAGAATATGCTTTACAACAACCAGGTGAACACTTCTCGGATCTGTCAGGAACTGGCTCAATGTGTTCACCGCAAAGCAAATATCTGGTCTCATGTTCGTCAGGTACATCAAGGACCCAATCATTTGATGATACATAGTGATATCAACCGGCTCAGATGAAGCATCACACAAAAGCTTCAGGTTCGATGCCATAGGTGTGGCCATAGCCTTGCAGTCCATCATCCCGAACCTCTTCAGGATCTCTACTGCATACTTCCCTTTTCCAAGAAAGATTCCATCTGCACTCTGCCACACTTTCATGCCAAAAAAAAATAGTGCATCATCTCCAAGTTCTTCAACTCGAACTCGGCTGCAAGATTCTACTACATGTCGGCAATCAATCTATCCTCACCTGTTACAAATAGGTCATCCATATACAAAAGTAGTATCACTGGATTTCCTTCCTCAACCTTGTAGTAAAGGTTGGAATCCGCTTTACTCTTGGTAAAGCCCAAACTGGATAGAAAGCTATCTATCCTACCATACCAAGTTCTGCACATATATGACTCCCTATCATGTGTCTCAAAACCAATTAGCTGCACCACATACACTTCTTCTTCAACTACACCATTCAAGAAAGTGTATCTTCCTCTTCATCACTGCAGCTAGAGCAAGTACTGATTTAATGGAAGTGTATCTGGCTACAGGAACAAAAGTCTCTATGCTACCACCTGCAGCATGCTTTATCTTGTAGATCCTCTTGGAAGTCACTACAAACTCCCCTTCAGGTCTTGGGACTGCATCCCAAACATCTTCATGATCGACTGGTACTCCTTGATCATGGCATTCTTCCCAGATCCTGGGAACTTCAATATCTTCAATATTTTCAATAGATAACTTTGTTGCTGAACAAATGTTGTAGTCCTTCTTTTGTAGGTGATGGTATATGATCTTTCCTACACAAGAAGTTAAATTGCATCATTAGAAAACATCTCATAGTTTTCAAAACAAATTCTTACACATAAAGAAATATGTCATACAGTCATGCAATTATCTTAGCCAATGCTTCAATACAACATTTATCCATATCCCGTAACTTTCTAGATGCTTTCCAATCTCTACCAGAACATTATTAAGAGTGTGCACAACTCCTAACATGTCAGGAAAGAGGTTTCATTCTATATAAGTAGCAATGGAATGTTGTACAATTCAATAGGCCACTTACCCATGTATATTAGTAGTATACTATTCATCAATGCAACTATTCTAATATGCATAATACACAACCTAATTCTAGGAACATCAGTATATACATTATTGAATAACATTATGTAAGAAATGACAATTCAAATACTTATCTTTGTTTGGTTGCTGGGTGGACTCCCTCTGAATATTTGCAACTCCATTCTGATGTGGATTGTGAGAAGTGGTCAACTCCCTCTGAATATCTGCATCCTTGTAGAAACTACTGAAGTGTGCTCCTTTGCTTTCTTGTAGGAACAACTGGAGTGTGCTCCCTCTTGATCTTTGCTTCCTGGATTACTTGTCCTTGAACTTATATCCATCCTTAATCACTATGCATGCTTATTATTATCATCATTGTGTTATCCTTGAGGTCTCATACATAATCACACATTTATTAGTATAATCTTAATACTATCAAAACACAAGAATCTTAAACATGTATAGTCATGATCATTCACAGATAATAAACATTAGTATTTAAGGTTTCAGGGAAGTCTTCTTTTATTCATGCATATTCTTATTTGATCATAGGTATCTTCTGATTAGTTAAATCATCAATGCATAAACTCGTGATTACTCAAACCTATACCTTCATGATTCTTCTGGTTAGTCATATCATCAATTATGGTAAGAAACATAATATGCATACAACCATGACTATTCAAACCTATGACTTCATAAATAATCATTATCAACAACACAACAGTATAAGATCCTAACACAAGGTAGGATTCTAGCTTGATATAGGAAAAACATGCCTAGATTAGCATGCTAGCTAGTTATGTCTAACATACCCGCATAATGTCTTTTGGTTCTGTTCAATGACTTGTGCTAGTAAACTGCATGTCTCATAAGTTAACCATTGTAGAACCAAGTTATACATACCTCGTAAGTAGATCTTCTATGTGATCCATGACAATGGATGAATCTTTGTCTTCATGTCATCATGATCATATGTTCTTGAACTAGAATATGATTTTTCTTTCTTGGTGAACCTTTTATGTTAGCGAACAACATAAACCTCATACAACATCACAATGCATTAGTACAATCATAAGTGTCAAAACCTTAATCAATGAATATCTTCTATTAAGGTCATACGGCAAGTCTAGTAATTAATCAAGATTGTACTGTAATGATATGAAGACAAACATATCATAAACTTAACCATGAACAGAATTTGAAACATACCTGTAAGCCATACCTGTCAAGATTGCTTGTAATCTTCTTATGGAAGGCCTTCGCCTCATCTCCCTCTGAAACAGGAACTTCTTCACTTATGCAAGTGACCAATCCATCTTCTTCTAGGATTAACCCAATCCACTTGATTTGCAAGAACTGGATCTGGAGTTGGATTAGGGTTTGTCAAAGAAACCCCAAAAATTCAAACTTTGAATTTCAAACTTCCGAAAGGATAGAAATATGCGCCTTGATGAGTTGATCAAGCTGGTATATTCAGAATTTGAAAACTGCAAAGTTTCATTCCTCAATTTTTCCTTTGAAACTTCCGGATTCACTGGACGTGACCCTGAACTGGGGTTTGATGAAGCCCACTCTTCTTCCCAATCAAAAGGTTTGATTCAAAGCTCTAAGTTTCTATTTTTCTGAGGAGCTTCCATCCGTGGTCACAGATTTCAAAAATTCCCATTTTTACAGAAGCCCTAATTTTCCACTTTTCTGATCAAAGTCCCAAACTAGGGTCTGATCAAGCCCGACCTTCTTCCCAACCAAAAATTCTGATCTTGGTCTCTAAATTTCGATTTTGATGAGTAGCATTCAGCCGTAGTCTTCGATTACAAAAATTCCAACTTTCTCCGAAACCCTAAATTCCGGAAGCCATGAATGAAGGTGCTCAAAAAATAATTCTGTTATGAAAGAAACATGTACCTAATTGTTTCTGGTGTAACTCTGAAATTTTCGATTCACAAGGTCTAAAAATAATTCCTGAGATAGCCCGACCTGTCATCTTTCCATCCCGACAGGTCTGACCTCAATTGAATTCTCTGAGAGAGAGTTATGCCAAGTGTCACAACGTGACATGTTTATGGGATAAAACAGGAGAGCGAACTTGTACGGTGTTCCACATGTCACTGGTTCAACTTCAGCCTCTAAAAACGTTTCCTGAGATAGTACAGTCTGTGTACTACCTGTCGCGTTTTACAAAATTTCATTTGGAGCTTCCTAGCCCAAGTTATGACCTTTTTTCCAAGGTCACCTGTTTATGACTGAGATCTGGAAGAGGCAGGAACCCTATATTGTACAGATCATAAATCACAAAATACAATGAATTAGAAGTTTTCCTTTGGACACAAAGTACATGGGGATCTGAGCTTTGACCTGTAAAAGTTTCACATCCAAAAACTTCGCCAAAATGGATTTATAGTGAAAGTTCTATGATGACTGGTTTTTGCTATATCAAGCCCTAGCATCGTAAGTGCAACAAGTGTCATACATGCCATATCATGCCTTCTTTCAGGCTAGCTCTGATACCATGTTAAATTTTCAGAATTTACTTCAATCTGATCTAGGATCTTAACTGAGAGAACAACATGTACAGCAAATATACAGCATATCAATCATGGACACAATAATGCAAGCACACAAGAGACACAGAGTTTAGTTGGGGAAAACCATAAAGGTGAAAAACCCCAATAACTTCCTCAGAGATAGATAGAGCAATGATACAACTAGAATATAAGAGATAGTCTTCTCCTAGCAGCAGAGCCTCCTCCTCACAAGTGTGCCACTTTCCGAATGAGAGAAGTGTGTGTAATGAGTGATCAAATAGAGATCTCCCGATCTCTATTTATACTTGTCCTGTCCTTCCCAATAAACTAATGGGCCTACATGTCTAGATTAACCCATGGTTAACTTAATCTTGGCCGACCCCACACTTGGTGGTCTAATAACCCTTTGACCCACATGGCCGACCCCCAATGGGGTGGTGTAATAACCCTTCGACCCACATGACTTATACAGGGCCGACGCCAACAAGGTGGTCTAATAACCCATCAAGTATAAGTTACGACACTTCTATATAGAGGAATAATAACATCTCTATAGGAATACAAACACTTCCGTATAGAGGAATAATACCATCTCTATAGGAGTACAAAATACATATATGAAATACATTCCGAAGTTACATATACATCAACATTGTTGGGTCAAACAATAATCCTTGCTTGCAAACAATGCGACCCAACAACATCCCAAATGGTGCACAGAAGATGCACTTCTTCAAGTTCAGCGATATCTGATGCTGCCGACAACGCTCCAACATAAGTCACAGATTAGCCATATGATCGTTGATCAATCCGTAAACCGTCCAATCATCCATATAAACTTGCAAGAACTTCTGAATAAAATCTTCGAATGCAGAGACAACAACCCAGGAAAATATCGCAGGTACGTTCTTAATCCCAAACAACATCATGGTGTACTGGAAACAACCCCATCCAGTCACAAATGTCATCTTGTGGTGATACTCTTTTGCGATCCTGATCTGGTGATAGCCAAAGAAACCATCCATGAAAGAATGCATTTCTTGACCTCCCACCCCTCTCAGTACCTCATCAGTGAAGGGCGTCGAAAATGGATCATGCATGCATGCTTCATTCAACTCCCTCAGGTCGACACAAATCCATACCTCACTTGTCTTCTTATCCTACACCACCATAGGACTAATCCATTCTGATTCTTCAACTGGCTCAATGATTGCAGCATCCTGCATGCGGTCAAGTTCAACTTTGACCCTTTCCTTGTGTCGCGGATTTAGTCGATATGGTCGCTGCCTTATCGGTTTCGCATCTGGCTTCAATGGAATCTCCATCTGCCCTAAATCCCCCAATATTCCCTTCATCTCGGAAAACTTTGTTGGGAACAAATCTTGGAACTCATGCAACAGATCTATAACCTTCACCATCATTTCTTCATCCTAGTAGTCCCCAACATTCGCAAACTTTGGGTTCTCCTCCATCCCAATGTTGAATTTCCTTAGCTTCAGTGGTTGACTGATCGGATCGGTCGGTGCGCCAGGTGCTACAACATCCTGACTCCCTTCTGATTCTGGAATATTGATATTCGCAGTTCATCACCATCTTCTGGCCCTCCAGTAATATTATAACATTCCATCATCGACTGCATTTGACACTATATATGTGGATCCACAGGGTAGGAAACTAGAACCACTTTCAGAACAACATCGCGGATGAGCTGCAGGGCATTGTGGACATCTGGATTGGCATCCGCAAAACTGAAGGTATGAGCAAAGCAAACCGTCAACTCTAACCAAGTGGTAATCTCTTCGCGCAACTCAGCTGCGGCATACCAAGATCGTGGCATTTCATCCAAGTTATGGATAAAGGCATGGACCCATTCATCCTCTGGTCTCGATGCCCACAAAGTCTAACATTCCATCAAATGACCGCTAGGGCTATTCTGCCCATCATACTTACCGGTGTGGTATACTTTCCTGTCGCCGAAGCAAACCGTCATTAGTCTTCGACACTGGGACCACCCAGTAATCGAATTCTTATGGGTCCCCACCAACGTGATGGAGCAGCCTTCAGCGCCTCTTTCAATGCCAACAATCACTGTGGTTTTGACACCTTGTCTTCAAATGTGACTAAAAATTCAGACAACACAGGCAGTTCTTCATAGATTGGAAATTCAACAGTTTCAGTTGCAACACGTCACAGTGACTGCGTGATCAAACCACACTTCCTGAACGACACCTCATGCATGCGATTCTGCCAGTTCTATAATGCATCATCAAAATCGGAAGACACAGATCTAGAGCTGCGTCAACCGAGTTCACCATCGGTAGTTGGATGGATGTAATCTTCTGAAATGTTATATGCGTGATCCCAGCCTCTGACAACTTCATCCTTCACTGCTTCAACATACCTGCACCCTTCAGCCGGATCCAATGGAGCTATAACTCCGAGGTCTTGATTTTCAAAATTCATCACCCACTTTTTGAAATTGATTACTGCCATACTGTCATTGGCCCATCCAATTCCCCTCAATGCGGGATTGGAGCTTCCTCCATTGACAACTTCGATAACATCAAAATAAACATATGTCTTCATCCCCTCAATATATACAACAAGATGCAAAACTCTCGCAATTGGTGTTACCTTGGCCTGATTAGCCAATCGCAGCTATACGGGAGATCAGCTCAGCATTGGGCTCCCCATTTTTTGCCATGCATGCTTTTTTAGAATATTGACATGTGATCCTAGATCCAGAATGACTGAATCTATGTCGTAGTCCCTAATCTTGACATTCATGCGCATCTATTTTCCTTTCTTCTTCTGTTGTAAAGAGTTCACTGCAGACTCTTTCCGTCCCTTGGTCAGTCGATGCAACATACCCTCGACCTTAACAAGAGCAATGGGATCGCGTGCTAGCGATAAGCAACTTTCAAAGAAGTTCTATAAAGTACCATAATGCTACGATGAGCCTACTTTTGAAGTTGAATAAAAAATAGGGGGCATATCGCAAATAATTTTCTTACTAGGATTTCTGCCTATCACATGATGTGCTTGAAAGAATGTATCTCACTCGGCATCAATATCAAACTGCACCTTCTTCTGCCCAGCTAACCGTATGAGTGGATGCAGACCATCTTCTCCTATCATCGCACCTCCACGAGTGATAACAGTGACATTAGCATCCTGCAACCTTGGTTCTATTGAAATCATCACGACAGTTGATCTCTAAGGCTGGTTCAACGGTTGGTTTGCGAGTTGCTTTATGTTCTGATTTGGGTTCTGATTCGGACGTTGATTTTGGTTCTGCAGCTAGTTTTGATTCTGCACTGGTTGCTGATTCTACAACTTATTCTGGTTTTTCAACTGCTGAACATTTCCTACCTGCCATCTCGCGATCAACTGTGGACAGTTCTCGACTGTGTGATCAATACCAAAACAATACATACACTGTGTCTGCAACTGTGGGAAATATCTTTGGTAATGTCCCAATACTCTGCAATTATAACATTGCATGGGTCCGTGACCTCATCCTCCTCCTCGACCGAAGCCTCATCTGTGTCCTCCGTGAAATCCACCACAGAATCCTCCCTACTGTTGATATTGCGGTTGATTAAATTGTTGTTGCAAGGGGTTTGGTTGAAGCTAAACACACTGCCCTGGATGAACATACTGCGCCGGATGAACGTATTGTGGCTGTTGCGGAGCCATCTGCATCAGATTGTATTGTAGTTGTGGCACAAACTGCTGTTGTGGTTGCGACTGTGGTACAAATTGCACTTGCAGTTGAGGTGGTGGTTGGGCCACCTGTGGCTGCAGCTGTGGTTGCTGTACTGCAGGATGGTCATCCTTCACATAGTATGAATCGTAAGTTCTTTCCTGAAGTAGGCCATGGGCGCGACAGTCCTTATCTTCATGCCCAACAGACTTGTACAATGTACAATACAAATTCATTATCTTCATGACCATCTTTTGCATGTATTGACACTCCTCATGTCGATGCCCATAGACCTGACATATGCGGCACCATGGAATACCTCCACCACTCAATGGGTTCGGCGCTCCGGATACTAGGTAGTTGCGGAAATATGGGCAGTTATCCTTGGTCTACCCCTCTGCATGACATCATGTACACCAAGCCTCTTCGCGATGTTCTTTGCCCTTCTTAAGATCTTGCAACTGAATTGTCAGGTTGGCCAACTTTGTCTGAATCTGAGACATGCTGATTGCATTGTCACCAACTGGTGAAGCTTTAAGCTACATCGCAATCTCCAGAGCCTCACTCGGTGTCATAATGTTTCGCTGTATCAATGGGAGTCAAATATTAGGTAGCAACACTGCAATGAACCATTCCTTATGCTGGATGTCGCTCATCTCAAAGCTGACTCTTTCCATTAGCGTTTTGAACCTTTGGTCAAAGTCCCAAACAATTTCATTCGGATACTGCTTGATCTCCTTCATTTCCATAATATATTGTGCTTCAGACTTTGGTTTCCTGAACTCTGCAATTTAGCCTTTCCTAAATTCATCCAATGTCCTCTCTGGACTTCCTGGAGGAACTTGTTCAAACTTCATGAACCAGTCCAGTGCGCGGCCACGAAGAGTCATCACCAGTTGACCTTTCTTGGCCTCATCATCCGTAATCTACTTAACAGTCCACATAGCTTCACATAAGAACTAGTATTGCTCTGGGTTGTCAGTTCCATTTCCATGGAACATCGGTAACTTCGCATCTTCGCTTTCCATCCTGGGCTTCCTTCCTACAGTCGTTGATCCGCTAGTAATAAAGTGTTGTTGATACCATGAACACGGCGGTGTCGAAATCATATTTCTTCCTGGTTGTGAGATAGTCAGCAGAGGTGTGGGTATGTTACTGCAGGCGGTTGGTCCTGCCTCTATCCTGGGCGTAGCCTCGTTGTCGTTATCAGCATTGTGAGGTTGCTTCATCCCGTGTGGTCTTCCTTCGCAATGTTGCGTTTCGATCGTAGCAGGACCTTCTCCTATCCTCTACCTATTCTCTTGTCAAAACCTTGCTCCTCCCCTCGTAAGACCACTCTCTTCCTCAGCTTCCTTCACACTCTCATCATAACTTGCACCCATCTACTGCGTATCATTCCATTCACCCCCCCGCCTGCACGGTATCCACAGCCTCCGCCCACCATGGTTCTTCTACTTGAGGTTCATATTCAGTATGCCCTTTTCACAGATGAGCATCTTAATGGACAACTGTAGCGGCAATAGGAACCTGCCTCTTGGTCCATTGAAAAATTCTCTTTCAGCTTCGTTATAGGATTTCGTCGTATCGACCAAAAACTCGGTTATATAGCCCTCCAATATATTGTCAAACCAAACTTCAACAGCCCGCGATGCCATGTTGTCAACTTCTTGCAACTCCTGGATCAACTCCGGGGTCCAGGACATTAGCTCACCGCCTTGGAAGTTTACCTTGCAAGAGGTCAATTGCACCAACCATTCATACAAGAGAATCGGGAATTCGCAGAAAAAATATTTGTACGAACCGTCGTGTATATAATTTTCCAGCCACCAATCCGTCGTCATCCCAGGGTTCTGATTCTCTTTCTTAGTGAACTCTCGCAACCTTTGATTGAACCAATCTTGAATTTATGGTCTTGCTGGATGCCACAACATGTCCTTCCCTCACTTCGCACTATGGTCCCAACAACGGAACCATTTGTTGACACAAACCCACTCAACAGGGGTTCCTCAATTTTTCAACATCCAACCCACTGCAATCTCCCTGAGCACCGGCCCAGACAGGTTTTACCCTGTCCAGCAACACCTATGGAGCAAATGAAGTCTCACCTGAGGTGTTCAAGGGAGAACTGACGGAACCATGTTTCCGCCAAATGAGGAAGAACCCTTGTGCATCCACTTATCAACTTATCGTAGCATTCAGAAATAGATCTAACATTTCAACTTATGCATTCAGATAGAACCGCATCATCATTCAACAAATCTTATTGCTAAATAAACCATTAATGCGCAACAGATCTAGCAGTAAAACATAATTTGGAATAAGGAAACATTGCATCATTCATGTATTCAGATTGCACATCACATTTATAGCAGGAAAACAGAAAGAGACACAGTGATTTTGCTCAAAATCATATCATATTAACCTTCACATCAACCCACAGCAATATACTTCTTCCGTCGCATACCCATGTTAACAGACAACAATAAGCAAAATCATTCGTGCTCAATCGTCTCTTCAATTCATCGATTGATTTCTTCTATATCTATCTCTATCAACACCTACAATGCTATGTCTATTTATAGGCTTGCGCCTTTACATTTGTGGTCCACTTAGGCAACCACCTAACTACTTCTTAACAAACTCTAAACAAAAGATGACCCAAAACCCACATATTGTGGTCCAACTGACCAAAAACCCGCATATTACGGTCCAAATGACCCAAAAATACATAGAATTATTGACTTGTGCGCTATTTTCTGTCTTGCGCGACATCTTTGATCGTTCGCAGCATCCACGATGCTCTGCAGCTGACTCATCCAAATCGCCTGCCAACGCGCTTCCCCCAATTATAACATCATGGATGACTTAGCCCAATCCCCTGATGTTATGTCAGTCCTCGAAGTTTTGAGAAACTATCCTGCATAACTTAAAATATTTCTATCCACTATAGGTGCAATAGACCCTTTTGACTCACGGATGATGGCATTCGATTTAGACCAATATAAACCACACATGCCTTCCACATTAGCATTTCAAGTTTCTGTGTCAATCCGGAATCTTGTTATCCATCGATGCATCATCGATGAGGGTGCAACTACATGCGTTATGTCTACATTCGTGTGGCAGAAGCTCGAATCCTCTACTCTACAGCCATCCACGATTGCCTTACGAGCTTATGATGACTGTTTATCTCAACCCCAAGGCCTCCTGGCCAACATTCCAGTCCAATTAGCTGCTAACTATACTTATTGATATTAAGGTCATCAATGCACAACTTGATTATAACCTCCTTCTTGGACATATTTACATGTACGCCATGAATACTGTTGCTTCATCAATCATCCGCATTATGATGTTCCCCCACGAGGGACGAGTTGTTAAGATCGACCAACTTACATATTATGACCTGAATGCTCCCGTTGCACCAGAAAACATTCTCCCCATGGTTGAACAGCCTGTTCTTGGTGCACCCACCTCTTTGGCTTCCACCATTGGATTTGGAATTTACTCAGAGACTCCCATGATCTCTACTTTTCGGTCCGTCCCACCCCCTCCGCCAATAGTGGATATATCTGATCTATGCACCATTTATTCCAAACAAACAGTGCCTAACTCACAACCACCTTTGCTACCACACCCACCATCAGTCCCTATTCATGTTGGAGCTACACCAATCCACACTATCTCGTTCTTGTTCCCACCTTCAGGAGTAGTAAGTGCACTAGTTATGGCTACGCTGAATCTCCCCGGGTTAACACTAGGACTAACTATGTGGTACTTACCTTCTCCTGATCCTCCCCTGACACCACAAGTCGTTCTCCAACTGAGCCAACCAATTAACACTACTAACCACCCACCTCTTGGTGTGGCGACCACATTTGCAGCCAAGCCTTCCCCTCCACCACCCAAGAACGCTGGGGGCAGAGGCCCACAAACTTATACTGTCCCATAGACAACAAAACCCGTGAAACCTCCCCCTCCATTCTGCGCACCTCCTAAGTGCTCTTTATGTGATGACTTGGGCCATGATACCCATAACTGTCCACAATTTCCAAACCGTCAAGAGCACATGAAAATGTTGGATGATGATCCCAAAATTCCAGTCGTCGATTTGGATACCACCCCTAAAATGTGCAACAAATCACTGCGCACCAACCACTCTTGTACCATATGTGGAGTCTACAGTCATTATTCACATAATTTCCTGGATCTCCTTGAGTATGCCCTTTTCACAGATGAGCATCTTAATGGACAACTGCAACGACAATAGGAACCTGCCTTTTGGTCCGTTGAAAAATTCTCTTTCAGCTTCGCTATAGGATTTCGTCGTATCAACCACAAACTCGGTGATATAGCCCTCCAATATATTTTCAAACCAGACTTCAACAGCCCGTGATGCCCCATTGTCAACTTCTTGCAACTCCTGGATCAACTCCGAGGTACACTACATTAGCTCACTGCCTTGGAAGTTTACCTTGCGAGAGGTCAATTGCACCAACCATTCATACAAGATAATCTGGAATTCGCAGAAAAAATATTTGTACGAACCGTCGTGTATGTACTTTTCCAGCCACCAATCCGTCGTCATCCCAGGGTTCTGATTCTCTTTCTTAGTGAACTGTCCCAACCTTTGATCGAACAAATCTTGAATTTACGGTCTTGATGGATGCCACAACATGTCCTTCCCTCACTTCGCACTATGGTCCTAACAACGGAACCATTTGTTGATAAAAACCCACTCGACAATGGTTCCTCACTTTGTCAACATCCAACCCACCTCAATCTCCCTAAGCACCGGCCTACACAGGTTTTACCCTGTCCAGCAACACCTACGGAGCAAATGAAGTCTCACCCGAGGTGTTCAAGGGAGAGCTAACGGAACCATGTTTCTGCCAAATGAGGAAGGACCCTTGTGCATCCACTTATCAACTTATTGTAGCATTCAGAAATAGATCTAACATTTCAACTTATGCATTTAGATAGAACTGCATCAGCATTCAACATATCTTATTGCTAAATAAACCATTAATGCGCAACAGATCTAGCAGTAAAACATCATTTGGAATAAGGAAACATTGCATCATTCATGTATTCAGATTGCACATCACATTTATAGTAGGAAAACAGAAAGAGACACAGTAATTTTGTTCAAAATCATATCATATTAACCTTCACATCAACCCACAGCAATATAGTTCTTCCGTCGCATACCCATAATAACAGACAACAACAAGCAAAATCCCATGCTCAACTGTCTCTTCAATTCATCGATTGATTTCTTCTATATCTATCTCTATCGACACCTACAATGCTATGTCTATTTATAGGCTTGCTCCTTTACATTTGTGGTCCACTTAGGAAACCGCCTAACTACTTCTTAACAAAATCTAAACAAAAGATGACCCAATACCCACATATTGCGGTCCAAATGACCCAAAACCCGCATATTACGGTCCAAATGACCCAAAAATACATAGACTTATTGACTTGCACGCTATTTTCTGTCTTGCGCGGCATCTTTGACCGTTCGCAGCATTCGCGATGGTGTGCAGCTGACTCATCCAAACCGCTTTCCAACACACTTCCCCCAATTATAACATCATGGATGACTTAGCCCAATCCTCTGATGTTATGTCAGTCCTCGAAGTTTTGAGAAACTATCCTGCACAACTTAAAATATTTATATCCACTATAGGTGCGATAGACCCTTCTGACTCACGGATGATGGCATTCGATTTAGACCAAAATAAACCACACATGCCTTCCACATTAGCATTTCAAGTTTCTGTGTCAATCCGGAATCTTGTTATCCATTGATGCATCATTGATGAGGGTGCCACTACATGCGTTATGTCTACATTCATGTTGTAGAAGCTCAGATCCCCTACTCTACAGCTATCCACGACTGCCTTACAAGCTTATGATGACCGTTCATCTCAACCCCAAGGCCTTCTGGCCAACATTCCAGTCCAATTAGCTGCTAAAACTATACTTATTGATATTGAGGTCATCAACGCACAACTTGATTATAACCTCCTGCTTGGACATATTTACATGTATATCATGAATAATGTTGCTTCATCAATCATCCGCATTATGATGTTCCCCCACGAGGGATGAGTTGTTAAGATCGACCAACTTACGTATTATGACCTGAATGCTCCCGTTGCACTAGAAAACATTCTCCCCATGGTTGAACAACCTGTTCTTGTTGCACCCACCTCTTTGGCTTCCACCATTGGATTTGGAATTTACTTAGAGACTCCCATGATCTCTACTTTTCGGTTAGTCCCACCCCCTCCACCAGTAGTGGATATATCTGATCTGTGCACCATTTATTCCAAACAAACGGTGCCTAACTCACAACCACCTTTGCTACCACACCCACCATCAGTCCCTAGTCATGTTGGAGCTACACCAATCCACACTATCTCGTTCTTGTTCCCACCTTCAAGAGTAGTAAGTGCACTAGTTATGGCTATGCTGAATCTCCCAGGGTTAACACTAGGACTAACTGTGTGGTACTTACCTTCTCCTGATCCTCCCCTGACACCACAAGTCATTCTCCAACCGAGCCAACCAATTAAAACTGCTAACCACCCACCTCTTGGTGTGGCGACCACATCTGTAGCCAACCCTTCCCCTCCACCACCCAAGAACGCTGGGGGCAAAGGCCCGAAAAACTTATACTGCCCCATAGACAACGAAATTCATGAAACCTCCCCCTCCATTTTGTGCACCTCTTAAGTGCTATTTATGTGATTACTTGGGCCATGTTACCCATAACTGTCCACAATTGCCAAACCTTCAAGAGCACATGAAAATGTTGGATGATGATCCCAATATTCCAGTTGTCGATTTGGATACCACCCCTAAAACGTGCAACAAATCGCTGCGCACCAACCACTCTTGTACCATATGCAGAGTCTACAGTCATTATTCACATAATTTCCTGGATCTCCCTGAGTATAGATTGGTCCTCCATGAGTTGAATCAATCTTCTTTAGAGTTGTCCATCACCACTATTGAGGAGATTCATCCCCTCAAATACTCCTCCTTGGGAGAAATTAACACTATTTACATGACTTCCACGGATGGTGAACCGATTTCTCCCCCAGCATCTAGCCTCCCCTCTACTGATTTGACCACACAGTGCTTTCGCAACAATGAAGAAATACTCGAAGCGCTAACCGCACCTGACTACCCTTGGGATGATATGCATCATCGATCCTATTTCATTCCTGAGGAGTATACCATTACCATGGCTAACCAACTTTCGGTTGAGTCAAAGTACTTCTTCCCATTTAAGGTGGAATGGTTTAAAAGCCCCATCCCATCTCCCAATTCCTTTGAGGAAGGTAACATGGACAACATTTCACCTACCATATAGTTTGATATTTCCATCCCACTCAGTGCACCTGAAATCATTACATTAGGCGCTTCCTGTACTGAAGATAAAATGCATGCCTATAAGAAGCTCTTCCAAGAGTTTCATGATGTTTTTTCTTGGTCCTATACCAAGATTCCTGGTCTTGACCCCGCCATTGTTGAACACTATATTGATACTTGGCCGGATGTCCCACTTGTTCGCCAAAAGAAACGACCCATTCACCCATCCAAATTCCTCACCGTAAAGGTTGAGATTGAGAAACTACGTAAAGCCGGGTTCATTTATCCCATCGCTTACAACACCTGGGTTTCCAATCCGATGCCAGTTAACAAAAAATAGGGCACCATTTCTGTCTGTACTGATTTTCATGATTTGAACCGAGCTTGTCCCAGAGACAACTTCCCCACGCCTTTCAATGACCAACTTATTTATGCATGTGTGGGACATGAGATTCTATCCTTCATGGACGGTTTCTCTGGGTATAATCAAATACACATTCACAAGGAATACCAGTACAAAACTGCTTTCACTACCCCATGGGGCACCTTTTCCTATTACATCATGCCTTTCGGTCTTAAAAATGTTGGAGCCACATTTCAATGGGCCATGACATTTTGTTTTCATGATTTGACCCATTTCATCATGGTCTACCTAGATGACCTCACTGCTCGATCCAAGAAATGGTCTGGCTATCTAAACGACCTTTGGAAACTTTTTCAGCGTTTTCGCAAGTATAGAATCCTCCTGAACCCCCTCAAGTGTGTATTTTTCTTTCCTGAAATCCGTTTGTTGGGTTTCATCATTTCCCAAAAAAGAATTGTCGTAGATCCTTTGAAGGTTCAAGCCATCTTGGACCTCTCATCCCCATGTACATTAATCCAATTACAAAGCCTTCAAGGGAAAGACAAATTTCTCCATCGCTTCATTCCAAACTATGCTACAAAATTTCATGGTTTCCTTCACTTGCTTCGCACCCAAGTTCCTTTTGTTTGGGACGAACAAGCACAAGCGGCTTTTGAAGCCCTCAAACAAGCCTTGACTTCGACCCCATTGATTTCACCTCCTGATTTCTCAAAGGATTTTATCCTTTACGTTTCGGCATCTAACTATGACGTTTTGAGGGTGTTTGTTCAAGAAGATAGTCCACAACAAGAACATGTCATTTATTATGTGAGCCAGATATTATCCGGCCCACAACTACGTTACCCCCATGAGGAGAAGTTGGCCCTTGCCATCGTTTTCTCAGTCCAAAATTTTTGTCACTATATCCTATTAAGCTGAACTACAGTTGTGGCAGACTCCAACCCAATGGTCTATCTCTTGAGTTGCCGCCTTCTTCAAGACCGTGTGGCTGAATGGGTCATCATACTTCAAGAATACGACCTAAAATTTACTACTCCCAAGAGCACCAAATCCCTTGCATTGGCACAACTCATGCCGTATTTACCATCCTCATCCACATCAACACCAATCACTACCATCTTACCTGACGACCACTTGTTTATCATTTTGTCAGATGACCCCTGGTATGGCGACATCCTTGTGTACCTATGCACAAAGAAGTTTCGATCTGATATCGACTACAATGAGCGTCATCGCATATGCCATCATTCCTTGCATTATCTCCTCCTTGGAGATGTCCTTTATAGGCACGGTGTCGACACTATTTTATGTCGTTTCCTCACACGTGACGAGGCTGAAAAAGTACTAAACGATTGTCATAGTGGAGCCTGTGGTGGCCATTTCTCTGGGATGGCTACTTCTCAAAAGGTTATCCGCGTTGGGTATTTTTTACCCACCCTCTTTACTAATTGCATTACAGCAGTCAAACATTGCTGAAATTTCCAGCTCTTTGCCCCCAAGGCGAGGACCCCTCCCGCTCCTCTCCATCTAGTTATCACCGTGGGCCTCTGTAAGTGGGCCATTGATTTTGTAGAGTGTAAACCCCCCTCGGTGAATGGCCATAAATATATCGTTGTGGCTGTTGACTATTTGACCAAATGGGACGAGGCCATGCCTACGTTTAACTGCAAAGTTGAGACTGCAGCCCGTTTCTTTTTTAACCATGTCATCACTCGGCTCAGGGTCCCCAAGCAACTTGTATCCGACCATGGAAAACATTTTGAGGACTCCGTATGGAAGGAGTTGTTGAATTTTCTCAAATTTGAACACCAGTATGCCTCCTCCTATTACCCCCAACAGAATGGCCAAGTTGAAGCTATTAATAAAATTCTGAAAACCCTAGCTACAAAATTCATCATTGCACATTTTTTTAGGTCAGGCATAACATAAACATTAAATTAGTCAATTATTGTTCAATTGACATGAAGAGTCCAAGCTTTATTCATTAGAATTCCACACTTGTCATGCTTTCCCAACATACACATGAACTTATTCATGTTCATCCTTTCATAGGAAATTAACTATTTCAACATTCTCAACTCATTTCAAGCAATTAAACACAATTAATTTTCAGTCACATCATGCATTCAACGATTTTATGTTTTATAGGTGCATCAGTCAAAAGGGAAAGATAAGAGTGATAGTTTTAGTCTTGCTCCAATGCGGAGCCACACCACCACTATGGTTCCATGATCCTAGCCTTCTTCACTTCAATGTGAATGCTTGACTTTCCCTTTCTTGGCTATAACACTTAGTGTTTAAGGTCTGTCACAGGCCTCTCATCCAAGGAACTCTTTCCCATGATTTCCTATAGAACCTATGGCTTCCAGGACCCACACAATTCCACTAGCACCACTTCCATTGTTGCTCATATCGAGCACTCTAGAACAGTTACATGTCCCCATGCATCCTTAGGATGCCTTCAAGGCTCCTTGATTCCTATAATGACCAAGGTTTCCAACATAGAAAAAATAGTGTATCAGCTTGGTTGTTATAAGACTTATACATGAAATCTTTCATTATTTAGAATAAGAATTAGATGACAATTGAATACTTATCTGTATTGGACATTTCCTCTCTAGTCCATAGGGCCCTGCTTTACTTTACAAGCCTTGGGATCACCTATGGAATTGGATGTTGGATATCCCACAGGCCACTCCACGTCATCCAAATATTCAATGCCCAGCCAGTACACCGACTAGGTTATACGACATTTATGGTGCCAAACCAATCCCCTACTTGGTTTGCCTTGCACCATGACCATTTCTAGGTCATGGCTCTACTACAGATCCATAGGAATGCATAATCCTTTCACACATACAACAACCCTTCATACACATAATAACCCTTCATACACATAGAATCCCTTCCCCACAAGCCATCATAAAACTCTCTTCACTTTGCTTCTTTAGTGTGCCACACCAAATTGTATATGTTCAAGATAACAACACAAGAGGGGTAAGTAGGCTCATTAGTAGTACTGCTTTGAAATTGTAAACATATAACAGTCACAATCAAATATTGAAACGCCAAGAATGCGTCCATTCCCTTAGGGTGTAGTCAATATTGGTAACCCTAACATAACCCAACACCAGAAAGGTGTGCACCCCTCACTGATGTGAACTATGCAGGTCCTAATCATACTTCAAGCAGTGTGAAATAATATAATAAAATAGAACATTCTCTGCATATTAACACTATTAATTTGTCATGTGTATTTTCAGCTAGGTTTTATGGAACACTTATCCACTTGCAGATGTATCTTTCCTTCATTGGTGAGGAATGGGGACTCCCTTCTCTGAGTTAACAATCCCTCGGTTTTCCACCTCATTCCTTTTTATGTTCCATAACCCACATATGCCTTACTGGCATAATATTTACCATCTCACTCATATTTTTTACCAATCATACAGTGAAGATGATGAACCCTCATTCCATTTGGCTCTTGTACGTGGCACCATTCTACCCATTAGGGTTTCATGCTTTCTTCTCTAGTACAACCATCCACCTACAACATGTCCCTTTGACACAATCTTGGATTAGCCAAGCAGTCAGTATCACTTAAAAATCATTATTCAAATATGGTTTCCATAATCCTTTAATGGCACTAATAATTAAATCCAAACATGAATTTACAATTCTGTCTACTACATAAATTAATTTGCAGTCATGAGATCCTTCTCATAATTCTCGGTCTTTGTACATGGTGGATTTCAGCCTCTAAGATGGACTTACCCTGATTTCCATGGCAAAGAAATTTATTCCTCGAATCTGAAAATTCAGATCAATCCAAACACTTGTGAGTTTTCATGTACAAAATATTTCATTGTTGAAACAGTCATTGAAGTATTTTAAAAATCATAACACTCAACAATGTAACAACTTTCAACTACTAACATCATCTTGTTACAATGAAATGTATAGATGTATTTTATATGCATCTTTATCATAAAGAAAATTAAAGGACACCATCACATTATTTATGTAATTTACTAAACCTTCAATACCCATTACTTCTCTTCCATATCATATATGCAACTTTGTCCTTCCACAGAGCATTCTGGCAACCCTCTCATCCTGACTACCTCCACATAATCCTTCATGCATTCACAATAACTCATGAAATGATCTCATAATTATCACTAATTCATCATTTCCTTTGTTATCTGATTGTAATGACCACATGCATAACACCACCATGCATTCACACAATGCATCTCACATGTGCACACATACCCAGCTATGCACATTTACAACATTCACATAATCCTTTACAGTGCATTCACTCCATGCAACCATATTTTGCAAAATCTGCTAATGCATATTGATTCATGCATATTATGATATCATGCTATGCATTCTACCATTCAACACATTATGGCCTAACTAGGGTTATCTCGTATAGCATGCACTACTATAACATGAATATAAGTCCTTACTTGCTTGGTTATTAAACTCATAACCAACCTATGAAAAATGAATGATGCAATTTCATATGAATTCATTCTAACACTTAACATTCACAAGGTAGAAGTTCCCTTTCCCTTACTAATCCCTATCTCACCATGCCATGGTGATATGGCATTCACATTAAGTGCATTCAACCATACGTGCATACCATTGTACAATATTTAAACATGGCTCAAGGGATTCTTACCCTATCCCTTCAACACTTGTACCATTTCCACAAAGAGAACATACCTGCATGACTCCCATTAGCATATTTGGTGTTACCTCATCAATATGGACTCTTATCAGGGAATACACAGCCCTTCCATCAATTATCATTCTCACATATTGTTGCACAAACATTTGTCATAAGGTTGCTGGGAACATGTAACAACATCATCAATATATTTATCCATGTTTTTGTTGTCTTTGGTCCTACACCAATACCAACATCAGTAGTGATTAACAACCACCATATTTAATCTAAGTGGTTCATTTCATATGCACACCTTCACTAGTTTTACCAACATGCTACATCATATACATACACAACATCTTCTCATGCAATATGTAATACCTAACAGCATGCCCACTAGTTTAAATGTGTTTGCAACAATCTAATCACTTGCATCTTTGGTATTCTCATGCCCTAATTTACTGTACATGAATCTCATGAAGCATAAATAAAAGAACATGGTAGGGTTTAAAGAGTTCTCCCTTTCCAATATTGGCCCCCATTCTCATGCTGTAATAGAACTGGTTTAGGGTGATAAGTTTCCCTCTTATCAGCGTTGCCCTACTATTCTGATTGCCTTTAGAAACTGTGGTCAAGTCCGACTCAACCCTTCTTGGGATTCTCTACACTTACCAATGCCAACATTTGTTCAACGTTGTTTCCTAGTAAAAGGCTAGGTGTCTAGCTGGAATAGGATCGGCCTCTCTATGTTGACTAGAATGTCTCTGGTGGTTGTCAGATCACACTTAGTCGAAATTATATATGGCTGTTGAGCCAGACCTCTGTTCTTTCGCAGTTCTAATCATTCCTGAAGCTTCTAGTTGTGTCCCAAGAATCCCTAGTGTTTTAACTTGGGCTCTGATACCATTCTGTAACATCCCCAACCCCTCCATTTCCTTCAGAGGTGGTGGGAGACCGTCAGAACTATTTTTTTCTTCTTTTTCTTCCAATTTTACACACAGCTGCAATGGCCATCGATCCAAAATCTGCATTCCGCAATCCACATTGCAGGATTCAGAATGTGAAATCCCCAAAATAATCCTTCCAAAAATTACTCTTTCCGTGTTCCACAATCCGCATTACGGAATGAGGGGATGTGGAATCCCAAATTCAATCATCTGGAAAATTTCTCCTTCCGCATTCCGCAATCCACATTGCGGAATGTAGGAATGTGGAAGTCCAATTCCAATTACTGTATATTCCCCCCCTTCCACATTTTTCAATTCCACATTGCGGAACTTGGAAATGCAAAAGTCCAAATCCAACGTGTTAAATTTTGAGCATTAATTCACAATACTCTAGGATGTTCACTGAGAGAATAACATATACAGTATATCAATGCATAACAATCACAATAAGCATCACAAGAATCAAAAGCATGAGAGACAAGAGACACAGAGTTTCCGTGGGGAAAATCCTAAGGTGAAAAACCCCACAACTTCCTCAGAGATAGAGAGAGCAATGGCTCAACCAAAGTACAACCAAAATACACTGAGATAGTCTCCTAGTAGCAGATGATCCTCCTCCTCACTAGTGTGCCACTTTTTGAGTGAGAGAGATATGACTTTCCGAATGATCTAAATAGAGATCACCTGATCTCTATTTATACTAACCTGTTTTCCCAGTGACCTTATGGGGCCGACTTGTCTATCTAGATACATCCACAATATAATATATATTTTAGGGCCGACCCCACACATGGTGGTCTAATAACCCATCGGCAAGTACACACACTTGCGACACTTGTCAATCCACATGACGACACTTCCTTATAGAGGAATAACACATCTCTAATAAGGGTACAATAAATATATATGAAATACATAGATGAAATACATTCTGAAGTTACATATACATCAACACTCCCTCTTAACTAGGAAGGTATTTCTTGACACGAATCTGCTAGACAAGTCTTCTTCTCGGGATCATCGTCATCGTCATCGTCACTGCTGCTGCTATCTTAACCAATCTCTGACTCTACTCGTCATAGGAAGTTCTACAGAGCCAGTCCATTTTCATACGGGATGTAGGCCCACCACATGCAGGTCTTCGTCATCACTAGCCATACTGTGGAATCCTCAGGACTTATTACGTGCATCACAAAACCTCGAAAGAGCATCCTAGGCTGTTACGAGCACACGACTCTACTTATAGGATCTCCCAGGGCCATATTATATGTGACCTCACCACAAAACCTCGCAAGAGCATCCCAGGCTGTTACGAGTACACAGCTCTACCTATAGGATTTCCCAAGGACAGATTATATGTGGTCACCACAAAACCTCACAAGAGCATCCCAGGCTGTTACGAGTACACAACTCTACCTATAGGATCTCCCAGGGACAGATTATATGTGGTCATGGAAAAACCTCACAAGAGCATCCCAGGACTTATTACGGGCACACAACCCAACCTATCGGATCTCCCAGGGACATATTATATGCCATAGGACAAAACCTCGAAAGAGCATATGCCAGATATCCCAGGGCCATATTATATGCCATAGGAAAAACCTCGAAAGACTATCTGCAGATCTCCCAGGGCCAAATTATATGTCCTCCCAGAGCAAAACCTCGAATGAGAATTTGCCAGATATCCCAGGGCCAAATTATATGCCATAGGCAAAACCTAGAAAGACTATCTGCAAATCTCCCAGGGCCAAATTATATGCTCATCTGCACAACCTGATCCACGGCCATAGAGTATTAACCTGATACTCACCATACATCATCCTGATGTACACATGATCATCCTGATCATCATCACTGCAACATCCTGCTACATGTCATCTGGAGCAACATCCTGAAGCTCGTCATCCATGATCATCCTGATCATACAATGCATCTACTTGATGCATACCAAGTATCTACCTGATACATATCATCATACATGATCCACCTAATCATACAGTGTATCCACTTGATACAAATACAAATACATGATACATATCACCATACATGATCCGCCTGATCATACAATGTATCCACCTGATACATATACAGATACATGGTCCAAGCATCCAACATGATGCATATACAAAATACATACAAATGATCCTACTGATCATATCCAACATCCAACATGATGCGTACATACATATACATATAAATGATCCAACTGATCATATCCAGCATCCAACATGATGCATACATACATATACATATAAATGATCCAACTGATCATATCCAGCATAAACCAGAACATCATCCTGATGCTCATCATCCAGCGCTTACATCCATAGCCATGTGAAGGATCCTCCTTCCAACATGCTTGGAATGGCTTCAACAAATGTGTCCATCACTTCTTCCTCAAAGTGTCATCAATCCGAAGAACACCACGCCTCTCTCTGAAGTACTCGAACTTCACCCTGGCTAGTGGCTTCATCAGCACATATGTAATTTGCTCATCCATCGCAACATACAGGAGCTTCACATCTCCTCTCTGCACCATATCCCTGATATAGTGATATTTGATCTCTATGTGTTTCGACCTATCATGAAACACTGGGTTCTCGGACAGCTTTACACAACTCTGGTTATCATAGAAGATACCAGTAGCATCCAACGAGAGATCAAATAACTCAGACAATAGCTTCCATAGCCATACTGCCTCACAACTAGCTGAACAGGTTGCAACATACTCTGCCTCAGCTGTACTCAGTGCTACGCAGGACTGCTTCCTGCTAAACCAAGAGATCACACCTAATCCCATACTGAAGCAGCACCCAGATGTGCTCTTCCTATCTGCAACACTGCCAGCCCAATCTGAATCAACATAACCTTGCAGGTTAAACTTTTGATTCGCTTCATACTTGAGCCCATAATCCACTGTACCCTTCAGGTACCTCAGAACATGCTTTACAGCAACCAGATGAACACTCCTCGGATCTGTCAGGAACTGACTCAATGTGTTCACCGCAAAGAAAATATCTGGTCTCGTGTTCGTCAGGTACATCAAGGACCCAATCATCTGGCGATACATAGAGACATCAACTGGCTCAGATGAAGCATCACATAGAAGCTTCAGATTTGATGCCATAGGTGTGGCCATGGCCTTGCAATCCATCATCCTGAATCTCTTCAGGATATCTACTGTGTATTTCCCTTGACCAAGGAAGATCCCACCTGCACTCTGCCACACCTCCATACCTAGGAAATAATGCATCATTCCCAAATCTTTCATATCGAACTCGCCAGCAAGCTTCCTCTTAGTATCTACAATCAATCTGTCATCTCCTGTTACAAATAAGTCATCCACATATAGGAATAGAATCATAGGATTCGCTTCCTCAACTTTGTAGTAAAGGTTGGAATCCGCTTTACTCTTGGTAAATCCCAAACTAGATAGGAAACTGTCCATCCTACCTTACCAAGTTCTGGGAGCTTGCTTCAAGCCATACAAGGCTTTCTTCAATCTGCACACATATGACTCCCTGTCATTTGTTTTGAAACCAAGTGGCTGCTCCACATATACTTCCTCTTCAACTACACCATTCAAGAAAGCTGTCTTGAAATCCATCTGGTGTATCTTCTATTTCATCACTTTTATATTTCTCTATGCGGCCATCTGCAGCATGCTTGATCTGATAGATCCATATGGAAGTCATTACAGACTCCGCTTCAGGTCTTGGTACTGCATCCCAAACATCATTCTTCATGATCGACAGATCATGGCATTCTTCCATTTCTTCATCCCAGATCCTGGGAACTTCAATATATTCAATATCTTAAATAGATATCTTTGTTGCTGGAACAAATGTTGTAGTCCTTCTTTTGTAGGTAAAGGTATACGATCTTTCCTACAAAACAAGTTAAATTGCATGATTAGAAACATCTCATAATTTTCAGAACAAATTCTTTCACATAAAGAAATATGTCATACAGTCATGCAATTGTTTAAGCCAGTGCTTCAATACAACATTTATCCATGTTCCATAACTTTCTAGATTCCTTCTAGTCTCTACCGGAACATTGTTAAGAGTTTGCACTACTCCCAACATGTCAACAAAGAGGTTTCATTCTAGATAAGTAGCAATGGAATGTTGTACAGTGCCATAGGCCACTTACCCATTATATGCATATTAGTAGTATACTATTCATTAATGCAATCATTCTAATATGCACAATACATATACTAAGTCTAGGAACATGAGCATATACATCATTGAACAATTTTATTTAAACAAACAAATATGCAAGAAATGATAATTGAAATACTTATCTTTGTTTGTTTGTTGGATGGACTCCCTCTGAGTCTTTTCTTCCTTGCAGGAGCTACTAGAGTCCTAATCTAAAGTAGCTTCTTCTACACCTTTCTATTGTGAAATGTAGAAAGATGGTCAACTCCCTCTGAATATCTGCATCCTTGCAGGAACTACTGGAGTGTGCTTCTTCTTGATATTTTCTCCCTTGCAGGGGCAACTAGAGTGTGCTCTTGATCTTTGCTTCCTGTATTACCTGTCCTTTGAACTTATATTCATCCTTGGTCCCTAAGCATGCTTATTAGTATCATGATTGTGTTATCCTTATGATGTCATACAAAATCATACATTCATTAGTATATTCTCAATACTATCAAAACTCAATAATCTCAAGCATGTATAGACATGATAATTTCAAATAGAAATAATAAGCATTAGCATTCAAGGTTTATATAGGATTCTTAAGGTTAGTCATAACATTAAATAAGGTAAGACACGTAATATGCATATACCCATGATTATTCAAACCTATGACTTCATGAATAAACATCATCAATCATGTCATGCATATTTATATAATAGATCCTATGATATAAGAAACACATACCTGGTCACCATATTTGCTAGTTATGTCTAGCAATGTGTTCTTGTTCTCTTCAATGACCTGCATAACTCATTATTTAACTTTTGCAAAAACAAATTATACATACCTCTATGTGATCCATGAATATGGATGAATTTTTGTCTTTATGTTACCATGGCATGTTCAGGTTGTCCCTTCAAATTGTACAATCCTCCCTCTTGCTCTCCAATCACTACTACATCATCGATTGTTTTACCCTTTGGCCACATTAGGACTTGGCCATCCACAAATGCAACCCTCATACCTTTTGCATCCAATGCAGAGATGGAGAGTAAGTTCTTCTTGAGCCCAGGTACATAAAGGACTTCTTTCATCTCCAAAGATTTTCTAGAATCTAGGTTGTAGGAGGCTTCACCACTTCCTTTGATTGGGTATTGATAATCATCCCCAAGTTTCACCTTATGAGGTGATTCATGTTCAGATAGATTCACAAAAGATTCCTTAAACCCAGTCATGTGTTTGGAAGCCCCACTGTCAATCAACCAATCATGACAACCATGGGAGATAGTATCTGTGAGAGCAGAGATTAGAACATACTCTTCTTCACTTGATGAGTCATCATCACTATCATCACTTTCTGCCCTAGCCTTCTTCTTTGGAGGTTCATCATCCTCGGCAGCATGAGCATGGAACTTTCTTTTGCTGCCATTCTTCTTCTTGATGGAGTTGTTGTTATTATCCCTTTTGTTCTTGGGACAATCTGAAGCAAAGTGACCCTTCTCATTGCATGTGAAGCATCTTAGATCCTTCTTATTCTTTTGATAGGATCTTTTGTAGCGAGAGTGCTCCTTCTTGGGCTTGCTTCTTTTGGTGTGAGTTACGAGAGCTTGATCTTCACCTCCCATATTTTCCTCACGAGCTATAATTCTAGCTTCTTCTTGAGAGCATTCCTCCCATATTTTATTGAAAAAGATCAATTTCTTTCTTGCACAGATTCCTTGAATAAAGGAGTCCCGTGACCTAGGTAGGCCATTCAGAGTGGTCATAACAACTTCACCATTGTCCACTACTTCATCTACAGCTTCAAGTTGCTCCTTGATCTGAGAGATCTTGGAGAAGTAAGATTGAATGGTTTCTCCATTCAACATCTTGACCCCTTTCGATTGATTCTGCAGAGTCATCTTCTGATTTATGTTCTTCCCTTCAAATAGCTTGGTCAAAGAGTCAAACATCTCCTTGGGTGTCTTTAGAGAAGACACATGGGGTATGAGATGGTCTTTGATAGAATCAACAATGATTCTCTTTGCCTTGACCAAGTTCTTCTTATGCAATACCTTGGCCTCTTCATCTTTTGGGATAGGGATGTCGTCTTTTATATATGAGTCCAACTCATTCTCTTCCAGGATTAACCCAATCCTATACTTCCAAGCTCGGAAGTTATCAGCCCCTTCAAGCTTATCCTCAAGCTTGGTGTGGTGAGACATCTTAAAGAGTACTTCAAATGGAGAGAAAAGATTTAGGTCTTACCACTTGAAATGCTGAAAACTGGATCTGGTCCCGGATTAGTGTTTGTTGGAAAAACCCTAAAAATTCAAAATGTGAATTTCAAATTTCTGAAAGGATAGAAGGATGCGCCTTGATGAGTTGATCAGCCTGGTGCATTCAGAATTTGAGATCAGCAAAGTTTTACCCTTCAGATTTGTCTTTTTGTCCTCTCGGGTTCACTAGGGAGAGCCCTGAATTAGGGTTTGAGTTTCCCGGATATCTACCCAGCCCAAAATATCGATCCAAAGCTCTAAACTTCGATTTTTGCAAGGAGCTTCCAGCTATGTCTTTAGATTTCAGAAATTCTTATTTTTGTGGAAACCCTAATTTTTAGGGCCAAATCTAAAAATGCTCAGAATTGAATTCTGATTGGACAGATAGATTCTCCTTGATGAGTAGAGTCAATCTACTATACTGCTTTTCCAAAATCTGTGGAGAGAAACCCAATAAACAAGAAACTCAAGTTTCAGTCACTGTAAAATGTCTTCTTCTCAGGTTAACTCTGATAACATGTTAAATTTTGAGCATTAATTCACAATACTCTAGGATCTTCACTGAGAGAATAACATATACAGTATATCAATGCATAACAATCACAATAAGCATGACAAGCATCACAAGAATCAAAAGCATGAGAGATAAGAGACACAAAGTTTCCGTGGGGAAAACCCTAAGGTGAAAAACCCCACAACTTCCTCAGAGATAGAGAGAGCAATGGCTCAACCAAAGTACAACCAAAATACACTGAGATAGTCTCCTAGTAGCAGATTATCCTCCTCCTCGCTAGTGCGCCACTTTCTGAGTGAGAGAGATATGACTTTCCGAATGAACTAAATAGAGATCCCCTGATCTCTATTTATACTAACCTATTTTCCCAGTGACATTATGGGGCCGACTTGTCTATCTAGATACATCCACAATACAATATATATTTCAGGGCCGACCCCACACATGGTGGTCTAATAACCCATCGACAAGTACACAAACTTGCGACACTTGTCAATCCACATGACAACACTTCCTTATAGAGGAATAACACATCTCTAATAAGGGTACAATAAATATATATGAAATACATAGATGAAATACATTCCGAAGTTACATATACATCAACACAACGTTATTTCCCAAATCTACATTGTGGATGTGGAACAGTGGAAGCACCTACTCTGCTCCTGCAAAAATTTTCAGTGGCATAACTCATTCATCCTTAAGCCAAATTGGGCAAGGTTGGTACCGTTGGAAATATCTTGGATATATCTATCCATTGGTATGATCCTCTACCCAATCTGAGCACTCTAACCTTGTCCTTTTTCCAGCTAAAACTCTAGTCTAGAACTTCACCTAAGTGCCTTTACTCTTCTACAATAATCTTTGCTCCAATTATTCCATGTCTTCTCTTATTCATCTTATCCACAGGGTGTACATTCCTTTCCCAAATCTTGGCTAGAGTGGTCCTTCACATTTACCAGACTTATCCCTAAATCACTCAAGGACAATTCAAAAGCATTATCAAGAGATTCCAATATGCATAAGCACACTCCATGAATACAAGGGATGATACATGACCCACACTCATAGGATGGATTACATGCACATGTTTCTCCTAGGAAGAGTGATGAAAGCATGTAGGACTTAGTCATATTGCTCAAGCATGATTACATACAAATATTAACATAAGGATGAGCATGCAAAGGTGAAAGAGCAATGCAATTAACACACACATATGCCAACCATAATAGTCAATACTAGTTAAACAATGCAGCAACAAGGTGAACATCAAACACAACAAACTTATAACCATGCATAGGCATACATACTTATTCATTAATGGACCATTCCCATGAGAAACTAGGTGGATGCATGTACTTCACAACTATAATTAAAGGCAACATCATCCACACACAATGAGTCATGCATTCATCAATCATTAACATGAACCACAGAATGAAGTATAAGGTATGGCCATTCAGTCTCATATTCAAGCTCATACATACTCCCTATTGATCCAATCTCATGTAACTCATCAAGCAATAAATGGAACATAATAAGCATAGCATAAAACTTGAAATAACGCCATTTTAACACCACAAGGGAACTTATCTTTTGCATTGAATCATCCAAGCAAACTGACTATGGAATGCAACTTTCCAACCCAACCATAGATCTCTGCCTAGCCTTTATTATTTCAGCAATCAAAGATCACCCCCGAGCTGGCTCTATGTAGTCACTAGTCCCTCTCAAGTTCACTCACAACATGGGTTCATAGTCAATTAGGGCATCTAACCAACATATACCTTTGTCAATCAAATGGGAAGGTAGGTAAGGGTTTCAATCTTAATGGGATCATCTACAGATCTATAAGCGTATACCAATGATTTCAAACAGGTTTAATCACCCCCATCACACCACTCTCATCCTAGGTAGGGTGCCCTTCACTAATGCACAACCCCTAGGTTGTCCCTTCCTCTAACACTGATTTGGGTAAGTGTGGATGGTCTAGACTCTTGAATCAAAGTAAATAAACCTTCTCAGGCTTTAACATGCAACCTAAAACTTCTTGGTTCCTTCCCACTTAGGTTTTCTTCTCCATTTCTCTATCCTAACAGCGCTATCCCATAGCTGAGTTCTCGACCACTACACAGGGTTCTTCCACACGGTTTTCTGAGCATCTCACACCCTGCAATTCACGATAAAACCCAAGTTCATGACTTTCTCAACAGGGTTTTCCTTCCATGCAAGGTTTTCTAAGTGTATTCAGCTCTTTACCTCATGTCCTTGCACAGAATCCTGATTTCTCCTTTTCTCCTTCACGCCCCCCGGTTCTCTATGCTATTGTGATGCCTAAGGGTTTGGATGAAGCTTGTGTCCCCTCAACCATGATCTGGGAATGGGGAATATGAACTCTAGGGTTGGAGTAACGTATGGGTCAAGGAAGGCGAGCTCGATACCCTGCCATCCATCCCTTCGGGGTTTCCCATACTCCACGGCCTCCTGCACAACGTCCTTCACCCACTTCCTTACCGAATCCATTAATGGAAATTAGGGAAGTCTATGGGTTCTCAGGGTGACAAATGGAAACCTAAGGTTCCATCCCACACCCCCTCAGCACCCTAGTGGATACATAGTTCCCCCTCATTTTGTTTCATTCCTTAGCCAACCCTTGGTGTTTTATTACATAGTATTATTTACATCATTTACAATTATCTCATGGCTTAACATCACATGGATTATCAACGCCTTGCCTATGCAATTAAACCTAATCATCCACTAGTGGGGCCTTGGCCTTGATCTCCAAACTAGGGTAAACACACCTTGCAATATTTACATAACAACCAAAATAGCCTAAGGTTAGAATGAGGGGTATTACAAGCTCCCTCCCTTAGAATAACCTTTCCTCGGTGTTCCAACACCTAGGATTACATATAAAATCTACACATGTCCAAAATTACAAAAATGTTGGAGGTCTGCCTCTACATTTTTCTCTTTACTTTTAAACTTTACGACCAAGTCCTTTGTCATCCACCAGTTGTTCCTGCTAGATTTGATATTCTTTCCGGTCCACAAGCTTGAAATATTCATGGTTGTTATCTCTCTTGTTGTTTGTTGTTGGGAAGTTGTAGAGGCAATTCTCTCCTCCACATTTCCAACATTTCAGTGATTGTTTTTTCTTTATCTGCTCCATTTCCTTGGATTCTTCCTTCCTGGGGAATTTCTTGGTGGATGATTGGATGAATGCCTCTTCATTGGTCCACTGCTGGTTGCTTCCAGAATTTTTCTTACCTCCCTTTGTAGGAAAATAGAGTCATGCAAAGACTTGGGGTTCATCTCAATCTGCTTCCTTTGTAGCTTCAACATTTCTCCAATATTCTCTTGAGTCTTGGAAATTGATTTAAGAAGGTTTTCAACCAAGTCTAACACCCTTTGGTCTGCTACCACGTTCAATATTTACAGCTGCCCACACTTGCTTGCTAGCACCAATGTAACCGCTGCCACCTATTTGATTTTCAATTTCTCACCTGTGAAATTCATCATTACACATTTTGTTAGGCTAGGAATAACATAAACATTAAATCATTCAATTATTGTTCAATTGACATAAAGATTCCATGCTTTATTCATGATACTTCCACACTTTTCATGCTTTCCAAACATACACATGAACTTATTCATGTTCATCCTTTCACGGGAAATTAGCTATTTCAACATTCTCAACTCATTCCAAGCAATTAAACATAGTTAATTTTCAGTCACATCATGCATTCAACAATTTTATGCTTTATAGGTGCATCAGTCAAAAGGGAAAGAGAAGAGTGAGCATTTTAGTCTTGCTCCAAACCGGAGCCACACCACCACTGTGGTTCCATTCTCCTAGCCTTTTTCACTTCAATGTGAATTCTTGACTTTCCCTTTCTTATCTATAACACTTAGTGTTTAAGGTATGTCCTAGGCCTCTCATCTAAGGAACTCTTTCCCATGATTTCCTATAGAACCTTTGGCTTCTAGGACCCACATAAGTCCACTAGCACCACTTCCATTGTTGCTCATACCGAGCTCTCTAGAAAAGTTGCATGTCCCCATGCATCCTTAGGATTCCTTCAAGGCTCCTTGATTCCTACAATGACCAATGTTTCCAACACGGAAACAATAGTGTATCATCTTGGTTGTTATAAGACTTATACACGAAATCTTTCATTATTCAGAATAAGAAATAGATGACAATTGAATACTTATCTAAATTGGACATTTCCTCTCTAGTACACAGGGTCCTGCTTTACTTTACAAGCCTTGGGATCACTTGTGTAATTGGATGTTGGATATCCCACATGCCACTCCACGCCATCCAAATATTCAATGCCTAGCCAGTACACTAACTTGGTTACTAGGAATTGATGGTTCCAAACCAGTCTCCTACCTGGGTTTCCTTGCACCATGACAATTTCTAGGTCAAGGCTCTACTACGGATCCATAAGCATGCATCAACCTTTCACACATACAACAACCCTTCATACACATAACAACCCTTCATACACGTAACATCCCTTCCCCACAAGCCCTCATAACACCCTCTTCACTTTGCTTCTTGAGTGTGCCACACCAAATTGTATATGTTCAAGCTGGAAACACAAGAGGGGTAAGCAGGCTCATTAGTACTATTGCTCTGAAATTTTAAACATATAACATTCACAATCAAATATTGAAACACCAAGAATGCATCCATTCCGTTAGGGTGTAGTCAATATTGGTAACCCTAACATAGCCCAGCACCAAAATGGTGTGCACCCCTCACTGATGTGAACTATCCAGGTCCTAATCATACTTCAAGCAGTCTGAAACAATATAATAAAATAGAACATTCTCTGCATATTAGCACTATTAATCAGTCATGTGTATTTTCAGCTAGGGTTTACAAAACACTTATCCACTTGCAGATGTATCTTTCCTTCATTGTTGAGGAATGGGGGATCCTTTCTTTGAGTTGACAGTCCCTCGGTTTGTAACCTCATTCATTTTTATGTTTCATAACCCACCTATTCCTTACTGGCATAATATTTACCATCTCACTCATATTTTTTACCAATCATGCAGTGCAGATGAGGAACCCTCATGCCATTTGGCTCTTGTAAGTGGCACCATTCTTCCCATTAGGGTTTCATGCTTGCTTCCCTAGTACAACCATCCACCTAAAACATGTCCCTTTGACACAATCTTGGATTATCCAAGTAGTCAATAGCACTTAACAATCATTATTCAAATCCGGTTTCCATAATCCTTTAATGGCACTAATAATTAAATCCAAACATGAATTTACAATTCTGTCTACTATAGAAATTGATTTGCATTCATGAGATCCTTCTCATAATTCTCGATCTTTGTACATGGTGGATTTCAACCTCTAATATGGACTTACCCTCATTTCCATGGCCAAGACATTTCTTCCTGAAGTCTGAAAATTCAGATCAGTTGAAACACTTGTGATTTTCCATGTACATAATATTTCATTGTTGCAACAGTCATTGAAGTGTTTTCAAACTCATAACACTCAACAATGTAAGCACTTTCAGCTACTAACATCTTATTACAATGAAATGTATAGGTGTATTTTATATGCATCTTTATCATAAAGAAAATCAAAGGATACCATCATATTATTTATGTAATTTAATAAACCTTCAACACCCATTACTTCCCATCCAAATCCTTTATGCAACTTTGTCCTTCCATAGAGCATTATGGAAGCCCTCTCATCATGACTACCTCCACATAATCCTTCCTGCATGCACAACAACTCATGAAATGATCTCAGAATTATCACTAATTCATCGTTTCCTTTGTTATCTGATTGTAATGAACACATGCATAACACCACCATGCATTCACACAATGCATCTCACATGTGCGCACATACCCAGGTATGAACATTTACAACATTCACATAATCCTTTACAGTGCATTCACTCCATGCAACCACATTTTACAAAATCTGCTAATGCATATTGATTCATGCATATTATGCTATCATGCCATGCATTCTACCATTCAACACATTATGGCCTAACTAGGGTTATCTCATATAGAATGCACTATTATAACATGAATATAATTCCTTACTTGCTTGGTTATTAAACTCATAATCAACCTATTAAAAAGGAATGATGCAATTTCATATGAATGCATTCTAACATTTAACAGTCACATGGTAGAAGGTCCCTTTCCCTTACTACTCCCTATCTCACAATGCCATGGTGATATGGCATTCACATTAAGTGCATTCAACCATACATGCATACCATTGTACAATATTTAAATGTGGCTCAAGGGATTCTTACCCTATCCCTTCAACTCTTGCACCATTTTCTCAAAGAGAACATACATGCATGACTCCCATTAGCATATTTGGTGTTACCTCATCAACATGGCCTCTTACCAGGGACTACGCAGCCCTTCCATCAATTATCATGCTCACATATTGTTTCACTAACCTTTCTCATAAGGTTGTTGGGAACATGTAACAACATCATCAATATATTTAGCCATGTTTTTTTTGTCTTTGGTCCTACACCAATACCAACATTAGTAGTGATTAACAACCACCATATTTAATTGAAGTGTTTAATTGCATATGCACACCTTCACTAGTTTTACCAACATGCCACGTCATATTAATACACAATATCTTCTCATGCAATATGCAATACCTAACAACATGCCCACTAGTTTATATGTATTTGAAACTATCTAATCACTTGCATATTTGGTATTCTCATTCCTTGATTTCTTGTACATGAAGATCACGAAGCATAAATAAAAGAACATGGTAGGGTTTAAAGAGTTCTCCCTTTCCAATCCCGGCACCCATTCTCATGCTATAACAGAACTGGTTTAGGGTGATAAATTTCCCTCTTGTCAGCGTTTCCCTACTATTCTGATTTCCTTTAGAAACTGTGGTCAAGTCCAACTTGGCCCTTCTTGGGATTCTCTACACTTACCAATTCCTCCATTTGTTCAATGTTGCTTCTTGGTAAAAGGGATAGGTGTCTAGCTGGAACAGGATCGGCCTCTCTATGCTGACTAGAACGTCTCTATTGGTTGTCGGATCAGACTCAGTCGAAATGTTATACGCCCGTTGAGCCCGACCTATAATCCCTAGTATTATAACTTGGGCTCTGGTACCATTCTGTAATAACCCCACCCCCTCCATTTCCTTCAGAGGTGGTGGGAGACCCTCAGAACTATTTTTTCTTCTTCTTTGTCTTCCAATTTTACACACAAACTCAATGGTCATCGATCCGAAATCCACATTCCATAATCCGCGGTCTGCATTACGAGATTCAGAATGTGAAATCCCCAAAACAATCCTTCTGACAATTTATCGTTCCGCGTTCTGCAATCCGCATTGCAGAATGCGGGAATCCAGAATCCCAAATTCAATCCTCCGAAAAATTTCTCCTTCCACATTCCGCAATCCGCATTGCGGAATACAGGAAGGTGGAATTCCAATTCCAATTACCATGGATTTTCCACCTTCTGCATTCTTCAATTCCACATTGCGGAACTAGGAAATGCGAAAGTCCAAATCCAACATTATTTTTCAACGTCCACAATCCGCAATCCACATTGTTGATGTGAAACTGCGGAAGCACCTGCTCTTCTCCTGCAAAAATTTCCAAGGGAATAACTCCTTCATCCTTAGACAAATTGGGAAAGAATGGTACCGTTGGAAATATCTTGGAGATATCTATCCGCTGGTATGATCCTCCACCCAATCCGAGCACTCTAACCTATTCCTTTTTCCAACTGAAACTCTGGTCTATAACTTCACCTAAGTGCCTTTACTCTTCTACAATAAGATCTGGTCCAATTCTTCCATGTCTTCTCTTCTTCATTTGATCCACAGGGTGTCCATTCCTTTCCCAAATCTTGGCTAGAGTGGTCCTGCACATTTACCATACTTAGCCCTAAATCACCCAAGGACAATTCAAAAGAATTATAAAGAGATTGCAATATGCATAAGCACACTCCATGAATACAAGGGATGAGACATGACCCACACTCATAGGATGGATTACATGCACATGTTTCTCCTAGGAAGAGTGATGAAAGCATGTAGGACTTAGTCCTATCCCTCAAGCATTATTACATACAAATATCAACATAAGGATGAAGATGCAAAGTTGCAAGAGCAATTCAATTAACACACACATCTGCCAACCATAATAGTCAATACTAGTTAAATAATGCAACAACAAGGTGAATAGCATACACAACAGACTTAGAACCATGCATAGGTATACTGACTTATTCATCAATGGACCATTCCCATGAGAAAATAGGTGCATGCATGTACTTCACAGCTATAATTAAAAGCAGCATCATCTACACACATGCACTCATATTTTTCATTGAATCCTCCAAGAAAGCTGACTATGGAATGCAAATTTCCAACCCAACCATATATCTCTTACTAGCCTTTATTATTTCAGAAATCAGATATCACCCCCGGTCTGTGTAATGTCCCTTTTTAATAAAATTTCCCAATGTGCTCAAATTCACCAAATCTCAACTTTTAAGTATATGTATACAACTGATTCTAAACTCCTCCAAATACTTTCAAAATTGGTGAGGAAGGTCATGAGGGGTAATGGGACACATTAACACATATATCATACATATAATAAACTTATATACCCAGCCATGGTCTGAAATTTTCAAGGGAAGTAGTTCCAGTACAAGACTAGTCAATTTGGGAAGTGGAAATCCCCCCTAGGTCCTGGAACAAAGATCTTCCAAACACTGCACACCCTTCACTAATGATGGGTCTTAGAATTGGATATGTTATTATAAATTAATTAAAGTATATTTTCATCATTATATGTGTTTTTGGGGTCGAATAGGTATCCAAGAGAACTCAGGGAATTTACTAGTGATTTTGAGGCTCAAACCCCCAAGAGTAGATGGCTCCAAATAGCTCCAAATGATCTCAAATTGTACCAGAAGGTGGATGGATGATGTTAAAACATAATAATGGTTTTTATAGGTTCCTTCCAACCTTCAAATGACTTCTCCAACTAACTTTGGTAATCTGGTCAATGTAGGGAGTTTTACTAGCAAATTGTGGTTCAAATCCCCTTAGGGTAAATGACAAGTTGGCTCTCCAAATGAAATAGAACCCTCTCGAAATTATGAAAATATTCTGGTGACATATAAATTACATAAATGGGATCTCATATTCATCATAATTCATCTTGTAATATCTGCCACAACTCTCTCAAATTAGATATAGAATTGCTAGTTTCAACATAAGGGGAAATGGTAGGCAATCTTCACTAAATGTTAGGAAACTCAACCAAATGCCTCCAAATTATTGTCTAATTAAAATGAAACTCTTTGAAAACATAAATTTCAGTCTATTTATCAGTAATCCATCATTCATTCACTTAACCATTCGAATTTATCAACATATCATTGACTTGCAACAAGGTAGTGGGGAAAATGGCACTGTTTGTTTATTAATGAGCAATTTTACATAGTATTTCTTGGAATATCTACTTGTGTCTCTTCTGAGCATGAAATACAGATCATATAAATCATATTACAAAATAATGGGGCATCATAATCTTCCCCAACTAGAATATTATCTCACCAAAGGCGCAATTCCTCAAGGATCAAGAATATGCATAGAAAAATTGAAATAGTTGAAGAAGCAAGCTGAACTAGAAGTGACCATGATATTCCCTATAGATTACACTTGCAACAAAGGACTCCATTGAAGCTCCAAATTAAAGGTCTGAGTTTCCTTTTCAATTACCAACTAGGATGGGAATCTTTCACCCCCAAAATTGGTGCTAAGGCAAGTAGAGTAGCACTCCACTAGCTCCTCTCTCCAAATGCAACTGCAAATTATAAAAATGATCAAAATATTCCTTTATTCTTTGTTCTTGACATTTATAAAGTTTCCAAACTCTCTAAGGGTCGAATTCCTTCCAAGAGATGCATTCCAACTCAAGTTGGGAAGAGATTCCAAAGAATGCCACTTGTACATTAACAATTCCTAGTCTCCCACTTCCACCAAATCACATGTGGAAGCATCTTCGCTGCCCTAACTCTTTTGAGAACCCTCTTGGATGATATTTTTAGCCCTGACATGTCATATATGTCAGATGTCATCCATCAGGTATGATTTGTGTCATAGGTGTCATAGCATCTTCATCATTGTTTTCATAGAAGCTAGGGAATCTAGCCCAAGTGTCACAATTTCTCTAAGATGCCTCTTCCTCTTCCATGGAAGTTACTCTTCCACTCCAATTCGATCTTGGATGAGTCATGCCATGAATAATACCTCTTGAAACCTCCCCCAAGTATGTTACCCTTCACCTTGAATTCGAATTGGTGAGAGAATGATGCCAAGTGTAGTGCAGAAATCTAGCCACATGTGGGTCCCACAACCTCTTATGTTCCCTCATGATCCAATGCCACCTTATTTTCTTTTATTATTATTTATTTGACCCATTTAATGTGAATTTGTAAGTCTAAGGTCACTTTGGGTCTTGTAGCTCCATCACTCCAACTTTTAATGCTTCCACCCCCAACCTAGGGAACTAGTAAGCTAGTGGAAATTTTCCTCCATGATATTTTGTGTGGATGGGGACATTGCAAATTTGAATTGGGAATTTGCTCTAATGTGATGCACCTTGTCCATTTGGTTCTGATTTTACATTATAACCAAATTGGACATCATGCTTGGCAATTATTTTGACCTTTAGTACCAATTTGACAAATTATCATGAGTATGGCCAATTGGCTTAGGAAATTGTGATCCAATGCAAAATTTTGGGACATTACAAGTCCCCCCTTCCCAATATTTCTTGTCCTCAAGAAATTTGAAACATATGTGTTGAATAACCTGCCTTCTTTTCCACTATATAACTCTTTGAAGCTACCACTAAGTTGCCCAATTTTGAGTCCTCAAGACTCCATGAAAGTTTTGGAGAGGAACCACCATGCTTGTTGCTGCACTACTCTTATTAAAATCACTTTATTAAGTGGGAACTCAATCTCCCATACTACTTATTTCCCAAAAAAATTTGAAACCAATGAGACAAAAATTAATCCAGGGTCCGATTGCTTGTATTGCACCCCAAAAATTTAGAGTGCTCTCCAACCCATACCATCAGATAAGAGGATTCCTGGATCCCATTTACTTGTATGAATTATTCCAAATATCATAAGTAAAAAGGAGAGATCATCAAAGTACATAACAACATGACAAAAAAGTACATCAAGGAAGTGCCTCATCAAAGAATCATGAAAGTGCTTATACCTCCAAGCAAGTAGACCACCATTTTCCAAGTGCATACAAGCATCAAGTGACCAATCTAATATGCTCCAATGACATAGGTGAGGATCCCATGTCCTACAATGATGCTCCAAAAGGATGTGATATGCATCAAAATATTCAGCCATGTATTCTTTCATCCAAGAAGTGAATGAAGAATCTCCACTAAAATCTGAACCAAATAATGAGCAAAAAAAACAAGGAGACTTCAAATGACTCAAATAAGTCTCACCCATACATCCATGAATGTGAGAATCATAAAGATATAACAAAGTATGTGGATTCCAACAAAAATGTTCTCCAATCATCAATATATTCACCCAAGTTTCGGATGAAGTTCCTCCAACATCAAATGAACCAAGTGTTGAGCAAGAAAAACCACAAGTCTTAAAGTGACTCAAATGCATAGCATAGGTGCATCCATGTAGATGTGCATCATCATAAAGTAACAAATTATGCTGCTGAAAATGTGAATAAGAATGTGGTCCACCTATGTCATCATAAGAAGTAAATCTAGGAGTTCCATACTCCTCATGTGGCACCCTCAAAAAGAACCCTTTCAGCCATACTTCATTGAGACTAATGCTGCAAAACATGGAATTGTAGGATGTAGGAGAATGAACTAACTCACCCAATTGATAAAAAAGTGAAGAAGTTTCATCATGGGAAGGATCCATAGGGGTAGTATCATGTAGCTCCTTCAAAAGTGTGAAACCTATGTTGTAGATTGGTTCCAATGTAGAGGAATCATGCTCTTCTTTAAAAATTGCATAACCTTCATCAAGAGACAATTCAAGTTCCTCTTCCACCACATCAAGTGTTTGGATCTCTTCAAGTTCATCTTCAAACACATAAAGCACATTCAATTTTCCACATTTCTCATGATCCACCATGTCATGAGAATCCTCCAAACAATCTACCATTTGACAATCTAAAACATAGGAGGAAAAACAAGTATCTTGCAACTTTTGAAGAAGTTGCTCATTTTGAATTGTGAGTTTATGATTCTCCTCATTATTATTCAAGTATGCATCATGTAACAATTCATTAAGCTCAAACAAAGGGTTTATATAAAAAAGAAAAGACATGAAATTACCTTTGATGTGGCACATTTCTCTTTGAATCTTCTCCATGTCTTCAAGGAATGATGTTTCATCCAATGAAGTAGCTCTCCAACAAGAATTTGACACCAATGATTGAGTGTCATGGAGAATGCTAAGGGTCTCTTGGATATTATTTTAATTCATCTTCAAGGACCCTTCAAGAAAATGAGGCTCTTGCAAATGAACCTCCTCATCTTCTTCCTTCTTGCTTGGACCAACTTCACGAAGCTCAAGTGGTGATGGGGAAGTTGATCTTGTTTCTTCTTCAACTGCTACAAGGTATTCATTTCCATGCTTAAGGGAATTTTGGCTTGCAGAAATACTTTCAAAAGTGATCTCTAAGTCACCAACATAGAGGTGTGAGTACCCATCAGTAGGTACCCCTTCATAGTTCAAGCATCCATCAGTAGATGCTCTTTGTTTCATTTCTAAGGCAGAATGTGTCTTGAAATGACCTTCAATATTTGCAATAGAATCTTCTTCATGCTCATGTGATGTCTCTTCATCCTTTTTAGAGTCACTTGGGAGTGAATTTTGATCCTCTTTATGTATTTCGTCTTCTACTTCACCTATTTCAGAACTAGGTGGCTCATGGGTCTCCTCCTTTTGCTTCTTCAAGCAAGTTGATGCATTTTGCCCATTGGTTTCCTTAAGATCAATATATTTTCTCCCAAGTTGGATATCCAACAATTCGAATCCTTTCATAATCTGCTTGAAGATGTCTTCAAAGAGTGGTTTCATGATTTTTATATGCTCCTCACCATCGTATGCGGTTCCCTTTTCATCCCTAGTCATAGTTTCCTAAAACAATTGCTCTTCTTCTCCTACATTTCCTCTTCAACAAAAGCACTTTTGGTTTCAATGTCTAATGGTGGTCCATGAATTCTTGTCCTCATGAATATCAGACCACATCAGGTGCCAATATCATGTTCTGATACCACTGTAATGTCCCTTTTAAATAAAATTTTGCAATGTGCTCAAATTCACCAAATCTCAACTTTTAAGTATATGTATACAACTGATTCCAAACTCCTCCAAATACTTTCAAAGTTGGTGAGGAAGGTCATGAGGGGTAATGTGACACATTAAAACATTTATCGGAAATATAATAAACTGATATGCCCAACCATAGTCTTCAATTTGCAAGGGAAGTAGTTCCGGGAAAAGACTAGTCAATTTGGGAAGTGGAAATCCCCCCTAGGTCCTGGAACAAAGCTCTTCCAAACACTGTACACCCTTCACTAATGATGGGTCTGATAATTTGATATGTTATTAGACATTAATTAAAGTATATTTTCATTATTATATGTGGTTTTGGGGTTGAATAGGTATCCAAGAGAACTCAGGGAATTTACTAGTGATTTTGAGGCTCAAACCCCCAAGAGTAGATGGCTCCAAATAGCTCCAAATGATCTCAAATTGTAAAAAAAGGTGGATGGATGATGTTAAAACATAATACGGGTTTTTATAGGTTCCTTCCAACCTTCAAATGACTTCTTCAACTAAATTTGGTAATCTGGTCAATGTAGGGAGTTTTACTAGCAAATTGTGGTTCAAATCCCCTTAGGGCAAATGACAAGTTGGCTCTCCAAATGAAATAGAACCCTCTCGAAATTATGAAAAGTGTTTGGTGACATAAATGAGATTTCATATACATCATCATTCAGCTTATAATATCTACTACAACTCTCTCAAATCAGATATAGAATTGCTAGTTTCAACATAAGGGGAAATGGTAGGCAATCTTCACTAAATGTTATGAAACTTAACCAAATGCCTCCAAATTATTGTCTAATGAACATGAAACTATTTGAAAACAAAAATTACAGTCCATTTATCAGTAATACATCATTCATTCACTTAACCATTCGAATTTATCAACATATCATTGACTTGCAACAAGGTAGTGGGGAAAATGGCACTGTTTGTTCATTAATGAACAATTTTACATAGTATTTATTGATATCGACTTGTGGATATTCTGAGCATGAAATACAGAGAATATAAAACATATTACAAAATAATGGGGCATTAGAATCTCCCCCAAAGAGAATAGCATCTCACCAAAGGCAGAATTCCTCAAGGACCAAGAATATGCATAGAAAAATTGAAATGGTTGAAGAAGCAAGATGAACTAGAAGTGACCATGATATGCCCTGTATATTAAACCTGAAACAAAGGAATCCATTGAAGCTCCAAATCAAAGGTTTGAATGGCCTTTCCAATTACCAACTAGGATGGGAGTCTTTCACCCCCGAAATTGGTGATAAGGCAAGTAGAGTAGCACTCCACTAGCTCCTCTCTCCAAATGCAATTGCAAATTCTAAAAATGATCAAAATCTGCCTTCATTTTTTGTTATTGACATTTATAAAGTTTCCAATCTCTCTATGGGTCTAATTCCTTCCGAGAGATGCATTCCAACTCAAGTTGGGAAAAGATTCCAAAGAATACCACTTGTACAACAATTCCTAGTCTCCCACTTCCACCAAATCACATGTGGAAGCATATTAGATGCCCTAAATATCTTGAGTGCCCTCTTGGAAGCTATTTTTTGTTCAGATATCCACATCATCACTTTCAGGACCTTGCATGCAATTAGGTTTTGCATGCATCCCAGTCACCAGGTTAATGCCTCCTGCACCTTAGCCACCTTATTCTAGCACCCGGGAGCTTCTTACATTAGAATTTCAGCCCTCCTAGTCAGGAAGGTGCCCACTTCTCACTTACTTCCAGAGAAGGGTGCACTTCTTCACCTACCACTTCAGTTACACTCAGTTAACTCCGATTCTCCTTGATTTGAGGCTAGTTTCACTGCTGACTGACTGTTTCACTCCGATGGACCTCCAGATTGACTAGATGACTTATTCTGACTTTAGTTAAGCCTCCCATGCGCCATCCACTGAGTCTCCTTCCCTATATCAGTGCTACACGCTTCAGTTACACATGTTACACTCAGACTCAGATTGACACCTGGATGACTTGTTCTTGTGCATTGATGACCACCACTGATTGATGATGAGGACTCCTAGTTGGATTCAAGATACTCCATTCAGTGATTCGAATGGCCTACTTAGTCAATTCGAATTGCTCACTCACATGGTCATATTGTATTGTAATTATTCACCCTTATTGGGATATTGAGCACTATGCATGTTTTTACACAGTTTTACACCATATTTTCTATGTTCATCTGTTGTGATTGATTTACTTGTTCATTAGATCTACCGTGACTAATTTTACATGGTATCAGAGCCATGGAAGGGAGAAGATTTCTTTTCTACAGGTGTTCTATATGAAGATTGAGTGAATTGATTACCAATACATTTCAACAGCAGCATGCAAAATCTCATGTGCATTCGCTCATGTGCATGCAAGGCTGAAAACATAGTGTTTGTTTGTGTGTGATTTGCAAGTTTCTTACTTCCTCCATTTGCATTCGCTAATGCAGAGATGGAGACTTCTTCTTCACAAAAAATTCTTACTCCATTCAACTATGATGAATGGAAACCAAAGATGATTGCATTCTTGAAGAGACAATGTCTTTTTGATATGTGCATTGGCAATACAAGAGATTTTGATTCCGATGAAGAGGAGAATTATTGGCTCAATGATTGTGACAGAGCTTTTGGAGCAATGTGTCTTGCTATGTCTCCTTGTATGCGCTACCTCAGTAATACTGCTGAAAATCCAAGTGATCTATGGGTCCAACTTGATAGAGAGTTTGGAAAGCAGGAAGAAGAGGATCATGCTATCCTTTTGAAGAACAAGCCCAGTGAGATCTCCTTATGTGTTCTTTCCGATCATGTCTTGGCCTCAACAATTGTTCAAGATGAAGAAGAAACTGTAGATTCAAAACTCATTCTCTCAAAGTCTTCTATTTCGAATTTTGAGCAAGATAAACCAGCTCATACTCTAGATTCCGAAGAGGTTCTTGAATCCTCTCTTTCACATGAGTTTGTCGATGTTATAGGTCAAACCTGCACCTCTCCATCCATGATCACCTTGAGCTGTTGACACACAAAAGGACAACTTGGATGGAGGAGAATGTTGACCTTAGATGAGACTTTGACTTACTCCACCTCCTTGCAAGACTGGAAAAACCCCAAAAATGTCATTTTGAGACATGAGCACTACTCTACTTCAATAGACTAGCGCCTATACCCTACTCCAGTGTGCAATAGTAGCGCTCAAGCCTCATGAGCGCTACTCCTCTTCAACAGAGTAGCGTTCAACATTTAAAAAGTGTTGAGCGCTAGTTTAAAAACACTATAGTAGCACCCTGGGCGCTACTCCACTAAGAAATAGTAGCGTACACCTCAAAAGATGATTAAAAAATAATTAATTTCACAAAGAGGATTAGTTGCAGTTGGTTTCCCAACTTCCCCAACTTCCTCCATAACCATCTCTCGACCTGAACTGCTTCCCTTGTCCTATAAATAAAGGGAAGAATAAAGAGAGGGGCTAGAGACATGAATGCTATTGAGAGACTTTAAAGATAAGCTTGCATTGGATGAGGTTATGCTGGAAGATATCCAAGCCAGAGAAGAGCAGGAGCCCAGGAGCAGGTTGCAGGAGCATGTGACAAAATCAGGTATACTTTGTATCATCAATTTGCATTTGACGATAAAAGGTTGAAGCATTTTTTCTTGTCCCAAACCAAGTGTTCATTGAAACTATGTACTTGTTTGGATCTGTTTTGGTTAATATTTGATGTTTAGATTGCTTTTTCCATTTCATCATTATATATTATCCAAGATATGCTGAGAAAGGTACTTGTATTGTAGGTTTATCGAATGGGAGGTTGACTTGAGGATCGAGCGCAAGATCAAATAAGAGCTAGGATCAAACTTCATTCAAAAGGTATGTTCTCAAGACCTATAACCTATTTCCTTTCATAAACATCTCTGTAACACAGTTAGTATGGTTACCTGTCATCCCCTTTCAGTTGATAGTATCCGTTTCTTTACTATAGGGTAGTTTTTCCCACCAACAGACTGGAGACTCCACTGGGGAAAGTTGTGTTTTTTCTCTAGGAAACCTTGCTTGTTTGTCTTCCCATAACCATTTTAACTCCTTTAATTTGCTGAGAGACCCTGTAGGTACCCCCTGCTTACCTCTCTCTGCTTCACTCAGTCTTTTTGCATCTTTTCAAAGTCAGTTTTTAATTCTTTTAGACCTGAGCGCTACTCTGTTATACATACAGTAGCACCCATACGCTACTATTATATACATACAGTAGCGCCCATCTCTCCAGGAGCGCTGGTTTCCCTACTGCACAGTAGGGTATATTCTTGTAGCCTTCTGTTGGATGTTTGGTTGAGTTTTCTACCCTTTTGGGTGGTCTTCTGACTTTGTTTTAGGTCTCCTTGACTGGTACTTGAGGTTTGTAACTTCTCTTTGAGTCTGAGAACCTTTCTTTGAGTCTTTTTGCCATCTTTATATCGCTTGCTTACTTGTGAATTGTTTGGACCATTTATAACTCTTTTTGAAGACTAGGCTTTGTTCTTTAGTGAACATTCCTTCTTATTTTTGCCCTGACTGTGTGTTGTTGACCTACAAACCTGTATGATTTGCATTTACTGTTTGTAGCAACATTTGTTTGCTCTTTACCTATCTTATCCTTTTTTTTAGGGTTTGGTCTGTTTTGGAGCCTTTGGGGTGTCTTCCAAACTTGTTGAGTTCCAACTTTCCTTGACTTTTTGTCTTTTCTGGTATCAAGTGTGTTTAAAGTGCTTTCGGTTGATTCATTTTTCAGTCCTTGTGTTAGTAGGGTGGTTGTTAGCTTGCTTGCCTACCGTTTGCTTGGCATAGTGGTCTTGTTAGGGTTTGATGCTTTAGGTTAGACCTCTTGTGTTTGATTCCCAATTTTGAGTATCTTTCTCCTTTGTTTTCTCTCCACTTTGCTTCTGAGTATGAAGGCTTTTTCTTTTGCAAAAAACCCGTAGGACAAGTCTTTGTTGAGCTAGTGTCTTGACAACTGTAAGCTTAGGAACCATTTTTAGCCATATTTACACATTGCACATAAGTCTTATTTGCTTTCCATGTTTATAGTTCTTTTTCATTTATAATAACAGAAAAAGAAAAAATTTGATAGCTTAGGGTTAGTAAGGCTTATATTTTTTTTACAAAATAGCATAAGTTATTTTGCTTACAATTTCAAAAGAAAACAAAAAAAAAATTGATTAGATTTGCTCAGTTTTTCAGTTTGGAAAGAACTTTAAATGAAAAAATAAAAATTTTTGTTGTTGAAAGTTAGAATTTATGCACTTTTGCTTTTCTATTGCAACCACGCCACACAAACGCACTACCTTTTGAGTAATAACAACCCTAAAAGTCTTTAATAAAATTAAATAGCAACAATTTTTATTTTTTAGGGATACACTACACGAACTAGTCTTGGTTAGGATCTTGGGTTTAAATCACCTTAAACCACCCAAGATCACACATTACGCAAAAATTGTAGTTCGACTATCACAGGTAAACCCACTTCATTCAAAGCTTGCCTGGGATCTATGCAGTAGGTCTTGTGAGATCAGATTGTTGGGAATACTCCTACTTTCTGTTTCGAGCATATACCAGGATTGGATCATGTTTTGGGACTCTTTGAGTTTCGGGCTCAGTTACCCCGCCCACGCCTTCTGATTCGACCAGAGACTGTTCCCCCAGGATTTTTCGGTGTTGTGGTATCCTTAGTATCTGACCATAGGTTCATACACAGGTGACAACGGAGGGTATATCTATTGTACCTAGGACAGACATGGGAGGAAATCCCTTGCAGGTCTTTGGGAGGGCAGTTGGGTGATTCCAGCGCTTGCACCCTTAGTCATTGTATTGTGGACCCCAGGTAACTGTTCTTCATCCTTCATTGATCTGTTCTGGGCCATCATCATCCCAGAATCTTCTCTGGAAGGCCTCTTATTTGCTTGGTTTGCATACTTAGGACTTTTTAGTTGGCATGTTGTTTTCCCCCTAGTCTTAGTGGCCACTAGTTTTTCTAGTTTTATTTTTATATATAATCGTCGAGAACCAAGAACTTCGTAGATCGAGAAGGTTTCAAAACTTTCCACCACTTAGAATAGAACCACTACCGCCAGCTAGACGACAGCGGGTAAACCCCAGTGTTCCTTTGGAAACCATTCCTGAAATAGAAATTCCTGAGGAACTTTTTACAACGGAAAATCCTGAAATAGAAATTTCTGAGGAACTACCACCTGAAATTGAGTTTCCTGAAGAACTACAAATTGCAACAGAAAACCCTGAAATAGAGGTTCCTGAGGAACCACAACCGGGGACTCTAGATCAGTGACATTTTAGTTCAGTTGAGATTGAAGATCTCACTTCTGGAGAGTACAACACTCCCTTTAATCCTCCTCTGACTAATCCTAGAAATCCGCTTCTGTTACCTGTTGGTTTCCAGCAGCCCGATTACAGTGCATATAATTTCTCACCTGAACATTTTATGACCAATCCGGGAGGCGAACAGGGAGTTCCACAAACTCCCACCATAGGTATGAACACTAATATTGTAAATCCTCCTTTTACTGCTACACCGTGTTCGGCACAGACAACCTCTATGTCCACTCTGTCCTTCAATTTTAATATTGGCACATTAGGTATGCCGAGTTCAACAACTATGGCATCTACCTCTACACCTACTTTTGGACCTAGCAGTACAGCCAATTTAGTGCCACCTCCTGTGATTCAACCGTCATATCACATACCGAGTACTTGGATTTCCACACCCATTGTAGGGCCAAGTGCTTCTGCAACTGTGCCTGTCATGAGTACCATGACTACACCGTCTACGTCAGCTACCATTGGTTTTAATACCTTTGTAGGTCCCAACATAAATCAAGGTAATATACCTGCAGGAAACGTCCCTTTTTCCTTATTTTCAGGAGGAGGGGGTAACCTTTTTAACTAGCAATATAGCGGGGCTAACGCCCAGCCACAATGGATGAACCCACAGAGCACTAACCCACTTTCATATGGGTGGAGAAATTTCAATAATACTTTCGCACAACAACAGATGGCAGGGGGCAACCCCTACCAACAAGTGGCTGGGGCAACCCCTATCAGTAGATGGTAGGTGGAAACCCCTATCAATAGATGGCCGAGGGAAACCCCTACCAGCAGATGGTTAGGGGCCACCCCTACCAGCAGACGGCTAGGGGCAACCCCTACCAGCAGTTCACGGGTCAAACTATGGTTGGTTCCCCCTTTGCGACCCCAGCTTATCAAGTACCGTCTTGCAGGCCTCATTTACCTTTTCTGGCAACTTTAAATTTGCCATATCTTTCCAAGTTGACCAACAATCCAGTGTATCATAACACTACATGGCCACCAGTTCCTACCAAGTTACCTTCGGACATTCCAAAGTTCGAAGGAAAAACAGGTGAGGACCTTGGTGACCATGTCACTACTTTCCATTTATGGTGCTCCTCGAACTCATTAAATGAAGATTCCATTAGATTGATATTGTTCCAAAGGCCTTTAACCGGTGCTACAGCCAAATGGTACATTGAGTTACCTGCAGCTACATTCTTTAATTTTGGGGATCTCACGACTGTCTTTTTGAATCACTTCCAGCTTCTTGTTCGGTATGATGCTAGAACTGACCTTTTGTCTACATTTAGGAAAAATAATGCCACTCATTTATTTGATCACATTCAGGAGTGGCGAAGATGGAAGAGGCTCATTAAAGCCAACATACCTCCAGAATTCCTTCTTGAGTGGTATTTGAAATCATTCCTTCCTTACATTTCTAAGGAAGTAGCTACTTCTGGAGTGTCTAATGAGGAAGAAGCCATCCTACGGACCTAGCAGTTAGATCTTGTTTACGCACAATCTGGGTTACTGTATGAGATCATACCTAATGCACCGCGATCGAATACCAATCTGAGTAGACCTAAACCTAGACCACATGCTGACGGCATAGTGGGTTTGGTTGACTTTGCAGCTTTCGAAGCATTGATAAAAAAGGTTCATGCTTTATCTGTCAAACAATCGACTGCAGAAGTTTCTTCCATCACAACCCCTCCTTCTACTTCTGAATCTGTCAACCAGGTTCAGAACAATCAAAAGGGCCCTCGGCAGCCCAATAACAAAAAGAAGGGCAAGAAAGGAGAGGGGAACCATCAGAAGCCCAAAAAAGAGAATGCCGAGGAGGGTAACAAAGAGAAAAAGAAGGTTAAGTTCCCTTGTAAACTTTGCAAGCAGGATCACCTTACTCACCAATGCCCTCTGCTTGAAGAAGCCCAGAAGCTATTACAAGAAAAGAAGCCTGCCATACTGAAAGATCCATTTCCTAAGGGGCAGAGCTCAGCTTCTGGCACCTCCAACACTCGGGGCACTACACATGCTTCGGTTGATCAAACTTTTATTAACATGGTTAATTCAAATGCACTCTTACAAACGAGAGCCAGGAATTATACCCCGGACGCACAGAAAAAGGATAAAGAGATTCTAGAATCCTCCACTCCACTCCACATACCTGTGGACCCAATGCCCAAGATCCCAAAAGGTGTCTTGAAATGCGCATCGCACAACCCCAACACTCGAGCCACCTCCAACTACAATGTGGTTGAAGATCTAGCCCAGACCCCTTGTGCCATGTCTACCTTAGAAATCTTGCAAAGTTGTCCTTTACAACGAAATGCACTTCTGGCAGCTATTGGAAGTATGGAATCCTCTAACATGTCTACGTGATTTGATATGGTTGATATCAAATACCGATTGTCATACCTCAGTGCTCTTCAAATTGAAGTCGTCCATGGCCCAATGACCATTAGACGAGCTGTCGTGGATGAGGGCACGTCAACATGCATAATGTCAATTTCCTGTTGGAAAGCTTTGGGTTCCCCCGAGTTAGCCCCTTCTAACACACTACTTACTGCATTTGATGGCAGGACTTTTCGTCCACATGGGGTTTTGCCATCATTTGATGTCACATTGGCCGGTAAGATAGTTGCTGTAGAAGTAGAAATTCTGGATGCTCCGCTTGATTGCAACATGTTATTAGGCAGGAGCTGGACATATGCCATGCGAGCTATTGCATCGACAGTTTTTCGAGTTGTTATGTTCCCGTCTGAAGGTAAGGTCGTTACAGTCGATCAACTTTATTTCACTCAGAGAAACAACCAGACTTCTCCAAGGACCACAATTCCCTTAGTTGATCAAACCGCCGCGGTTAGTGAGAGTTTAGGAGCAGGGATTTACGGGTCGTTAATAGGCACTTTCGACCTTCCCTCCCCTGTTCTTTTTATGCGTTCTGATGTGGGTACCTCTACTGAAACATTCACGGTTGGTTTAAGAACTGATCCTTGGATCCTTCCCACTACGTCGGAACCTTCTGTGCCTCTATACGTTGCAGAAGTAGCCTATATGGAAGCACAACATGATGCAATGGAACATATCGTGACTCCGCCAGTCTCTGCTGAGTCAGATATGGACTATGCTCCGGCATGGTCACTGAATTCCACCCACTTGTTCGATTGTTTAGACACGGTTTTTCCATCTGATGAAGCCATCTTGGAAGTCATGATGGGCCTGGACCAACCATGGGAACATATGCATCACAGGTCCTACATGCTTCCAGATCTAGACAGGATTGAGAGAGGGGAATTCCTTGTGAGACCTGGTGGATTTGTTGATTTGTCATCTTTTCCTTCTACTTTGAGAGTTGTTTATGCTGAGGGAAATATGGCTAATATATCGAGAACAATTCCGATTAACATTTCCACCAAACCCGGGGTCGTGGAAAACATTTTTATTGGCGCAGACTGTTCTCCAGAAGAGATCGCTCTATATACAAAACTTTTCAAAGAATTCCATGACATTTTTTCCTGGTCATATGAGGAGATGCCAGGCATCGACCCAGCCATCATGGAGCATGTCATCATGACATACCCTAACGCAAAACCTGTGAGACAAAAGCTCCATCCTGTGAACCCTAGAAAAGCAGCCACCATCAAGGCAGAGGTTGAAAAGTTGCTTAAGGCCGGTTTCATCTATCCGATTGACATGACGGAATGGGTTTCAAACCCTGTTCTAGTTGATAAGAAGCAAGGTACCATTAGAGTCTGTACTGAATTCCAGGACTTGAACAAAGCTTGTCCGAAAGATAACTATCCTACACCGTTTATCGATCAAATCATAGATGCTTGTGCGGGACATGAGATGTTCTCTTTCATGGATGGATTTTCGAGATACAATCAAATACAAATCAAACCCAAAGATCAACATAAAACAGCTTTCATTTTCCCGTGGGGAACCTTTGCTTACCGGAAGATGCCATTTGGATTGAAGAATGCTGGAGCTACCTTCCAGCGTGCGATGAATTTCGCTTTTCATGACATCAAACACATAGTAGAACCTTACTTGGATGACCTCCCGGCATGATCTCGAAAGAGACGAGATCATCCAGCTCATCTTAGACTGGTGTTTGAAAGATGCAGACAATATAAGATTCATTTGAATCCTAACAAGTGTGTGTTCTGTGTTGAATCAGGACGTCTACTGGACTTCATTGTCTCCAGTTGTGGCATAATGGTCGACCTGCTGAAAGTAGAGGTGATTGTAAATCTGCCTCCTCCTCGCACCTTGTGACAACTCCAAAGTCTGCAAGGCATGTCTAATTTCTTACGGTGATTCATCATAAACTATGCTAATATTACCAAAGGTTTTATGAGACTACTCAAAGAAGACTCCTACTTTGTGTGGGACGAGGCTGCTCAAGCATCCTTTGAGGCCTTGAAAAAGGCACTTCTTTCAGCACCCTTGTTGAGCCTTCCAAATTACGCAAAAGACTTTCTTTTATATCTGGCAGTCTCTCTTAATACAATTGGTATAGTGTTAGTTCAGGAGGACGATACGCTCCAAGAGCATGTTGTCTACTATCTTTCTCGCGCATTGATAGCCCCTGAGGTTAAATATTTGCACGTTGAGAAGTTAGCACTTGCCACGGTCTATGCGGTACAAAGGCTTCATCACTATATACTTTTACGAACTACTACTGTGATAGCAGAAGTCAATCCTTTCCAGTATGTTCTCACCCGACGAATCATCGGTGGGAAATATAATAAATGGATTGTAATCGTACAGGAGTTCGATTTGGTCTTTCAATCGGCCAAGTCAAAAAAATCACTAGTGTTCGCTGAGTTAATCTTAGAGTTTCCGAGTGACCTAGAGTATGTTGAGGAAGAATCATCATTCCCAGATGAACATATCTTCCTCATTGTTTCCTCTGACCCATGGTACAGGGATATCTTAGTATATCTCCAGACTTTGAGGTGTCCTACTACTTTTTCTCGAGAAGAGTGACGCAAGCTGAAAAGCCATGTGAAGAACTATCTCATCATCTCAGATACTTTGTATCGACGTGGGGTAGATTCCATTTTATGACGTTGCTTAACTCTAGAAGAAGCTGAAGCAGTATTAAATGATGCCCACAGTGGAGCTTGTGGGGGACATCTTTCCAGGTTGGCAACAGCTCAGAAGATACTGCGTGCCGGATATTTTTGGCCCACAAGCTTTAAAGATTGTGTGGAAGCTGTGAAACAATGTCGTCCATGTCAGTTTTTCACTAAGAAAATGAGGGCACACCCAGCTCCTCTTCATCCTGTGATTACAGGAGGTCCCTTCACAAAATGGGGGGTTGATTACATGACTTGCAATCTAGTTTCGGCTGGAGGGAATCATTACATCATCGTTGCCGTTGACTACTTTACCAAGTGGGCGGAGGCAATGCCTACTATCAAGGAAGATGGAGAAACTGCTGCTTATTTTGTGTTTAATCAGATTATTGCACAGTTCGGCATACCTAAAGAAATAGTGACTGATCATGGCAGTCATTTCCAGAATAGCATGATGACCGAGTTGTATACAATGCTTGGTTTTCGACAAGAACATTTGTCTTCATACTATCCACAGGCGAATGGACAAGTCAAAGTAGTGAAAACAAATTTAAAAGTTATCCTGCAAAGAACTGTTAATGCCAGTCAAAATAACTGGCACATTATGCTGTACCCGGCTCTTTGGGCTTATCGAGCTAATGTTAAGACTGCTACCAGATTCTCTCCCTTCCAACTTATGCATAGGATAGAAGCAGTCGTACTGATTGAATGCGAGATTCCTTCGTTGAAACTAGCCGTTCAGTTACTACTGGATACTTCAATACTAGAAGAATGTTTGTTACACTTAGAACATCTAGATGAGCAGCTCCGCGACGCACTCACAACAAATGAGGTCCACAAAAAGCGATTCAAAGGACAGTATGACAAGTCTGTCAGACCTAAGGTTTTCCTTGAAGGAAACTTGGTCATTCTTTGGGATCAAGACAAAGAACCCCTAGGACCTGGCAAGTTCAAGTCCATGTGGCTCGGGCCTTATATAATTTCCAAAGTACTGAAGAAAGGTGCCTACGAACTGATAGATTACGAAGGTAATAAGCTGGTCGAGCCTAGAAATGGGCTCTACCTGAAGAAGTACTACGCTTAGGCTGACATGATTTTTCTTGTAACATAGCTGTATATTGTTTGTAGAGCTAGTTTTCATTTATGCTTGTTAGTTAATCTTATGTGTGTTTTTCATTTCGTGTACCAGATGTCGACTGAACACTTCTTAGGATTTTCTGATGGCGCCAGTCGCCACACCTGTCAGTTGGCTTCAACAGCTTGGGTCACTTACTCACTCGCTGGCCAACTCGTCTCTTTGGGGGGGGGGGTTTGTTTGGGTCCCACCACGAAAAATGTAGCTGAATACAGTGCAGCTATAGAACTTCTCTGAGATGCTCTCAGTCATGGCATTTCACATTTGGAGGTAAGACTTGACTCACAACTAATTGTATTTCAGTTAACGGGTGACTACCAGATTAGAGATCCTGGATTGCTGTGTCAGTTTCTGCGAGTTGGACTATTGGAAAGACAGTTTGATTCTATTATATATGAACACATTCCAAGAAATTTAAATGCATTAGTTGATTCATTTGAAAACTATGTGTTAGATTGGCATTTGTATCATACACTTTCATAAACAACATTGCACACATAAAATTCAAACACATACACATGTAAATAACCGATACTGTATATAGCCGATACTGTATCAAAAAAATATGAGTTTTGGATCACAAGTCTATCAAGTCATGTCATAAAAGTACAAAACTGGTCACAGTGGCCTCAAAAATATACATAGAATGTATTCCTCTCTTATGGAGAAGGAGGGGCCTCATCATCATCTACTGCATTGCGATAACATATGACTAGCCTAGTTATCTTCCGTAGCACTCTAAGCCATGATGGGGGCACCCCAACTACATCTTCCTGCATATCAATAGGTATCTGATCCATACGGCATGCAGGAACATCATGATTCAACCGACTCACTTTTCTCTCTATGGTCCCCAACATAGGATATGCTGCAGTAATATCAGCTGGCCTCACGAAGATGGTAGGATGTCCCTTGGGATGGACAGGCTCAATGTCTGCATATGACACTTGTTTAGCAATTCAAAATTCATTCGTAAAAATCAAATACTTGAAAATTTTGAAAAAATTAAATAATTCCCAAAATTAAACATACCAATAACTCCTCAGGCTTCACCTGGAGGAAGCACCAGCTCTGGATCATGGCAAAAATCCAATCTAGCATATGGAAACTACTCGAAGGCGGGGACTTGCCTCTCCCACCACTTCCAGAAATCATCAGTATGATAACAGTAGTGACTTTCCCCACCACCCTGGCGGAGCAATATGTCACCCCAATGGCCTAGTCTGGGCTCATGGGGGTTAACCTGAGATAGAGGCATCCCTAAGCTAATAGCAGGCATCCTCTCGAAGAAGAAAATACACAAAATGCTACCATACCCAAAATTCTTCATTTTTTCGGATTTGCAACCCCTCAGTTGAGATTTCATGCTCGCCAGTAAACTAGTACACCAATCGTATACATGACCTTGTAAGCATTGTACACCAACATGCATTGAGTAACTGGAAGCTAGGTGTAGTGAGGCACTACCTGCCACTCGGTTAATCATACTCACTATCACCTTCAAGGGGAGGCCTTCAATGGTAGAAATCAAGATTTGGCTTCCTGATTTCTCAGCTCCAGCCACACAATATGTATTCAAGTACTCTTGCACCGACCCTATGCCCACACGAGAAGACACCTTCAAATTTATTACATCTCCCCTCCATGAGAGACCAGTAATAAAGTAAATTTCATCAACTGTAATCTCCAAAGTTTGCCCGCAAATGACAAAGGTATTGGCATCCACATCCCAGTACTGAATAAGTCTTCGAAATAATTTGTTTAGGGCCCTCATATTTACGATTCGGTAGAACTTCAACGAACCGCATCTTCTGAGCGCATAGAGAGTGGCTGGGTCTTGCATGGCCACCCTATCCATGTCCTCGTGTTCCCTCTCCCTCCATTGAAGAACCATCCTGCACAAAAAATGACAATTTTTCAGTCCTCGACGCTTGTTTTTTTATTTTCAGGCTTGAGCGCTACTGTCTTCACTACACAGTAACGTGTGGGCACTACTCTATGTGAGCATAGTAGCGCTCATCTCCTTCACATGCTACTGCTCTTGTTACACAGTAGCGCCCGCACAGTAAACGATGTGAGCATTTCCTGGCAAGTAGTTTTAGGCTCAAAAATTGAAAACTAAACCATAGAAATGCAAGTTGGGAGGATTCTAACTTACTTGGTGGAAGAAGAACGGTGATTGGATGCTCGAATTGATCGCCACGGAGATTTGAAAGTGCAAAGTTTGCCCCAAATTTTTGCCCTACAAAAACATATTGGAAATTGAGTTTTAAAATGAAATTATATATATTGAAATGGATTTTAATTTTTACCCACCATTGTTTAATTCTCTATAGTTTCAAATTTTACCAAAATGACCTAATTAACCAATTAAAACATACACATGGTGCAATAATAATTTTCACTTATTCGATTCTCATTTTTCACTGAATTTTTGTAGGATCGATCTCCTAAGATTAAATTTCTTGATGTTAGACCTTGTTAACTAGTTAATAGTTCAAATTCATATATCATTCGAGATTTTTGTCGCGATTACTAATATTTTGTTGAAGACCTAGTTTTGGCAGATTATGAAGCTATGATCCTAGAAGCTGACCTTTAAGTCATTTTAATCTCTTGTTTGGACTATTTAAACCTAAACGAGATTGACGAGCAAGCTTGTCCTCTTCGAGCTCGTTAAAGTAATCGAAGGCTCATCCACTCAAGTATAGAATTACCCCTTTTCCGGGCCTAGGTGGATTAACTACGGAAAAAGTATACTCTAGGTATACTTCTGTATGCGCTAGAAGAGTTCTTCTTCCTTTGTTTTATACTTTTTCAAGGGAGGGGACTAACTACACGAAAAAGGACCTTTTGGAGCCTTTCTTTAGGGTTTTCAGGCTCCCTAAACATGAAAATACCAAGCGAGCATTCACGTACTCGGGCTCGATGTGAAATCCACGAGAGGGTAAGTAGAGGACTGTTTAAGTTTTTCAACTCTATAAACAAGAAAACACCGCCGAGCACAGACCAATCCGAGCTCGATATAAAATCCACAGATAGGTGTAAAGAGGACAGTTTAAGTTTTCTAGACTCTATAAACAGGAAAACACCGGTGAGCATTAATCTGCTTGGGCTCGATACTAAAATCCACGAGCAGATATATGGAGTTATTCTTTAAGTTTTTCAGACTTCTTAAAATTGAAAACATCAGCGAGCAAGAATAGATCTCGGCTCGATATTAAAATCTAAAGATCAGTAATATAGAGTAATCTTCTATCTCTTCTTCGAACTCTGTAAACAATGAAGAAGGTCCTAAGGTTTCCTCCCATGGGCTCGTTGAACTTTTTACATGGTTGGATCTATTGAGTTTTCATTCTTTCTTGGACTTATTAAAACAACAAGAAAGATATTCTTTTATCTAACAAGAATAAGGGATGGGAAAAATGTGTCATATCTTCAATGTCAAAGGCAGTTCAGTCAGTTCTATCCTTGAACACAACACCTACTTGAGTCTATCATGTCGGTTGGGTTTAGTTTTTGACCTCAGGGTGAACCTGATCTCCGAGTTGTTTACTCTCCCGATTGGTTATTCTTCCAACCATATGGAGGGTCTGATAATGTTTCCTACATTTCAGGCTTATCATTTACCTTATTATGTCGGAAACTGCCTAATTCACTTTGTGTCGTGCTCACTGTTCAAGGATATACCCTGTGTCAGCCATTTTGTAGTTTACCTTGACCTCATGTGTCGGCCATCCTAGTGTCAGTCTTGCTACATATTACTCCATATCAGCTCATACCAGTTGAGTGTTCCTCGAGTTGGATGATGGAGGATTCCTTAAGGCCTCCCTTCCAATGGACTTCTTCCCATTGACATCAACTCATTTTACTCTGGGAATGAAGTTTAGAGTTTTGGTTAGTACCTTGGAGATTGCAGTCACTAGTGGCAATTTTCCTCGCTGTTGAATGTTGAGAATACATCAATGTCTCTTCTTCGATAGGATCCCCAAGTGTTCGACTCCAAGTCCATCTATTCACACTTGACAGATCGTACTTGGTACCTTGGGCCCCATCATCATTATCGGTGGAAGCCCTCGCATTTGTTAACGATATACATCAATGACCGATAATCAAACGATACCCCCCATGTTCGACTATCAGCTCATCTATTCACATGGTTAGGGTTTGTACCTCGGGTTGTTTTGGATGAAGACCTTGGGATTTTGGATGACATTACTTCATTTTGTTACCACCCAAGTTGCGCAAGACTGAGCCTCACTTATATTTGGCTCTCCATGAGACATAGATCCAGTTTGTTTTTATGTCTATGATCTCTTAGTTTGACATGGATCCACGCTTGTATTCCAACTGGCCATGCTATATATACATCTCCTTGTTATGTATCTAAGATCATGTTGTATCACACTGCACATCTATACGATGTCAAGAATGTAATTGCTCGCTGACCTTGATCTGTGTTCCAGGTGTTCTTGTGACTTGTTTCTGCGGTTCCTTGCTCCTCCTCTGGCTTTGGATTATAATGTATTTCGGCCATCATTCCCCTCTGACCTCACACATTAGGGGGCATCTGTTATAGGTCAAACCTGCACCTATCCATCCGTGATCACCTTGAGTTGTTGATCACACAAAAGGACAATTTGGATGGAGGAGCATGTTGACCTTAGATGAGACTTTGACTTACTCCACCTCCTTGCAAGACTGGAAAAACCCCAAAAATGTCATTTTGAGACATGACCGCTACTCTACTTCAATAGACTAGCACCTGTACCCTACTCCAGTGTGCAATAGTAGCGCTCAAGCGTCATGAGCGCTACTCCTCTTCAACATAGTAGCGTTCAACATTTAAAAAGTGTTGAGCGCTAGTTTAAAAACACTATAGTAGCGCCCTGGGCGCTACTCCATTGAGAAATAGTAGTGTGCACCTAACAAGATGATTAAAAAATAATTAATTTCACGAAGAGGATTAGTTGCAGTTGGTTTCCCAACTTCCCCAACTTCCTCCATAACCATCTCTCAACCTGAACTGCTTCCCTTGTCCTATAAATACAAGGAAGAATACAGAGAGGGGTTAGAGACTTGAATGCTATTGAGAGACTTTTAAAGATAAGCTTGCATTGGAGGAGGTTATGATGGAAGATATCCAAGCCAGAGAAGAGCAGGAGCCCACGATCAGGTTGCAGGAGCATGTAACAATATCAGGTATACTTTGTATCATCAATTTGCATTTGACAATAAAAGGTTGAAGCATTTTTTCTTGTCCCAAACCAAGTGTTCATTGAAACTATGTACTTGTTTGGATCTATTTTGGTTAATATTTGATGTTTAAATTGCTTTGTCCATTTCATCATTATATATTATCCAAGATACACTGAGAAAGGTACTTGTATTGCAGGTTTATCGAATAGGAGGTTGACTTGAGGATCGAGCGCAACATCGAATAAGAGCTAGGATCAAACTTCATTCAAAAGGTATGTTATCAAGACCTATAACCTATTTCCTTTCATAAACATCTCTGTAACACAGTTAGTATGCTTACCTGTCATCCCCTTTCAGTTGATAGTATCCGTTTCTTTACTATAGGGTAGTTTTTCCTGCCAACAGCCGACATGCAGAATAATGATCTACTTGATGTTTTGGAGGTAAAATCTGATTTTGGAGGTGAAGCATTCATCCTCCTTGGTTGCATGCCTCCTATAAAATTTTGTTCTATCATTTGCACAGTTTCTCATAGTTTTAATGAAGATGAAGAGCACTACCATTCGCTTGAGTTCAATTCTCATGTAATTTTTGCTGATTTTGGTTTTGATCTCACCCCTGTTGGTTCAAAGGAGATCTCAAGAAACCATTTGTCAAATCTTGGAGCTGATTTAACTTCCACTGATAAGAAGTTCAAGTTTCAAGATCTATTTGATCTGATTGGAGCTATTTCTACCTCACTTGGTTCAAATCACAGGTTCCAGGATCATCCTCATATTTTCAGATTTATTCTCACCATTTTCGGTATGAAGAGAAAGTTTATAAAGTCTCCACATTCGCTTGCATCCATTGATGGAGAATTCAAGCACATGTTTTTGGAGCATGATCCATTTACTCCCAAGAGTAAGATACCTCCAGACATATCTACTTGAGTTTGGGGCAGTTAAATATTTTGGTGTGTTACAGTCCATTTTGAGGTGGGGTTTTCCCCATGAGGTTTTCTCCATTTCCTCGGTTCATGAACTGATATTTTTTTGGATTATTTTATTGGGGTGACCTTTGGTCTTAGTTACCAAGGCCCTACATTATTTTTTTTTTTGCACATCATAGTCTAGCTTGAGGGGGGGTGTTTGGATATCCATATCATCACTTTCAAGACCTTGCATACAATTAGGGTTTGCATGCATCCCAGTCACCAGGTTGATGCCTCCAGCACCTTAGCCACCTTATTCTAGCACCCGGGATATTCTTACATCAGACTTTCATCCCTCCTAGTCAGGAAGGCACCCACTTCTCACCTACTGCCAGAGAAGGGCCCACTTCTTCACCTACCACTTCAGTTACACTCAGTTAGCTCCGATTCTCCTTGATTTGAGGCTAGTTTCACTCCTGACTAACTGTTTCACTCCGATGGACCTCCAGATTGACTAGATGACTTGTTCTGACTTCAGTTAAGCCTCCCATGCTCCCTCCACTGAGTCTCCTTCCCTATATCAGTGCTACGCACTTCAGTTACACATGTTACACTCAGTTAGACTCAGATTGACACCTGGATGACTTGTTCTTGTGCATTGATGACCACCACTGATTGATGATGAGGACTCCTAGTTGGAGTCAAGCTACTCCATTCAGTGATTCGAATGGCCTACTTAGTCAATTTGAATTTCTCACTCACATGGTCAGATTGTATTGTAATTATTCACCCTTATAGGGATATTGAGCACTGTGCATGTTTTTACACAGTTTTACACCATATTTTCTATGTTCATCTGTTGTGATTGATTTACTTGTTCATTAGATTTGCTATGACTAATTTTACATTTTTAGCCCTAACATGTCATACATGTCAGATGTCAGCCATCAGGTCTTATTTGTGTCATAGGCGTCATAGCATCTTCATCATTGTTGTCATAGAAGCTAGGGAATCTAGCCCAAGTGTCACAATTTCTCTAAGATGCCTCTTCCTCTTCCATGGGAGTTACTCTTCCACTCCAATTCAATCTTGGATGATTCATGCCATGGATAATACCTCTTAAACTCCCCCCAATTATGTTACCCTTCACCTTGAATTCGAATTGGTGAGAGAAAGATACCAAGTGTAGTGGGGAAATCTAGCCACATGTGGGTCCCACAACCTCTTATGTGCCCTCATGATCCAATGCCACCTTATTTTATTTTATTATTATTTATTTGACCCATTTAATATGAATTTGTAAGTCTAAGGTCACTTTGGGTCTTGTAGCTCCATCACTCCAACTTTTAATGCTTCCACCCCCAACCTAGGGAACTAGTAAGCTAGTGGAAATTTTCCTCCATGATATTTTGTGTGGATGGGGACATTACAAATTTGAATTGGGAATTTTCTCTAATGTGACCCACCTTGTCCATTTGGATCTAATTTTACATTATAAACAACTTGGACATCATGCTTGGCAATTATTTTGACCTTTAGTGCCAATTTGACAAACTATCATGAGTATGGCCAATTGGCTTAGGCCATTGTGATCCAATGAAAAATTTTGGGACGTTACAATCTGGGTCTATGTATCCACTAAGGAGTGCCTCTCAGGTTCACTCACAACATGGGTTCACAGTCAATTAGGGCATCCAACCAATAGATAGCTTTGTCAAGCAAATGGGAAGGTAGGTAAGGGTTTCAATCTCGATGGGATCATCTATAGAGCTATGGGCATATCCCAATGATTTCAAACAGGTTTAAGCACCCCCATCACCCCACTCTCATCCTAGGTAGGGTTCCTTTCACTGCTGCACAGCCCCAGGGTGTCCCTTCCTCTAGAAATGATATGGGTAAGTGTGGCTGGTCAAGTCTATTGAATCAAAGTAAATAAACCTTCTTAGGCTTTAACATGCAACCTAAAACTTCTTGGTTCCTTCTCACTTAGGTTTTCTTCTCCATTTCTTTGGTCGAACAACGCTATCCCACAGTTGGGTTCTCAGCCACTACACATGCTTCTTCCACATGTTTTTCTGAGCATATTACGCCTTGCAATTAACCCCAGAACCCAGGTTCAAGTATTTCTCAACAAGGTTTTCCTTCCATGTAGGGTTTTCTAAGTGTATTCAGCTCTCTACCTCGTAGCCCTGCACAGAATCCTGATTTCTCCTTTTATGGTTTCGTTTAGGCTTTCACAGATTGCAGTTATATTCAAGGGGAATTGGATATGTTTTTCTGATCATATTACGCCTTGCAATTAACCCCAGAACCCGGGTTCAAGGATTTCTCAACAGGGTTTTCCTTCCATGCAGGGTTTTCTAAGTGTATTTAGCTCTCTACCTCACGGCCCTGCACAGAATCTTGATTTCTCCTTTTATGGTTTTGTTTAGGATTTCATAGGTTGCAGTTATCAGCTCTCTACCTCGCGGCCTTGCACAAAATCCTGATTTCTCCTTTATCCTTCATGGCCCCTGGTTCTCTTTGCTATTGTGATGTCTAAGGGTTTGGATGAAGCTTGTGTCACCTCAACCACTATATGGGAATGGGGAATATGACTTCCAGGGGTGGAGTAATGTGCGGGTCAAGGAAGCAGAGCTCCATACCCTTCCATTCGTCCCTTCAAGGTTTCCCATACTCCACAACCTCCTGCAAAGCGTCCTTCACCCACTTCCTTACCTCAGCCATTAATGGTAGTTAGGGAAATCTAATGGTTCTCAGGGTGACAAATGGAAACCTAGGGTTCCATCCTACACCCCCTCACCACCCCAGTGGATACATAGTTTCCCCTTATTTTGTTGCATTCCGTAGCCATCCCTTGGTATTTTATTACATAGTATTATTCACATCATTTGCAATTATCAAATGGCTTAACAACACATGGATTATCAACTACTTTCCTATGCAATTAAACCTAATCATCCACTAGTGGGGCCTTGGCCTTGAGCTCCACACTAGGGTAAACACACCTTGCAATATTTACATAGCAACCAAAAGAACCTAAGGTCAAAATGAGGGGTATTAAAAAAGTTTAGTGAAAGGAAAACGCGTGTGCATTTCTTTCAACTAGGCATGGGTGGGCTCGAGCCTACCATGTCACTTAACATGCAGGATAGGAAATCATATCGCGTGAGAATTATAGAAATACATAAGATGTGCCCGAAGGTCACATATTACAATAACTATGGGCCAAACCCCATAGTATCCTTAAACCCAAAAACCCGTGGTTCTCATGTCGACCACGCTTTGCTTTAACTGCGTTGTAACTTCGTTTTCCTTTTCCTTTTGCGCCACTTCCTCTGGCCCTGACGCTTCTTCTAACAACGTGCTCTAACCGTGCGACTCTGACTCGAGAGTGGTGTGTCCTTTGCACCATTCCGCTTCTTTACTTTATGCTCCTGTAGCTATCAACTAGTTGCTTCATCCTTAACTGCTTCAACTACTTCTTCCTGTCCTTAATACTTTGTCTTTACCAAGGGGACAAGTCCTTTCCTGACAAATTCGCTTTGCTCCATACCCTCCTCCCAGGAATTGCGGAGTTGCTTCTCCCAAAACTGGTCAATGTTAGGCCTCTCCTAACTGTACTTCATCATCAAAACTTCCTGTACTTGGGATGCACCCAACATCTATGATCCAATAAACTATTTCCTACTCAATGTAGTCATGATTAAGTTCTATAGAGGACAAGTTCTCAAATACCTATAAGATTTCCAATATAGGTGGAAAATATGGTCGAAGTAGCTCCACATCAAATATAGGGTGAAAAAAAATGAAAAAGGGAATACTTAACTCAAAATAATTCTCACCCATAAACTTGGTGATGGTGTAAGGATCATATTGGAGTGGGAAAAGCTTCATGTGGGGTCCTATGAGGTGCTTCATCTGTAAATGCGACCATACCTTATCTCCCACCTCAAACTTGTGTGGAACCCAATGTTGATTGTAGCACTGCTTATACTTAGCATCGAATCTCTACAAGATATCATGAACTTGATGTTGGATGTGATTATTTGTTTAACATATTTGGCTTCCCAATCAAACTTAGCTTGAGCATGGGAGGATTTGTCTTATGTAAAAGAAATGGACAAGGATACATCAATTGGGTCTAATGTTTGGAACCCAATCACCCCAAGGATCCCTTGGAGTTGTACATTTTCAAGACATTCACAATCATCTGGTTGGCCACCTCTACCTGTCCATCAGTTTCAAGGTGGAATGAAATTGATTTGGTCATCTTGGTGTCCATCATAGACCATAGGCTAGACTCAAAATTACTCATAATTATACCATCTCAATCCATAACAATGGTCTATTGGAGGCCAAAGTGAACCTAAACACCCTAAAAAATATCTTAACAATGGCCTCTTTTATGATGCTCTTCATATAGGGAATTAAAATTTCCACCTTAGATAACTTATAAACAACCAAAAGTACATAATTGTTTATGTTATCCCTAAGGTCTGTATTGGACTGCTACAGGGAAAAGCTAGGAAACGTAGGAAGAAAATTTGAATACATTTGTTTTATTTTAGAGTGGTTGAGGAAAGGTTATCCAAGGAGGGTCTATATGTAGTATGGGAACAATACATATAACAACAAGATTTATGCAGTTATAGGTTTCAAATTATGAACTTAATGTGTATCAAAACATAACAATAAAACTGGAAATAAACACATAAAAGTGGTAAGCTACAAATTTTATATATCCTTATCTCATCCACCATATAATAGTGTTATATCTAGGAAACTAGCAGAAAATAGAGCACAACTTGCAGGCAATAAGCACTTACGGCGTAAGTACTATTAGTTCTGCAATCATGAATATGCAACACATTCAAATTCTGTAATCATTTAGACAACTAGTTGCAAACAGATAATATGGAACACAATTTCACAATTCATATATTCAGATGTTCATAGGAAATTGTAACATATGCTTATAAGATTACAGGACCTCCAATGGTATTGAATCCCCCAGCTTCCTCAATGAAGAAGAAGAACCCCATGTTCTTTCTTTTTACAAGGTTTTATAGAAAATTACATAACCATCAAGATCCAAAACATATGGATCTGAAAACTTCATTTTCCACATTTAGAAATATCTCATCCCAAATCGAATTGTTGAGGTGGCCTTTCAACTACTCATTTGTAATTTTTGCAAGAAATTAATTATGGTTAAATCCAGAAAAATAGTCTCTAAATATCCATTCGAATATATCAAAACATGATAGATGTTACAAACATGCGAGACATTTTTGTAAATCAACCCATTTGTGAAGCGGGTTTTAAAGCGTTTTAATATATTCCCTTCTATTTGGTCAGAATAGGATCCCGAATATGATAAATCAAATAGTCACCTCAGGAAAATCTGGCAAAATCTTGAAAATATGCTTAGAAGTTCCACACATATCTCCCAGACCATAACACCGGTGTAAAACTAGAATAGGATTTTGTAGACAAACCTGTTTCTGAGGTGGGTTTTTAACCGTTTAGTCATATTCCCTTTGGTTTGGCTAGAATATGTGCCCCAAGTTGATGAGTAAAACAGTCACCTACAAGTAGTTCTGAAGCTTCTTTTCATCTTCAGGAAGTTCTATAGCGTAGCTGCAAAACAGTTCGGTAGTGCAAATGAAATACTATTCTGCAATGTTGTTTCCTCAATAGAAGCCTTACCTCGTGGCTCACTTTCACTTTCCTCAAGTGCACAGATTTTAAACCAAGGAAAAGCACATGTAAAGTGATAGCAAGCTCTAGGAAAACTTTGCGCCAACTTAGCAAGCTTAACTAACTAATTATCACATTGAAAACAGAAATAAAGCAAGCAAAAAAAATACACAACAGAATTTTAAGAGTAGATACTTGTCTCATGTAAAATTCTTTGGGCAGATTTAGGATAGGTTTAAAAATTTTAAGGTCTCAAGTTTTTGAAAGTAGACAATCCTATGTACAGACCTAGGTACTAATGCCGGCTCTTACTGGGGATGGCATTCTCCATGTGAGCTGCCAAGAACTGTAGACCATGTTCCTAATCCATCCATGTCCCTGCAAACTTTCTCCGCTCTAAAACATCCACATCATGTCAACTTAAAGCTGTAAGCTAAAACAAATTATTCTACAAGCAATCTATAATTTGAAAATCCACAAGTTTGTACAGTGTCTTATCTGTTGGGATTTGGATTCATGCTCATGTCAATCTACGACAAACCAGATCAAACTAAAAACCACACTTGTTGCAAACTGTATGCTCGGAAGAGGGAGACTATTTATATACAACACCTACTCTAACCGGCTTCGACTCTTGACTTATGTGAAAGAAAACTTCCAATGCAACCATTCCAATAACCAAACTACTAATTATTTTATGCTTTCACCTTTGAGTACAAAAGGAACGAGAAGAACTGAAAGTTTTGTAAGATAATGCTTAAGGAAGCCATGCTTACAACTTTGGAACCTTTTCCTCAATAGGTCAAAGATATCTAATTCGTCATTCAATTTTAACTCTATATAGAATGCCATTGGATCATAAAAATCATAAGGTTCATACCTGGATTGATAAGAATCAGAAATATCAGAAATATATCCTTCAATTTGATCATAATAGTTGATTGTGTATGTTTTATGTTTTAGTGAAGACACGTGGTTTCATCCTCTCTTGTGGTTCATGATAAGAAAAAAGCACACTCTCCATCCCTTGGATCATATTTCTATTATGCAACTTGTGCTCCACCATAGATTTGTTCCTTTGTTGAATCAAGAATGTAATAGTCAAGCTTGCTAATCTTTCGAGTTTGTTGTTCTTGAAGCTCCTTCTTATTCCCTTCATTCCCTTTCTCTGATTCTGATTCATAACTATCATTTTCAGGTTTACTATAGAGAGGTTCCCTATGTGGTGATTTAGAAAACTTTCCCTATAAATCATCTTCAAGATAATCATCGACACAAGCGGCCTCATGAAATTCAGAAAGAAAATTCACAGCAAGGATATTCTTATGCTCATAATCATAATTTTTTTTTGTTAGACATATAAAATCATCATGCTAACAATGTCTTGAAACAAATGGAAACATGAACTTGATCGTCGTTTTTCATAACTGGCATAGGTTGGATCATTGTTGCTCCCGTCAACATAAATTGATATAGGAATCTACTCATCTTCATCTAGGCACTTATTAAAGATAGGCTGATTTTTAAAAATTTCAGAAACTTGAACTTCAATGAGCCTCATTGCATGATTCTCTGGTAACAATGACTGAATACTGACAAGTTGATTTTTAAAAACCTTTAGGACAACAGTCTCATCACGACAATAATTGTTAGAAACATCCACTGCAAAAAGGAATGCATCTTCAACATTGATGCCAACATCTTTATCAGTCATATTAGCATCAAAGTATTTTAAAACAGTGGCTTCTTCGCCATCAAGTTGATGATAACCTTCTGCAAAACAATTTTCATGAAATTCTTCAACAAAATTCTCAGCGAGATCATCCTTATGTTCATAACTAGGAACGTTTTCTACTATATATAATCATCTCGCAATGGAAAACTTTGATATGAATTTGGGGCTATAGAATTATGAATATCATCATACACAAACAAAACCTACTGATTTTGAATGTCAACAGCAAGATGATTTGAATTGGTAGCTTCCTTTGACACAGAATAGTCATCACTCTTAATAAATTGATCATCATCATCCATAAAATCTTCCTCATGATAGTCATCAGCATAATTAGCTTTAAAAATAGAAAAACTCGATTGATTATTTTCAAGATCCGAGGAAGAATAAAAATATGAAAATGACGCATCAATATGCTAAAAATGTGAGCTCATATTAGATTTATAATGTCCATATCTTTCCTCGTGTTCCTCTGCATTCAAATATGATCCCTGTTGTTTGTAGACTTTTTTGTGCATCCAAAACTTTATTCAAACCCTGATTGGATAGCTTGCCACAAGCCCGTAGGTTTTTGTCAACCTCAGCTTCAGAAAACATCTGCTGCAAGTTTAGAGATCTCTGAAATAAATTAAGTTAGATCGGGATGACAATGAGCTACCGCATACTATAACATGGCCACTTTTTCTGAAGGTCGAATATCCTTTGGCATGCTGAGATAAAAACTATGAAATTGTTTACTGAACTGAACAATAGATTCATCTTCCCCACTTTTCAAAGCATAAAACTCGGAAATAAACTAATCATAAGACTTGCTCACTCCCCAATATCTCAAGAAAATATCATAAAAATCAGTCCATGAATCCACTGAACCTACTTCCATATTTTTCAACCATATCCAAGCATCTCCCTGTAAATATTAGAAGAATTTTCTCATGAGCACATCCTCATGAATGATTTCAAAATTATCTATGAAACATAGAAATACATCCATGTGTTGTTATGTTGTCACATGGTCTCCTGCATTAAACTTAGGAAGGTATTTTGAAAAATTTGGGGGAAAATCATGGAGCACAAAAGGTAACCTAAGAGGCTATTAACCTTATCGAATTTTGGACTAAACATCAGATAGCTTATTGGAGGCTAGAGCATAGATTACATGAGGTTGTAGATCAACTACTACAACTTCACATGATGGGTAATTTTCAAGAGGAATTGAAATATGTACAACATTCTTCTCTGTAGGTTTGGATGAAGGGATCAAATCCATATTAACAATGCAAGAAGAGGACAAATTTGATTCTTTCAAGGAAGGATATTTAGTTGTAAGTTCTCAGTTAGCCGAATATACGAAATAAAGGATGATTCTCTTGAAATGAAATAGAAAGGCCAGGAAATAATTGATAAATAAAAGTAAAAGTTTATCCAGAAATATTATGAGTTGATACCTAGTTTTTCCATACCACCCTTTCATTTTTTTTGAAAGCATAATTGATCCTCCAATGGAGTATTTGATTATAGAGTGGATAATTTGCAGTCAAAATTAGTGTCTAGTTCTTGTTCACCATCAAGAAGTAGATCTGAACAAAAGAAATTTCCTAGGGAAGATAACTTTGTAACTTCGATCCTCGGCAACCACACCATAAAATGTTATCCCTAAGGTCTGCATTGGACTAGTACAGTGCAAAGCTAGGGCACTTAGGAAGAAAAAAAGAATACATTTGGTTTATTTTAGAGTGGTTGAGGAAATGTTAGCCAAGGAGGTTCTATTTGTAGTATGTGAACGATACATATAACAACAAGAGCTATGAACTCATAGGTTTCAAATTATGACCTAAATGTGTATCAAAACATAACAATAAAACTGGAAATAAACACATAAAATAGGTAAGCTACAACTTTTATGTATCCATATCTCATCCACCATATAACAATGTTATATCTAGGAAACTAATAGAAAACAGGGCACAAATTGCAGGCAATAAGCACATACAACGTAAGTATTATTAGTTCGGCAATCATGAATATCCAGCGCATTCAAATTCTGTAATTAATTAGTCAACCAGTTGGAAACAGATAAGATGGCACAAAAGTTCACAATTCATATATTCATATGTTCATAGGAACTATAACGTATGCTTAGAAAATTACAGAACTTCCAATGGTATCGAACCTCCCAACTGAACCTCCAAGAAGAAGAAGAACCTCTTGTTCTTTCTTTTTACAAGGTTTTATAAAAAATTACATAATCATCAAGATCCAAAACTGATGGATCTGAAAAATTCCTTTTCCACATTTAGAAATATCTCGTCCCAAATCGAATTGCTGAGGTGGCCTTTCAACTACTGATTTGTCATTTTTGCAAGAAATTAATTCTAGCGAAATCCAGAAAAATAACTTCTAAATATCCATTCGATTCTCTCACGCCATGATATATGTTACAAAGATGAGGCATTTTTTTTTGTAAATCACCAAGTTTTTGAAGTGGCTTTTAAACCGTTTTAATATATTCCCTTCTATTTGGTCAGAATCGGTTCCTAAATCTGAAACTCAAACAGTCACCTCAGGAAAATCTGGAAAAATCCTAAAAAATAGGCTTTGAATTTCTACATGTATCTCCTAGACCGTAGCACCTATGTAACAACTAGAATAGGATTTTGTAGATAAACATATTTCTAAGGTGGGTTTTTAACCATTTAGGAAGATTCCCTTTGGTTCAGTCAGAATACATGCCCTAAGTTGATGACTAAAAAAATCACCTACAGGTAGTTTTAAAGTGTGTTATCAACTTCAGGCAGTTTTGTAGTGCAGCTGCAAAATAGTTCAATAACACACTTGTAAAACAGTTCATTAGTGCACCTAAAATACCATTCCGCAACGTTGTTTCCTCGAGAGAAGCCTTACCTCATGGCTGACTTTCACTTTCCTCAAGTGCACAAATTTTAAACCAAGGAAAAGCACCTGCAAACTAATAGCAAGCTTATGCAAACTTTGCACCAACTTAACATTCTTAACTAACTAATTATCACATTGAAAACAAAAATAAAGCAAGCATAAAAAATATACAGCAAAACTTTAAGAGTAGATACTTGTCTTTGGTAAAATTCTTGGGGTAGATTTAGGATAGGTTTAAAAATTTTAAGGTCTCAAGTTTTTGAAAGTAGACAATCCTAGGTGCAGACCTAAGTACTAACAGTTTCCATGCTTGTTTGAAAGCAATCTATACATGTAGTCCATGGAGATAGATTCCCAAGGTCTATCTGGGGTAGGAAACAAAGTGTACAACACCTACTTTTTGATGTTAGGTTTGACAATGGAACATGCGGTGTACGATTTGATGTATCTACAAATGTCTTGTTGGAGATTTGGCCAATAATAGTACTTTTTCAATATTGCCACTACATTCTCTCTATTGAAGTGATATGCCACTCGACTGTAATGTCCCCCCCATATCAACTTCTTACACTCTTTTGAAGGAACAAAGAGGTGGCCAATATGTCATAAAATTCATCCTGGAGATAAAAGTTTGAGTCCAATATTCCTACATACAATGTTTTATTAGTAACAACAAATTCAAGGCCGTCATTATACAATTGGGGCCATTTGGAGGTCTCATGTCCACAAGAGTTGAGCATGGTAGTCAGCACAACAATTAGAGGTTGGTTGAGGTAGCCTACAACTCAATTTGTGATATCCTTCTTATACTTTATGTTCGGGTGGAACTATTGTAGGTATGTGGACCACTTATTATGGCGGTCATTATGTAAATTTCCCTATGTCTACATGAATTGTAGGGGCTTGTAATAAGCATGGATAGTCATCTCCTTCCCTGGGATGTAATTTTTTCACTAGCAACAGGCCTGCACAAAGGATTACATATCCTTGTCATAGTTTGTATACTAATGAATAGAATTAAAGAGTCAATGTCTCACTAGATGACCATATTGAGTGAGGACTACCCAAATAGCATAGTCAAAGGCATCTATCTCAATCTCAAAAGGTTGTTGCGGGTATGTCAGAGTGAGGATTGGGGATGAGCAAAGGTGTTGTTTCAAACCCTTGAATTATTTTTGTTGTGACACACCCCAAGTGAACTTAGCTTTATCTCCACCCACGGTCACTTGGCTCAAGGACCAAGCAATATGAGAGAACCCCAATACAAACTTGTGGTAGAAGTTGGAAAGGCCCAAGAAATTGTGGAACTCTATTAGATTTGCGGGGGTTGACCAACCATGAGTGACTTGGATCTCTTTTGGGTCCATATGCACCCATGTTCATCCACAATATATCCTAGATAATGATATCTCTCCATGCCAAACAAACATTTCTTTAAATTGGTGTATAACTTGTATTGTCACGGGGTGCTAAAGATCTACTAAATGTACTGCAAATGTTCCACCCAAATTATGTTGAATATGAGGATGTCATCCCGATATACAACCATGAAAGAGTGTGTGGAAGACCACAAGATATCTTCCACCATCCTCATGAATTTTACTAGATCAATAGTCAAATCAAAAGGAATGACCAACCACTCAAAAATTCCTTCTTTAGACTTGAAGGTTGTCTCCATATATCAATTAGCTCAATCGAGACCTAGTGGTATCCTAACTTCGAATCAATCTTACTGGAGAATTTGGCACCCTTAAGTTGATCAAGAAGATCATCAATCTGAGGGACAATGAATCAGTTCATGATGAATTATTTTTTTCAAGGCTCTATAATTAATGCAAGTTTTCCATGTCCCATCCTCCTTCTGCACCTACACAATTGGGCTCCCATAAGGTGAGGATCTTGGTCAGGATATTAGTCAAATGTAGCCCTTTTGGATGAACTCTTGAATCTAACTTTTTATTTCAGCATTCTCTAGAAGACAACGTCTATGTATTAGGTCATTAGGTAGGGGATAACCATATATCAAATCAATTGAGTGTTTGACCTGGTAATGAAAATAAACCCTTTTAGGTGATGCAAATATATCTTGATATTCCTCTACAATATTATCCACCTACTTCTACTATGTAGAGAGGCCTCGTGCTGAGGCTATGGTGGTCATAATGACCCTCCATCCACCTTCTAATCGAACCAAGAAGAGGAAAATATTCCCAATCTTTGAGATTACCTTCTGAGACTACTTTGTTGAGAACAAGGAAATTTTAATAGTTAGAATTACCTCATGTACCCTATAGAGTTTTCCTCCCAAAGTAACAATGACACTGCGAGGCTTGGACTCGTGAACAACGTGATGTTTCCACATGTACAGTTGTCCTAAAAGAAGATCACAAACTTCAAATGGGACAACATCACACAATACCTCATCTTTGAAGGGCTTGATTCCATATGATAGGTGGTATTACTAACTGACACGAATCTCTTTTCCTTATCTCAACCAATCACTAGTGTATGGTTGGGGATGTGGCCTTTTTGATAACTTCAGTTTCTTGATGACCTCAGGGTAAAATCATGAATATGGGTGTCTATTTGGTGAGAAAATTATGATAAAAATATGTGATGAAACTCCAAATATCTACGAAAATATTCAAGAAACATTTATAAAAAATAAGAGATGTACTAGTACAATCTATATACTTTTTCATTGTAAAAAACTATGTCAAAATTGAATAGTTAGAAATGAAAAAATTGCAGTCAAAAGAAAACATTGTTTTCTCAAAAAACAACAAAAATAGACACCCATATTCACATTTTTACCCCTCAACTAAGATTAGGTTCTTCTTGGTACAAATTTCAATAATGAAATGTAGTGGATTCCCCTTCACCCACATCTATGAGTGGAAGAGTCGCTCTCCTTCATTTGGCTCCTATGGCTCTTTTGGTTGGATCTTTGCAATTGTGATTGTGGCAATGGGTTCTTTGTCAATGATCCATTTTCCTTAATCTTTCTTTGAATTAGAGTAATAATTCTCTAGAGTCCAACTTTGAGGATTTCATCTCAAGCAACATGTATTGTATCGAGTGACATTTATCAATGTTGTGGTTGGGGATTTTGTATAACTCACACCACTTTCCAATGTCCTCCAAATTTTTCTTACCCTTGTTCACCTGCAGTTTGGACTAGTTTTCATGACTTTGTCTATTCTTTCTTTGTCCTTTGTTCTTTGAGTTAGTGGAACCTCTACAAGGTTTTTGTTGCAGTTTATTTGCAAATCATAACTCTCGCTTATTCCTCTGCAATATGGCTATTGGTTGAATTAAACGAACAAGATTTGTTACTAAGCAAACTTCTAATGAAGATAAAATAAATAATCCATAGAATAGGAATAAAATATATTATGATGAAGATATGAGATATGATATATGATATATGTTTTTACAATACAATCAAGACCCAAATAAATAGGTCTACTTGTGCTTTTTCACATGAAAGGACATGTCTTTTAATTAACTTGAATAATTTCTAATTATTATTTATCTTTTTATTACTATTATTATTGTTGTTATTATTGTTATTATTATTATTATTATTATTATTTATATATTTTATCTATTACATTTCCTCCTCCTTAGAAATGCTCTGTCCTCAAAGCATTATTATGGAAGACTTTATCCTTTGTTCTTGCTTGTGATGCCTTCTCATGATCTTATGTGCTGGTAGCTACGACACTTGATGAAACAATACGATATGTTCTATTAAACAATGACTAACAGTAATGCATCATTTGTGAAGTGGTCCATCCCATATTTATCTTCATTATAATGTGTTGTTGATTGATTGTCCGGATATAACTTCTCATTTTAGGCTTCCATACAAGCTGTTGATTTCGTCTTCATACTTTTTCAATGTGATAGTTGGTTTGTATGTAAGAAGAATATTGTTTATTTTCCTCTCTACTTTGTTGTTGATCATAACAACTCTTTGGATGATGATAAGGTATTCGAGTCGCTTGTGGAGTGTTTTTAGAAACTTCAAATTTTTGTGCTCCTGGCGATTTGTGGGTTGATAATAATTCGATTGAGTGTGTATTTGTTCCTCTTCTTCATCTTTTTTTATTCTATGACTTGCTTTTGCAGTGGAGTTATTTTCTTCTTCGATTGAATTTTGAGTTGTGAATGACCAAGTGTCAAGGTCAAAGACTGTAAAAAAAAAATTACGATCAAAGACCAATTTACCAGAGAAACTCTAAAATTTATATGGCTACAAGCCAATAGCCAAAGGATGGATAGTACTTTCTCTGGTACCAATGAAATGAACAAGATTCGTCACTAAGAAAAATTCCAATGAAGATAAGATAAATAATCCGTAGAATAGGAATAAAATATAATATGATGATGATATGAGATATGAGATATGTTTTTACAATACAATCGAGACCCAAATAAATAGATCTACTTGTTCCTTTTCACATGAAAGGACATATCTTTTAATTAACTTAAATAATTTATTATTATTATTACTACTACTACTATTTAATATGTATATATTTTATCTATTACATTGAAGGTACTTTTGTCATCGTCGGTAGTCAGCAAAGGATCTTGGCAAAATTATCCATCATCTCATTCCCATGTTGTGTGAGATCTTCCTTGAGTAGTAGCTTAATGGGATCTCACGCTCTTTCATCTCTCTTTTCTTCTTCTTCCATGTTAGTATGATTGGTCCAACAAGAGTGATTTTCCCCGAGCTCAATTAGCTCAAGATTCAACTGGTGATACTTGGATCTCATTAGGGACATTCACTGAGAAACAACAATAGTTGATTGCTTTGATAACATTGATCTGTATTATTTAGAGAATGAAAGGAAGGAAACAATACACACAAATATTTTGCAAAGAGCACAATAGTACAGTAAAACTCAAATTCTCTTAATGAATGGAATGAAGAAACATTGTAAACTACAAAGCAATACAAACTAGCAAGGATGGTGGTAGATTATCTCTGAAGAGAGATGTTCTGACTATGCTCATTCACAAGAGATTATTACAAAGTGAGTGAAAAGGGAATTTTATCACAAGCATAAAGTTAAAGAGGAAAAAACTCTAAATATCCAAAAACCTAACTCTAGGAGATGAAGCGCCAAAAGGATTTGTAGGCCCCAAGGTGGCTAGCTGATAAGTCGACTTCCCAAGGACAAAAATTTTGCATATGATCTCCATTTAAGGCGCACAATATATTTTTGTAAATAACTAACTAAGAAGTACCCCTAGCCCCCCAAATGACCAAAAAACACCATTTATGGCCTTTAAAAAGTCTCAAAAGTTTGGGACCCAAAAATCGTAGAAAATTACCAAGAAGATGGAGAACCATTGTAACCAATTGGAATAGGTGAGTGGCCACCAACATCCACTTGAATCATAAATCATCATGTGACTCAAAGGCATTTATTAAATGGAATCCAAGTCAAAAAATGCAAGTAAGGCGAAGCTTAAGGTAGAAACACTAAAAAAATGGAAGGTCACCTAGTCAATCAACTTGGGCTAGTTGAAGCCTCAACAAGGTGTTTAAAAACATGTTCTTCATGTTGAGCATTTAGCTTTTATTATTCACATCGAAGCATGTTTAGTATTTTTTTTAACGGAAACTTGAAAATCTTTAGTATTAAAAAAAAGTTGTGCATAGCCATTCATTGAATAACAAAAAGAATCTATCTAAATTATAATGATGTCTGAGAGGATCAAACCAAAAGTTGCACAAGATTGGATTTGCAGAAATTCCTAATTTGCATCCTAGAGTTCACCATGACAAAAGAGGGATAAACCATTACATACTTTTGATTAAGTAAAACATAAAAAAAACATTTAGAAACGTGACGGGAGACCATTGTTGCTGCTCCTTCTTGCCTTGTAGTCCAAATACTGGCTACAAAAACAGAGGCTTCATCTATTGGACGAACGACATTGGCTGGGGATTCTTGCCAATGACTACAATGAGTCTTTTTTGCCATCTTCAGAATTTCCTCTTTGATTATATCCACTGTGCCCATCAATTCCTTCAAATTCCCTTCTAAATCCTCAATTCGGGAGTTCTGGCAGGAGAGCTAGACCAAAATATACCTCATATCCGTTGTTGTTTCATGGCTTTCCCAAACCCATTTGTAGACAGCTTCAAAAACCCTGTGAAGATGTTATTTAAAATCTTCAATGCTACCCTTCATGGAGGTGAAACCCTCTGCTAAACCCGCCATTGTTTCTTGTGTCAAATTCTTTATGGAACCAATACCTCCAGAATCCTGAATCCCAAGGGAGGGTGCTTCAAACAACTCACAAGTACCTTGCTTCAATTGACCGCCTTCAACATACCCGCGCTCCTCAGCCACCTCCATTGTCTGAGAAAGGATGGGGCTTGATACATCTTCCCAATGCATTTCTACCAAAATTTCCCTTTCACTTGTGCGAACTCCACCCAGAAGGACCGTCAACATTATGCTCCTTCAATGCGCATACAACCGCGATGTAAGGAGAGAGGCCCTCCATGCAAAGTCACACACATCCCCCTTCGTGGAAAGTGGGGGAACGACTCCGATTTCAAAAGCTTCATTCCAATGTTAGAAACATAAATGGGTCCTAAGATGCTATGGGGCGTTAAGGAACATGCTTGAGCGCTTTTTCACCAAGTGCATAAGTCACCATTCCTTGAGCTAGTATGGCTCCTTGATTTTCGAGTTCGTCGGCACAACCATTATTCTCTCTTAAGACATGGAAATAAGAGACCTCTGAAGGCTTATTGAAATGTGAAATTCTAATGTGTATCATTTTGCATCTGGAGGCACCTTTTTCGTATCTAGACCTCATATTTTGTATGACTTGTCTGGAGTCGCTGAATACCAACAATTTGGAGATGTTTAGCTTTGAAGCTAATTCCATGCCGAAAAAAAGAGCTAGTCATTATGCCTCATTGTTTGGTTTTATCCCCAGATCCCAAGCAAATGAATTGATTAATTTTCCTCCTAGATCCAATATGACCCCTCCCGCACCTACCTCCCCTAGAACATGTTTAGTATTTTGATTTAAACTCTTGATCCATATTTAGGATCAATTTGGTATTAAGTTACTCAAACATATATTAAATAAATTAAATGTTAAGGAATTAATAAATTCTATATTAAAAAGGGAATTAAAAAATTACATATATCTAACCATTGAATCATGGCTTAATGTATATTACATTCTCATCATATCAATATTTCACATTTTACTAAATTGTCACATTAACACGAACATCGCAACATAAAACATACATGCGATGTAAATTCAGCATTGTTTAGTGCCTTTAGATAAAGCATACATATTTTATACACATCATAAACGCTAAATCATCTTTCTCAATAAGAGTGAGATGTGGGAAGCTCTATTGCCTCTAGAGATTCATTAATGAGTATTCCTTTGTGTTTATTAAAAGTCTTTATAAGCCCTTGTTATGGTTGTTTAAATTACTCACATATTATAAATTTAGCTATTATGTATATTATATATTAATATAGTTAATTGAATTTGATATATTTCTTACCGTTTTTAAGTTTTATGTAATATTTTAATTATTATAATAACATATTTAAGGTAGTAAATTACATTTCAACCTTGCATAATGTCAATAAAAATATGTCTATCTTTTAAGATATACCAGCATAGATCTATCTTAAACCCGTATCTATCAAGCACCGAGAGGGATCCAATTTCTTGAGGTGTATTTTTTTTTAAAATTTAAACTCAAGAAATTTGATCTCTCTTGATTGATAGATCCAAGTTTTAAGTTTTTATTTTAAAAACGAACATCTATTTTTTAATTACTTTTCATAATATTTTATTTTATAAGTCGACATGGATTTTTTTTAAATACTTTCCATAATTTTTTTATTTTATGAGCCGACATAATTTTTTTAATTATTTTGTTAGTAGCAAACTAACGTTACATCACATACTTTACAACATCTCCCTCATACTGAGCTGTAAAGCACCTCGTTTCACTCGGTACAAAAATAATTTATTTAGTTGTTCCACTCATAATAATTTTTAAATGTCTCAATTTGAATTATTTAAATGTACATGTTTTAATTATTTGATATTTATTTTTAATAATAATAAAAAATTATTTATATTATTCATAAAATATTTTTAATATTTACATAAATTTATATTTATTTTAATTAAAGTATTTGTTTTATGATAGTAATATATAAAAATAATCTTGATTATAAATATTTATAAATTTATTGTTTTTATGTTTTTAAAATCATTAAGAAAAACATAATAACTTAATATCATAAAGAAATCTCAATATAATTATATACTTTTAAAATTATAAAATAATAATAAATTATTTAAACTTTTAATCGTTTAAATACAAAGAATCATCTTATTAGATGCTTAAAATAATAGATTGGAAATTATTAAATATTAATAAATTATTCAAACTTAATTTTTAAATACAAAGAATCATTTTAGTTTATTTTGTTAAATAGGAATGCATTTATATTTTTAAAATTATAAAATAATAATAAATTATTTAAACTTCTAATCCTTTAAATACAAAGAATCATCGTATTTGTCGAATCAAAAAGAATCATCGTATTAGATGCTTAAAATAATAGATTGAAAATTATTAAATAATAATAAATTATTCAAACTTAATTTTTAAATATAAAGAATCATTTTAGTTTATTTTGTTGAAGTAGAAATGTATTTTATAGTGTAGTATAGATTTAGTAGAGTTTATTATAAGATGACACGAGTGATAATAATTCAGAAGAGATAAAAACAAATTAAATAAAAAGGATAAATATTATATAATTGATGACTGAAGATATGAGAAAAGAATCATATCACATAACAAGAAATTAAATGGAAGGAATAAAAATTATATATTTATAAATTATTTTAAATATAAAATTAAAGATAAAAAACTAAATATTTAAATAAATTAAAAATTAATAGTTTATATATATTTAATGTAAATTTATAAACATAAATCTATAAATTTTTATTTATTTATTTTATTAAACCGTAAGAGTTTGTTTGTTTAAGGCATATTGTTAATAGGTTATAAGAGGCTTTAAATTATAGGTTTAAATTTAGCAAAAGAATATTTATAGTTTTGGAGATTCTAAATATAAATTTAAATCTATTAAAGATAGGGATAAGTGATTAAATTTGAAAGATATATATTAAGCTAGCTTTTTAATGGCAAAAGGTTTATAAATAGTGGTATTAAATTAAGTAAAAAAAAATAAAAAAAATATGAAAATAAAATATTGTTTTTCAATTTTTTACCATCTTAAAAATTTAAATACTAATTATATTTTAAAAAATCAATAAAATTTAATAAATGAATAAATAAATTCAAAATTATGGTATCTACCCAATTATAGATTTGTAAATTTTAATAAATGAATGCATTTTAGTGAATAATAATAAATATACTTTTTCTTCCATTTATTTCATATAAAAAAAGATAGAACTCATTGAATAAGTATACCAAATTTTAAAATTGTAATTTTATAAATTTTAAGATATAAAATAATATTTTTATTTAATAATTGAAATTTATAATATTAACAATTTGTAAAAAATCATGTCATCATAAAATCAAAATTTTAAAAAGTATAGAGGTGGCCTAATAACTTTTCACTAGTCTATTATGGAAAACAAACTAATCACTAGTCTATTATAGAAAACAAGATTAAATGATTAACTTATAAAATAGAATCATCAAATGAAATGAAAGAATGCAATCACCAAAAAGTGCCTAAGCAATGTGTAGCACAAGAAGCATTAGCACTGGAGGAAATTGTATTAATTGATTTCACAAGTAGTATAGATGATGCCATTAAGAAAATTGTTGCCCCTCATTAATATCTAATACATTCACACTTTTTTTATTATATAGCGCATGAAATGATAAGTTTCTTGAAATTTCATTCTTATGTATTTTGACCGATCCAATTATTAATACAACAGATTTGTTAAAGATTTAAGGATAAATTTTGATTGAAATATCGACCATTCTTATCAAAATTTGGCAAAAATTGTTTTGTACCAAATTACAAGTCATAATTATTCTTTTGAAAGTGGAAGATCAACCTAATATTTTAGAACCCATCAAATCAAACAAAACTTAAATTGGTTTCCAAATAAATTCTCTAATCAATGAAATTTTCAAAACCACTCCCAAATTTGTACTTACAAAAATTTAATATAAAATCAATTATTCAAAACTTAAATTAATCACCTATCACATTCTCACACCAATAAAATATTCATAATTACTTTTGGCATTAAAAAGAATTTAATAATATTAAATCCTTTTAGGATGAGTCACACCTTTGGAAGGATGAGCACATATTCAAATTTCATCACTAGTAGGGATCCACTTTAAAGGGCTATAAAACGACTTAAAAAAAAACTTAATACTATTCTATTAGTTAAATGGATCATTATGGAGGAGGAATCTAACTCTATTTTCCTTTGGAATATATATATATATATATATTAATTTCATGAAAGAGGTTTTCTTTAAAAAGAAAAAGAAAATTATATAAAATATAGTATCTTATTATTTAAATGAATTTTGTTAGAATTGTTTTGGAAAATAATAAATATATATATCAACTCATTGTGCAAGGAAGAATCTAAAAATATAAATATTAACTTAATGGTTAGGAGAGATCTTAATTTTTCTTCAAAACAAGAAGATTTTGACTTTATTTTAGTAGATTTTATATAATAGTGACATGGTACATATTAAATCTAAAACTATATATAAAAAACCAACACATATGGATTTTAAATTTTAATTGATTGCATTGGCTTTAAATTTTAATTGACTACATTGTAAAATACATTTATATAAAATCTTATCTATATAAAAATACATATATTCAGAATATGATATATATATATAAACAAAATCTTATGTAACTATTTTAAAATCCTAAAGTGTATGAAAGGTTTGTCTATTCATAAAATTTATGTATTATTATTTACAAAACGATTCCAAATTGGAATTGTAAGTGGACAACTTCGTAAATGATCACATAAATTCCACAAATTAACAAACCTTTTATGTAGTTTAAGACTTTAAAATAGTTATTCTTCATATTCAAGGTATTTAAGTAAAACTTTATATAACTATGACATTCATATTAGGAACAATGAGTTAGATAAAAGTTTTGGGTGAATACTTTTAATGAATGCAACTTTTGCCTATGTGTAAGAATTAGGTGTTAATATTTACAACATGATTCCAAATTGGAATCGTTTGTGCATGAACAATTATAATGAAAATATATTGGATTATGTATAGTTAAGTTAATAATAGAACAATGAGTTATATATTAGTTTTGTAATAATTGAAAATCAATCAATAATTGAGATTGCAACTATTTGACTTTATAATTAATTAATTAATACAACTTTCCTTATTTGTAGGATTTATATGTTATCATTTACAACATGACTCTCCAAATTGAAATAGTTCGCAACTAGATTACTATAATCTTGGACCTTGGTGGAAATGTGTTGAAAACATTTTCCTGGGGAATAGGATGCAAGACCAATAATAAGTCTAGATGGTTAGCATTTCTTCAAGGAGTAGAGATTATAACCTCTTTAATTATGAGTGTCACATTAATGGAGACTCCCTAATTTTCATCCGCAAAATGTGAAATCATATGAAAATACACGATCCAAAAATAGAGCGTCTATAAAGGAGAATCCTGAGCCTTCTCAAAATTCCTAATTCTATAACCCTGTTTCATATAATGGGAAGCAACGATGAGAAGGATGATTGCTTGTAAAATCAGGCCACTAGGTTAAAACAATGAATGATTATGTTTGATGAGCACACCCCAAAGGAAATATTACCATTTCTATAGGCAAGAGGAAGCATAAGATGACCTTGAATTTTTCATTATGAACCTTATCCATAGCCATATAGGTGGTGGGTGGATGGACAAGGAATGGTACGTGGCCCAAAATAGACGTCCTCATCACGAAGGAGAATTAAAGAGCCCTCATGCCAATTTAAGTGCTTTCACCATGTGTGTCATGCTCGCACACGATCATTTAAGGCTTCGAACCTTGGAAGAAGAGAAATGGATGGGATTTTAGCCATGCTTTTGGATGGGAATTTCATTACTCCACCTTTTGTATCTGAGAAAGGATTTGCATCTGGTGAAGAGGAGGAGAGCTATGTGAGTCACCTTTCCTTGTAGGTTCAGCTAGAGACAGATGGAGAGTCCTTTGAAAATATTTGATCTCATCTTGTCAATGATAGTTTGAACGAAAGACCTCATATAGGAAGGAAATCTCATTGGATTAGTTCTATTGAAAGTAGTGGGAAGAATTCATTTGTTTGAATCTGAATATAAGTGTTTTTGGGCTCTTAGATTTCCTCTATCTGGTCAAGAAGAATTGTGAGGGGTGAATTCTCTAGCACCTGGTCTGTTGATAGATCTTTCGCTCTTTTGGCTAGCCAATTTACTAAGGAAATGTGGACTTGGAGAGAAATATTAAACAGTCTAAGAATTGATTTGGGGGATTTTAAGTGTATGTTGAGGTTTTTCCATGACCGTAATGGTGGAATTTTGGATGCTCTAAGGAAGATGCTCTATTACACCTCCAACCTGGATTCCAGAATTGAAGATATAAAGAGAAACATGCGCAAATAGGGATAAATTCTTGAAGAGATAAGGGTGAAACTAGATAAAGTAATTAGGATGAAGAAATGCATCCACTATCAAGCTTCACCCTCTATGGATACAAAGGATATGGACGAGGATTAAATACTACAACATGCCAAGGACATGCTTTGAAGCACAATATATGGTTATTCTTAGTTTGTTTCATTTTGAACAACCATTTTTTGGTTTATAGATGTATTTATGTATATTGCTTGCAAGACAGTTTGTGCGTAATTATTGTGCAAATAGTATAGAATCAAAAGTTGAAAAATAAGAAACTATGTTTAGGAAGTTAGGAACTGTTTCTTTCTAGGTAAGGCTTCTAAAGCCCTTTATCTTGACAACACCTAGTATTTTTGTAATACTTCGCTACAAACAACATTTTAATATTAATACAAAATCGTTTTTGTTTAAAAAAATATAATTGGATATTAATCAATAATTGAGTAAATTTCCAGGTACAATTAGGTAAAGGAAAAATATATGCATTGCTTACACTCACAGGAATCTATGATTTATTAATTAATGTACTTAGATTGAGATTGAGTTAAGATATAATATCCCTCTAATTTGAAATCTAAGGATTGGCAATATGATCTAATAGTATTGTTATTATGCATTGATTTCAATGATATTACATTTTGTATCATGTCATTCAAGTGCATTGCTTTGATTTCATGAATGTTATTTTTTAGTATCGTTATGATTCATTGCTTACAATGAGGGATGGTTATGATCTATTGATGTCTTTATATGGGGATTTGTGCTATGAACTATCATCTCTCTAATTTGAAATATGTGCATTGAGAAATGAAATATGATTTAATAGTATTGTTAAGATGCATTGATTTCAATGATATTGCATTTTGTATTATATCATTCAATAAAATAGTTAAAACCTAATAATAGCTATCCAAGTAGATAGAATCACCATGGTTAAATAATTAAAAAATTAATCTAATTTAGTTACCACAATTATCCAATTAGATGTAATAACCATAGTTAAATAATCAAAACCCTAATGTAATTAGGGTTACCATAGTTGGTTGAGTAGATAGAATCACCATAATTAAGTAATAAAAAACCTAATATAATTTAGTTATATTTTTTACTATATATTGACATCTAATATTGTAATGTGGTAATTCAGTAGTCAAAATTTGTACATCAAAATATTTTACTTGAAGTAATTGTTGTTGGGTATCTTCACTGTGTACAAATTCAAAAAGAATCTAAAGAACTACCTACAACTGTAGATAGGACCACCATAGTTAAATAGTTGACACCCTAATTTAATTAATAGAAATGAAACTTAGCATCAAAAATTCGGGAGTTTGACATATCGTTAAGTCGTTGTTGGAGCAAAAAACCACATGGTTGATCCATTCATTCTGGCGAAATCTTTCCATCCATTGATTATGGCCATTTTTGTGTTGGAGAAAACTCACTATGGCTTGGGGTAGACCACAACAGATAGATGACTACCATAAATCAACTCAATACTCAGAACTATGCTATATAAATGACAATGCTAAGATAATGAAGAATATAAACATCCTCGATCCAAACGTTTGATGTAGATCCCCGCTGGAGCTTTTCAATCCATGCACTTGAATTTGCAAATTAGTCTTGACAACCAATATACAACAAGTACATATAATATATAAATGGCATTAACATCATCAATAGCAATGGCCCATGATATAACAAGTAAATGCAACCCAATGTAAGATAAACAACATTTACAACATTAATGGATGAGAACATGAGTATTTCTATTAATAAACAAGAAGAACTACAAAGTGATATGACCTCTTGCCGGCAACCAATTTGAACCAGGATCTGGATCTATCCACTTGTGCCTCCACTTCAATCCTCCATGAATGCCAAACTCAAACTAGATAGGAATTTGGAAGGTGAACATAAAGGGTTCACAACTACAAGGATCAATGAGTGTAGACTCAAGATAGGGCAAAAATCCACTAGAGTTCTCTTGCTCTTCTTTCTCCTGCCGTCCATAAGCCATATGTGTTCAATATACAGTCCTCTCAAAGGTAAGTGAAAGGACACATCGAGATGTTTCTTGGGCAGATGGAGAGCCAAAGGTCACCCAATGACCGCTTTTTGGGAGTAAAAAGTAATAAACTAGTGATTTTTACACTTTTGCTTGATACCCGTGGGCTATAGTGATGCAACAAGCGGGTTAGAGGAAAAACTGAGGAACTGGGATGTCTGAAGGATATAAAGTGGATCTGAGTCAGTGAAATGGATCCTATATGCCAAAGAATGTTGATGCTCACAGGGTGGAAGATTACGTTGTAACAGATGCCCCCTAATGTGTGAGGTTAGAGACTGATGCTACGATGGCCGAAATACATTATAAAACTCAGAAGTAGAGTGATGGAGACACAAGTGGAAAGAGCAGCTCACTCGTCATAATACAATAGGGTGTGTGCAAGAAGATGAGGGTCACTTTAGATGCAATGCTACTTTTTTCAAATCTCGTTCCTGATACCTAAAACATAACGCGTTTATGATATTTACCCCCTGCCATGGTAAGACCCGAGCCTAACATGTCATTGGACATGTAGGCTAGGTAACAATATCGCGTACGCGTTATGTAGTTCAAAAACGCGTACGCGTTATGTATTTACAAATCGCGTACGCGATATGTAAAACTAAAAATGAATTTAAAAACACAGTCGGCCGATTGCCGACCACCCGCGACACTCACGCATCAGAAACGCGAATAGAGCGAAATTGACCCTAGACGAGGACGCTTTGTGGCCCACTCAACCATCCGTGTTGCTCGATTCAGCTGGAGAGGAGACAAATTCACCGGTGCATTCTCATCTAGTCAGGTAATTTATTCACCCAAATCATTTTTTTGTGATTTTTTAATCCAAATTACTATTTTTTTGATTGTTTAACCTAGTTTTGTAATATTGATCAAATTGGGAATAACCCAATTTGTAATTAAATTCACACCTCAAAATGAAACCCTTTTCACAAAACTCAAAACTTCATAATCAAACCAAAAATTGAAAAAATTAAAACTCCCCCCTTTCTAAGTCACCCGACACGAGGACACGGGACACGAGTGTCCCCACCAGGCTTCAAATTTGAAGCCTTCAGGCCACTTCAAATTTTACCCACACGTCATAGAAGGCCACTTCAAATTTTACCATGCAAAAAAAATTTAATTTCATGGTAAGCCCTTCAATAATTAAATTAACCACTACTGTTTAAAATTGCAATAGAAGGGTAGCTTCAAATTTCACCCATCAACAATTTTTAGTGGGAAATTGGGAATGCGGCTACTAGCTAGGTGACTTGGGAGTGGGACTCGCTTACTCTCCAATATCCACGTGTTCGATCATCCATGGATCATGGACCATTGGGCCTCTAATAATATCATTGAGGAACTTACGTGGACGGGCTTACACTGAGTAGCCCATGGCTTGAACGCTTCGAAGTTCTCGTGTTTGTAGCGAGCGCTTACGTGTTTAACACATTTAATGGCATCAACAAAATTATTAAAATCTAATGTTAATGGGCACTCTACATAGAAATTGGAATGTCAACATTTGTGAGTACAATAAATATGTGGATGATTTTGGCCTACTACAACTTTAATATATTGAGTGGATTGATAACCTTCACAATTATATAAGAGATTGTAGCTATGACTAGGAGGAGAGTTAACAATGCAACAAAATCAAGTAATCGAATTTTGTGCATAAAATGAACATAAGACTCCCACCAAATTTCACTGAATCTACGTCTTAACAAAAGAACTCATCGTTTCACGGGATTCCACCCCATCAATCCTTTTAACAGTAATGGCCATAACAGTTGCTACAACCCTAGCGCGAGAAAAATCAATCGAGCTACGCATGACAATACTTGAAACCAGACTTTTTGAACTCCCTATTACGTCATAGGAATCAATACTACTTTCTCCACAACATGTGGCACCCTCAATATCTTCCATCACCGCAATTTACATTTGATAAAAAACTTGTTCCCAAATAGTAATTACCCCATTCTTTGCTCTAAAAAGGCCTCGGTTAACCTAGAATCCAATCCATACAACATGAACACATCCATATATACACATAGAATAAATATTAATAAATTTCTCATAGCCCTTCAATAGTGTTCAATATCTCATAGCCCTTCATAGTGAAATGGGACCCCACCCTTCAAATTTGATCCCTGGTCCCCACTAGACACGGTGACCCCCGGAATTATGACACGTAGGACACGGTGACCCCCGGAATTAATATATTTTTAAAATATATTAAAATTTAAAAATATAGACATATAGATCATCCAATAAAATTTAACATTTACAATTACAAATATTCAATAGAAATTACATTTACAATTACAAATATGAAATATTCAATAGAAATTAGATCATTCACAAATCACAACACATTTGTCATTCACAATCACAAAACACAATGAGACATTGAGACACATAGATGCAAACTCATCACTGCCTTGATCCTCCTCCTCCATGCCTGAATCAACAAACTCATCACTGCCTTGATCCTCCTCCTCCTCGTCTCTGCCAATCTGACTAACTTACTTTTTAATTGTCAAATGTTTAATTTTAAGTTTTAAATGTATGTAAGTAAATGCCATTAAATTGCTTATGTGAGTTTGATTTAATACATGTTCAATTTTGAAGAGACGTCATTATATACCATGTATATGTTTCTAATGATTTTCGTATTAATGTCTTTATTGCAGTTGCGGCTATGGATGCCAATGCCGAAATATTGATTGAGCTTGCCCAATTGAGGGGCATAAGTGAAGCTTTTAGTGGTGGCGACAGGATTCGCCGTTCACTTGCATCAACCTTGGATGCAATTGTGGACACAATTACACAATCTACGAATGTCCTGTATGATATTGCATCTTACAGAGAAAGAAAAAGACAACAATATGCTGATGGACTAGATTACAATGCAGTAAAAAAGCTAAAAATATCCAAAGAGGTTGTATTTGCATTGTTTAGGGACCCTCGGACGGGGGAAATCCCTAATGCAAGCAAGCCGCATATCTCCATTGAGTGGTGCACGTTTCAACCATTTGTTGATAACTGGATGGACAGATGGTACATGGTTTTTGATATGCCACCACACAACAACAGGGAAATTCCCTTATATTTCCTTCGAAAGATGTATGCAGAGTTCGTGTTGCATAAACACGTTAACTATTTTGACATCTTACAGTTCCAGGGGATCGGTGGGGGGATGCCCCAAAACCGACCCAATGCCAGGCTTCGAGACCAGGATCGCCCTATCCCTGCACCTCGCAGGCAGTTGCCTGGGCCAGATGTCCCACCAGCACATCGCATTATTCCGCAGACACGGGATGCTTTTTTGAGTTTGGCACGGACGGTTCTTCGCCATGGCAGGATGGTTCAACATATGGGTGAGGAAGGGACATCTGTCCCTGGTGTGGTACATACACCAGCTCGTCACCATGCAGGACCATCAGCTACTGCAGGACCATCAGGACCATCCACTTCTGCAGGACCATCAGGACCATCCACTAGTGGAGGACCATCAGCTATTCCCCATCCTACTACTGATCCTCACGAGTGCACGTCATGTGGTCGTCCCTGCTATGGTATTGCATCAGATGTTGTCTTCACTGGCTTTTTGAGAGAGGTATCTTGATGGTTAATTGTAATAAATTCTTCATTTATTTTCGTCTTTGTACACATATATATAGTTTGAGCTAATATATTAATTTTGTGAACTTGCAGTTGATGATGATTACCGGCAGTGACGCCCCAGAGCCGGATGTTCCAGACTCGGCAGGCCCATCTTATATACCACCTATTGCCGTATCTCACACCGAGGTAAACATTTTAAAATTTCAGTTTTTTAATACTTGTTAATTTGTTAATTTCCACATACTTTACATTTTAGTTCATTAATGCTATATACGGTCTAATATTTACAATTATTAAACTTGCAGATGGCAGATCCTTCACAGGGGCAAGGTAATGTGGAGGTAGTGCCCATGGTCATACCGTCCCCTGAAACGTCTGGGCTCCAGGTAAACAATTAAAAATGACATTTTTTAAATACATGTTTGTTTGTTGAATCATGCATGTCTAACTACATGAACACTTGCTGACTGTAGGCACCATCCGACACATCTGGCCCATTGCCTGTATTTGCATCTCCCTCCAGGCCATTCGTGAACAAGGGTCGTGTGTATGTGAGGCGTTCTACTCCGAGAAAGACTCCAGCTGCCCACGACCATGGGCTTACTCACACCACGGTAATGTATATCCTTCGATGATATTTGTTGTTTAACTTGAAATCCAGTGCATAAATCGTTTTTGTTAATGTTTGAATTGCATGTTTACTGCAACAGGAACCCGAGTTGTCTGCTGAGAACCTTGCATCGATGGTTGATGCAGCAGTTAGTGCCGCATCTGCAGTGGCGACTGATCACACACAGGTATGTAACTATTTCAACATTATCTTTACATAGTTTATTATTGTTGGACCTATTGTTTATTCATGCATTTCTAACTATTTCAACATTTTTTCATTGTAGCCACCACCAGCAGGAGCAGTGCCTGGCCCCCCTGGTTCAACCATCCTGGATGTTCAACCGACGGCTCCATCTGCTACACAAGCAACACAATCTCCTTTGTCAGTTGAGGTGAGATGTCCTTCAGTGACCAAGTGTTTCATGCACTTTCCATGCACCAGTTGATAATTGTTGAGATAATGTATTAGTGTACATAGTTAGTTGAATTTAACAATTGATATTTAATTTGCAGGATCCAGGGATGCACATTGATCCTAGGGATGTGCCTAGAGGATCAACGTCGGGAAAGAACAAGAGAAAGCTTGAGTTTTGATACTTTTGGATAGTTTTGGACACATGTGCTTTTGGATACTTTTGTATATATATGTACTTTTCGATACATTCAGTTTTGGAGACATGTACATTGACTTTATTGTGCATGTACTTTTGGAGACATGTACATTGACTTCATTGGATACATGTACTTTTCGATACTTTTGGATATACATGTACTTTTGGAGACATGCACTTTTGGAGACTTTTGGATATACATGTACTTTTGGAGACATGCACTTTTGGATATATATGTACTTTTGGATACATGTACTTGTGTCATTCTAATGTGTTGATTTGTGTGGATTATCTTTTACTCATGAATGCACTATGTCAAAAGAACAAACTATTATATTCAAAGGTTTCAACGAATTCACTACATGCATGCACTAATTGGTATCTAATTAAAATTTGTGATTTTGGATGATCATTACAAGTTATGTCAAAGTTCTTGCTCGTGTAATTTAATCAAACTAAATGCAATACAATGTTTTCAAGGTTTCAATGAACTCACTCATGCACACCCATTGCCATCAACTACCAATGAAAGTCTAACATTATGAGGTTCTTCTTAAAAAATGGGTAATATTTCCTTGATGATCGTAAATTGAGAACCATTTGTAGCCACTCATATAATACCATCTTCACTTATCTTTGTACATGATAATCCATATAATGTGCTATGTTTTTTAACCTAAACAATCATCAAAAACCTAGAATTATAGGGATATGACAAAGAACCTTATGGGGCACCTTATATATTAACCTTGTGTATACATTAGGATCTTTGTCATACCATTGTTTGAAATGTCATTCAATACCTTCAATTTTATCAACATCAAATTAGTAGACAAAGTGACCCATCTTTGATCTCTTGTATAGGCCTTTGTGTGCCTTATCAATAAGATGTACATCATGAATATTATCATAGGTCTCATACATAGGTGCATCCTCATCCATGCAAACAAAGGTGTCATGGATCAACCTATTATCCCTTTATTCTCAATAATATTAGTATCATTATCTTCCATAGGATCAAATTCAACTCCATCACCCCCCATTATTACTACTCTAAATTACAGCCTTAGGAGTTTTGATCATGTGTTTTTGTCTCTTTAGGAGTTTTGAAATATTATACTCTTTCAAAAATAATATGGAAGTTCAAATATTTAAAAGTGGCTTAAATTATAAAATGGGCGGAAATTCACCAAGTGTCCCTGAACGGCATTTTCATGCGACTTGCAACTCGACATAACTCGGAAACCGGACGTCGGACCGACGAACCGTCGACTCCGTTGGTCTCCTGGCGTGCGATTACCTCTAGGGGACCCTCTCCCTCGTCTCCCCATGGCCCAGTGGCTTCATTGTGCATTCATTTCGTAAACTAGGGTTTTGCTCAGTGTAATTGCATGCAATCTCGCATTGGTGGGTCAACTCTGCAAAAACCTCCCCCGAGCTAGTGTTGGCAGTGTTCCCACGTCGGCATTGCCCACACACACTTGCGGGAGCCAACGGCACGCAATCTTCTTGCTCCGTTTGCTTTTTGGCTCCCGGACGGAAATTCACCAAGTGTCCCTGAACGGCATTTTCATGCGACTTGCAACTCGACATAACTCGGAAACCGGACGTCGGACCGACGAACCGTCGACTCCGTTGGTCTCCTGGCGTGCGATTACCTCTAGGGGACCCTCTCCCTCGTCTCCCCATGGCCCAGTGGCTTCATTGTGCATTCATTTCGTAAACTAGGGTTTTGCTCAGTGTAATTGCATGCAATCTCGCATTGGTGGGTCAACTCTGCAAAAACCTCCCCCGAGCCAGTGTTGGCAGTGTTCCCACGTCGGCATTGCCCACACACACTTGTGGGAGCCAACGGCACGCAATCTTCTTGCTCCGTTTGCTTTTTGGCTCCCGGACGGAAAATCACCAAGTGTCCCTGAACGGCATTTTCATGCGACTTGCAACTCGACATAACTCGGAAACCGGACGTCGGACCGACGAACCGTCGACTCCGTTGGTCTCCTGGCGTGCGATTACCTCTAGGGGACCCTCTCCCTCGTCTCCCCATGGCCCAGTGGCTTCATTGTGCATTCATTTCGTAAACTAGGGTTTTGCTCAGTGTAATTGCATGCAATCTCGCATTGGTGGGTCAACTCTGCAAAAACCTCCCCCGAGCCAGTGTTGGCAGTGTTCCCACGTCGGCATTGCCCACACACACTTGCGGGAGCCAACGGCACGCAATCTTCTTGCTCCGTTTGCTTTTTGGCTCCCGGACGGAAAATCACCAAGTGTCCCTGAACGGCATTTTCATGCGACTTGCAACTCGACATAACTCGGAAACCGGACGTCGGACCGACGAACCGTCGACTCCGTTGGTCTCCTGGCGTGCGATTACCTCTAGGGGACCCTCTCCCTCGTCTCCCCATGGCCCAGTGGCTTCATTGTGCATTCATTTCGTAAACTAGGGTTTTGCTCAGTGTAATTGCATGCAATCTCGCATTGGTGGGTCAACTCTGCAAAAACCTCCCCCGAGCCAGTGTTGGCAGTGTTCCCACGTCGGCATTGCCCACACACACTTGCGGGAACCAACGGCACGCAATCTTCTTGCTCCGTTTGCTTTTTGGCTCCCGGACGGAAATTCACCAAGTGTCCCTGAACGGCATTTTCATGCGACTTGCAACTCGACATAACTCGGAAACCGGACGTCGGACCGACGAACCGTCGACTCCGTTGGTCTCCTGGCGTGCGATTACCTCTAGGGGACCCTCTCCCTCGTCTCCCCATGGCCCAGTGGCTTCATTGTGCATTCATTTCGTAAACTAGGGTTTTGCTCAGTGTAATTGCATGCAATCTCGCATTGGTGGGTCAACTCTGCAAAAACCTCCCCCGAGCCAGTGTTGGCAGTGTTCCCACGTCGGCATTGCCCACACACACTTGCGGGAGCCAACGGCACGCAATCTTCTTGCTCCGTTTGCTTTTTGGCTCCCGGACGGAAAATCACCAAGTGTCCCTGAACGGCATTTTCATGCGACTTGCAACTCGACATAACTCGGAAACCGGACGTCGGACCGACGAACCGTCGACTCCGTTGGTCTCCTGGCGTGCGATTACCTCTAGGGGGCCCTCTCCCTCGTCTCCCCATGGCCCAGTGGCTTCATTGTGCATTCATTTCGTAAACTAGGGTTTTGCTCAGTGTGGGAGTGTGCAATTTTTGCACACAGGGGTCAACTTTGGAAAATCATCCACCGGGCAAGTATGGCTAGTGTTCCTAGCCCGAACCTGTCTAGACACACCTGCAGGACTCCCCAGAACCCGGTTTTGTTGCATGGTTGGAGTTCTATGCCCCCGGTAGGTATCCAGCAGGTGTCCCTGAAGGCCTTCTGGTAGTGAGACGGGACGAGCCATAGAATGAAGACCGTGGCTCGGATCGACGAACCGTCGACTCCGTTGGATTCAGCACACCGGGATAGTGCCAGGGATGCCCCTCCCCTCCTACCCGGTGGCCCATGTGTCACCTTGCAGGTCCATCTTGGAAACTAGGGTTTTGCTCAGTGTGGGAGTGTGCAATTTTTGCACACGGGGGTCAACTTTGGAAAATCATCCACCGGGCAAGTATGGCTAGTGTTCCTAGCCCGAACCTGTCTAGACACACCTGCAGGTCTCCCCGGAACCCGGTTTTGTTGCATGGTTGGAGTTCTATGCCCCCGGTAGGTATCCAGCAGGTGTCCCTGAAGGCCTTCTGGTAGTGAGACGGGACGAGCCATAGAATGAAGACCGTGGCTCGGATCGACGAACCGTCGACTCCGTTGGATTCAGCACACCGGGATAGTGCCAGGGATGCCCCTCCCCTCCTACCCGGTGGCCCATGTGTCACCTTGCAGGTCCATCTTTGAAACTAGGGTTTTGCTCAGTGTGGGAGTGTGCAATTTTTGCACACGGGGGTATGGCTAGTGTTCCTAGCCCAAACCTGCCTAGACACCGGGCGGGTATGGCTAGTGTTCCTAGCCCAAACCTGCCTAGACACTTTGGAAACTAGGGTTTTGCAGGTCCATGATGATGATGGCTTGGTCTAAGGTGGTGCTCTCAACTAGCTAATTCATTATGAAATATTTAACAAGACATGAATTAAATTTAATATAAGTGTATTGTTTAATATAGTGAGCATGAATTGAATTAATTTTGTTGGGTGAAGCCAATAACCAACATGATGAACATAATATAATTTTAGGGTTTACTGATCATATGTAAAAAATGGATTAAAAAACACAATTATTATAATTTTAGTTTAATGTTTATCCACTTTAATCCATATATTTTTTAGTTTAATTTAATTTAGTTTAATTTTAGTTTAATTTTAGTTTAGTTTAATGTTTATCCACTTTAATCCATATATTTTTTAGTTTTGACTATGAATACACAATAATTATTATATATATATGTGTGTGTTTTTGTGTGGATAACTTAGAGATGTATAATAAAAATGGGTAAAAGGTGGTTGTCACTAGAGACTTTCATAGTTGTATAGTGAAAATGTAATAGCTATTAAAATTTGGATTAGAAAATTATTAAAGAAGATAAATTCTATAGAAATGGGTAAAAGGTGGTTGTCGCTAGATTAAGAGAGACTTTCATAGTTGAATTACTCAAGGAACCAATTCGATTGTCTAGTGATTCATAAGGATTTAGTTGGGCTTAACATAGAGCTTAAATGCCCTTAAAGTTAGCTAAGCAACCTCTCAAACATGATTAATATATGGTTTACTGATCATATGAACATAATATAATTTTAATCCATCTCTTGTAAATTTGGCATATCAAGAACGCAAAATTGACATATTCATATGAAACATACATGTGAAAATTGAACATATATCAATATTCAATTACAAATAGTGAAAATAGTATAGTATTAAAAGTATGTAACGTACCTCATCATGCTAGATCCCACCTATTATCATACAACCAAGCCCTCCGGATCATCTCTTATACTGATGGTCTCCATTAGTCTCTCGTGCTCTGTATCCGGTAAGAAGTAGCGTACCTTCGATGTATTTCGACTAGGCATTGTTCGTACCTGAAGGTTTGTGCCAATGATTAAGTTGGTAAAGTGATATACACTTGCACCTGGTTTGTAATCCCTGTAAACATATCCACCCTTCTTTCTTCCATTGTTGTCCCGTGTCAAGTATTCACCTTTAACAACCATAGAACCAGTTGGAAAGTGGTTGTTTTCATCGTCAGTCATGGACACAATGAGGGTTTGCTTTCCATCTATACAGCGTGCCAACCAGTATTCATCACCCCATTCAGTATCTTTTGAGGCAACCACTGCGTATATGTGCCCTGCATTATATGATTGTAGGTATATGATCAAAATATTTAGAGTGCGATACAAGTCCATTAATGTGCATTTGAAGACTACGTAAACAAACAAAAAATGTTAAGGAAATGCATCATACCGGGTTGTACAAGGTCTGATACATGATCAAAATCTGCAGAAATAGATGATTGGTCTTCTTCCAACGGAGTTAACTCAACAATTGCACGCTGATCAAGTGGAAGTGATATGCGATCCCATCCATCAACCCAATCCAATGATTCACACCCATCCCAGTCACCATCACAACAAGGCGGGCAAAAACAAGCAAGTTTTCTGGTCCAAATTTCAAATACTGGGTTATCAGAGCTTCGAACCGAATGAAAGCCACGAGTCCCAGGCACAGTCTTGCATTCCCATGCATGTGAACGATCTATGTCTACCACCTCCCAAAAAAATCTCTCCACATGTCTCTTTCTTGTGGATTCTACTCGCATAGTTGATTCCTCTCCCATTACTGACGTGCACCACCTGACTATAGATTGAGCATTTAGAATAGTAGATTCTGTAGATACTTTCAATTCCTCTCTTCGTAGGGCTGTTTTGACACATGCTCCGGCTCCATCATGCTCTCCTTTACCATGCCCAGTCTCAAAATAGTTCCACATATGTGGCACTTTGTAGTTTTTATGCAATGAACACAACCACTGAAATATGCGTGCATTTTTGAACTGACCAGCACACCCATCAGACCAAATCCAGTGTCGGTCCATCTGTATGTTCCTTCCCTTCAAGTGATCATAGAACATGATGAAGCAATGACGTACATAGTGGAAGTCGTGGCACCTATCATCACTTATGTAGAAGTGATATTCCTTCAGAATTTCTCTTTGCTCTTCAGTGCTATTTGGGCCATGCCTGTATGTGATATGGACCATCAAGGAAACCTGCTCAGAGTGATAATACTGACTTTGGATCTCATTTTGAGGTTGCAGAGTGTAGTTCTCGGCAAAATCAACAACTGAAAGTATAGTACCAAGGGGAAATGTATCTCTGCATATTCTAAACTTCTCATCCTGCCATCGTGCCACGTGGACATGCTGAACATATTGATGTGTCTTTTCAATAAATTCCTTGATGAAGTCACTAACTTGTACCTGGTGACACAAAATGATCTCAATGTCAGTTTTTTGTTGTAAGTAAGGATTGAAATGTAACCGTTACAACATAATTTTATAGATATAAATGCATACCTGAGATGTCACCAATTGTATTTTTTTGCTTTCTTTCCCTGGGACTATTTCATAGTTGATATATTTGAAACTTTTCATGTCTGTAACCATTTTCCCAAATTCACTGTCTCCATTCTCGTGCATACATTGGCTCAATAATGCCATTCCAGCACAGTTGGAGCATGTTCCATCCAAACAAGATTTTGCATAGTATGTTTGCCCCTCGGGCCTATTGCACATGATGCTATGAATGAATTCTCTTGATGAAGTCGGTGGTATTGTCATGGAGCAATCCTGCACAATGTTAGTATGCAACACACGACGAATGTACAAAAATGTTTCATAGTAATATTCATATTCTACATGGTATCTACAACAACAAGTGTTACGAAGAGTATTTATTCTAACATACCATGGCTTACATTTCTCAAAAGATCTTTGCCCCAAGTTCAATTGTCTATGCTCAATCTTAAATTTTTCGTAAAGCTCTGTCTGTGTTATATCAAGAAGATGCTTAGTATGTGGCTCACGATCCTTTGAACCCCTTCTTAGTTTTAGTACATCCTTTCGGTTTGAAGAAGGCCTTGTGTGATCATGCCAAAAACTATGCACTAGTCCCTTTACTGCATCAACTAGCTTCATGTCACGACGTGGCAACCGACCAACAAAGGCCCAAAAATCTGTCTGATCGGTTGTGTCAAGATGTTCTCTTCTAATAGAATACCTACGGAGGGTTTTTACATTCAAATTAACTAGTTTCGATGTAGGCCTGAGAATACGAAGGGCCCTGGTGTTCTTATCTGCAATTGATTGTGACAACACACGACGAGCAGCATTGCGGTCCTTTGAACGTGTGTTCTTACCAATTTTACCAAATGCATCTACTAGGCTTTTAACTATATGAGAACTTGGTTCAGAATTCTTTATCATCTTTATCCCTAACTTTTTCCTAACAACATTCATGCTCCTAGATTTTAACAATGATAAAAATAATCTACATTTATCTCCATCACATTTAGAAACAAAATATTTATCAAGTATCTGTTGAGTTTGATAAGCAATACTACGTTTAGATAGCGTACCTTCAATGGAATTCATAAGTCTTTCATCAACTTGTATACGCTTCGGAGTTCTTCGACGTGTGCTTGCTAATGGAGGTAAGGGGGTTGGAATTGTACCATGTAGCGCATCACCAAGACGCTCTGGCGTTTCAGTAGTAGCTTGGTGTCCTTCATTCTCTTCCTGGTAGTTGGATGGTGGAAGTCCAACATCCTCATCCATGGTCTGTGGAAGTCCAACATCCCCTTGTGGAAGTCCAACATCCTCATCGATGGTGTGGATAACATTCTCTTCTTCAACAGTAGGCAAAATGTCCAACGCCTCTCTGACTTCATCGCTTGTATAACCACATCCGGATAGCAAATTGTGTGTTTCTTCGTGAGCTTCATCTTGAGATGGTAACTTATCACTTTGACTTGAAGTGGGAATTGAAACATCCCCTAATGAGCACCTACGTTTTGCTTCTTGATTACTTCCATGGGGTGCTTGTTCAACAACTATTGTGGAAATTGAAGGTCCCTCTTGTCGTGGATTAATAGGATGAACCATGGTATCCTCTACAATTGGATTTGGATTAGTTTCCAAAGAAAGCCTCCGATTCATCATGTATATTCTTTTCTTTTCTTTCTCTTCTTCAATGACTTCTTGAGGTCTCTTCTTCCTTGTGGATTTGTTTACTCGGTTACGTGCATTCCCCATCACCACAATGATCAATTCAATATAGTTTGTTTTTGTTGCTCCTCAATTACAAGCTCTTCAATAATAAGCAAATGGAAGTTCTTCCTTGTTGGTCTTGAAGCTTGATATCTTACCTTGTGTGCTCCTCAAATATAGGCAAAATGAATCTTTCAAAGGCCTTATCTTTGGTGTTCTTCAATTGGAGATTCTTCAAGCTTGCTAATTATTTTCTTCAAATATGGCCATATAACCCAACACCACAGTGAGCAACCATGAAAGATGTCCTCAATGCTGCACCTGCATAAAAAAAAATGATGGAGTTGGTGTAGAATGTGAAAATTTTCAGACGCGGGCTCGTGCTGTTTGAAAAATCGCGGGATTGTTGCTTTCGTTCGGACAGAGTGAAGTTGCTCTCGGACAGCAACAGTCCATTATTTCTGGAGTTCCAAAACGCGTACGCGTTTTATAAATATAAAACGCGTGCGCGATATGTAGTTAAAAAACGCGAACGCGATATAGTCAAGCACAATAAATAGGTTAGGTGCACGGCTAGGGCAACGATCAAAATCAAAGAAAACTAATAATTTATATGATTGCATACAAAACAAATGTTTTGTATGGTTTAATACCCCCTAGCTCTCTCCCAATAATCCCTAGATACCCCCTATCTCTTTCTAAATATGTGTCCCTCATTCTCCCTACATGTTTCTTTCATGTTTCTTTCTCTCCCTTCAGCCATGTCTCTACCACCCCACTCTCCATCTCTCCACCTTCTCTTTATCTTCGTCATTATCCCTCCCTATAGCACTCTCTCCCTTCTTCTCCCTTAATCACTAACCCTCTACGCCTTTATCCCTCCCCCCTGCCCTCTCTGTCTTACCTTGTTCCTAGAGCCCCTCCCCCATAAAGGCCTTTAGACCCTCTTCTAAATATTAATCCCTAAGTGCATAAGTGCACAAGATGATGAGGAGGAGGAGGGTGATGACAATGAAGATGATCATGATGTAGATGAAGATGATAAAGATGATGAGGAGGAGGAGGGTGATGACAATGAAGATGATCATGATGCAGATGAAGATGATAAAGATGATAATGTTGATGAAGATGATGGTGATGATGATGAAGATGTTGATGTTGATGATGATGGTGATGATGATGGTGATGAAGATGATGGTGACATGATGGAGATGTTGATCTGATGAGGAAGATGATGATGATGATGGTGATGATGGTGATGATGATGAAGATCATGTTGATGAGGACGATGATGGAGATGAAGATGATGATGATGAAGAAGATGATGATGATGGAGATGTTGTGTTGATGGGGAACCTAGAGATGACAATGATGATGAAGATGGTGATGGTGATGGTGATGGTGATGGTGATGACGATGAAGATTTTGATGATGATGCTGATGGCGATGATGATGAAGATGTTGACGATGATGGTGATGGTGATGTTGAGATGATGATCATGATGATGTTCAGAAGATCATGATGGTGATGATGGTGATGATGATGGAGAAAATGACAATGATGGATATGTTGATGAGGAACCTGCAGATGCCAATGATGATGATGATGGAGATGTTGATGAGGAACCTACAGATGCCAATGATGATGGTGATGACGATGAAGATGTTGATGATGATGGTGCTGGTAATGATGATGATGATGATGATGACGAAGATGATGGTGACATGATGGAGATGTTGATCTGATGAGGAAGATGATGATGATGATGGTGATGATGATGAAGATGTTGATGACGATGATGATGGTGATGAAGATGATGATGATGAAGAAGATGATGATGATGGAGATGTGTTGATGGGGAACCTAGAGATGACAATGATGATGAAGATGGTGACGGTGATGACGATGAAGATTTTGATGATGATGCTGATGGCGATGATGATGAAGATGTTGACGATGATGGTGATGGTGATGTTTAGATGATGATCATGATGATGTTCAGAAGATCATGATGGTGATGATGGTGATGATGATGGAGAAAATGACGATGATGGATATGTTGATGAGGAACCTGCAGATGCCAATGATGACGATGATGGAGATGTTGATGAGGAACCTACAGATGCCAATGATGATGGTGATGACGATGAAGATGTTGATGATGATGGTGTTGGTAATGATGATGATGATGATGATGATGATGATGAAGATGAAGATGATGGTGACATGATGGAGATGTTGATCTGATGAGGAAGATGATGATGATGATGGTGGTGATGATGATGAAGATGTTGATGACGATGATGATGGTGATGAAGATGATGATGATGAAGAAGATGACGATGATGATGGTGATGAAGATGATGATGATGAAGAAGATGACGATGATGGAGATGTGTTGATGGGGAACCTAGAGATGACAATGATGATGAAGATGGTGATGGTGATGACGATGAAGATTTTGATGATGATGCTGATGCTGATGATGATGCTGATGATGATGATGATGATGATGAAGATGTTGACGATGATGGTGATGTTCAGATGGTGATGATGATGATGATGATGATGATGATGATGATGGAGATGTTGATGAGGAAGGGGGAGATGACAATGATGATGAAGATGTTTATGGTCATGAAGATGATGATGATGGTGATGGTGATGATGATGGAGATGATGGAGATGATGGAGATGGCGATGAAGATGATGATGATGATGATGATGGTGAAGATGATGAAGAAGATGATGATGATGGAGATGTTGACCTGATGACGATGAAGATGATGATTATGGTGATGATGATGAAGATGTTGATGCTGATGATGATGGTGATGAAGATGATGATGATGGAGAAGATGATAATGATGGAGATGTTGATGAGGAACCTACAAATGCCAATGATGATGATGATGATGATGGTGATGACAATGAAGATGTTGATGATGATGGTGATGGTAATGATGATGAAGATGATGATGATGATGGTGATGGTGATGGTGATGTTTAGATGATGATGTTCAGAAGATGATGGTGACATGATGGATATGTTGATCTGATTCAAGGAAGATAATGATGATGATGATGATGGTGATGATGATGAAGATGTTGATGATGATGATGATGGTGATGAAGATGATGATGATGAAGAAGATGATGATGATGGAGATGTTGATGTTGATGGGGAACCTAGAGATGACAATGATGATGAATATGGTGATGGTGATGGTGATGGTGATGACGATGAAGATTTTGATGATGATGGTGATGGTGATGATGATGAAGATGTTGATGATGATGGTGATGGTGATGTTTAGATGATGATCATGATGATGATAATGATGATGGAGATTTTGATTTGATGAGGAATATGATGATGATGATGATGATGGTGATGATGATGAAGATGTTGATGATGACGATGATGGTCATGAAGATGATGATGATGAAGAATATGATGCTGATGGAGAATATGATGCTCACAACTCCCTCTAGTCTCTCTCTCCCCAACCATCAATCTCTCTCTCTCTCTCTCTCTCTCTCTCTGTCTCTCTCTCTGTCTCTCTCTCTCTCTCAAACACACACACATACACACACATTATGTCACTTTCCATTCTCAAACCCATACCCCCTCCATCCATATCTATCTCCAACTTTCTCCCTCCATCCCTCACCCTACCTTCTCTCCCTCCCTCTCTCATCGCCTGTCTCTCACCTTCTATCCCTCCCTCATCTTTCCCTCAACCTATCCCAATCTCTCCATCACTCCCTCTCTCTCCATCGCCACCACTCTCTGCATGTCTCCCACCAACACTTTCTGTCCCTCCCTTCCTATCTCTTATTTCGTTCTATCCCCATCTATCTCTCACTCCCTCCAAATCCATTCCTCCCCATTGTCCCTCTCCCTCCCTCGCTCTATGTCTCTCCCCCCCTTGTATTCTTTATTTCTCTCTCACATCCCCCTTGTCACTCAAGTCTCACTTTCAACTTCTAACCCTATACCTCTTCAGAACCTATTCTACTCCTAATAGTGCTCTCAAGCTCCACTTCCCTTCACCCCCTGTAGCCCATCATGTTCTCATTCCCTTCATCTCTCCCCACTCAAGCTTCCAACATCCTTCTAAGCCCTTGACCCTTTCCCACCCCTATTAAATATTAACCATAGATTCCCTTGACCCTTCCCCACCCCTTCTCAAATATTAAACAAAATTTCCCTTGACTTCTACACCCCCTCTTTCTCAAGTATTAAACATATATTTTATGATTTGAATAACGCGAGCGCGTTTTGTAACTATATAACGCGTACGTGTTATGTAGTTATATAACGCGTACGCGTTAATTATTTATATAACGCGCACGCGTTATTTAGTTATATAACGCGCACGCGTTATTTAGTTATATAACGCGTACGCGTTATTTAAATCTAAAAGCGCGGCAATATTTTTGAATTTAAACAGGCCGAGTCACATGCTCACATGTCAACAATAATCCTATGTGTATGCTTTGGAGTTTGCTTCGGTAATTCCAAACCTGTGCTATGTTAATGAAAAACCAAAGCTAATTGGGTATTTCTTCCAGTTTCTGGAGAAGCCTGTGCTTAGCCACTCGTTACAATATGCTACACAGAGTTATTTTTGACGAAATCTTAGACACAAATAGCATTTTTTCTGCAGATTCCAAATATGTAACTTTTATTTTGAAATATTAATTTTTCCTATTTTCTTTCAATTTCTTTTCTGTCCTACCTCCTTAACTCGTGAAACACATTGTTAGTGTTTCTTCCATAACTTTTTCAATTCTCAATCATTTCAAAAAAAAATTGTATGGTGCACAAGAGGACACTAACCTCCACGTTCTATGAAAAACCCATTTCAAGATTTTTGCATTAAGACCTTCAAAGGCTCTACCCACAAAAGATGTACTATTTTTGAGGTTTGATCACTTAGACAATTATAAAAAAATTATAAAATTACTAATTTAATTTTCGAAAAATAATGGCGCACAAGTGCTATGTGTTCTCTACATGCATGCCGATTTTTGTAGCTTGATTCCATCATTTAGGCCCTCAAAGGCTCTACCCACAAAAACATATACCTTATCATTTGCCTGAAAAATAAAAAGTGTCTGTTAGGAAAACTGAAACTTGACATAGCTATGCAAATTTTCAATACATAAAAGTTATATATTCAGAAACGTGATTCAATTTCCTACATTTCATCTTTTTTACTCAATGCAAGATATTTTCCGTAAGTAAATCAAAAAATCCAAGTAAGTTGAGGGATGCCTGCTTTTTCAGTTTTCTATTGCATCTAACGTGCCAAAAGTGACCCTCATTAGCTTGCACTGACCCAATAGTATCCCTGAATACGTGTCGGTAGTACAATAATCTGATATAATGGCCATGAATAGGCAGTACATAGTGAATACATGTCATAAGTGATCATAGCCATGATCCCTCTACAGTAAGATATGGTCTCCTGCTGAAAAGGAAACAATTGGTGCAAATTGGAGGTACAAACTATTGATATCTGAGAGGTGATATCTCAGATGTAAAGTCAAAGTCATAAGTAGCATACTGAATGCCACTAATGCCTGGGGTCTTCTACACAAGTCTTTGACGGTGCAAGTCCCATCAAGTGAATAAAGGAATTGGGGTCGAACCTGATGTGACATCATCTAATTACTGGTCAATGATGTATATCGTTAACAGACGCAAGATAACCCACCAATAATGAAAATGGGCATCAAATCACAGAGCACAATCATCGAAGTATGAATAAATGAGTTGAAGTTGAACACTAGGATGAATCCATCGATCAGGGGACATTGATGTATTCGCAAAACTGTCGATGGCGAGAGAACCTGCCACTAGTGACTGCAAGCCTCAAGGTACTCAACCGAACTCTAAGCCTTAAGTACCAAAATAAATGGGTTGAAGTCAACGGAATGAGACTCGCTGGAAGGAGGGAAGTAAGGCATCCCCCATCAACCAGTACGAGGTACCAGCTACGCTGAAATATTTGGAAGAATTCAGGTGGAACAAACTAACTCAATAAGGATGGCCGGCATGCAATAGTCAAGAGATCTGAGGAGTGGCCGACATTGGTTTCAAGACTTCCTTTGAACAAGAGCATGAGCAGATGGATAGACTCATGCAGCATAGAATTGACATAAACTTTGCAATGCAGGAGGCATCACAAAGGGATCCATAATGACTGGAAGCTTAACCAATCGATGGAGAAAACTGAGAAACAAGTACAGCTCCTAAGGTCCAACTATAGTCCCGACTCATAATGTACGGAGTGGAATGAATGCTCTGTTCAAAGGCGACACGACAGCTACCAACCAGAAGTAGTAACCATAATCCCATTCGACTTTTTGGAATATTTAATTTTTTTTGGTCTTTTTCATATTTGGGAAAAGCTTGAAAAAGAATAAAATTGCTTATAGCACAAGAAGTGAGGGAACGAGTGTCAAATAGCAAGCAAACTAGTTCCAAACAGTGGAACATACCTATGATCAATGCGAGGAAGTGCATGCAGGATGTGGACACTCGGGGGGGTGTTCCCTCAGGGTTGAAAGGTCATCAAATTGTGAAGGGCAAATATACTCTTTGCAGGGCTCGACAGGGAAAAGTGCTCAGGAACCAGGCTAACAACTGAGTAAGCGGGAGCTGGCACAAGGCTCAAGCGGCAAGAAGGATGATGCAATGCAATCACAACATGATATAACTGAGGGGAGACCTTAAGGGAGATGGATAGCATAAGACAAAGTAGAGTATGAGTCTTTATTGCAATGTCATGGCGTAACTACAAAGGACTCCCAATCCTAAGGACAAACAACGGCATGGGCACCATAATGCACGAAGGAGTTCTAACTAGGGTACCCATGTTTGAAAAATCCCTACCGCCACATAACGACACTTCTATAGCAGTGTGAAGGTTCCGTCTCAGTTACGAAGCGGGGTCGCACCTAGGGTTTATGAAAATGGTCAACAGGTCAAATGCATAATGCACATGGAAAAGGCATCTAACCTATATGCCAGGTGTGAAACGTACCTGTCGTAGGTGTGAAATGGTCCAGAACAGCTTTCGTCGAAGAAATCTGATTAAAAAATACTACTCCAAGACATTATATTAGTCCATAATGGCACAAAACAGTAAAAACTATAGAAAAGTGGGTCTTGAAAATTATAAATAGTAATACAAAATTACAATTTACAATTCATTTTTACTATTCACCCATTTGGAGCTTTGTGGTTAGTTTTCACGTGAAAGTTCAGTTGCCAATTCTGGGAGCTACAAGCGGCTGTTCATCGAACCGTCCAGAGCAAGTTAGTAGTCTCATCCATACCTTTCATTTCAATGCTTTCATTTTAATTTTCAGCGGTGGGATTTTTAGTTTGGCCAAGCCCTAAATGGCTTCATTCCAAGAGTCTTACCCTTAGGAATTTCCATAGTAGCGTAGAATATTGCACACGATACTGACCATTCAGCTGAGACACAACTAGTTGTGAATCCAGGCGGACTTCTAAATAATGGATGCCATGGAAAATAGCATCCTGAAGTAGCTCAATGACGGCACTATACTCAGCCACATTGTTGGATGTAGGACCAAGACAAGCACCTCCTAAGGACACAACTAGGTGGTCAGGTGAGAAAATAACCCAGGCAGCAGAATAAAGTTGTTGCATATGATGGCTAGCACCATCGACGAATCTTAAGAATGTAGGAAACTCTGCTGACATCTGTAAATCAAACGGAAGCTAATTAGTAGAGCTGAAAACCGAAAGAAATCTAAACTATGTACAGAAGCAACTAGACAATAGTATACAAAAGTATTAGCCTAAGCCAGAGGTTCAAGCGTAATACCGCTTGAGGTAGAGCCCATTTCTAGGATCCTTCAAGACAGTCCCCTCATAGTCTTCTAATTTAGAGGCTCCTTTTTCCAGGACACATCTCATGATGTAAGGACCATACCACATGGGGTTGATATTGCCTACCCCCAGGGATTCTTTAGCTTGGTCATACAAGAGGACCAAGTCACCTTCAGCATACTGCCGGGGGCAGACAGACCTATCATATTGAACCTTAACAGGACATTTGTTGGAATCTATAGCCACAACGGCATCTCAACGTTGCTCGTCAAGTTGCTCACGGTGGATTAAACGTTGCTCAAGACCTGTCGTATCAGGGAGGAGCTCTATGGCCAGTTTAAGCGAAGGGATCTCGCATTCAATCGGTAAAAGTGACTCCACACCATGAACTAGCTGAAATGGTGAGAACCCGGTGGCAGTCTTAACTACGGTTCGATACTCCCACAAAGCAAGATATAACATGATGTGCCAGTTGGTCTTGCTTTGTTGGATGGTACGTTGGAGAATGGTTTTCAAAGACTTATTGACTGCTTCTACTTGACCATTCACTTGGGGATAATAAGAAGATGAGTGTTCTTGATGAAACCCACGCTTGAGAGACAAATCCTCCATCATCTTGTTCTGAAAGTGACTGCCATGGTCAGTGACAATCTCTTTTGGAATACTAAACCGAGTGAAAATTTGATTAAATACGAAGTGGGCTGCTGTAGCACCATCGGATTTAATGGTAGGCATGGCCTCAGCCCATTTGGAAAAATAGTCCATGGCCACTATGATATGGTGATGCCCCCCAGCCAAAACTGGTTTGCAATCCATGAAATCCACCCCCCACTTGGTGAAGGGACCGACGGTGATGACCGGATGAAGGGGCGTTGGATGCGAGTGTATGTTCTAAGAAAACACCTAGCAAGGGTGACATCTCTTCATAGCATTAACACAATCCTTAAAGATGGAAGTCCAAAAATAACCAGCTCACATAATACGTTGGGCTGTAGCAAGCCCGGATAAGTGACCACCACACGCCCCAGCATGGAAATCATTAAGCACCCGCTCCACTTCTTCGTGAGTTAAGCAACGACGGAGGATAGAATCCTTTCCTCAGTGATACAAAGTGTCACCGACGATAGTATAATCTTTAGCGTGATGTTTTACACACCGTCGCTCATCTCATGAATAGTGCGGAGGAAACTTCAAAGTTTGGAGATATACAATGACATCCCCATACCAAGGGTCCTCGAACGAGATAAGAAATAAGTGCTCATCCACAAAGGAATCTTCATGAATGACATCCTCATCAAGTCTCGGAAGGTCCGACATAAGCTCAACAAACACCAACGATTTCACCGACTTCGCCAAAGCAAAATTGAGATCAAATTCTTGAAGGATAACAATCCATTTATTATACTTCCCCCCGATAAGGCGTCATGATAGCATGAACTAAAATGGATTGATATGCATGACAACTGTGGTTGTTCTAAGAAGAATGTAATTTCGTAACCGCTAGACTAAATGAACAGTCGCAAGCACTAGCTTTTCCACATGAGTATATCTTAGCTCAGCATCTACTAGATTCTGACTAAGATAATAGATGACATGCTCGACAAGCACATCATCAACCTAAACCAAGACCATGCCAATCATCTCTTGAGACGCGGCCACATAAAGGACAAAATCTCGTGCGAAGTTTGGTGGACTAAGCACAGGGGCCGATAACAAAGCTTTCTTAAGGGCGTCTAAAGATTGTTGGGCTCGCTCATCCCAGATAAAGGGTGTGTCTTTCTTCAATAAGCATGCGAAACATTTGGTAAGATTAGCATAATTGACTATGAAACGGCGTAGAAAAGTGGCTCTCTCTTGGAGGATCTGAAGCTGTAACAAATTACGTGGAGGAGGCAACTAAAGCATTGCCTCAACTTTGAGAGGATCAACTGTAATACCCTCTCTCGAAACTATGAAGCCCAGAAGGTGACCCATCCTTACAGCAAAGATGCATTTGTTAGGATTCAATCTAATCTTGTATCATATACACCGTTCGAGAATCATGCGGAGGTGCTTGGGGTGGTCCATCCTCTTGCGAGAATGGCTGGCAAGATCATCCAAGAAAACCTCCATAATCGTTTTAAGATCATGGAAGGTGTAGGTCATGGCACGCTGAAATGTAGCTTCAACGTTTTTAAGGCTGAAGGGTATTTTTCGATATGCAAATGTTCCCCAAGGACAAATAAAAGTTGTCTTATGTTGATCCGCGGGTTTGATTTGAATCTAGTTATATCCAAAAAATCCGTCCATGAAGGAAAAAATCTCACTCCCGACGCAAGCATCCAAGATTTGATCTATGAATGGTGTGGGGAAGTTGTCTTTTGGACATGCAGGGTTCAAATCTCTAAAGTCGGTGCATACACGGATTGTTCCCTGCTTCTTATCCATAGGAACGGGGTTTGACACCCATTTAGTAAGGGGAACGGGGTAGATGAAACCCACGCTGAGCAGTTTCTCCACCTCTACCCTGATAGCGGTTTCTTTTCTAGGGTTCATAGCACATAGGAATTGTCGAACTGGTTTAGCATTGGGAAATGTTATAATCTCATGTTCAATAATGAGGGGGTCTATTCCTGGCATCTCCTCATATGACCAGGTGAAAGCTTCCCGGAGTTCTGTAAATAATTCAGTGTAAATAGCAATCTCCTCAGGAGTACAATCGTCATCGATGTAGACATTTTCAACTATTCTGGGAGTACGAGAGATATTGATCGACGTAGTTGGAGAAATGTTAGCCATATTCCCTTCCACAAAAACATCATGTGACTCCAAAAGAGCCGTTAGGTGACCAACCATCTCTACTAGAGTCGTCCTAAACTCTTCTCGTTCAGCGAGCTTGAGTTTGGGAAGGAAATAAGAACGATGGTGCATATCTTCCCAAGGTCTCTCACTACCACACATGGCCTCCATAATAGATTCATCAGAAGGTAAAGTATTATTGAGGCAATCATGGGAACAAGGCGAGTTGGCTTCCCAAACCAACAGCGTAATGAGAACTTCCTCGACTGTCTGGGAAGAAGAGAGATCCGGTTCTGCAGTGGCTTGTTGAATATGCTGATAAGAAAGTTCAGCTATAGATAGTGGTATAGACATCCCGACATGTGTAATGTTTCCAGATGAGGACCTCGTGGACAGTAAAGTCCATGGATCATTAAAATAGGAAGTACATAATAACATATTATGAAAAGGAGGAGACACATTGTCGGTAATGGTTCCAATAAAATTCATAGGTGCAGAAAAATCATAAGTTCCCATCAATGAAGGGTACATACCAACACCCATGTTCCCAATTGCCGGCTAAGAATGAGTAACCTGCGAGACTATGGATCCCGTGGATGTTGTGGAAGAGGAGTTAGTGTAATCCAGCTGATCGATGGTCACAATATTTCCTTCATGGGGAAAGCAGATAACTTTGAATATAGTGGACATGACAGCTTTCATGGCATACATCCAATTCCGACCCAGTAGAAGGTTGTAGTCGATGGGCGCATCAACCACCTCGAATTCAATAGGCACAGACTTACCTCCCAAGGAGACAACAAGGGAAGGGATAATTCCATGCGGATTAAATGAACGACCGTCGAATGCAGTGAGCGTGGTTCTAGATGCGAGTAAGGGAGGAGAGCCAAGAGATTTCCAACAAGCTAATGACATTACTGATGCAGAGGCACCTTCGTCATCCATAGTACGTTTGACAAAACTATGAAGGCACACCACCTGGATTTGAAAAGCCACGTGGTAGGGTAAGCGAGGCTGGACATCAGTAGTGTCGAACTTGATAACAGTGGGACTTCCCCCATCCTGAACTCCTAACGCACTCAAAAGAGAATGCTTCTGAGAAGGAAAGGCTTGCAAGACTTCAAGAGCCGACATGGCACACGGATTTTGGCCCAAATCTTCTATGATGGAGTAGTTGTGGGCGACTCGAGCATTAGGATTATGTGTAGAGTGGTTAAGAACACCTTTCGGTATTCGCGGCATAATAGAGGGCTTCTCGATATGCAAGGAATTGTGAGGAGGAGGGGGAGGCTCACTCCCCAAATTGGGTTGTGGTGCATCATAATCGCGCTGACGAGTGGCAACTCTAACCTCTGACTGAACCATGTTCACACATCCATAACCACTAGTATTGGAAGAAGATGTTGTTATCTCAGTAGGTCCATAACCAGTGGTGGGAGCATGCGAAGCCATGTTTTGGTGATGAGGTAGGGGATCCTTCAACACAGCTGGGCTCTATGCCAAGTGCTTCGATGCTTCTTCAATACAAGGACATAAGTGAGTAAGATGGTCTTCCCCACAAAGCTTGCCAGGAAAATTCACCTTACGCCTAGGTTTATGGTCCTCACCAGCATTTTTTCCTTCCCGAGGAGGGTTGGCATTATCCTTACGGGGGGTATTGTGATTGTTATTGTTATTCCCATTGTTTCCACCGTTACAATTATTTCTCCCCTTTTTCTTACCACCAGGTTGTTGGTTACCTGATGGGTTCATCGTTTGCACAATGTGTACATCGGACGATGGGGTGGAAGTGGACAAGGTGTGAACCTGTCCGGGAGTAGACTGGTTTAGTGACAAATTCTACATTTTATTAGCTACCAAATCTACGGGGCGAGTGCTTGCAGATCCTATGATGCCATTGGCATGTGGTCCAGGAACTGATGTGGGCTCATGTCGTGTGCGCGGTGCGTCCGGGATGATGTCATACAAAATGCCAGATTGAGAGTATAATAAGTCTAACTGCTGGACTTTCAAGATAGCTTGTTCCTCAGTCACAATGCTGAACATCGAAACATCCTTAGCAATGTATGGGAGTAGAGACTTGAGGAACCATTCCAACAGGAACTCTGGAGGAATGTTGGCTTTCACTAACCTCTTCCACCGACGCCACTCTTGAACGTGGTCAGAAACATGCGTGGCCTTGTTCTGATGGAAGGTAGATAAAATTTTGGTGCCAGTATCATAGCGAACCAGCAACTAGAAATGATCTAAGAAAACCAAATCAATCACAGTAAAACCCCTATAAGTGTTTCTAGGCAACTCGACGTACCACTTCACGGCTGCCCCCGTGAGGGTGCATTGAAATAGTTGCAATCTAACGGAATCGTGATTCAATGAGTTGGAGGAGCACCAAAGGTGGAATGTCGTGACATGATCTCCCAGGTCCTCACCACCTTTCCCCTCAAACTTAGGAATGTTCGAAGGGAGCTTGGTAGGGACCGGGGGCCAAGTAGGGTCGTGACACACCCGATCATTCATGAGCTTCGAAATATCTGGAACATTCAAGCGTGCAAGGAATGGGAGCTGAGGCTGGAAAGCTTGATTATAAGCCCCCATAAAAAATTGGTTAAACGGAATCGTGTTATAAGATGGACCAAAAGCTTGACCATGATGATTAAACTATTGATAATAAGGACCTGACAGACCATAAGCTTTCCCATGTCCATAGGATTGATAACCTCCTCCTGCCTAACCCATTTGAGAGTAAGCATGTATGTGCGTGTTTTGGGCACCATATTGGGGTGGTGGGTTGTATTGGTGTCCAACACCGACTGTGTTATAGTAAGGGTTGCCACCATGAGTATGGGGCATATATGTACTATTAATAGAGAGAACCATGTTGTAATGACCATAATGGTATGCTATGTTCCCTCCCCCAGCATTAGGATGAGCTTGAGTAGTCATATGGTGACCAGAACCATGAGATGTATTCCCAGCCCCAACATGGGTGTTGCTAGTAGCAGGGATGGTGGCGTTATATCCATGTGGATAGGATATATTCCCACCCCCTACATTGGCATTACTAGTGGCGGTAGTGGACGCAAAAGTATGCGGTATATGTCCACCCCCGTGGTTGGGAGGAGCATTAACATCTGTAAAAGTAGTCCTGGGTTGACGAGTAGCGGCATGTGTATTAGGTGGTGGATGGCAAGTCATGTTTCAAACAACGTTCCTATTAGGTTGGGAAATCCTAGGAGGTGGTCTTCTTCCAACATTAGCATCGTTAGGAGGAACATGACTAGTCCCCATACTATGTGTGTGAGTGGACAACGTAGTGCCCCCAGTGGGTATAGTATGGCTAACACCATGACTAGTGCCAGCATGAATACCAAACGTAGTAGAAGGTTCAACTATACTTAGACTAGGCATACCAAAAGAGAGTGCGGTTGGGTTGATCATAGGACCAGTGTCATCATGTAACTCAGGCATCTCGTATCTATAACTGCATGGAAACGAAGGAACGAATGGATCGTCCTGTTCTTCATCCCCGGGTAAGGTTGGAATTTTGTGAAGATAATTATCCGGATTCGAAGGATTGAACGGATCTCATTCAAGTGGATTAGGCCAAATAGAACCAGGTTAAGTCTCAGGTGGATCACCTCCCCACGCCTCACTAGGAGTATGGGGATTGGAAGTGTGGTCAACTCTACCCGATGGAGTTGAAAGTTTTTCCTTAGTATCGGAATGTGTAGCAGTCATGACGTCTTGGTCGTATGTCTCGTACGAATCCGAAGGCTTAGAGGGAGCCCTCCAGCGTCCTCTAGCAACACGGCATGAAAACTCGACCGATTTTAAACCAGCTAACCGATGGGAATGTCGGAGAGTAGGACTCTGCACCATGATATCTCTGGAGAGAATATATAATCAAAACGTCCCCTAAAGGCCAACTATCGATAAAAAACAGTAAATCAAAAGAACACAACTAGAGAAACTACAGCCAAGAGTAGACAAACAGAGTGGCTAAATGAGCTCCCGACACTCGAATTGGTATGTCTCGCCTAGGAGAGGCTTGAGACTCCCAAAATAAGCTGGAGGTAACAGAATCAGTTATAGAGACACCCAGGCTTCAATGCATGTACAAGGTCAAGTTCACTGCACAAACACAACTGTGTTGTCCAATCCCTATCTGACTCAGGATACCAACAATATAACCACTGCAAGTACCCTGTGCGATACCTAGGTAAGGAAAGTATGGTCACCGCAATATAACCAATGCTCATGGGGACACTCGCAGGTGGGATCCATTGTACGGGCAGGGTAGCTAATCCCAAAGCACAAGAGGATGAACCTCTGGTACCCACATATACGAACAAATCCAGGAAATATCTCCCACGTTCAGCCGGTATCAGAGGGATATCCCATCAACCAACCTCCCGTGACCTCGTGCTTAACTCTGGCTTGAGTAGAGCTTCCTGAGAACACCGATCTATACCATGGATTCCTCCACTTCCTGGTCAGACACCTAATATTTCGTCTAGTAGTCTTGTTGTTAACACCCAAAAAGTGCTCACTAGCTCATTTACCACATTATATGGCCCATTTGTCCATTTTCCTACCATATTTCCATTAAAAATCCCAAAAAATCCCATTAAAAAGCCTCCAAAAGGCTTAAAATGCCTCCAAAAGGCCATAAAACCCTCAAAATAGCCTAAAAAAGGCTAAAAAAACCCCCTTTTCCTCCAAAAATAGCAAAAATCCCCTAAAAAGGGAATAAAAAATATAAAATAATGAGGAAAAGGAGGAAAAAACCCTATACAGCTGCCTAAAACCATGTGTTTCCCAAAACCATGGGCCAGCACTCCACCACCAAAAAACTATAAATAGGTGATGGAGATCCCTTATTCCATATCCACAATCACAAGCACCCTTACTCTGCCAAAATCTCTCTCGAAACCCTAGTTCACCTTTGAACTATTTTCACCTTGAGAGCCACCTTTTGGCCCATTCCCATCATTGGAGAAGGAGAAGGAGCATCTTGAAGCTTGGAGCATCCTCTTGGACACTGCAAAGGGCTTCATCAAACCTTTACACTGAAGGTAACATCAATACAAAAAGTCATTCTTTTCATTTGGTGTTTATGTTTCATGCTTGTTTTAGAATTAATTTAATTTCTGTTTTAGCTTAATCATTTACATTTACTGAACTGCTACTAAGGAGTCCATTCTCCTTAGTAGGTGCTCATTTGCACAAGCTAGGGGTAAAACCCTAGCTACACTTGTATTGTTAACGCACAATGATCTATTCCAAGACTCTAAACCTATGCTAGTTGGTGTACCCTATAAATAAAATCGATCTAATCAATTTTAAGATTAAGCATTAATTTTAATGGCTGTGATTACTCAAGCGATATGATCGTGAAACTAGTGATGTGTAAGACTCAATAGTATGCAAAATCATCAAATCCTAGACTCATCTATCCAATGAAAAAAATGCCACTAATATGCACAATCAAACCAACAATTTCGAAATAAATATGCAATCCTTTTATATTTTTCAATGCACAATCAGAATCTAAATGAAGGCAGAAAGCACTCAATGCAAGATGCAATACATGAAATCCAAAAAAAAATTGTATTTTCTCTTATAAACGAAAGGAAAATGCAAAAACTATGTGTATTTTTTTGTATTTTTCAATATATGGAAATGAAAAATGCAAGCAAAATCCTACTATCTAGTCACTGATATGCCAAGAAGATCACTAAGAAAACCAGGCAGATACCAAACAGTAAGACTCAGCCATAGGAATGAGCTGAAAAGGAAAATACCAACAAGGCTAAATCCAGATATGGGTAAACAACCAACAAGGCTCAACCAAGAGAAACGAAGAGTTTTGGTCACAACCAAGGCATGGAACAATCAAGAAACAGGCCAACAAAGGCTCAAGATCAACCAAAACCAACCCAGCAACAACCAAAGGTCATAAATCAACCAAATCCAGAGTTGTACGCTACTGTCGAAGGAATACCTGTAGGTACCCGCGAGCAGTAGTGTAAACAAAGGCGGGTATACGCGGGCAGAGCTAAGCTAGCCTGCGGGTGAGGAAAGGTAAATTGGAAAACAGAGAGTCCAATGGCTCAGAAAAAGCAATTTTTCTATAGTGTATCTGAATGGAAGATAAGTGACACAAAGCTTTGACAAACAACAACTCTACTTATGGACTAATGCTCAAAAAATCCCCAAAATGGATGATTTCCCCAGCGGAGTCGCCATTTCTATGTTCGAGAAAACTCACTATGGCTTGGGGTAGAACACAACAGACAGATGACTACCAGAAATCAGCTCAATTATCATAACTATGCTATATAAATGACAATGCTAAGATAATGAAGAATATAACCAACCTCGATCCAAACGTTTGATGTAGATCCCCGCTGGAGCTTTTCAATCCGTGCACTTGAATCTGCAAATTAGTCTTGACAACCAATATACAACAAGTACATATAATATAAAAATGACATTAACATCATCAATAGAAATGGCCCATGATATAACAAGTAAATGCAACCCAATGTAAGATAAACAACATTTACAACATTAATGGATGAGAATATGAATATTTCTATTAATAAACAAGAAGAAGTACAAAGTGATACGACCTCTTGCTGGAAACCAATCTGAACCAAGATCTAGATCAATCCACTTGTGCCTCCACCACTTCAGTCCTCCATGAATGGCAAACTCAAACTGGATAGGAGTTTGGAAGGTGAACATAAAGGGTTCACAACTACAAGGATCAACGAGTGTAGACTCAAGATAGGGAAAAAATCCACTAGAGTTCTCTCGCTCTTCTTTCCCCTGCCATCCATAAGCCATATGTGCTCAATATATAGTCCTCTCAAAGGTAATTGAAAGGACACATCGAGACATTTCTTGGGTAGATGGAGAGCCAAAGGTCACCCAATGACCGCTTTTTGGGAGTAAAAACTAATAAACTAGTGATTTTTACCATTTTACTTGATACCCGTGGGCTATAGTGATGCAACTTGTGGGTAAGCTTGCTATAGTGATGCAACAAGTGGGTCAAAGGAAAAAATGAGGAGCTGGATGTCTGAAGGATATAAAGTGGATCTGAGTCAGTGAAATGGATCCTACATGCCAAAGAATGCTGATGCTCACAGGGTGGAAGATTACATTGTAACAATTTTGTATGATATCATTCCATTCTATCCATTTTCTATGATTTCATTTAGTAAAATAGTCAAAATCCTAATTTGATTTAGTTTCCACAGTTAGTTGAGTAGATAGAATAACCACCATTAAATAGTCAAAACCTTAAATTTAATTCAGTTACACTGAGGGACATCTATGATCTATTGATATATGGCTTTAGAAAGATATTTTCATTATGATATAATATCCATATAACTTGAAATTTGTGCTTTGGGAAATGCAATATAACCTAATAGTATTGCTAAGATGCATCTATTTAACCGATATTACATTATGTATGATATAATTCAGTCAAATAGTCAAACCCCTAGTATAATACAGTTACCACATTTAGTTGAATAGATAAAATAATCAAAGTTAGTCAAGTATAATGGCATATATGATATATTCATCAGGTCATTGTTGGCGCTAAAAGCACCACGTTTGATGATATCATTAAATTAAATAGTTAAAAACCCTAACATGATTCAATTACCAGATTTAGTCGGGTAGATAGAATGACCGTGTAGTTAAAAAGTCGAAACCCTAATTTGATTATATATTGGCATCTAATATTTTACTTAGGGAATTTGGTAATTGAAGTTTGTTGCATTGCTTTGATTTTAGGAATGTTCTTTCTTAGTATTGTTTATAAGATGCATTGCTTACATTGAGAGACATCTATGATCTATTTATTTATGTCTTTAGATGGAGATTTGCATTATGATTTAACACCCCTCTAATTTGAAATTTGTGCAATGGTAAATGTAATATAAAGTAAAGTATTGTTAAGATGCATTGATGTCAATGATGTGACATTTTGTATGGTTTCATTTAGTTAAATAGACATGTAATTCATCATTAAATTTCATAGAAGAAAATGTTACAATGATGTAGATGAGAAAAAATTTCATTGAAACTTGCTTGGGGTTTGACAATCCGTAAGTCACAAGGATTAGCATTGGAGAAAGAAACTATAAATATTGGAAATAAAAAGAGACATGATCTCACATTTACAACAATATCTTGAATTATGGATGAATGGTGTTTGAGCTCAACCTTCTTTCACATACAATCAATATGAGAAGAGGGAAAAGGGGGTAGAAGAGTTGAATTTTCTAATCCCAGCACTAGATAAACTATTTCCTAGTGATTTCCGTGTTGTAAAGTTTAATTTGTAGCTCACTGAATAATTTATATTGCTATAATAATTAATATAATTTAATAGTGGAATAAAACTGGAAATATATCTCACAATAACACATGCACAGAAAATTGTGTTCCCTTCAAATATGTTTTCATTAAAATTATATCCAAGCATACAAGGGCTTGGTTACTGGGAAAATGGCCCAATGAAGAAAATTACAAAAAATAGAAAACCTGGAAAACTTGCTCTACTCAGAAAACTAGGCTTGCAAATTTGCACCAAAAACCCCTATACACTCCTTGCTACAATTGTAAGGCTTGTACGATGCTACTATACAGTCTATACGGTCTGTTGAAACCTGCATGCTACACATTGTACATCCCACGACCTACGACCTATTGTACGATGGGAACATATGGTCTGTATGGATGTCATACAACTATTTTACTACTATACAACCCTCGTTGGGTTGTACAGCCCTTACTGAATTGTACGGATGGATGTTTCCCTACTGTATGAATCTTGTTGCAAAGACTAAGACCTATGCCTAGCTAGTGCAACCGCCAGAAATATGCTCTGACTAATTCGCTTTTCTCCCTACCAATTCGGGAAATTGAAAGCCCTTCTCCACTCTTAGAAATGGGTCACTTAATTAATGCTTGTGTGTATTTTACTTTCACTTCGATTACCTTTTATAATATTAAGTTGAGACAAAAATCTAACCTCCAAAGTGATTAGTGGTTGATATTATATCTCACCTCACTTGAGATCAAGGGCTAAGATTCATTTGATTAATTTATATCATTGATGCCAAAAATTTAGGCATTTTATTAAATTAACCTCAGTTAATTCTAAAATGATATTCACTTCAATAATTAAATTATTAAAGTGAATTTCCAAAGTTTTGGGAGGTATCAATGACAATTTCCACATGTGAGACACAAACCAATGTGGAAATACATGTCTGAGCTACAAACGTCAACACTTATTCTTAGTGAGGAAAGTATTTTGCACCACTCCAATGTATTATGCACCACTCCAAATTTTCCTCTAAAGAAAACAAGCTTTCCTTCAACCAAGGGTTTGGTCGGAATGTCTACAACCTTCTCATCTATGGACATATATTGGAGATTTCCTTCTCCCTTCTGGATCTTGTCTCAAATTAAATGATATCTTATCTCAATATGCTTGGACTTGTCATGGAATATTGGATTCTTAAATAGTTTAATACAACTCTAGTTTTCACAATATATTACCATAGGCTCCAACTCCTGATCAAATGATATTGTAAGTAGTTTGTGAATCCAAATAACTTCACAACTAGCCATACTCACTACCATATACTATGCCTCTACTAAACTGAATGCTACAGAATTTTGTTTCATGTTTAACCATGAAATCATTATTGATCCCAAGCTAAAGCAACATCCTGAGGTGCTCTTATAATATGTTGCACTCCCTGCCCAATCTGATTCTGAATATCCTTGCAACCTAACTCCATCACCTCCAAGATACCTCAATCCATACTCCATTGTACATTTCAAATACCTAGATAAGTGTTTCATTTCTACCCAATGCACCTACCTTATCTACACAATGAACTAGCTCAGGGTGTTCACACCAAACATACATTTGGTCTGGTATTAACCAAATACATAAAGGAACCTATCAGTTGTCTATATAACTTGGGATACGCCAATTCTAAATCTGAAGTGACAACCTTATTCATATTAGTAACCATAGGTATATCCATTGGTGTACAATCCTCCATCCTAAATATCCTCATGATCTTTACTGTGTACTTCCCTTGACCAAGGAATATCTCACCTGATCTTTGCCATAACTCTAACCCAAAGAAATAATGCATTGAGCCAATATCCTTCATATCAATTTTTTTATCAACTCTTCCTTGCACCCTGTTATAACCTCCTATGCACTAGTGAGAAACAAATCATCTACGTACAACACTAAAGTGAGTGGATAAGATCCAACAAGTATGAAGTAAAAGTTAGGATATGCCTCACTCTTAGTGAAGCCCATGCATTGCAAGTTTTTCCAATTTGCATGGAATATCATGCCTTAGGTGCATGTTGTTATATTTTTATCGTTTAATTCAATAGATCTAGGATATTAACTGAAAGAACAACATGTACAATATATCAAGCATAAGAGACAAGAGACAAGAGACACAAAACATTTCACCAGGGAAAACCAAGAAGGTGAAAAACCCCACAACTTCCTCAGAGATAGAATAAGCATCTATACAAGGATCACCATGATCAAACCCAAGAGATAGATACCTTCAGCAGCATGCTCCTCCTCCACTTGTGCGCACCCTCCTCTTCTCTCACTAATGCGAAGTGAGTGAATAATAGAATGTGTAAAATGAGAGAGACACACTCTCTATTTATACACTACTTCACTTGTCTTTTAACTTTAGCTAGGTCGGCCCCAACTTAACCACTAAACATAATGTTGATTGGGCCGACCCCCTCTAGGGTGGTCTAATAACCCTTTAACCCACATGACTCATACAGGGTCGAACCCATCAAGGTGTTCTAATAACCCATCAGGTATAAGTTACGACACTTACAATATAACTTGTGACACATACAAGTACAACTGACGACACTTCCAATCAGAGGAATAATACATCTCTGTTTGGGATACAATAAAGTACAAATACAATATACAAGTGAATATCTTTCAAAGTTACAAATACATCAACACTCCCTCTTAACTAGGAAGGTATTCTCTTGACACAAGTCATCAATACATATAGGCACAAGTCTTCAATTCTGGAGTTGGATCATCATCACTAGATCACGGAGCATCATCATCATCACTATTGTTGTACTCGAAATCTCGATCACTAGGCTATCTCATAATTCTTCTCATCATAGGAAGTTCTACAGAGCCAGCCCTTTTTCATGCTGGATGTAGGCCCACCTCCTGTAGGTCTTCATCAACACTAGCCATGCTGTGGAATTTTCAAGACTTATTACATGCATCACAATGCCTCGAAAGAGTATCCCAGGATCCTTTATATGCTGAAGCATGACCGGAAAGATCTCCTAGGTCCACTTACATGTGACTGTCACAAAACCTTAAAAGAGTGTCTTGCCTAGCAAGATCTCTAAAGAGCATCCGAGGCCTTTTACGTGACTAGCACAACCTGTCCGGATCTCCAGGACGTATTACATGTGACCCCCACCACAAAACCTTAAAAGAGTGTCTTGCAAAGCAAGATCTCTAAAGAGCATCCAAGGCCTTTTACGTGACTAGCACAACCTGTCCGGATCTCCAGGACGTCTTACATGTGGTCACCACAAAGCCTCAAAAGAGCATCCCAGGACTGATTACAAGTGTACTGCTCAACCTATCGGATCTCCTAGGTCTAGTTACATGTGGTCATGGAAAAACCTCAAAAGAGCATCCCAGGACTGATTACGAGCGTATTGCTTAACCTATCGGATCTCCCAGGATGCTATTATATGCCATAGGACAAAGCCTCGAAAGAGTATCCCAACATCCTTTATGTGCCACAGCACGACTGGCAAGATCTCCCAGGTCTAGTTACATGTCCTCCTAGAGCAATGCCTCGAAAGAGTATCCCAGGATCCTTTATGTGCCGCAGCACGACCGGCAAATCTCCCAGGTCAACTTACATGTTCATCTGCACAACCTGTCCACGCACAAAAGTATCAACCTGATACTCACCATACATCATCCTAATGTACATGATCATCCTGATCATCATCATAACATCGTCCTGATGCATACCATCCAGAGTATCATCCTGATACTCATCACACATGATCATCCTGATCATCGTCACTGCATCGTCCTGATGCATGTCATCCAGAGCATCATCCTGATACTCATCACACATGATCATCATCACTGCATCATCCTGATGCATGTCATCCAGAGCATCGTCTTGATACTCATCACACATGATAATCCTGATCATCGTCATTGCATCATCCTGATGCATGTCATCGAGAGCATTGTCCTGATACTCATCACACATGATCATCCTGATCATCATCTCTGCATAATCCTGATTCATGTCATCTAGAGCATCATCCTGATACTCATCACACAACACTTACATCCACAGCCATAGGAAGGATCCTTCTCTAACCATGCTTGGAATGGCTCCTACAAATGTGTCCCATCACTTCTTCCTCAAAGTATCTTCAATCTGAAGAACACCAAACCTCTCTCTGAAGTACTCAAACTTCACTCTGGCTAGTGGTTTTGTCAACACATTTGCAACCTGCTTATCCGTCGCAACATACAGGAGCTTTACTGCTCCTTTCTGCACCATATCCCTTATATAGTGATATTTGATCTCAATGTGCTTCGACCTATCATGGAACACTAGGTTCTCTGACAAATTCACACAACTCTGGTTGTCACAATAGATATAGGTAGCATCCAATGGGAGATCAAGTAACTCAGACAGTAGCTTCCTCATCCATACGACCTCACAACTAGTCGAACAAGCTGCAACATACTCTGCTTCGGCTGTAATCAGTGCTACACAGTACCTCTTCCTAATAAACCAAGATATCGCACATGATCCCATACTGAAGCAGCACCTCGAAGTGCTCTTCCTATGTGCAGCACTGCTTGCCCAATCTGAATCAACATAACCCTCCAGGTTAAAATTTTGATTCGCATCATACTTGAGCCCATAGTCAACCATACCCTTCAGGTACCTCAAAATATGCTTTACAACAATTAGGTGAACATGTCTAGGATCTATCAAAAACTGGCTCAAGGTGTTCACCGCAAAGCAAATATCTGGTCTCGTGTTCATCAGGTACATCAAGGACCCAATCGTCTGACGATACATTGTGGCATCAACCGGCTCAGAAGAATCATCACATAGAAGCTTCAGGTTCGATCCCATAGGTGTGTCCATGGCCTTGCAATCCATCATCCCGAATCGCTTCAGGATCTCTACTGCATAATTCCCTTGTCCAAGGAAGATTCCATCTGCACTCTGCCACACCTCCATGCCTAGAAAGTAGTGCATCATCCCCAAGTCCTTCATCTCGAACTCGGCAGCAAGATTCCTCCTCGTGTCGGCAATCAACCCATCGTCACCTGTAACAAACAGGTCATCCTCATACAATAGTAGTATCACTGGATTGCCTTCCTCAACCTTGTAGTAAAGGTTGGAATCCGCTTTACTCTTATTAAAGCCCAAACTGGATAGGAATATTTCTATCCTACCATACCAAGTCCTAGGAGCTTGATTCAACCATACAAGGATTTCTTCAACCTGCACACATATGACTCCCTGTCATGTGTCTCAAAACCAAGTGGTTGATCCACATACACTTCCTCTTCAACTCCACCATTCAAGAAAGTTGTCTTGACATCCATCTGGTGTATATTCCACTTCATCACTGCAGCCAGAGCAAGTACTGTTCTGATGGAAGTGTATCTAGCTACAGGAGCAAAAGTCTCTTCATAATCTATTCCCTCTTTTGGGAGAAGCGACGAGCTACAAACCTTGCCTTGTATTTCTCTATGCTACCATCTGCAGCATGCTTGATCTTATAGATCCACTTGGAAGTCACAACAGAATTCCCTTCAGGTCTTGGGACTACATCCCAAACATCATTCTTCATGATCGGCTGGTATTCCTAGATCATTGCATTCTTCCATTACTGCATCCCGGATCCTAGGAACTTCAGATTCTTCAATATCTTCAATAGATAATTTTCTTGAACTTCATTGTTGGAACAAATGTTGTTTTCCTTCTTTTGTAGGTGATTGTACACGATCTTTCCTACAAGTCAAATTCAATTGCATGATTAGAAACTTGTCATAGTTTTTAAAATAGAAAACACATTCTTATGCATAAAGACATATGTCATATAGTCATGCAATTATCTTAGCCAATGCTTCAATACAACATTTATCCATATCCCGTATTCACACGGTAACTTTCTAGATGCCTTCCATCTCTACTAGAACATTTGTTAAGAGTGTGCACAACTCCCAACATGTTAGCAAAGAGGTTTCATTCTAGATAAGTAGCAATGGTATGTTGTACAGTACCATAGGTCACTTACCCATTACTTTCATATTAGTAGTACCTTGTTCATTAATGCATCTTTTCTAAAATGCAAAATGTACATCCTAAATCTAGGAACATAAATATGTACATGAATGAACAACATCATTTAAGCAATAAGAAATGATAATTCAAATACTTATCTTTGTTTAGTTGTTTGGTGGACTCCATCTCAATCTTTTCTTCCTTGCAGGAACTACTGAAGTGTGCTCCCTCTTGATCTTTGCTTCCTAGATTACCTGTCCTTGAACTTATATCCATCCTGGACCACTATGCATGCTTAATTGTGTGCTAGTGTAATCATTGTGTTGTCCTCAAGATCTCATACATAACCATACATATATTAGTATAAACTCAATACTATCAAAACATTATATCCTAAATACTCTTAACATCTATGGTCATGATCATTTCCACATAGGTAATTTATCACAAGCATTAGTATTCAAGGTTTCAGGGAGGACTTCTATTACTCATGCATATTCTTATTGGCCATAGGACTCTTCTGGTTAGTCATATCATCAATCAAAGTAAGAAACATAATATGCATAAACTATTGATTACTTAAAATTCTAACTTCAAGAATAATCATTCATACAAAAGTATAAGATCCTAACACAAGGTAGGATTCTAACTTGATATAGGAAAAACATACATGGTTATCATGTTTTCTAGTTATGTCTAACATACCCAAACAATGTATTCTTGTTCTCTTCAATGACTTGTGCTAGTAACCTACATATCTCATAGGTTAAGCATTGTAGAACTAAATTATACATACCTCGTAAGTAGAGATTCTATGTGATCCATGAGTCTTTGTCTTCATGTCACCATGGTCATATTTTCTTGATCTAGAACTTGATTTGTACCTTTCATGTTAGCAGACAACATCATCCTCATACAATACCATAGTGCATTAGTACAACCATAAGTGTCATAACCCTAATCAATGAATTTCTTCTATCATTCACATGCATTCATACTTTTACTAGGGTGATAAGACAAGTCTAAAATTAATCAATATTGTACTAACCTCAATAATAAGAAGACAAACATATCATAACCTTAATCATGAATAGATTTCAAAAACATACCTGTATCTCCTCAAGTTATACCTGTCGAGATTGCTTGTAGCATTCTTATGTAAGGCCTTAGCCTTATCTCCCTCTGGAACTGGAACTTGTTCACTTATGCAGGTGTCCAATTCATTCTCTTCTAGGATTAACCCAATCCATTTCGATTTGCTGAAACTGGATCTGGAGTTGGATTTGGGTTTGTTAGAGAAACCCTAAAAATTCAAACTTTGAATTTCAAACTTCTGATTGGATGAAAAGATGCGCCTTGATGAGTTGATCAAGTTGGTATACTTCAATTTTGAAATCTCCAAAATTTGGACCCTCAAAATTGCCTTTGAAACTTCCAGATCTTCTGGATAGGATCACAAACTAGGGTTTGATAAAGCCCGGTCTTCTGCCCATCCAAAAGGTTTGATCTTATGTTCTAAACTTCAATTTTTCCGAGGAGCTTCTAGCTGTGGTCACAGATTTAAAAAATTCCAACTTTTGCAGAAGCCCTAATTTTCAACCTTTCCGATCAAAATCCCGAACTAGGGTTTGATCAAGCCCGACCTTATGCCCAACCAAAAAACTCAATATTGGTCTCTAAATTTCGATTTTGATGAGGAGCATCCAGCCATGGTCTCCTATTCCAAGAATTTCAACTTTCTCCGAAACCCTAATTTCCCACAGCAATGACGATCCAAGAAAGAACGTGCTCAGAATCCAATTCTATTTTGATAGAAATATGCACCTGATTGTTTCTGGTGCATCTCTGAAATTACAAATCCATAGGTTCTGAAACTTCCGCCTGTGGTAGTCCCTGTCATCTTTCCAACCCCATAGGTTTGACCTCAATTGGATTCTCTGAGAGAGAGTTATGCCAAGTGTCGCAACGTGACCTGTTTATGGGATAAAAAAGGATAGCAAACTTGTATGGAGTGCCACGTGTCACTGGTTCAACTTCAGCCTCTGAAAAAATTACCTGAGAAACTACAGTCCGTTCTCTTTACATAATTTTAATTGGAGCTTCCTACCCGAACTTGTGACCTTTTTTTCTGGGTCACTTGTTTATGAATGAGATCTGGAAGAGGCAGAAACCCTATATTGTACAGGTCATAAAACAGAAAGTACAGTGAATTAGATGCTAGGATTCGGACACAAGGTACATGGGGATGTCTCCTTTTACCTGTAAATGTTTCAAAACCTGAACCTTCGCCAAAATGGATTTATTGTGAAAGTTCCACAATGACTGGTTTTTGCTATATCAAGCCCTAGCTTCCGATTTGTCGCCAGTGCAACAAGTCTCATAAATGCCATAGCATGCCTTCCTTTAGGCTAGCTCTAATACCATGTTATATCTTTATCATTTAATTCAACAGATCTAGGATCTTAACTGAAAGAAAAACATGTACAGCATAGCAAGCATAAGAGACAAGAGACAAGAGACACAAAACATTTCACTGGGGAAAACCAAGAAGGTGAAAAACCCCGCAACTTCCTCAAAGATAGAATAAGCATCAATACAAGGATCACCATGATCAAACCCAAGAGAGAGATATCTTCAGCAGCATGCTCCTCTTCCACTTTTGCGCACCCTCCTCTTCTCTCACTAATGTGAAGTGAGTGAATAATAGAATGTGTAAAATGAGAGAGACACACTCTCTATTTATACACTACTTAACTTGTCTTTTAACTTTAGCTAGGTCAGCCCCAACTTAACCACTTAACATAATATTGACTGGGACGACCCCCACTAGGGTGGTATAATAACCCTTTAACCCACATGACTCATACAGGGCCGACCCCATCAAGTATAAGTTACGGCACTTACAATATAACTTGCGACACATGCAAGTACAACTAACGACACTTCCAATTAGAGGAATAATACATCTCTGTTGGGGATACAATAAAGTACAAATACAATATACAAGTGAATATCTTTTGAAGTTACAAATAGATCAACACATGTTTGAGTTTGTACAAGGCTTTCTTAATCCTACACACATGAGACTCCCTCTCATGTACTTTGAATCCTTGAGGTTTTTCTATATATACTTCCTCATCAATGATCCCATATAGAAATCTTGTATTCACGTCCATCTGGTGAATCCTTCACTTCATGACTTAGGAAATATATATAACAGCTTGAATGGAAGAATATTTGGTGACATGAGCAAATGTATCCCCGTTTCCCACTCCCTCTCTTTGAGAGAACCCTCTCACCACAAACCATTCCTTGAACTTCTTGATGCTTCCATCTACAACATGTTAGGTCTTAAAGAGCCACCTAGAAGTTACCATGAACTTCCCTTCTAGTCTATGCACAATGTCCCAAACATCATTCTTCATGATGGAGGTGTAATATTCCACCATGGCATCCCTCCAAACATACTGGTTGGTTTCTTTTTCAAAACAGGAAGGATAAGAATCTATGATGCTACTCATCAATGACATATAGTTTGGGAACTTCCTTGGAATCCTACTCTCCCTAAATGTGCTCCTAGGAGCCTCAACGTGCTCCTATGCATCCCTTGAGGTATGATCAAACCATTTGGGTCTCCTAACAGAGTTGGAAGGAGATAAATCCTCCTCTCCACCTGAAGGTTGACTCTCTGAAATAGAAGTCTGTGAAATTTGTTCTCCCTTTGGAGATACCTGCTCCTCATCTTCTACCACTAGTGGTAACTCATGAGACTTCCTATATTGCAAATTCTATTTGAACTTAACATCTCGTATCACCATTTTCTTCCATTTCACTGGTATGAAGATCTTGTAAGCCTTTGAGGTCTCGTTATACCCTAAAAATATTCCCTTCTCTCTCGAAGGTTCTAGCTTCATACTTTTCTCCACAGGAACATGGATGTATAAAGGACAACCAAAAATAATGAGATGCCCGATCTTTGGCTTCACTCCTATGAATTCCTCCTGGAGTCTTGTCGTCTAGTATTTTGTGAGGACTCATATTATACAAATACATTGTTGTGTTACATGCCTCTACCCAAAGAAACATATGAAAACACTAGTCATGAATCATAGCCTTCACTCAGAGCTTATGATGGATTGATTCTTTCTCTTTGTAACCCTATTATGTTGTGGGTTGTATGAGGTTGTCTTCTCCCTCTTTATCTCTACCTCCTTATAGAAATACCCGAATTCATTTGAGGTGTGCTCTCCCACATTATCTAACTTCAAGACATTGATATTATGCATTGCATGGTTCTCCATCTGGGCCTTGAAATCCTATAACTAATTGAAGGCCTCATCCTTGGTCTTCATAAAGAAGATCCACGATTTCTTGGAAAATTCATCAATGAATGTCACATAGTATGATGTTCCCTACATTGATGCTACTAACATAATTGGTCCACATACATTTGAATTGTGAATAAGATCCAAAATCCCTTTAGACCTACTCTCGCTTCATAGAAAATCGGCCTTGGAATTCTTTCCAAGTGCAGACGCCCTACTACTCAACATTGAAATATGGAAGATCAGTGACAATCTCCCTCATAATCGATAATTCCCTATAATGTACGTGTCCCATCCTCTTGTTCCATATCTCACATAGATTTTCACTTTCATGTACTAAGTCCAGAAAAGGCTTCCCCTACAACCTGTATAAGTTTCCCTCTCTAAACACAATCCTCATTGTTGTGTCAGGTCTAGCTCCCTCTGGACGTATTAGTACTTTCCCTTTCTGAAAGATAATGACAAAACTTATGTCCTCCATAACTAAGACTAATATCAAGTTATTCTTTAATCTTAGTACATATAGCACACCCTAGGAATCAAATGAACTTATCATGACTTAAGCTAGAATAAAATTGTTCCCTCTCCCTTTACTGCATACTTGGCATTGGCACCAAGCTCCACATGGATTACTAAGTCCATCTATTTTAAACTACTAAATATCTCTCTTTCTTTCGTCATAGATGATATGCACCACTGTCCAAGTACCATGCACTCTTGAAAACTATGCTGGTGGAGAGGCAGGAAACTAGTAAGAAGTCACTCTCGAACTTCGCAACAAACTCACTCAACCGATTCTATGCAGATGTTGCTACTTGTTGTGTTTTTCCTTTTCCTTTCTTCTTCTCCGGAAACTATGATGCATAGTTCCCATTATTATGGCACATGAAGCACTTGATCTTTCTCAATTCCTTCTTCTTCCCTAGATATGAGGTTTTCCCCTCACTATTACCCTTCTTGTCATGAACTTTTCCTTTTCAATTTCTTGTCTTACTAACAAGGGATATGTTCTCATCACTACCTCCTTGCTTACTATATTTGGACTCCTATCGAGTATCTTCCTAGATGCAATCATCCCAAAGCCTCTGCCAATCTAGAAGGTTTTCCCAAGAACATGTTCCTTTGACAAATTGTTCCCAAGACTTTAGGAAATAGTTCAATGCCACACTAACAAGTTCTATGTCATCTACTTTATCCCCAATAGATTCAAGTTTATCACATACCTAAGTGATCCTCATTCACTAGCTAGTTACATTGTCAAATCTAGATATTTGCACTAATCTGAGTTTATTTCTCAAGATCTCTTTCTTGTTCATGTTGTCACTCTGAAACAAATCCACTAGATACTTAAACATCTCTCTAGATAACTTCTTCTCTTTCAAATGAGGGATCATATGATCCTTGACGACATCCATAATCACCCTTTGGGATTTAATGTTCTTCTTCTCATGAGTCACCATGTGAGGAACCTGCAACAATTAAATGATAAAATGCATGATATTAGATCACCAAATATTTTTATTGATTGCAGGCCACTTCGAGGGGGGAACCTCCTTTAATCAAGCTCAATATAAATAAATTCTCCGTGCCTTCATTGGCCTCAACACAAACTTATATACTAAGTCTAGGCGTCAATACTATGGATCAATACCATGGAACATATAATACTACGGGATGAATTACAAAGCATATGCGTCCAATACTATGGATCAATACTATGGGCTAATACAAACTATGGATGAACATATAATACTACGAGACGAATTACAAGGCATATTTGTCCAACAACAATATACGAACAAAGTAAAGAGAAGGGTTGACATAGGTTCCTAACATCCCCTCTCCCTTAAAAAAAGCTTTGTCCTCAAAGCTTTAGATGTGGAAGTTGATGTTGAATCTTAAGGAGTGGTTCCCATGTAGCATCCTCTAGCTACATTCCATGCCACTGAATTAATACCTATACGATAGATCGAGAGGGAATCTAACGCCCTTTGAGTTTCAAGGAGGATTTCTTGGAAGGTTGTAGATGAAGAAAAACCATATCACCTGCTTGAAAAGTGCACTCATAATGGTGTTGATCGGCTTGTTGTTTCAGTCAAGTTTTGGCCATGTGAATATTTTTCGGCAAAATGTGAAAAATTTGATTGCGGTTTTGAAGAACCGTGTCAATTTCCTGAACTAGTGAACTGCTAAGGGTGTATGGAAGAAGAAATGGTGGTGCCTGACCATAGATTGTTACATATGGAGTCATTTTAGATGCAATATTGTACTACCATTCAGCGAGAGGGAGCTACTTCACCCACTGAGGTTGTTGTTCGGAGGTGAAGCAACGAAGATAAGTTTCTAAACATTTATTGGTAATTTCAGTTGGACCATCTATGTGTGGGTGAGATCCTGAACTCATCTTCAATTTGGTGCCAGTGTGGTGAAATAGTTCTATCCAAAAATGATTGGTGAAATTTGAATCATGAGTTGACACAATGGAAGAAGGGGTTTCATGAGGGCGGAAGAGGTGGTCCAGGGCACAAAATTGACTATATTTGTAGAGGCGAGCAACCACAACCAAAATCACTGTCTTTCCTCCATATGTAGGGATCCCTTCAATAAATTCCATAAAAATATCTCTCCAAATCCATGTAGGTATGGGTAAGGGTTCGAGCAATCCCAGAAGGAACTCGAAAGTATCACATTTAGCCACCATCTGTTGAATTGTCTTTTTCATTCCTTGCCAAAAGAAGTTACGATTTACCCGCTCATATGTTTTGAGGAACTCAGAGTGCCTTGTCGATGGAGAAGCATGGAGTTCATAGAAGACAGCCTGTTGAAGATCTATGCTCTAGGGAAGCATGAGATGAACCTTGTATCTCTGGGAATTACCATCCCAAGAGTAATGCAGTATAGTAGAAGGGTTGTTTTCCAACCATTGGATGAGGTTAGATAATGGGGAGTCATTGACATAGCCCTGTTGAACAAATTGCAATTAATGTGGAACATGCATAGAAATAGCTGAAAGAGAAACTTGCTCATCAAATGGGATAGAAAGAGCATCTGCCACCAAATTGTCCATACCCTTCTTGTAAGTGATCTCATAGGCATAACCCATGAGTTTGTTAACCCATTTCAGTTGTGTTGGGGAGGAGACCCATTGTTCCAGGAAATATTTCAGACTCTGGTGATCAGTCTTGATGTAGAAATAATTCCCTAATACGTATGCCACCGCTTTTGTACTGCATGCAAAATAGCCATCATTTCCTTCTCAGAGGTAGAGGCGATTAAATTCTTACGGGAAAGGTCTCTTGAAGGAGACAATCCCATTGGTTCAGTAAAGAAACCTGCATATCTATCCAAAATGTGTTGTAGATCCAAAGGAGTAGTGGACACCGTTGATGGGTGAATCTGAATGGAATGGAGTTGAGCGATGACACCATGTGAATTCTTCTCAAGGATATTTTCCAAGCGATGTGAACTAATGATGCAGAGATACCCTGGTTTTAAGCCTGTAAATGTGTGTTGTTTCCCATTGACTGAAAAATACATCCAAAGTTCAGCAAAATCCCATAAGATGGGGCCAAGTGTGCATAACCATTGAGCGCCCAAAACCAAATCACATTTGCCTAAGTCCAAGGAAAACATGTCAGAGCGCATGTTATAATATTCCATAGAGATATGCACATTGCGACACTTTCCCTTGCAAGGTAAGGCACCCCCATTGGTAATCATGACTTCAAAGTTGGAGCAAGGATGGATAAAACAATTATCCTGTTTGGAAATACAAGGTTCAATGAAGTTATGAGTGCTACCAGAATCAGTGAGTATTGTAAGAGGGAGCTTCTTGAAGTAACCCTTGACCCACATTATTTGTGGGGTGGTGACACTGGCGAAAGCATGGAGAGATATCTCTGGGTGGTCGTCATGAGACGGAGGGTCAACAGGCGGCTGCTGAATGTCGACTTGATCATCTATTGTATCTAGATATTCTTCACCAAGTTCAGAGGCAGGCTGAGAATCCACATCCGAGAGATAGTGCTTTTGATTAACACATCTATGTCCTCGAGTGAAATTCTCATCACAATTATAAAAAATCTCTTTTTCTCTATGTGCTCGTAGCTCTGCTTCATAGAAACGCTTGATAGGAGTTGGCCGAGGAGCTGGCGTGATGAGAGGTCGTTGGGAAACCATATTTCTAAATGGAACAAAAGTGGATTTGGAGCATTGTTGGGTTGTGATATTATCCTCCGCCAACTTAGCCAACCCTAGGACTTCCATCATTGTGTTGGGACATAACATTTTAACCTCTAAGCGGATTTCATCCTTGAGACCACTCATAAAACAACTCCTGTAGAATTCATCAGACAATACTTTTGTGTGATTGGCCGGTTTCTCAAATTATGTCTGATACTCTCTTACGGATCCAATTTGGCTAAGTTTTGTGGGTTCTCCTGTGAAGTCATCAAAAGTAGTAGGACCAAATCATTGCAAAAGGAGTTGGAAAAAATCTATCCAGTTTCGCTTGTCATGAGTTTTGATGTACCAATGGTACCATTGAAGGGCTTCATGTTCCAAATGAAAGAATGCAAGTGGAACTTTCTAGACATCAAAAGTATTATACAGACTTAAATATTGTTCTTCCCGGTATATCCATCCAGTCGGCTCATTACCATTGAAGCGAGGAAAATCAAGCTTCGGCCCATGAAAATTGTTGGAAGAAGAGGCAACGAGTTGGCTAAGGAGGAATGTAAATGATGTAATTATTACAGAATGAATAAAATAACCAAGGAGCTAGCTAAGGAGGCAATGAATGAGAAGGGGGGCATGTGTATCCACTAGGGAGAGGTGGGGGGGGTTTGGGATTGGTTTCCCACATTGCCACATGTCTAACCGGGAACCCATTTGAACTCCCTGTTGACATTAATGCAACTGCAGTGGGTGGTTGCAAACCCTGATGACTGAGCTTGTTGGAGTATGGAGCATGCCTGCTGTTAAGTCATGAATTTGTTTCCTTTAATTTTATATTTTGATTGTGATTTTATCTTTAGTTTTCTCATATGCTTAAATTTTCTCATTTGCTCACTTTAGGAATTTTTGGTTTTAATTGAAATTTGGATTTTTTTGATTAGATTTGTTTTATTAAGTTTGTTTTCTTAGCTCTTGAAGGGTGTTAAAGGTCATATTATTGAATAATGGACTCACAAATCATATTAAAAGCAGACCCATCATTCAAACATCACGTAAACTTCATGCAAAATGAAAAAAGTTGTAAAACAGGGCCAAAATTGAGTTTAAATTATTCTTGTAGCGCAACTGCCAAAAATTAACAAAGGCGTGCTACAAGAAAATCGTTTTTTGTCAGAATGGTCATTTTTCAGTCCGATTTTTTGGAGATTTCGCTGGGGAAGTGTTAAATAAATCATTGGTCATGTTTGATATGTCTTTTGCCAAGTTTTTTTTTATGTAAACAGGAGTCAGTCTCATGTGAGGGCGATTCCAGCAACTGTCTAGCAACTGTATGCCAATTTATAGAAAAATCGTGATAGACCGTGGAATGGGGCGTGATTTCTGGCAGGAGATTCTCAATCTGAAGGTTACGAAGTTGGCGAACACTGAGGTGGAGACATCTGCCAAAAATCCAGAGATTGTTGTTACAGAAGTAGTTGGTGCACTAAAGGCTGGAACAGAACCAGCGCAGGAGGCAGCTCTTGATGCATTATGCTTGTTAAAGAATCCTTGGCCATCTATTCCTGCTGAATCGGGCAAAGAACAAGCCATAGTTGCAGCGGAAGCTATTCCTGTATTATAGATATTTATACGTACTGGTCCACCTCATTTCCAGGAAAACGCTGACAGTTTGTTAAAATGTTTACCTGGAAGCTTGACAGTAACAATAAAACATGGCAATAACTTGAAGCAGATGAATCAGACAAAGTGTTTCTCAAGCAGTCAGAAGTATTTATCCAATGAAATGCACAGATCACTGAGAATTCTGCTCAATTTTTCCTGTTTTGGGGCATTGAGGTAAAATGCCGACCAAGAGCTAAGGGAGAGGAATTTTTGAAAACCAAAAGAGGTTTTTGTTCATAAGATACCCATATACAAAAACCTCTCTTAGTTTTGTAACAACTGTCAAGGTTTGAAAGATTCAGTTTAATCTTTGCAACCTATTTTTCAGGTATTTTAAAAATTTAATATTTTCCTGTTTTAGTGTTCATTTTGTGGGGCCGATTCTGATTGATTGGAGATGAATTTTTAGAAATCAAGAGAGGTTTTTGTCCACCAGGGACTTATTTACAAAAACCTCTTTCATATTTTACACAGGTATCACCAATTGAGAGATATGGAAGCTTCTTTGAAACCTATTTTTCAGAAATTCGCCATATTTGCTAGGAATCTGATTTGCTATTTTTAGTCAATTAGTTGAGTTAGTTAGTTAATGTAACTGCTGGGTAGTTTCAATTTCGACCTAATGAAGGGGCGATAGAACTACTTCTTTGTAATTATAAAAAAGGGACAAAGGGACTGAAGAGGGGTTCTGATTTTTGGGAGCTTAAGGAGGTCTTCAGACTGCTTTTGTCTTCAGACTTGTTCAGGGGTTAAGTACCAAGACTCTTATATGCATTTGATGATGAAATTATGAGATATATGACATTTTTCCCCTTCAGTTTTCTATGTTGGATTCATTATTGAACTTGTTTAGTTTCTTAATTGATATATTCATTATTGGTTTATGTGTATTTGCTGGTGATGCTTGTCTTTTATGAATGAACCTCAGCATAGTGTTTCTGTTGGATCTTGTGTGATATATTATGCATCTTTATCATCTTCTGTTTATGATTTAGTTATTATCTTGCTCATGAATGTATTCCCTGATTGTTCCCAAAGGTTACAACCATTAAAAACCTTTTAAACAAACCCTAAACCCTAGTTTTATTGAGTTTTACATTTGAGATTGTGTTGGCTTGTTTCTTTGGCCTTGGAAACAATTTCTGGCACAAACATCTTTGGCGCCGATGCCGGGGACGAAGCTGAAGCATATCTTCCCTGGGCTAATTATCAGTTTTCTTGGTTTAAGAGGTGGACTTGAACCAGCACTTTTTAAAGGCTATTTTCACCAAGTTTGACAGAGTGGCTACTAGAGGAGTTGGAAGAATTAGAAAGTTTCAGTTATCCCCAGCTTTATGTAGCCCTAATTAATTTGAACCACTGTCACCCTTTTCTCTTTCTGAGAAGAAGAAACAAAATCTGTCCTGACAAATTGATTGGCGACTCCACTATTTCAACATGCAGAGACCGATGTCCATGGAAGCTATTCTGGCTTGAAGGTTTGCCCCTTTCAATTTTTCTGATATTCCTGGTTTTCCAAATCCATTACCTATTATGGATGTTTGGGGAGATTGTCTTCCATGGTTTACAGAAAGCAAAGAGGATAATCCTTCAGATCACCTCATTGAATTTCATCAATGTATGGTCCAGTTAAATATCCAGCATGAAGATGTGCTCATGAAGATGTTCATGTATTCACTTGAAAAAGATGCACGAGATTGGTATTTTTCTCTTCCCGCTGCTAGCATCTCCTCACTAAAAGAATTCCACACATGTTTTCGGAAATGTTGTAAGTATCTGTTCCCAGCTGAACTCTTTTTAAAAGATTGTTGTGAGCAGGCTGTTGTTTATCATACAATTTCTGATTCAAAAAACCATGATGATGAGTACAATCAAGGGTTCAAAACATGTCATGAAGAAGTTGAAGTTTCAGAATTTGTTGAAGATGAAAAGGTAACATTTTCAATTACTGTTGTTAAGGAAGAATGCCATGATCATTATGATAATCAAGTTGTTGTTTTAGGTCAGTTTGAGGATTATCCAAGTGAAGAGATCAGTAGAGATAGTTTGGAACATTCTCATAATGATTTCAACAGCCTTAATAACAGTTTGAATGCAAATCCTTTTGAAGATCAATCTCTAGTTCAACAAACTTTTGAAAATCAGTGTTGTGTTAAAGATCAGTTTTGTATTGAAGGAAAAGATGAACCTTTAGCATTATCATTCAAAATTTCTTAGAATACTCCTTGCTATGATGAAGAGATTAAGGTTCCAAGACAAGAATTCTGTGATGAATTAGACTCTATCCCTTTTGGTTTTGATATTAAATTTGATGAAGGCCAGGTTGTTCAAAAATTTTCAGAAGTTGCTTACATTCATGGTTATGATAAATCTGCTGTTCAAAATCATTATGAAGATGGTCTAATTTTTAATAAATATGATGATGAAATTGAAAAGAAAGACCCAAAAATCTGTGAGGACTGTGATATGTTACAATCTTATCAGCAAATTCAAGAATGCATTCAATCTATTATCCTTGAACAACAAAAGCCAATGCCTAATAGTCATTCATTTGAAGACAGTGTGGAAAAGGAGGTTCAGCCTATTGACATTATTAATGATACTATCCAAAAAGATCCAGAGCAAATTCAGGCTGATCCAGATATCTTTTATCGCCAATGCCTGATTGATATTCATGGAACAAAATATTCTTATGGACAGCTTGTCTTTTTCGTAGAGCAGGAAGAGGTAGCTTATGGAAGTTTTTATGATCCAATAGCAGATTATTTAGAGTCAATACCAGGTTATAAATCTGTTATTTCAGAGACACTATTTGATGAAAGTGGGTATAAGTTGTTAAATCTATGCTCTTCATGTTTTCCAATATTTTTGATTATATATATATTTGGAGTTGGAAACAAGTTTTGGTGGGTTGATCAAATTTTTTCTTGGTTACATTGGAAATGGGATTTCGATTTGATTCAGTAGATGGAAGGTTCCTCAAAGAAAGAGATTTGATTTTCATTGTATATATCAGTGTGTGAAGGATTGAATAAAGACTCCATAGCCCAATGGAAGTTTTTCAGACAAGTAGATAAGGTAACAGACAGAAGGCACTAGTCTACAGGTTCTTGAAGCCTCACAGGGAGGACTTCATCCTGCAGTTGGAGCCAGATGTTAAGTCATGAATTTGTTTCCTTTAATTTTATATTTATATTGTGATTTTATCTTTAGTTTGCTCATATGCTTAAATTTTCTCATTTGCTCACTTTAGGAATTTTTGGTTTTAATTGAAATTTGGATTTTTTTGATTAGATTTGTTTTATTAAGTTTGTTTTCTTAGCTCTTGAAGGGTGCTAAAGGTCATATTATTGAATAATGGACTCACAAATCATATTAAAAGCAGACCCATCATTCAAACATCACGTAAACTTCATGCAAAATGAAAAAAGTTGTAAAACAGGGCCAAAATTGAGTTTAAATTATTTTTGTAGTGCAACTGCTAAAAATTAACAAAGGCGCGCTACAAGAAAATCGTTTTTTGTCAGAATGGTCATTTTTCAGTCTGATTTTTTGGAGATTTCGCTGGGGAAGTGTTAAATAAATCATTGGTCATGTTTGATATGTCTTTTGCCAAGTTTTTTTTTATGTAAACAGGCGTTAGTCTCATGTGAGGGAGATTTCGGCAACTGTCTGGCAACTATATGTCGATTTATGGAAAAATCGTGATAGACCATGGAATGGGGAGTGATTTCCGGTAGGAGATTCTCAATCTGAAGGTTACGAAGTTGGTGAACACTGAGGTGGAGACATCTGCCAAAAATCCAGAGATTTCCGTTACAGAAGTAGTTGGTGCACTAAAGGATGGAACAGAACCAGCGCAGGAGGCAGCTCTTGATGCATTATGCTTGTTAATGAATCCTTGGCCATCTATTCCTGCTGAATCTGGCAAAGAACAAGCCATAGTTGCAGCGGAAGCTATTCCTGTATTACAGATATTAATACATACTAGTCCACCTCCAGGAAAACGCTGATAGTTTGTTAAAATGTTTACCTGGAAGCTTGAAAGTAACAATAAAACGTGGCAATAACTTGAAGTATATGAATTAGACAAAGTGTTTCTCAAGCAGTCAGAAGTATTTATCCAGTGAAATGCACAGATCACTGAGAATTCTGCTCTGTTTTTCCTGTTTTGGTTCATTGAGGTAAAATACCGACCAAGAGCTAAGGGAGAGGAATTTTTGAAAACCAAAAGAGGTTTTTGTTCATAAGATACCCATATACAAAAACCTCTCTCAGTTTTGCAACAACTATCAAGGTTTGAAAGATTCAGTTTAATCTTTGCAACCTATTTTTCAGGGATTTTAAAAATTTAATATTTTCCTGTTTTAGTGTTCATTTTGCGGGGCAGATTCTGATTGATTGGAGATGTATTTTTAGAAACCAAGAGAGGTTTTTTTCCATCACGGACTCATTTACAAAAAAATCTCTCAGTGTTTACACATGTGTCACCAATTGAGAGATATGGAAGCTTCTTTGACACCTATTTTTCAGAAATTCGCCATATTTGCCAGGAATCCGATTTGCTATTTTTAGTCAATTAGTTGAGTTAGTTAGTTAATGTAACTGCTGGGTAGTTTCAATTTCGACCTAATGAAGGGGAGATAGAACTACTTCTTTGTAATTATAAAAATGGGACAAAGGGACTGAAGAGGGGTTCTGATTTTTGGGAGCTTCAAGAGGTCTTCAGACTGCTTTTGTCTTCAGACTTGTTCAGGTGTTAAGTACCAAGACTCTTATATGCATTTGATGATGGAATTATGAGATATATGACATTTCCCCCCTTCAGTTTTCTGTGTTGGCTTCATTATTGAACTTGTTTAGTTTCTTAATTGATATATTCATTATTGGTTTATGTGTATTTGCTGGTGATGCTTGTCTTTTATGAATGAACCTCAGCATAGTGTTTCTGTTGGATCTTGTGTTATATATTATGCATCTTTATCATCTTCTGTATATGATTTAGTTATTATCTTGCTCATGAATGTATTCCCTGATTGTTCCCAAAGCTTACAACCATTAAAAACCTTTTAAACAAACCCTAAACCCTAGTTTTATTGAGTTTTACATTTGAGATTGTGTTGGCTTGTTTCTTTGGCCTTGGAAACAATTTATGGCACAAACACCTACGATTTCGTATGGCAATGCATGGCTCTGATCACTTGAATAGGACGACACTCAATCACCTGGGGAAACTCGGTGAACCTGTTTGACTATCCAGGAGGAGACATTCATCCATGCAATTTTTCATATTCAGACATAGACATTGTTGGCTCCTCCTTGCTCATGCACTCACTCGCCCCTATACGCACTTTCCATTCACGAGCCATCGACCCTCGAAGAGAATTCGTTCTTGTATTTCTTGTATGCACCAAACCAATCTGGAAAAAGGGAAATATAAGGTTAATTGTGCATCCTGTGTGGGAGAAAGAGACGAGAGTGATAACCGCAATCACCCTGTGTGCAAACCCCAATTACAAGGACAGTGTGGTATTGATAGAAGATGTTGCAAAGTGTTATTGGCAGAGAGGCCGTGAGGAAACCCCAAGACTGGTAACAAATCAATTGTTGAACTGTGGGAGAGAGTTGGGTTGCTTGATAAACTCAGTGAAGGCTATAGTCTCAATGAACTAGTGACTGGACCTTTCTATGCCCATCCTGGAATAGCACTGGAAGGGAAGGACCGTGAGAGATTGTGCAATGGTGATAGGATCTTCCTTATGTTGGATGTGGTAGGTATTGTGGGTGCCAGGTTGGCTGAGAGCGACTAGACCTTTCTATGCCCATCCTAGAATAGCACTAGAAGGGAAGATTCCTTGAGAGACTATGTAGCAGTGATGTAGGTCTTCCTTGTGTTGGATGAGGTAGGTATTGTGGGTGCTAGGTCAAATAAGTGTTGAGATGCTTGTAGCTTTGTGGTTGAGCTCATTGGCTTAGCAACACCTTCCTTGTTATCCATGAATTTCTTGAAAACCATTGTAGGTTGGATCAGCATGGGTAGGAGCCCTGGAATGCTTGATAAACCCAACTACAAAATGGTTTAGCATGAGAATGGACCCTTGACTGTGAGAGAACCTGTTAGCCCTCCTTAGTGGATACACTGCCCAGCTCAAGGGTGATCTCTCAGCTAAAATAGTATAGGCTGGACAAAGATCTAAGGTTGGGTGGAACATTTCTCTCACTTAGAGTACAGTTGCTTCAGAATTGAAAGATAAGTATTTCTTGTTATGTCAAATGATGTTGTTCACTGTGATGAAATGGTTGTTCATGCCCCTTTGTACAATTATGAATGCTTGTGTATAATTTATGGAACTGTAGAATGTATGTGTATGCATGGGATTGACATGAAGTCATATATAGGCCTAAGTAGGAGGCTGAGTTCACTGTTGTATGTACATCTTATATTGCATGAGTTTACTATCTTGTAATCCTTTCATATGACAAATGTGTGAATTAAATCTGTTAATGCATTTTACATGTTATAATGAATGATAGTGTTTCATTATTGAAGATGAATGTTTATGCATAACTAACCATGTGGAGGAGATGCATATTTACACTTGATCCCTGAGAAGGGAAGGGAATCCTGGAAGTGGTTTCAGAAACCTCTGTGGGTCAGATGGAAAGGAAGAGCTTGGGAGGTTGAAAGATGGAAGTGTCTAAGTGAAAATATAGACAAAAATTCATAGAAGAAAATGGGAAGGTTAGATGCCTCACCTGATCAATGGGATTCTACCATTGGATAGATCTCTCCAAGAGATTTCCAATGGTACCAACCTTGCCACATTTGGATGCTAGAGGAAGAAGTTATGCCCCTTAGAAGATTCAATGAAATTCCCTTACAAAAGCAGGGTTCCACAGGCATGGTTCCGCAATTGCAGGTTGCGGGATCACCAAGTTAAAACTTTACATATTGGGATTTCAGCAATCCCACATATGCAATTGCGGGATGCAGGTTGCGGGATCAACTTTTTGTGGGTTGGGGGATCGTCAAATTCATGTTTTCGTATTTTGGAATTCCACATTCCTGAATTTGCAGTTGCGGGTTGCAGATTTCGGGATGCGGGTTTCGGGATCGTCGAATTCAATATTTTTGTGTTTTGGAATTCCGCATTTCCGAATCCGCAATTGTGGGTTGCGGATTGCGGGATGTGGAATGCGGGACCCACTATTGTGGGTTGCGGGTTGCGGGTTTTAGGAGTGACCTCCTACAGAAATTGGGATTTCCGCATTCCTGCGTCCACAATGGCGGGTTGCGGATTTCGGGATGCCGATTGTGGGATTTGCTATTGTGAAATGATGGTTGCGGGTTCACAATTGCGGGTTGCGGATTGTGGATCCAAGCTCTCCCAACTGTGTGTATGGGCACTCAGTCAATGTTTTGGGAGAAAAAAAATGGATCGTGGTCTCCAGTGGCCGGGTAGGTCGGTAGGGATGTGCCTGAGTGGTATCAGAGCTTTAGTTTCAGCACTGGGAGCGGTTTGGGCCGAACTGTGCATGAAATTTTGGTCAAGAAATGCACCCATGGCATGATTTTAATAAACTTATTTGATTGATTAATTGTCAAATGAATAAATTTATGGTTTGAATGGGTATGATAGAGCTTATTTTTATGCTTGTGATGTCTAATAGAGTGTATCTGATATGCACAAAGATAGAAGCAGCTGTAAGATGAATTGTATCACATGGAAACACACAGAACAATGTAAGAATGGTTGCTCTGAATGATGCACAAGATCCGTTTGGGCTAGAAGATGATGTACTGGGTGAGAATGTGCAAGGAGCACATACAGAAGCCGAGTCCGATGGAAGAAGGGAGCAAGTGACACCCCCAAACTTGGCTAAGACTATGGTTATCTTTAATGAGTGAATGATGAAAGCGTAGGAAGAGCAACATCAGCTCAATGCAGCCATTTTGCAGAGTCTAGCCAACTTACAGCAAAGGATTAATGGTGGTTGTAACCCGAGCCACGAATTCTGAGAAGAAAGAAATGCAGAAAGTCAGTCTAGGGGCCGTTCCATGAGAAGAAATCCAAGGCCTAGAAGAGGTTCTGTAGGCAGGAGGAACATGACACCTTCTCCTAAGTTTTCTTCTAGCAGGTCATATGATTCTGAGGGTTCTCAAGTGAGCCCAAGACGCATTGCCAGCAAGAGTAAGAGCAGGAAGAAGCATTGAGGCATTCCACAGGGTGAATTTAGGAAGGCAAGGCCTCCTCCTTTTGATGGTGAAATTAAATAAGGTCAAAAAGCAGAGGCATGGCTTCTTGGGATAAAGAAGTACTTCAGGATGCATGAATATTCAGAGAATGAAAAGGCTAAGGTTGCTATCTACAACCTTATTAGAATGGATTCCATTTGGTGGGATTACCTCATGCAAGTGAAAGGAATCAGAGAGAGAAGAGTCAGTTGGGGTAGATTCCAAAGGTACTTTCAGGAGAAGTACCTATCAGCCAAGTATTACACTAGCAAAAGGAAAGAGTTCAATGAACTCGTACTAGGACAGAGCACCATGGATGAGCATGTTCATAGGTTTCTGGAGTTGCTAAGGTATGTGGAATACATCAAGGATGAAAGAGTGAAGATTCAATGCTTCCTTGGTAGTCTACCATAGAGCTACAGAGATAGGATAGAGTTTGTAAATCCACCAAGCTTGGATGAAGCTATCAGGATGGAAGAGCATTGCTATGAGAAAAATAAGGGTAAAACAGAGGCATAGACAACATGAAAAGGTAAACCCAAGGGAAGTTTTGATCAGAATAAAGGTGAGGCTAAACCACCATTCAGAAATCAGCCTAGGATATTTCCACAAGTCCAGCACGCAAGAAGATAATTCAATCCAGTTGATAGAGTGTTAAAAGGGCCACTTCAGTGTTGGGGTTGTGGGGAGAACCACATGCTCAGAGATTGCCCAACTGCAAAGAAGAACCCTACGAGGTTGCACAATGTTAAAGGAGCAACTACAATAGAGGATATGGAAAGAGCAGCGCCTAGAATTTATGCAGCACTGGATGATCATCAAGCAGACCATCAATCAACAGTGGTGGAGGTTGCAGGTAAGATTGCTGAGCAATCTATTTCTGTTTTGATTGAACCAAGGTCTCCTCATATTTATGTATCTCCTAAGATAATTGGAAGTTGTTCTCTCAGTAAGATAAGGCATGAGAAGGCTTGGCTAGTTCAATTGGCCACTGGTACCAAGAGGAAGGTAAGTGAAGTAGTGAAGGAGTGTCCTATAGAATTGAATGGACTCCTCACACATGTTGAATTAAATATCTTTCCATTGGGATCATATGATGCCCTAATTGGCATGGATTGGCTGGAAAGGCACAGAGCCAAGGTGGAATGTTATGAGAAAGCATTGGAATGCTTTAATGATGAAGGCCAACCAAGGTTGGTTAAAGGGATTCCAAAGCATGTTTCAGTAAGGCAGATTTTAGCTCTGCAATTAAGGAAGTTTTATAAAAAGGGTTGTCAGTTATATGTTGTGCATATATCATATTCAACAGAGGATAATGGACCCAGGATAGAAGACTTCCAGATATTGCAGGAGTTTCAGGATGTGTTTCCATATGAGGTTCTAGGATTGCCACCTAAGAGAGATGTTGACTTTTCCATTAATCTTGTTCCAGGAGCATCACCCATCTCCAAATCTCCTTATAGAATGAGCACACCAGAGTTGGTAGAGTTAAAGATGTAGCTGCAGGAATTAATGGATAAGGAATATATCAGACCGAGTGTATCCCTCTAGGGTGCACCAGTGTTGTTTGTTAAGAAGAAGAATGGAACATTGAGGCTATGTATTTATCACAGACAACTCAATAAGGTGACAATTGAGAACAAGTATCCCTTGCCAAGGATTGATGACTTGTTTGATCAAATGAAGTAAGCTAGAGTGTTTTCCAAGATTGACTTGAGGTCTAGATACCACCAGGTAAGGATTACGGAGGAAGACATTCATAAGACAGCCTTCAGAACTAGGTATGGTCATTATGAATTTGTAGTAGTGCCATTTGGTCTTACCAATGCACCTGCTACGTTCATGTGCCTCATGAATAGTGTCTTCAGTAAGTACTTGGACAGATTTGTAATTGTGTTCTTGGATGAAATTCTTGTGTATTCAAAGAATGAAAAAGAGCATAACGAGCATTTGAGAATGGTATTGCAAGTCCTTAGAGAAAACTAGATGTATGCTAAGCTGAGTAAATGTAACTTCTATCAAGAGAAGGTGCAGTATTTGGGTCATATTATATCAGCAGAAGGCATTACAGTAGATCCAGAGAAGATTGAGGCCATCATGGATTGGTCCACTCCCAGGAATGCAGTAGATGTTAGATATTTAATGGGCCTTGCTAGATACTACAGGAGGTTCATTGAAGGATTCTCTAGGATAGCCCATCCAATTACTTCATTGCAGAGAAAAGATATCAAATTCACATGGTCTGAAAAATGTGAAAGAAGTTTCCAGCAGTTGAAAGAATTGCTTACTAGTGCACTTGTGTTGAATATTGCAGATCCAAGTAAATATTTTGTGGTATGCATTGATGCTTGCATTGAAGGACTCGGTGGAGTGCTAATGCAAGAAGGTTCTGTAATTTGTTATGATTCAAGGAAGATGAAAGAGCATGAAAGGAACTATGCCACCCATGACTTAGAGCTAGCATCCATCATTCAAGCTCTCAAGAGATGGAGACATTATCTTTTGGGAAGAAGATTTGAACTCAGAACTGATCATATGAGTTTAAAGTACTTGTTTGACCAACCAAATCTGAATGCAAGGCAAACTAGATGGATGGAGTTTCTTTGTGAGTTTGATTTGGATATTAAGCATGTCAAGGGTAAAGAGAATAAGGTTGTTGATGCACTCAGCAGGAGATTCCATATTGCAGCAATAAGTAGATGTGAATCGGAATTGAAAGCAAGAATTTTAGAGGCTCAAGATAGTGATGAAGTCTATCTCCAGATTAAAGAGAAATCACAACATAATGTTATAGAGGAGAAGTATGCAAGATATCTGCTGGGTGAGGATGATGTTCTCATTTATTAGAACACTGGATTGTACATTCAAAATAGTGCATATTTGAAGAAGTTGGTGATGGATGAGATACATCAGAAGCCATACTCGGGGCACCCAGGATATCAAAAGACTATAACAACAGTAAGGAAACAGTACTTTTGGCATGGTAGGAAGAAAGACATAGCTGAGTACATTGCTAGATGTCAGAAATTTCAACAGTTCAAGGCAGAGCACCAACATCCAGCAGGATTGTTGCAGCCATTACCCATTCCAAAGTGGAAGTGGGAAGTGATTTCTATGGATTTTATAAAAAGATTGCCTATGACAATGAAGAAGCATAATCAATCATGGTTGTGGTGGAAAAGATATCAAAGGTAGCTCATTTCATTCTAGTCAAGTCCACCCACAAGGCTAATGACATTGTAGATATCTTCATGAGGGAGATATTCAGGTTGCATGGATTGCCTAAGGCAATAGTTTCAGATCGTGACACAAAGTTCAAATCCAATTTTTGGAAAGGATTGTTCCAAGAGTCAGGAACTCAGTTGAAGTTTAGCATAGCCTATCATCCTCAGACATATGGTCAGACTGAGAGACTGAATCAAATCCATGAAGATATGTTAAGGATGTATGTGATGGATAAGCCATCTAAGTGGGAAGACTATTTACACTTAGTAGAATTTGCTTACCATAATGGGCATCAAGCATCATTGAAGATGAGTCCTTTTGAAGTGTTGTATGGAAAAGGATGTAGAACTCCAATAAGCTGGGACAGCCCAGTGAATAGAGTAGTGCTTGGACCAGAGATGATTGAGGAAATGGAATAGGAAGTTGTTAAGATCGGGCAAAATTTGAAGGCAGCACAGGATAGGCAGAAGAGTTATGCAGATTTGAAAAGAGCGCATAAGGAATTTCAGATTGGGGATCATGTCTACTTGAGAGTGAGACCCAGGAAGAGTTCCATGAAATTGGGAAGTTATGCCAAGTTGGCACCCAGATATTGTGGGCCATTTGAAATCCTTGATAGGATAGGGCTAGTTGCATATAGAATTGCATTGCCTGCTAACATGAAAGCTCATAATGTTTTCCATCTATCTTTGCTTAAGAAATATGTACATGATCCTAATCATATCATTGATTTGCATGTGATATAGGTGAAACCAGAAGGAGAGTTCCAGGAGGAGCCTACATGCATCCTCGACAGGAAGGTTACTTTGCTCTAGAATCGGTCCATAGGGAAGGTAAAGGTGCAATGGAGGCACCTTAGCCTAGAAGACGCCACGTGGGAGATGGAGGATGCCATGAAAGAGGCATTCCCATTTTTGTTCAGTTTTGAGAACACTGAGGATGGTGTAATTTTAAGGGAGAGGGAGTTGTAACACCCCATTTTTCCTTTGATGTATTTGGCTTTGATGTAAATACTATGTAAGTACAGTGTGTGTATTCTCCCTAGTGTGGAGCTCAAGGCCAAGGCCCCACTGGTGGATGTTTAAGGTTATTTGCTTAGGCAAGTATTTGGACAGTTTGATTATTCATGGGCTGATCAAGCCATGAAGGAATGTAAATGATGTAATTATTACTGAATGAATAAAATAACCAAGGAGCTAGATAAGGAGGAAACGAATGAGAAGAGGGCCATGTGTATCCACTAGGGAGAGCTGGACTAGTTTCCCACATTGCCACATGTCTAACTAGGAACCCATTTGAACTCCCTGCTGACATTAATGCAACTGTAGTGGGTGGTTGAGAACCCTGATGGCTGAGGCCGCTGGAGTATGGAGCATGCCTGTGATTTTGTATGGCAAGGCATCACTCTGATCGCTTCAACAAGATGACACTCAAATGCCTGGGGAAACTCGTTGAACCTGTTTGACTATCCAGGAGGAGACATTCATCCATAAAAATTTTCATATTCAGACACAGACATTGTTGGCTCCTCCTCACCCACGCACTCACTCGCCACTGTACGCACTTGCCATTCACGAGCCATCGACCCTCGAAGAGAATTCGTTCCTGTATTTCCTGTATGCACCAAACCATCTGGAAAAAGGGAAATCTGAGGTTAATCGTGCCTCCTGTGTGGGAGAAAGAGCCGAGAGTGTTAACCGTAACCACCCTGTGTGCAAACCCCAATTACAAGGACAGTGTGGTATTGATAGAATATGTTTCAGAGTGGTATTGGAAGAGCAGCCATGAAGAAATCCCAATCCTGGTAACAGATCAGTTGTTGAAATTTGGGAGAGAGTTGGTTTGCTTAATAAACCTAGTAAAGGCTATAGTCTCAATAACTAGTGACTGGACCTTTCTATGCCCATCCTGGAATAGCACTGGAAGGGAAGGACCGTGAGAGACTGTGCAACAGTGAGAGGATTTTCCTTGTGTTGGATGTGGTAGGTATTGTGGGTGCCAAGTCAGCTGAGAGCGACTGGACCTTTCTATGCCCATCCTGGAATAACACTAAAAGGGAAGATTCCTTGAGAGACTGTGTAGCAGTGATGTAGATCTTCCTTGTGTTGGATGAGGTAGGTATTGTGGGTGCCAGGTCAACTGAGTGTTGAGATGCCTGCAGCTCTATGGTTGAGCTCATTGGCTTAGCAACACCTTCCTTGTTATCTCTGAATTGCTTGAGAACCACTGTAGGTTGGCTTAGCATGGGTAGGAGCCGTGGAATGCTTGATAAACCCAACTACTGGTTTAGCATGAGAATGGAGCCTTGACTGTGAGAGAACCTGTTAGCCCTCCTTAGTGGATACACTGCACATCTCGGTGGTGATCTCTCATCTGAAATAGTACAGGCTGGATAGAGATATAAGGTTGGGTGGAATGTTTCTCTCACTTAGCCAATTGCTTCGGAATTGAAAGATAAGTATTTCTTGTTATGTCAAATGATGTTGTTCATTGTGATGAAATGGTTGTTCATGCCCCTTTGTGGAATTATGAATGCTTGTGTATAATTTATGGAACTGTGGAATGTATGTGTATGAATGGGATTGACATGAAGTCATATATAGGCCTGAGTAAGATTCTGAGTTCACAGTTGTATGTATATCATATATTTCATGAGTTTAATGTCTCGCAATCCTTGCATATGATAGATGTGTGAATTAAATCTGTGAATGCATTTTACATGTTATAATGAATGATATTGTTTCATTATTGAAGATGAATGTTTATGCATAGATAACCCTATGGAGGAGATGCATATTTACACCTGATCCGTGGGGAGGGAAGGGATGTTCGGATATCCACATCATCTTTTTCAGGATCTTGCATGCAATTAGGATTTGCATGCAAAATCTAGGGTTTGCATGCACCTGCATGCACTTGCATGCATCCCAGTCACCAGTTTGATGCCTCCAACACCTTATCCACCTTATTCTAGCACCCGGGAGCCACTTACTACAGAGTTTTATCCCTCCTAGGCTGAAAGGCGCCCACTTCTCACCTACTGCCAGAGAAGGGCGCACTTGTTCACCTACCACTGCAATTCCACGTCAGTTACATTCAGTTAGCTCCTATTCTCCCTAATTTGAGGCTAGTTTCACTCCCGACTGACTGTTTCACTTCCGTTGGACCTCCAGTTTGACTAGATGACTTGTTCTGACTTCAGTTAGTCTCCCATGCGCCCCCCACTGAGCCTCCTTCCCTTAATCAGTGCTACACACTTCAGTTACACATTACACACTCAGTTAGACTCAGATTGACACCTGGATGACTGGTTCTTGTGCATTGATGACCACCACCGATTGATGATGAGGACTCCTAGTTGGAGTCAAGCTACTCCATTCAGTGATTCGAATGACCTCCTTAGGCAATTCGAATTGCTCAGTCATTGTGATTGTATTCTATTGTAATTCAATTCACCCTTTCTGGGATATTGAGCACTGCTGCATGTTTTGACACAGTTTTGCACCATATTTTCTATGTTCATCTGTTGTGATTGATTTACTTGTTCATTAGATCTGCTGTGACTAATTTTACAAGGGAATCCTGGAAGTGGTTTCAGAAACCTCTGTGGGTCAGATGGAAAGGAAGAGCTTGGGAGGTTGAAGGTTGGAAGTGTTTAAGTGAAAATATAGATAGAACTTCAGAGAAGGACATTGGAAGGTTAGATGCCTCACCCGATCAAGGGGATTCTACGATTGGATAGAGCTCTCCAAGAGATTTCTAACGGTACCAACCTTGCCCCATTTGGATGCTGGAGGAAGAAGTTATGCCCCTTAGAAGATTCAATGAAATTCTCTTACAGAAGCAAGGTTCTGCAATTGCGGGTTGCGGGATCACCAAGTTCAAACTTTACGTATTGGGATTTCCGCAATCCTGCATCCGCAATTGTGGGATGCAGGTTGTGGGATCAGCTGTTTGCGTGTTGAAGGATAGTCAAATGCATTTTTTTTGTATTTTGGAATTCCACATTCCCAAATCCGTAGTTCCAGGTTGCGGTTTTCAGGATGCAGGTTACAGGATTGTCGAATTCAAGATTTTTTCATGTTTTGGAATTCTGCATTTCCGAATCCGCAATTGCGATTTGTGGATTGTAGGATGTAGAATGCGGGACCCACTATTTCACGTTGCGGGTTTCGGGAGTGACCTCCTGCAGAAATTGGGATTTCCGCATTCTCACGTCTGTAATGGCGCGTTGCAGATTGCGGGATTCGTTGTTGCAGAATGATGGTTGCGGGTTCACAGCTGCGAGTTGTGGATTGTGGATCTAAGCTCTCCTGACTGTGTGTATGGGCACTCAGTTGATGTTTTGGGAGAAAAAAAAATCGATCATGATCTCCAGTGGCCGGGTAGGTCGGTAGGAACGTGACAGTTGAATATGGAGGATGAGAAATTTTTCATCCAAATCTTGGAGTTTGTTTTTGAGGGCTGCAAGTTCCTCATCCATGATTTGTGCTCATGCGTGGGTGACAACCATAACCACGAGTTTTTTTTTTTTTTGGGGGGGGGGAGGGAATGGGTAGAAAAACAAAAACATAAGCTTCTTTAGTAAAGGAAAATTTGGATTTGGGAAAAACTTTGATGGGTATTGGGGTTTGACTAGGTTTTGGACCTTTTGAATGGATAGGGAAGCAGAAAATGAGGATTTCAGAAGCGAGGTGACAGAATGGGAATTTTTTTTAGAGAGGGACAAAGAAGCAGAAATAGGAAAGGAACATTGTAGCAAAATTTTAAGGCGATTAGGTGAAAATCGAAGAAACTATGGCAAACCCTAAAAATAGACAAATATGGGTTTTCTGGATTCGGGAAGTGGAATTTGGGATAAGGTCCTCAGGAATGAAATATGCAGAATGTTATTGCATGGGTGTCAGTGAAGTTTCAAGGGAAATGGAGTGAAAACAAAGAAGATATGGCCAAAAAACATATTTTTTTTCTCAGAATGGATCTACAACAGCGTAGAAGTGATCGGGATGGATTTGCAATGGCGCTAAAGTGATTGAAATGGATCTGCAAATGCGTGGAAGTGATCGGCAATAGTTCTGGACAGATGTAATATGTGATTTATCTGTTGGAAATATATGAAGGACCACAGGTATGCACAGCTTCCTAAAGGATCAGGGAATTCACTTGGCCACCAATGTTGTCTAACGAATTGCGTATTGGGGCAGTACCCCTCACTCCACGACTCAGGTAAAACTTATAACCGCTTTTCCACAAACAACGGCTCTTGGTTTACCTCACTGGTGGAAACTAGACAATCAGGTAGGGGTCGTTTCCCTTTTCACTGGGAGGTCCTCTCAATGGGCCAGCCAGTTCAAAATTCCTTTGGTACTCCTCACAATGATTTTTAGGGATTATACCCAAGTACTTCCCATAGTTAAGAGGATAGGGATTATTCCTAGATCCAAACCTACAATTGATAGGAACAAATATAGATGCGAAAAAAAAAAATGGTAGAAATTCCACCCAACGAGCCCAAGAAAGTGCTCTGATACCAGATGTGAGGAACCTACAACAATTAATTGATAAAAATGCACGATATATTAGATCACAAAATATTTTTATTGATCACGGGCTACTTCGAGGGGGAAACCTCCTTTGAGAAATCTCAATACAAATAACTTATTTGTGCCTTCTTTGGCCTCAACACAAACTTATATACTAACTCTAGGCACCATTAATATAGATCAATAGCATGGAACATATAATACTACGAGACGACTTACAAAGCATATGCGTCCAATACTATGGATCAATACTATGGGATAATACAAACTATGGATGAACATATAATACTATGGGACGACTTACAAGGCCATGCATCCAACAACAATATACTAACAAAGCAAAGAGAAGGGTTGACACAGGTTCCTAACACGCCAATAGTGTTGCACATGTTGGTACATGAACAACAATTTCTAAAATCTACCAAAGGTCATGTTCCTTCAAAAACAAGGTTACCCTCGCTTTATAAGACATGAAGTTAGATTCCCCATCTAACTAATCTTCAAACCTGAGAATGGCTAATACCATTTCTAGATCTGATCAAACTATCGTGGAACAAACCCCATTGTTTTATAGATCTAGAAAAAGAAATCTTCTGATATCGGTTTCCCTTTAGAGTGCTAGCTCTGATACCATGTTGAATTTTCTAATCCCAACACTGGATAAACTATTTCCTAGTGATTTCCTTGTTATAAAGTTTAATTTGTAGCTCGCTGAATAATTTCTACTGTTGAAATAGTTAACCGAATTTAATAGTAGAATAAAAATGGAAATAGATCTCACAATAAGTATAACACATTCACAACAAATTTTTTCCCCTTCAAATCTACTTTTCATTAAAATAATATTCAAGCATACAAGGGATCACTTATTGGGAAAATGACCCAATGAATAAAATTGCAAACAACAACAAACCTGGCAAATATTCCCTACTTAAAAACCTTTACATGCAACTCTTCCCCATAAACCCCTTTGCACTCCCTATTGCACTTGTATGGCCCTGTTGTACGATTTGTATGGACTATTGAACCTGCCTATGGCATGTTGTATGTCCCACAACATGATGTACAACCTGCTTCCTGTTGTATGTTGGGCATGTGTGGTATGTATGGTTGTTGTATGGTAGTATGGTCCCTACTAGGATGTATGATTGTTTGCATCCATGTTGTAAGGCTTATGTTGCAAATGCTAAGACCTCTACCCAGCTGGTATGAACTCCATAAATATGCTCTAACTGTTAACATTTTCTCCCTGTTAGAACATAATACCCATCTATACATTAGACATAAAGCATTATTTTCCTTTCCCTAGTATTTAAACCATGTTGTTGACCACCTAGTGCAAAGTCCTCATGATCCTGATTATTTGGGACTTTGGTTTTCTCATTATTTCATCATTATCCATGCATGCACCCTCTTGCATGATTTTAGGCTCATATGTTCCCTCTTCCCTCATTTTATCCACCCACCATCAGTTACAATCAGTTAATTGTGGTGCCCTCATTGATTTCATGCATTCTGGGTTGATTTTAGCACTGACAATCAACTAATACGCCCTCCATATATAGTTAACTCCATGCACCATCATGCATCATTTTGGTCCACCTACCATCAGTTACACTTAGTTAAATTATCCCATTTAGGAGTTACAACTGGAAATCATGTCTAGTGATGGAATCTATGTCAATTAAGCATGCCACATGTATGGATTCCAACTGCCTCTTAAATCTCACAATTTTCTCTATTGAATATGCATTATAAATATATACACAATGTTGAATAATATATGCATGGAAAGTATTCCAATTCAATTCCAATCTTCTTGTTTCCTTTCACATTTTTCTTCTCTATTTTCCTGTAGATCTGTTTAAAATTTGTGGGGTTAGTTTTGTTGTTGGAGATCCACTTATGAAAGAGTTTTCACATGGTATCAAAGCGGTCCATCTATCTAGTTCATCTCAAATAATTCCATTGACGCACCAGCAGCAGTGTAGTTTCTGCATAAATCCTTGGGGAAATAACCTCGATAGCCTTGGCTCTGCTAAGGAAATATTACCAGGTGTGAGGCACTTCTAAATGTGCTCATTGTCGAAGTAGAGACTGAGAGTATTGATACAAAATTTTCTTCTAGAGTGTTTTCGGAGTGTTTTTTTGTCTCACCAGGAGCGCATTAGCAAAGCATGGATCAGATTCAAGTTATGACCTTGAATCCATTCAATTATTTCAAAAGGAAGGCCTAAATGGAGGTCCTACTTCAAAGTAACCATCTCTAGAGAGTCACCATGGCACTAGAAAATGAACCAAATGTTTTGTTGAGAAAGCTAGGTGGTTTAACAGATTAGATGAAGCTGATGGTTTGATTGGTCTCGGCATATCCCAATATCTTTTGTTCCATCTTGATGGTTTAAAAAATCCAAATAATGCGTGGACCAAGCTTGATTCCCTCTTTGGAAAGCAAGATGAGCTAATAGGTCATCTATTGGAGAATGAGTTGATCTCATTGAGTCCAAGCAATTTTGACACTACGCAAGATTTCATCTCAAAGTTCAAATCACTAGTGCTTCAGCTCAATCAATGTGGGATTGACAATAAAGAAGATCATCTCATTCTTTCCATCCTTTCAAAACTAGGTCCTAAGTACTTGGTATTTGTCTCAACTTTCTATGCAACCAAGCAAGCAATTATGAATTGGAAAATTCCATCCTTAAGTGCATTCATAGAGTCTCTCACCAAAGAGAAATACAATTTGGTTCATATGGGAGATTTGAAATCCTCCAAGTACCATGCGCTTGTAGCTTATGCAGCCAAGAATGCCAAAGGAAAGAAAAAATTGAAAGAGAATAACTTGTCAGATGATGAGGGTTCCAATTCCAAGAAGAAGAAGAAGAAAGGGGGATCCAAGTGCTCTTATTGCAGCAAAGGTTTCCATTCTGATAAATCTTATATGAATAATAAATTGGACTGTTGGCATCCATTTTGTCACCATTTTTTAACATCAAACACACTATGATTGGAATTACGTTCACCATTTGTGATGTAATAAGTCATTATACTTGCCATTCAGACCGTCAAACATATCAGGTATGCATATATTCACACATCACATGAATTTTGGGTAAAAATTATCATATTGTGATTTATTGATGTTTATTTGATATTTCTTGGCTTGCTTGGAAAATATATTTCATTCTACAGGTTGTGGATCTTAAACGAACCTCCATTCAGACGTATATTCACGTTGCAAATGATCAGTCGTATTCAGTCCGCCATTCAGACCCGCATTCAACCCACAAGATCGTTAGTTGAGACATTCTCGGGCCATTAGAAGCGAACCGTCACATGGGCTCTGTTTAGAACGTGGCTCTTACTGTGCGTAAGCTGGTGTTCTGGAAGATTCCTTCTCCTGCATGCTCATCTCAACAGCACATATCTACCTGCCCATGTCAAGGAGGATTAACGTCTCAACGACTGCGTGGAGGAAACTAATGTTGTGAACCTGGTAGATGCTCTATGTGTGTCGTAAACTGTTATGGATTCGTTCCATGGCCATGAGCTGCTGAGAAGAGCTATTTTGGGGAATTTAAGATTGTCTATTATTAGAGCGGTTGACCACTAAAGGGTTGACTCGCTCCCTCCAATTGTAACTTTGTATATATAGCCGTCTTTGTGACTGAGACGAGTTAGTCTTAGTCTCCAGAGTCTTAGGAAGTTTTTAGTCTGCAACTAGATATAGAAACTCTGTAACTCTATTTAATTCAATATACTTTTGATTTAGTTTTATGAGAGTTGAATAACATGCATGGTGATTGATTGATTAAGGAACAACCTCTGATTGTGAGAAGGACCCCTCAACAACCAGTGGTATTTCCTCTATGCATATAATTTTTCTTTGCCTTTTGCAGATAAGTTGTGTATTTGTTTAATTTTTGTATTTATTTTGTATATGATATCTTTGTTTTGTAATGTATATGTTGTTTTACTGCTTATGTAAATGATACATTTGTTTTATAATCAGTATGTTTTACTTGTTGCTTATACTAATGATATTTCCAAAATGAATTGGTGACCGGTCACGTTTAGTATGCTTAGTTTACTTGAATTCAATTTGCTTAGCTTGCTTTAGTTTTTACAACTGCTTAGAGTTTAGTTAGCTTAACCTTCCAAGTTTATTTATAATTAGAATTAGTTCTGATAAGTTTCCTATAGTTGTAGTTTAGTTCATTTCCTTTTAAGTCTCGCTCTATCATGTATTATGAACTAACTTCCCTTCCCTAGACATAGAATAGTAGCTTGCTTCCTATAGGTTCCCTTTATAAATACCCTACTTATTGCATCCCATGCACTGTAGTATCACATGCATCAGTCGGTTGGTAGTTAATATCATCCAATCTTCTCCTTCCTTTAGTTTAAATCATTTTCTTCCATCTGGACTATCATTCGGACTGTCATTCGAATAGTCATCTGGATCGTCATTCGGACCTCAATAGTTCTTGCATCATTTTTATGTTTAAATAGAATCCAAGTTCTTAGGTTTTTCAAATTGTAATATCTCTTACCTTTAATTAGCATTCTTAGGTGTCATTCAGATCTTGTTTTATATTGTATAGATTTTTTCAAGTTTTATCATCATTCTTAGCTTCCATCTCATCTTGTTTAAATTTGCTTTAACTGCTTTTCAAAATTATGTCTTTCATGTTTTTGTTACTGTTTTAGAACTTGTTAGTTTCAGTCTTAGGGTAGTTCATTATATGTTCTTAAGATTTATTTTTTGGATTATAATTAATAATTTCATTCCTCCAAATATTTTAATTTTGATAGTTTCTTCGTTAAACATAGGAATAGTTTCCCATTCACACAGATAATAAAGATGTTCCTGAAATAAAGTTTGGTTCATAAATAAATATATCTTTATCAAGTTTTGTACTTGCTTCTATATAATATATCTTTACCAAGTTTTCTACTTGCTTCCAAATCAAATTCAGAAATAAATATCTTTATTAATTTTTCTACTTGTTTCTAGATTTCATTAGTTGTACATCATTTTTCTTATAGACAGAAGATAGATCATAATGTTTAAAGTTAATTGTAATTGGTCTCTTTGTAGTTTACATCTCTTTTCCGAGATTAGGTTAGATTTATTTCCATTTTGTTTTGTTGTTACATTTGAAATTCACTTTGATACCTTCACTCCATTTCCTATCACATTTGACTTACACAATCAAGGAGAATGGAATTAGATACTTAGTGTAGCCTTGAAGTATTGATTGCATGCATGAATAGTTGTTGAATTCAGTAAGTAGTTTGTAGCTTTTGTTTTAAGTCAAGTAGTTTCCAATTCTATCAAAATAGTTTTGGTTCAATTTAGTTTTTATTTTTGGAATAATATTGTTGTTTTTATATCTTTTGGTTCTTATCCATAGAATAGAGTAGCAAAGCTTGATACTATTCTGATCTGTTGGCTTAACTAGGTTTAATTAGTTCCTTTGTTGTCTTTCTGAAGTTTGACTCCGTTTTTCATTTTGAAAGATCTTTGGATTTTTTCTTTATTAAATATTTCTAAGGTCTGACAAACCAAAATCTTAGGTACCATTCTACCTCAGCATATACTTTTCCACAACTCTAAGAATACCAACCCTGGTCGATAATTAAATATTAGGTGGTTCTTTGAGATTGCTCACACAACCAACATTTTGGCGTCGTTGCCGGAGAGTTGTAGATAGATAGGTAGAATTCAGTTGTAGATAGCTAGAACCTTCTCTTAAAAACTTATGGATTTCGCCTCTTTTGAAATTTAGAAATAGGCTAGTGGCGGGTGAGCGGTAAAACGAGAGGTAAGAACCTGCACATCTGTTATAACAGGCATCCCCAAAACCCATCACTAGTAGTGATGCAGTTACCGTTTCTTTCAGTTATAGTTTGTTTTTCATGAATAGGTCTAGAGACTCGCAAGGTAGATTTATTAAAACTAAAATCCCTACTAAAACTCCTACTAACTTATACGGGGGGGGTGAGCTACCCCAACTACTAACTCAACAGAAAGGTGTCGAAAGACACCAAAAGGAAATAGTCTTACTTGGAAAGCTAAGGAAATACTTTCTGGAAACCATAGGGACATTAGAACAGTCTGTTCATAAATAAATTCCATTAGAAGAACCTCAAGCTCATATTGAGACTAAAATAAGATAAGAGGAAACTCAAAAGGATAAAACTTCAGGACCTCTCAACCCTCCATTAATCCAAAAACCCAAAGACACTACTTTTTCAATAGTAGGTGGTCCAAACTTAGTAAATTTTGTTGATACTGCACAAATAGATGCTCTTTTTTAGAGTTCTGTGAACATACTTATCTCACAGATTGAGACAACAATAGTAGGACCTTCAAAACTGGATTCCCGCGTAGCTGGTAATTCCCTTCCTAAAAAGAAGAATACTCTTCCTAAAATAGAATGTTGGGACACCCCATATTCACCAAGAACGGAACCACCTAGGTATTCTCTCTTTGGAAATCGAATCTTCATGGGTGATGAAAATGAAGATCATGTCCGACAAGATGAAGAGGAAGGATGGTTAGAACTGAAGGAACCCTCGGGTTCCCTATTCTAGAAACTGCACAAGATGTAACTATGAAAAAAATCCCTGCATCCTCACTACCGACCTTCTATGGGGAAAGTGGTGAGGATCCGGAAACATTCTTATTCGAGATTGATATTTTGTATAGGAGTTATAATTACCTACAAGATGGCCAAAAGATAAAACTCTTTCCTACCACATTGAAAGAGTCCGCTCCTCAATGGTTTATGGGATTAGGAGGATCTAGTATCAAAACTTGGGAAGATATGAAGAATGCATTTCTATAGAAATATCAGGATTACTGTAAACCTAAGGACTCTCGCAATGATATTTTCAAAATTCAACAACTTGAAGATGAGAGCCTAGAAGACTATCTCGAGATATTTAACTATGTGTTACACAAATCCAAATATAGTGATCTTTGGGAAGATGCAGTAAGAACACTCTTCCTCAAAGGAATCTCAGAAGAATTCTTAGAAAACCTTAATCTCATGGCAACATGAGACATTTTTCATAAGTCATTTGCACAAATTTGTGAACTATGTAGGAATTACTCTAGGAACAGAGGGAAAAGTGGAAGACACTCTCAATACTTTTATGCTGGGAACCTAAAAGGAAACACATCTAGTCCTGGTGGAGTTATAAGGGTAGAGTTGGGAAACCTATTAGAAAATTTTAAAACAAATATCCTAGATGTAATGGGTTCTCAACTTGATGCACTACAAGCTAAAAAGAGGCAAGATGAAGAATGTGCAACAATGAGTGTTTTCTGTCCCAGGTGTAGAACTAAATATCCTCAACGAGAATATCCCCTGAATAATGTTTCAGTTTGTCACCTTTGTATGGAAGAACATCCAACTGATAAATGCCCATCGCTTCCTGGGTTTCAAGCTATATACAAGAGTGGAAACTTTGGTGGGACATTTAGAAGGCCTTGGAAACCTAGAGATCAACCATCATATCAAAATCCAACATCACAATTTCCACCCTATTACCATCCTTATCAACCTCCTCAATGGAACATTTCAGGTTGGAAAAATTGGCCACCTCAGTACCCAAATCAGAATGCTCAACAGCAACAATGGCCACATGGATGGAGAGGACAAGCTTATTCTCAAACACCTCCCCCTATGCCTAACTATCCTTACCCAGCTAATATTCAGCAACTTTTGCCTGGATTTATACCTCCTTCACTACCCCCTATCCCAAATCAACCTCACCATTTCCAGAATATGAATCCTCCAAGACCCACAATATTACTTACACGACCGATACTGAACCCTAACCATAAGTCAACCCAAGCTCTTAATAGCATTTGGTTGTTACCTCTTCCTTTATATGCCATTTCGACCGCACCAATACATGAGATTCAAATGCGGTTTGGAAGAGTTCTGCAAGATCATCCCAAGTCATCAGTTGTTATCCAAGAAGAGAATGAAGAAGTTAAAACAATTGATGATTCTCAAATCTCCTTTGTTGCAAATGGACATAGACTTAGACTTTATCATTAACCGATATCTTAACAAGATTTTGTGCAAAATTCCTTCCAACAGAAGGAGATGAAGCTGGTAGAAGAGGAAGTCATTCCTCCTTCTCCTAGTCCTTGAATTATTTTGGGTTATCTTCATTTGTATATACGTAAATATGTTTTTGTTTTTCAATAAAAAGAGTCATTTCTAACAACTGATCGCATTTTTATAGGAAATTCATTTTTATGATAATCTTATGAAATTTTGTCAATTAAAACAGGAAGACTCTTTCTCTTTTTTTCCCAAATTTCATATAACTTTTTCTTTGTACATATGTTGTTGTTTTGAATAAGTTTGAATCATCTAACTAGTGGTTTTGCAGTTTGCTTACAAGAATCTTATAATCAGCTCATGCAATATTATCTGAAAAAAGAAGTGCTCTAAAAAATATACTTATAATTCTCCTTCTCTTTCGATTATTGTTGAAAATTGAAAATTTACAGTGAAGGTTAAGATGTTCTTTATATCACCCCAAACCACTTTCTTTTATGATTATGTATATGGTATTTGATTCAGACATGCACATTTCTGATTTAGCATTAGAACAGCTGCTTAAGACCTACCTTAATCATTATGATCTCCCAAAAGTTCTATCTTACACCTATGTATCACTAGCTCATCCTAAACTCATTATCAAAACTTGTCTCCTAAAGCATCTTTAAAAGGTAGCTGAAAAGTGAATGATATTTCTATTATGTGGGGAATGTTACTGACTTTTGATGAAGAAGATAGACTGAGAGGTCAAAGAATAGCTTTAGGTTATTATCTTTTGACATGATCTATAATCTTGGCCATTTTAAATAAAATTACTCATAAGGGTCGTTCTATTTTTTTTTTGAATTATGTGTTTAGCAAGCTTAGCACACTCTAGTGCCAACCGGTTTCCTTACAAAAAATACATATATATCATTATACGAGGCAAACCCGCCGGGGTACTAAACAAGCTTGCTGGAAGTGGGTCCATGCTAAGTAAAATCTTAAACAAGGAAGCTCGGTAAATGCAAGTAAATCCATCAGGGTACTGAACATGCTCGCTGGCAGTGGGTCTATGCTTGCATGGTACCAAGATAAACCCGTCGGGGTACTGAACAGGCTTGCTGTCAGCGAGTCAATATCGAGTAAAAGAGGTTTGGTTAATGCATCGTTATGCACATGGCTCATAAAAACCTTGAGTATACAAACACATGTTTAGGCCAATTATTTATACTGTCATTAGAGAATAGCTGTAAGTTGAAATTGGACTCTATCATCTAATTCACACAATACCTAGGATATGGCCATCCTAGAAATGGGACCCACAACTATAGAAGTCTCACAAACTCTAAGGTGAACCTTATTTATATTCTTTCGATGACAAGAAATCTTTACAAAGAGTCATGGATGACTAGTTTTCCTATGGCATTTTTCACATCAATTATACTATCATTCTTCATATGGTCTTCTAAAGCACTATTGTGTTCTTTTTGATGAATGTACATATCTGAATCATCTACATTTACTAGTTAATATTTTATTTTCTTATGAAAATTATTACAGCATTTTTAGAATCTATCGGCAAAACTTTCAATTGAAAATACTTGAATGTTAATCAATTTTTCTTTGATGGCTTGAGGACACGCCATATTTTTTGTTTGGGGGAGGATCAGAACTGTTTTTATTTTCTGAATATTGATGAAATTTTTTATGTATCTCTGATAAAATAATAGGTGTTTTCAAGATAACGCAAAAAGTGGAAAGAAGCTCGTTCTGAACAATGACAAATAATAAAGAACATGACTTAAAGTTCTAGAAAAGCAGGTTTACAACATCTCTTGTGTGCTGACAAGTTCCAGAAAAATTCTCTGCATAATCAGCAGTAGTCATATCCATCAAAGCACATTTTTGTACAAAGCTCTATATGAAGCGTTGAATGAAGGGTCGAATGACGATCTGAATGAGCTAACGAACGAGGCAAATGAATAAGCGATCTGAATGAAGTGCCGAATGAAACCATTGCTTGTAATGATACTTATAAGTATGCTAAGATATTTAAAATTTTGATTTTTGCTGTTATATCTAATCAACTAATCATGTCAAGGATCGAATTAAATGCCTTCCTTGCATACTCATTTCATCATATCAAATGAATTGATCAACCATCCTATGGTTATCCTACGAATTTTAATTCTCCATTAGCTTATCGTGCGATCCATCGTTTCATTTATTAAGTCATCATGATTTTGTGTGTAATTTGTGTTTATAATTTCATAATGAGGATTCTCTGCATAATCAGCAGTAGTCATATCCATCAAAGCACATTTTTGTACAAAGCTCTATATGAAGCGTTGAATGAAGGGTCGAATGACGATCTGAATGAGCTAACGAACGAGGCAAATTAATAAGCGATCTGAATGAAGTGCCGAACGAAACCATATCTTGTAATGATACTTATAAGTATGCTAAGATATTTAAAATTTTGATTTTTGTTGATATATCTAATCAACTAATCATGTCAAGGATCGAATTAAATGCTTTCCTTGCATACTCATTTCATCGTATCAAATGAATTGATCAACCATACTATGGTTATCCTACGAATTTTAATTCTCCATTATCTTATCATGCGATCCATCGTTTCATTTATTAAGTCATCATGATTTTGTGTGTAATTTGTGTTTATAATTTCATAATGAGGATTATGTTCAACCTGTCCAAAGTTTCACTTTGGACATGGTTGAACACATCATAGCTATGCGAATTCATTCATTTATGAAGTTCCATGATGAAACACGACTCAAGGTAACTGAATGACAGTGTATCATTCAAGCGTTCTAAATCTTCCCCCACGATCATTCAACTGCTCAAACGGATCTTAATTTAAACTTACCCCTGCGTAAATTATGTTTCATCTTGCTCATTTTTCTATCCACCCTAAACCTATCAAGCTCCATATTCTACAATTTCACGCATCTATCCATCTTCATCCCTCAAACCCTTGTTCAATATGCCAATCCGTCACGAGCCTGGCAGTTACCAGGACCTACTTAGCATTCTTGAATTTAAAGATTGTCGTGAAATATTATTACAAGCTGGATGGGGTCCATTCCTTTGCCTCCTCCAAGATCACAACCACAAAATCTCCCTTCTCTTTACAAAAGGGTTTGATGGTCAGACAGCCAGGATCGGCCATCTCACTTTCCCTGTGATGGAAGAATCCATTGCATCAGCCACGAAACTGCCCATGGAAGGTGCCCGTTGGCACAAACATCTTTTCCTTCCATGGATAGAGCTCGAGTTTGCTCTTAAATTTGACTACCAACATGTTGCTGGCACCAAAGGGTTCCACAGGGAATGGGTTAAGCCTGAATATCTCAGGCGTCTAACTGTCATCATCAAATTGATCACTTGTGAGGGTAAGTACACCGTTTTAAAGCTTGCCACTTCCGATTATTGGCACATTTCATTAATAATCGGGCTCTTAACTTTCCCTTCTATTTTCTAAAGAGCCTAGAGAAAATATCTAGCCAAGTTAGGAAGAATACCACTAACCCCTCTGGAAGCTTATACCGCCACTGTTTGATTAAAATCCTGATCATTCATCAGTTGGAAAAAAGGGGCAAACTTGGAAATGCTTTGTCTTCGAAGTCCTAAACCCCCATCTAGTGCAGAAGCCTATGGTTAAATCCCCTACTTCTCGTAAACGTCATCATTTCCTATCCCGTGACAATGACCCGGCCCAAAACTCTGCCCAAAAAGAAAAGGTTTCCAAGTCTGTAAGATTTAGTGAGGGTCCCTTGGGAGAAATATGCCATGATCATGCATCTTCCCTTGAGCATGTCCACGAGGAAACCACCACGGAACCCCTATTCTTTTCACTCATACCCAAAAATTTAAGAAGGGCTAATCGCGGCCAGATAGTCGAACTGACCATCGTCCAGTCCGATGACCAAACCATTGTTCATTCCATTAATTAGTCAGTCGTTGAGCCAATGCACTCAGACAACCTTGACGATCAAGCAAATGACCTCGTCTTTGAGTCCCTCTCCTCGCATTGGCCAATTTCTCAGCCAGTTTACTTAAAGACCCTGTCTTGGAGCCTGCCTCTGCACATATTGAAGATAAGGCCCTGGAGGCACACATTACACCTGCTGATCCCGAACCACCTCTAAGGGGATCAATCCCACAAAAGGACCCTGTGTCTTTAACGGAAGTATCTGTTCCACTCCAACAGACTGTGGATAGATTAACCCAGGACGTAGCAGAGCTAAGAAGCTAGAATGAAAAGTATGAAGATATCATTTTTGGGCTTCGTCAAGAGAACAAAAACTTTCGTTTCCAGGTAAAGTGTGTTGAAGATTTAAATGAATCCAAAACAGCCTCCAACCTATCTCTTCGATTGAAGCATGATAATTTGAAGGATCAGCTCTAGAAGTTTAGAGATAAAATCACTTCCTCGTCTAATTCAAAAGCAGATGCTTCCGCAGCTCGGCCTTCTTCCTAAATTTTTCTCTGTTTGCTCAGTGGGACCTGGCATATATCCAATTTGGGGGAATGTTGGCGTCCATTTTGTCACCATTTTTTAACATCAAACACACTCTGATTGGCATTACCTTCACCATTTTTGATGTAATAAGTCATTCTGCTTTCCATTCAGACCATCAAACAGATCAAGTATGCATATATTCACACATCACATGAATTCTTGGTAAAAATCGTCATATTGTGATTTGTTGATGTTTATTTGATATTTCTTGTCTTGCTTGGCAAATATATTTCATTCTACAGGTTTTGGCTCTTAAATGAACCTCCATTCAGACGTATATTCACATCGCAAAGAATCAACCGTATTCAGTCCGTCGTTCAGACCTGCATTCAACCCGCGAGATTGTTAGTTGAGACATTCTTGGGCCTTTAGAAGCGAACCGTCACATGGGTTTTGTCTAGAACGTGGCTCTTATGGTGCATGAGCTGGTGTTTTGGAAGATTCCTTCTCCTGCACGCTCATCTCGACAACACACATCTCTCTTCCCATGTTAAAGAGGAATAATGTCTCAACGAACGCGTGGTGGAAACTAATGCCGTAAACCTGGTAGATGCTCTCTGCATGTCGTAAACTGTTATGGGGTCGTTCCTTGGCCATGAGCTATCCTGAGCTATTGAGCAGAGCCATTTTTGGGCATTTAAGATTGTCTATTATTAGAGAAGTCAACCACTAAAGGATCGACTCGCCCCCCCCCCAATTGTAACTCTGTATATATAGTCGTCTTCGTGACTGAGACGAGTTAGTCTTAGTCTTAGGAGTCTTAGGAATTTTTTAGTCTACAAATAGATACAGAAACTCTATAACTATGTTTAATTCAATATACTTCTGTTTTAGGTTTATGAGAGTTGAATAACATGAGTGGTGATTAATTGATTAAGGCACATCCTCTGATTGCTGAGAAGGGCCCCTCAACAACCAATGGTCTTTCGTCTATGCGTATAATTTGTCTTTGTCTTCTACAGATAAGTTGTGTATTTGTTTAATTTCTATATTTATTTTGTATATGATATCTTTGTTCTGTAATGTATATGTTGTTTTACTACTTATGTAAATGATACCTCTGTTTTATAATCTATATGTTTTACTTGTTGTTTATACTAATGATATTTCCAGATTGAATTGGTGACCGGTCACGTTTAGTATGCTTAGTTTACTTGAGTTCCGTTTGCTTAGCTTGCTTTTACTTTTACAAGTACTTAGAGTTTAGTTAGCTTAACCTTCCAAGTTTATTTATAATTAGAATTAGTTCTGATAAGTTTCCTATAGCTGTAGTTTAGTTCATTTCCTCTTAAGTCTCGCTCTATCATGTATTATGAACTAGCTTCCCTTCCCTAGACATAGAATAGTGTAGCTCGTTTCCTATAGGTTTCCTTTCTAAATACCCTACTTATTGCTTCCCCTGCACTATAGGATCACATGCATCACCCAGCTGGTAGTTAAGATCATCCAATCTTCTCCTTCCTTTAGTTTAAATCATTTTCTTCCATCCGGACGGTCATTCGGGCAGTCATCCGGATCGTCATTCAGACCTCAACACTTCTTGCATCATTTTTATGTTTAAATAGTGTTGTTTGGGATTTCTACACTATAGTGAGGAGATGGACACTACCAACTAGGCAAGGTTGACAGGTAAACACATTGATTATATTGCATATGGTTATTGCAAAAGAAATAGATTGGGATTGAAGGACATACCTCTTTTCAATGTTTGATCCTAGCTTTCGCTTGGTCCTTCACTTAATCTCCCACTCGACCTTCTGTTTGACGAACCTGCAATACAAGAGATACCTTCCTCACCGTATCTTGACCCTATAAAATATGATGAAATGACAAAGAAACCTAACATCAAATATAATCAAGGATTAAGCCAAATAGATATGCAATCCAATAGATATCATATTTGGGACAAGAAGGGTGTTTCGACCTTTTTATTGTCAAAGAAACATGAAATCAGTACAATATACTTGATGTGTAGAGATGTTTCTACAACCGGATCCTGGGCTGCTGCTCTTCACTCTGACTTGGAACTTTCCTCCAGCATAACAATACTTCAAGCCTTATCTCAAGATTTCATGAGCATTATGAATATAATGAGTATGTGAGTATATTGAGTAACCCCTCTCATGGATCCTCCTTGTATTTGTGGGACAAGGTAGGCAGTTTAGATCGAGAGGTGGTTGGATTGGGAGGTTGGGGAAGTTGTAGAACCAACTTCAACTAATCCAAATTCGTCAAATTAATATATTTTTGATTTCATCTTAAGATGTACGCGGGTTTCATACAACAAGAGTAGCGTACAGGAATCAAATTTTATGCTTTACAACATGCGTTTACAACTTTTTTGGAGGTGTACGCTGGTTTCCCTTGAGGAGAGTAGGGTACAGTACATAGGTCTTGTGTACAGAGAGGGGCGTACAAGTGTCAAAAATAGAAGAAACTGTTAAATTCTCAAGTGAGAAGTGTGATCTACAAGGAAAGGTGATCATGGGATGGAGAAGTGTAGATTTGACCTATAACAGATGCCCCCTAATGTGTGAGGTCAGAGGGAAATGATGGCTCAAATACATTATAAGTCCAAGTCAAAGGAGTAGCAAGAAACCGCAGAACCAAGTCACAAAAACACCTAAAACAACGATCAAGGTCAGCGAGCAATTACAATCTTGACATCATATAGATGTGTAACATGATCTCCGATACATAACTAGGAGATGTATATAAAGAGCATGGTCACTGAAATACAAGCGTGGATCCATGTCAACAGAGAGATCATAGCCATAACAACAAGTTGGATCTATGTCTCATGAAGAGCCTAAATGAGTAAGGCTCAGCCTTGTGCAGCTTGGGGGATAACATAAACATGGTGATGCTATCATAGTCCCAAGGTCTTCATCCAAAACAACCCAAGGTACAAACCTTAACCATGCGAATAAATCAGCTGAAGTCGAACATGGGGGGTATCGTTTGATTACCGATCATTGGTGTATACCATTAAAAAATGCGAGGACTTCCATCGATAATGAAAATGGGGTCCAAGGTACCTAGTACAATCCAACAAGTGTGAATAAGAGGACTTGAATTCAAACACTTGAGGAACCTGTCAAATAAGAGACATTGATGTATTCCCATTTATTCAACAACGAGGGAAACTGCCACTGATGCCTGCAATCCCCATGGTACTAACCGAAACTCTAAACTTCATTCCCAAAGCATAATGAGCTGAGGTCGATGGGAAGAAGTCCGTTGGAAGGGAGGCATTAATGCATCCTCCATCATCCAACACGAGGAACACTCATAGGTATGAGTCGATGTGGAGTAGGACGAGTAACAAGATGAAACAAGCTGACACCAGGATGGCCGACACATGAAGTCAAGGTAAACTGCAGAATGGCTGACACAGGCTGTATCCTTGAAAAGTGAGCACGACACAAAGTGACTTAGGGAGTTTTCAACATAACAGGGAAAATGATATAAGTCTGCGATGTAGGAGACATAACAGACCCTCCATATGGTTGGAAGAATAACCAACTAGGGGATTTGACAACTTGGATATCAAGTTCACCCTAAAGTCAAAAACTAAAACCCAACTGACATGAAAGACTCAAGTAGGTGTTGTGTTCAAGGATATGACTGATAGAACTATCTTTGAAACTAAAAGAGATGCAATACACCCTTCTTATCCCTTATTCTTTTTGGTAAAATAATGTTCTTCTTGTTTATTTAATGAGTTCAAGAAAAATAGAAAACTCAATAGGTCCAACCATGTAAAGAGTTTAACGATCCCATGGGAGGAAGACTCAGGACCTTCTTCATTGTTTACAGAGTTCGAAGAAGAGATAGAAGAATAATCCACAGTATTGATCTCTAGATTTTAATATCGAGCCGAGATCTGTTCTTGCTCACCGGTGTTTTCAATTTTAAGGAGTCTGAAAAAGGTAAACAATAAATCCATACACCTACTCGTGGATTTTAATAGCAAGCCCAAGTAGGTTAATGCTCGCCGGTGTTTTCCTGTTTATAGAGTCTGAAAAACTTAAACAATCCTCTATTTACCCTCTTGTGGATTTCACATTGAGCCCGAGTAGGTGAATGCTCGCTTGGTTTTTTTATGTTTAGAGATCTTGAAAACCCTAAAGAGAGGCTCCAAAAGTCCTTTTTCGTATAGTTAATCCCCTCCCCCGAAAAAGTATAAAACACTAAGAGGAGAACTCTTCTAGCCACGGATGACTAGAGTATTCCTTTTTCGTAAGTAATCCGCAAAAGTCTAGAAAACGGTTAAACTTATAATTGAGTGGATGTCGCTTCAAATCCTTTAACGAGTCTGAAATGACAACTATACTCAGCAATCTTTTCATATTTAAAGAGTCAAACAAGAGCGTGAAAGAACTCTATAAAGATCTTTTTCGTAAAGTTTTAATGAGCCCGAGAAAGTAAACTCGTGACCTCCTTACTGTTTTTAATGAGCTCAAAGGAGATAAGAAAATTCTCATAAATTCCTTACTGTTTTTAACAAGCTCGAAGTGAAGGTGGAAGAAATGCTCGTAGCCTCCTTACTAATTTTAACGAGCTCGAAGTGAAGGTGAAAGAATGCTCGTTACCTCCTTATTGTTTTTAACGGGCTTGAAGGAAAGGTGGAAGAATGCTCGTAGCTTCCTTACTGTTCTTAACGAGCTCGAAGGAAAGGTGGAAGAATGCTCATAACCTCCTTACTGTTTTTAATGAGCTCAAAGGAAAGGTGGAAGAATGCTCGTAGCCTCCTTACTATTTTAACGAGCTCAAAGTGAAGGTGGAAGAATGCTCGTAGGTGGATCAATGTCCAAATGAATGGCAGATTGCATTATAGACTCTAGGAAAAATTTCATCAGAAGGAAGTTTATCATCCCAGATAGAACACATATCTAAACATTCAGATGGAGTCATCACCTGGTCATTTGTCGGGACCCAGTCCTGAGAAGGTAAGCATGAATTCAGAGGCTTCTTCTCAATAGCAATTGGACTCAAGGAAAAATATGCCACATAATTTGATTGTGATATGGTAGTGCCTATTGACGGGGAACATACTTGGTCTATAGTCGGGTAATAAGAGGGATCAATAAATGTAAGCTTATCGATAGTGACAATGCTTCCATTGTGAGGAAAATGCATCACACAAAAGAGCGTAGACACCACAGCCTACATAGCATATACATAATCATGCCCAAGGATCATATCAAAATCCATAGGGTCCTTTAAAACCATAAAATCAACTAAGACTATTTTTCTACTCAAAGTAACAGGTACCGGAGGGAGGAATCCCAATGATTCACTAGGTCTTCTGTCGAAGGTCAACGGCCAATTAACAGCTGTAACAAGGATAGGGAAACCTAAATAACTCCAAGCATAGGGGGATAAGATAGTAACAGAGGCTCCTTCATCTACAATACATCGATGAACCGCATGGTTTCTGACATCAACCTTTATCTGGAAAGGTGTAGCAGAAGGAAGGCGAGGCCCAGTTAGACTATTCCAATCAAAGGAAATGATCCCAGAGCTTGGTAGGGGTTCACTTGGCACAGATGCAGTGCCCCTATTTTCAGAGACATCCGAACTGGTAATGCAGAAGACGTCCGGGACAGGTGCATTAGTCTCCGAAGGACTGATGTGTTCGATCAAAGATTGCATCGATTCGATCACTTCACTCTCCAAATGAAGAGTGGGGTTGACCAAAGAATGCATTGGTTCAACCACTTTGTCAACCAAAGGTTGATAAGGTTGTTGGGAATCTATAGACAAATCAAGAGCAGAGGATCCTTCAGACATGGACCACACTCTCCGCACCTCTGGAATAGCAGGGCACTGGTGAGTAAGGTGATCTCCCTTACAAAGTTTACAAGGGAACTTTGTCTTGCGTCCTATACGCTTAGACTCCATAACAACAATAGTACTCTCAGCATGACTAGCAGTGGCTAACAGCTTGCCCCCAGCATGACTTGCATTGGCTAGTTACTCAGAAGCATAAGACTTTTGAACTATGGACCACACTCTTTGCACCTCTGGAATAGCATGGAAACGGTGAGTAAGATGGTCTCCCTCGTAAAACTTACAAGGGAACTTAAACTTATGTTTATTAGGTTTGTTGACAATGTCAACTTTTTCAGCATGACTTGCAGTGGCTGATTCAGTGTCTCCAGTATGACTCACAGGAACTAGTGACTTGTCATTAATATGACCAACAATGATTAATGAAGTGTCCTCAACATGATAAATAGTGGTTGAAGACATGCTTTCAGTATGATTTGCAATGATTGGAATTTTTCTCCCAGCATGACCTGCAGAGGTTGGGTGGGTTCCCCCATCATGACATGTAGATGTTGGGTGGTTGCCCCCAGCATTACTTGCAGAGGCTGGGTGGGTGCCCCCAGCATGACTTGCAGAGGCTGGGTGGCTGCCCCCTTGCTTTGGCATCTTCTTCCTATTCTTCCTCTGTCTATTCCTTTTAGATTGTTGGTTACTAGTATTACTACTTTCACCACATGAGGTAGAAGGAGGAGGAGAAGATGCCACTGGTGAAGCAGGAATAGGGTTCTGCTGCTCTTGATGTGAAGTGCTTACTTGAGAAGCATCAGGAGCATGCAAGGCATTTGGAGTGGAAAACAACCAAACTGGTAGCCCTATAGTGAATCCAAGAAGATTCAAAGTAGCCATTAAGGGAGTATCAATGTTCCCAATGAATGGAAAAGCATAAGGATCCCCTTCAATAGGGGTCCCTTGATTGGTTCTCACTGGGATGCTATCCATAGCTTTCGACTCAACGAGCCAAAAATATCTAAGGCCAACTAGAAACAAAACGACACAAAGAGCACACCACTAAAAAAAAGTCCTAGGTAATCAAACCAGGCAATCAATGGAAAATACTCTCGGAAGCAAGTCTGGGATGATCAAGGCCCAGAACAGACTAACAGAGTATCGATGGTCAGTTACGTGGCGTCCTCCGGAGGTCCACTGGGTGCAGGCGCTTGAATCACCAAACCGCCTTCCCGGGATTACTGCCAAAGGGTTACCTTCCACGTCTGTTCGAGGTGAAGTGGGAACCGCCCACTCTACCTGTGTAGAATTATAAAGGTTTGATACTAAGGATACCATCAATACGAAATAACCTGGGGGGACATTCGTCAGCCTAGTCCAAACGCATGGGCAGGGAAGCAAAGCCCGAAGTCCGAAAAGACCCCCATACGCGAATCAACTCTGGTTTATGGTCAAAAGGAAAGTGAGGGGATATCCTCAACAATTTCAGTCTCCCATGGCCTCATGCTTAGCTATGGTTTAAGTAGAGTTTCCCAAGACTATTTGATATATATGGATTTACCTAAATGAAATTCATACTACGATTGTTGAGTAATGAAGCCAGTTCCGAGCAGTTTAAGGTGATTTAAGCTCAAAACTCTAGCCTAAGCTAGTTGATGTCGTGTATTCCTAAAATGAAAATGTTGCTAATAAATTTTTATTAATAATTTTTTTTAAGGGTTACTTGTTACTCAAAGGTTGTAGTGCGGTGTGTGGAATAGTTTTTTTATGAAAGTAAAGTGCAAAAGCTTTAAAATTCACAAAAATTTTCTCTTTTCCGTTTGTATTATTTCATAAATCAAAAACTAAAAAAAATCCCAAAACAAAATCTTTTTGTATTTTCTTTTTGAATATTTCAAAGCAAATAAGCTACCTCGAAATAAAGCAAGATCTTACTACTGATCTATTGAAACAAATTTTTTGTCTTTTTCTGATAACTATAAAAGAAAGAGAACTTATAAAACATGTGCAAGGAAAACATGTAAATGGCTCAAAGCAAATGAATCGAAAGACTCGATGAAGACTTGACTTACCAAGTTTCTCAAAAGAAAAACTTGAAGCTTGGAAACAAAGTGAAAAGAAAATAGGGAAAAGAGACACTTGTGACGGAAAGGAAAACCTAAACAGGTTGCTCCTAAGAATCCAAACCCTAATAAACACTAAGCCAAACAAAAAGTAAGCAAGCGAACCAAGAATGACTTAAAGAACACGCAGACTCAACAACAAGAAGGCTAATAGGATTTAACTTACTTGAACAAACTGATAGAACAATCAGCAAGTGAATAAACCAAGCAACCTTTCGGAAGCAACCCTAAGGACTCAAACTTGACAGTCAAACCCTAAAGAAGGATGAGACCAAGTGAAAGTGTGCTAAAAGTTGCAACAGACAACAAACAATCAAAGTGTAGGTCTGTAGGACTACAACAGCAACTAGGGTGAAGAGATGCAGCTATATCCAAAAAGAATAGCGCACGAACTTCAAGAAAGGGCTCGTAAGCGGCAAAGACACCTAAATAAAGGCTCAAACAAGCAAAAACAAGCTCAAAGAGATTGGAGAGGCTTACAAGACTCAACAAAGGAATAAAATGTCTCAGGGGTTAATGAAGACAGCAAAGCAACAGGCTGGAACAAAAACCAAAGCTTAAAAAACAAACCCTAACAACAAAACATGCCACTACAGGAACTTAACCTACTGTGCAGTGTTTCAACCAGCGTACATTAGGAGTTGTACTCTACTATGCAATGCAAGGAGGGGCGTACATCAGGAGGGAAATGCAACTGTATGTAGAGGATACCAGCGTACATGCCTCAAAACGGCAGAATCAGGATTTGCAAACCAAAAACTGAGTTGAATCAAGCATACATGAAAGATAACACAAACCTATAAGGCCTCTCAGACAATTAGAAACTGAGAAAAGGGCTGGAAGAAAACCAAAATTAAGTCTCCTAGAGCAGAACAACCAAGCGGTTACTCCCCAGTGGAGTTGCCAGTCTGTTGTTCCTGATTTCTACCCTATAGTGAGGAGATGGACACTACCAATTGGGCGGGGTTGATAGGTAAACACATTGATTATACTGCATATGGTTATTGCAAAAGAAATAGATTGGGATTGAAGGACATACCTCTTTTCGATGTTTGATCCTAGCTTTCGCTTGGTGCTTCACTTGATCTCTCGCTCGATCTTTTGTTTGACGAACTTGCAATACAAGAGATACCTTCCTCAGCGTATCTTGACCCTATAAAATATGATGAAATGACAAAGCAACCTAACATCAAATATAATCAAGGATTAAGCCAAATAGACATGCAATCCAATAGATATCATATTTGGGATAGGAAGGGTATTTCAACCTTTTTATTGTCAAAGAAACATGAAATCAGTACAATATACCTGATGTGTAGAGATGTTTCTGCAACCGGATCCTGGGCTCCTGCTCTTCACTTTGACTTGGAACTTTCGTCCAGCATAACAATACTTCAAGCCTTCTCTCAAGATTTCATGAGCATTATGAATATAATGAGTATGTGAGTATATTGAGTAACCCCTCTCATGGATCCTCCTTGTATTTATGGGACAAGGTAGGCAGTTTAGATCGAGAGGTGGTTGGATTAAGAGGTTGGGGAAGTTGCATAACCAACTTCAACTAATCCCAATTCGTCAAATTAATATATTTTTTATTTCATCTTAAGATGTACGCGGGTTTCATACAACAAGAGTAGCATACAGGAAGCAACTTTTATGCTTTACAACATGTGTTTACAACTTTTTTGGAGGTGTTCGCTGGTTTCCCTTGAGGAGAGTAGGGTACAGTACGTAGGTCTTGTGTACAGAGAGGGGCGTACAAGTGTCAAAAATAGAAGAAATTGTTAAATTCTCAGGTGAGAAGTGTACTTCTAGCAATAAGTCATCTAAGGCAATCATGCTCTTCAATCCTTTGTGTCCTTTTGTGTGATCTACAAGGCAAGGTGATCACGAGACGGAGAAGTGCAGATTTGACCTATAACAAATAGAATCCAGTTTCTTAGGTTTTTCAAATTGTAATATCTCTTACCTTTAATTAGCATTCTTAGGTGTCATTCAGATCTTGTTTTATATTGTATAGAGTTTTTCAATTTTTATCATCATTCTTAGCTTCCATCTCATCTTCTTTAACTTTGCTTTAACTGCTTTTCAAAATTATGTCTTTCATGTTTTTGTTATTGTTTTAGAACTTGTTAGTTTCAGTCTTAGGGTAGTTCATTATATGTTCTTAAGATTTATTTTTTGGATTAGAATTACTAATTTCATTCCTCCAAATATTTTAGTTTTGATAGTTTCTTCGTTAAACATAGGAATAGTTTTCCATTCACACAGATAATAAAGATGTTCCTGAAATAAAGTTTGGTTCATAAATAAATATATCTTTATCAAGTTTTCTACTTGCTTCTATATAATATATCTTTATCAAGTTTTCTACTTGCTTCCAAATCAAATTCAGAAATAAATATCTTTATTAAGTTTTCTACTTGTTTCTAGATTTCATTAGTTGTACATCATATTGCTTATAGACAAAAGATAGATCATAATGTTTAAAGTTAATTACAATTGGTCTCTTTGTAGTTTACATCTCTTTGTTGAGATTAGGTTATATTTATTTCCATTTTGTTTTGTTGTTACACTTGAAAGTCACTTTGATACCTTCACTCCAGTTCCTATCACATTTGACGTACAAAATCAAGGAGAATGGAATTAGATACTTAGTGTAGCCTTGAAGCTTTGATTGCATGCATGAATAGTTGTTGAATTCACTAAGTAGTTTGTAGCTTATGTTTTAAGTCAAGTAGTTTCCAATTCTATCAAAATAGTTTTGGTTCAATTTAGTTTTCTTTTTGGAATAATATTGTTGTTTTTATATCTTTCAGTTCTTATCCATAGAATAGAGTAGCAGAGCTTGATGCTATTCTGATCTGTTGGCTTAACTAGGTTTAATTAGTTCCTTTGTTGTCTTTATGAAGTTTGACTCTGTTTTTTAATTTTGAAAGATATTTCGATATTTTCTTTATTAAATATTTCTAAGGTCTGACAAACCTAAATCTTAGGTATCATTCTACCTCAGCATATAATTTGCCACAACTCTAAGAATACCAACCCTTGTCGATAATTAAATATTAGGTGGTTCTTTGAGATAGCTCAAACACCCAACATGGACATCATGACTCAATTCCTAGAAAGGTGTAACATTGATGTTCTTGATCTCACAAGTAAAAAAGGAACCAGAAAATCATGTTGTCACCAAGAACAATATCCAAGTGCTACTCATGAAAGTAATAATTTGTATGCTTCGAGTGCTCGAATAAAACCACTTTATTATGCTTCTGATATTTCTTATTTATATGCACATTCTGATATATCATAATCATAAATATACATACCTTCCTTGGAAGAATATCCAATCAGTCCATTGGAACCACCTCTCAATCCTTTGTGTTTTTCACATGTTTCTAACTTGCCTTCCAAATTCTCTTTTCAATTCCATTCAAATTATTCCTATTAGATAATTTGAATCTGATTCAGAATTTGATAGGAAAGTTGTATTTACCACACATTCATCCTTCCCACCATTAGATTCAAAAAAGACTCCTCAACCCCCAAGTGCACCAATTGACAAACCCATGGTTTTCGAAACTATGTCACTTGTTTCAGTTGCATTCCAGTCTTTAATATATTTTAGTGGTTGGGATTCCATCACATTGGCTCTATTTAGACTGATATTCCACATGTTTGGACCTGATATCACCATTTCTAGTTCGAAGTTCAATGTTACACAATCTAAAGACCCTGCAGGTTCACTCAACAATCAATATAATTATGTTGCACAAACTTTCCTTTCTGTGATCCTACTCGCTTGTGGAGACACTTCACCATTGATTTTTGATGCTCCATATGATTCCTATTTTGTTTTTTCAGAGCCTCATAAGCTCCATTGTGAAGTTAGGAAGGTGATCAATCAATTTAGGAATAACATACATGGCTAGTCCATTATGTAGATTCACATGTTATTGATCCTGATGAGTTCATTGATGCATTTCAGATAGGAGAGTGCAAATACCTATTTTCCATATTTGATTATATTTTCTGGTCTAATTATGTATGTGTTCACATCAAGAAGCATTCATTTGATGCTCCTCCATCAACAGAAGCTGAGTTCAAAGGGGCTCCTACACTTTTTTTTGTCTACACTGCATTGAAAAAATTGTGTATGACCAAGGCATCAACAACATCTTCACCAAGTCTCTCACCAAGAAGCAGTATATTCAGCTCATTCAAGTGAATAATAAGACATTTTGACGACCTTTTTTCTTTGTTTCATGTCCTTTTTTGAGGAGAGGTTTTTTTCCCACTAGGTTTTCCTTCTTTCCTCGATTAATAAGGACAAATAAAAACCTTTTTGTAAATGGTGACCTTTGGTCTTTGTTACTAGGGCCCTATTTTCATTTTTCTCACATGATTCAGGCTTAAGGGGGGTGTTAAAACATAAGACCCATCTAGACATTAGACATAAAGCATTATTTTTCTTTCCCTACTGTTTAAACCATGTTGTTGACCACCTAGTGTAAAGTCCTCATCATCCTGATTATCTAGGACTTTGGTTTTGTCATTATTTCTTCATTATCCATGCATGGAACCTCTTGCATGATTTTAGGCACATATGCACCCTCTTCCCTGATTTTATCCACCCACCATCAGTTACAATTAGTTAACTAGGGCACCCTTCTTGATTTCATGCATTCTTGGTTGATTTGAGCACTCACAAATAGCTAATGTGCCCTCCATCACCAGTTAACTCCTGCATGCACCCTCATGTGCCATTTTGGCCCATATACCATAAGTTACACTTAGTTAATTGATCCCATTCATGATTCACAACTGTCAATCATGTCTAGTGATGGAATCTATGCCAATTAATCATGCCACATGTCTGGATTCCAACTTGCTCTTAAGGATCATGACTTTCTCTATTGAAGATGTATTATAAATGTATACACAATGTTGAATAATATATGCATGGAAAGTATTCCAATTAAGTTCCAATCTGCTTGTGTCCTTTCACATTTTTTCTTCTCTATTTTCCTGTAGATCTGTGTAAAACTTGTGAGGTTAATTTTGTTGCTGGAGATCCACCTGTGAAAGAATTTTCACAGTCCCTATCAAATATGGATAGTGAAAGTACTCCCCTCTCATAAATGATTCACTTACATAATGATTGTTTTTATCACTTAGAATTTTCCTTGTTGTGGGGGGGAAATTCTGAGGTAACCCCAAACCAAGATTTCAATTTGGAAGCTAGCCCTTCCAATCCGGAGAGGGTTGATCTCTCTTATAACTCAGTCACTCAATGTCACTGCAGCAACTAGTTATTTAATGAATATAGTGACTAGATCTTTGAAATGAAATATTTTTATATAAAATGGTTGAACCAGAGGAAAACCATTGGGTATGGAGTCAAATGAGTGGAGATTTTTCAACTATAAGAGACCAGGATAAAGTTTTTTTTATGGAGGCAAGGTAGGTATCTCTTTCACAAACAGGTTTATAGTAGCAGGCTGACAATAGAATAAAGAGGACAATTCATTAATACCAAGCATCAAGCAAGGATGGTTTCGGTATTAACTTTAAAATAAAAAGTATTAATGTTTAAGTATAATGAACCAAATCATAAAACATGAATTATGATCCATATACTTCCACTCAAACATGAATAAAGATGACGAAATTGAATGAAAATGGGAAAAAATTCACATTAAGAAAATTCACATACTTCAAAGTGACAACACGTGAATCTCAGTTTGCAACTTCAATACTTTGGCTCTGAAATCTTATTAATCTCAAAAAAAAAAAATATGTTACATTCACAGTAGTTTCTCTTTCTCATGTTTCAACCCCAAACCTTACCTAGAGCTTGCAATATATATAGTTTCATTACATTATGCTTCAAGTAGTTCAACTTGTCGTTTCTTTCCCAAAATATTAAACAGTTTCAACAATAATGACACACACAATTATTTCCTAAACTCTCAGGTTAAATTAATGACTCATTAATTATTTGCTAACTGAATAACAGAGAACCTGACTTGTGGGTAAAGTGCCTTATCTGGAGAATCCAATTCAATTGTTGTAGATTCAACCCATTTGAAATGCCAAAATTTGAGAAATTGCTTGATTTGAGAAAAACTGGAAACTTTTGGAGCAACTTCTGTTCATTTTTCTATCACGGTGCTACAAAATTGTCATCTATAGAACTTTGGTAGCACCTTCCCCTTTTTTTGTACTGCATGCACTGCAAATTTGAGCTATAGGAATTCTTTAGTGTTTTCCTTTGTTTTCTGTGTATTAGCGTTGTAGAAGTTCTGAAAAAGGAGTTGTTGATTGGAATCATATTCAACATTCTCCTAAACTTATCCAAGTACTCAAAATTCCATCCTAATTGTATTTAGGTCTGATATTATCAATCCTTCATGTCCAAACTATCCCAACAATTTCCAAGTATAAAATATATGAAACCCTAATGATGGAGGTGCATGTAGGGTTTTGTATCTTTTACACTTCCTATGTATAGGGATGTTTCCTTTAGACAAAAATTCAAACAAAGACCAGTTAAACCTTACTTAGTAGCTTCTTCAGCAAGAAGCTCCAAGTTCCATTTAGTGATCTTGTTCTTCATCAACTGTATTTCATTTTTCAATGTTCTGTTCTCTTCTTGAAGAGATATATTTTTCTTATATAAGTTCTAGACTTGTTTGTGCAGAGGTAGTCTTTTTTTGAGCATTTGTTTGGCTTTCATTGCAATATGTTCATACATATCTAAATTTTTGTCCACCTCTACACTGTGTGTTTCTTCCTCTTCTTTCAACTGAAAAATCATCATTTGTGCTTCCTTTAACTGTATTTGTAATCTTTTTGTTTATGGGTCATCCTTCTTTCCATGTGGTTGGGATTTAGGAGGATTTTCCCTTTCTTGTTGAATAGGGATTTTAGATGGGGTTTCAGATGCCTCTTCTTCCATATGACTTAGTCTCTTTGTTGCCGACCTAGTCATAGGTATCCCAGGTATTTCCAACTCTATCTTCTCACTAGAAAATTATAACTTTCTATCACCTACCCAAATTTTGAGACTATTTATTTTATTGCAAGAACATTATGTTAAATTATAATTACAAAGTTTTGTAATTATGACCAAATCTGGTCAAGGATGATTGTAATGACATATTATTATTATTTAATAAATTAAAACAGGAGACAAACACCAAGGGAACTGTTGAATGAGTGTTCACTGACCCACTAGGAGGAATGGAATTTGTTAGAAGGCTTGGGACAGGTGTTAGCATTTGCACTCCACCACTAGCTGTTTGTTATGGGATAACTACCCCTAAATTTGTGGCATTATCCCCTAGGTGGGTGGAACAGAGCTATTATCTCATTAATGACTAGGTTAACCACTAAAAAGGCCTAGGCAGCCTAGAGAAGGTAATTCGAATTGAGCAGGGAGCTCCATAATTATTTTTCTACAGAAATAATTCCTCAAGTGTATCAGGTGATCACTGAGAGATTCAAATAGGGAGGCTAAGTGGAAGTGCATTGTGAGTCTGCTCAAATTATTCTAAGAAGGAAACCAAAGGTGCTGGTGCAGGTCTCTTTGACTGCTAAATCTATATGACTACATGATCTACATTTTTGCTGCAAGTTGATGACCTAAAGCTTCTATAGATTCTTCTTCCTAGTGGTTCAGTAAATAGGCTCGGGGGTCCTAAGGCAAGTAATTTGGCTGTCTTCAGGAGTAGGTTGGGTGGAACAGGCTCCTTGGGTTGTTTGTTTCTCCTACATTCATCAGGTTCTACTATTATGTCTTGTTTATTTTCAGTTGAATGAACAAAGTTGTTTTTCTAACCCTTCTTCCTGGTTGATAATGAAGACTTATTGATTAAATTGTTTAGATGAATTGTATATTCTGTTAAGTTAGGATAGGTTAGAATAGTTCTATTTTTGAATAAATAAATTACTTTCCTATATTTTTCAACACATCAGAGATGTCGTACTCTAGTACAGTAGGTGGAGAATTAAATAGGATAATAAAAAATGATGGATAGAAAATAACATTTCATAATACAGGCATTTTAATATTTTTCTTTTACCTACTGTCAGAAAATAAATATCCCATTTCTGTATAAAAATCCAGGGTTTACACTTTAGATAATCTACTTCATTTCAAAATACACAGACTATGCATTTTATTATTATTTCATTCAAAAACTGTAAAGGACTATAACCTCATTTCATTTCCTTCATAACCATTCATGGATTGAACTTAGCATTTTTCCCAAAATGCGTTACTATTGTTCAACTATCACATTTACGATAGCTATCTTTTGTACAAGACAAAATCGGACAAGAGTATTATTATTTTTTTCATCTATCATAATATTTATTTAAGTGGTGGTTCAATACCAAAAACTGAGTCTTATCACCATTCCAAACTTTAACTTAAACAACACGAACACAGGGTTTCTCTTTTTTGAAACAAGTTAGCCCATGGCTCTCAGCAAGAATCAACACTGTATTTTCTAGTCAAAATATAAATTTATATAAACATAGAAACCGCTTAGAAACTATTTTAAGTTATGTTTCAATGCAAACTCAGTCCCATATCACCATTCAAACAAAGGAATAAACATTGTAGCACAAAACCTTCTTTTTTCGCATAAACAATTTAGCTCTTAGCTCTCGACTTTTATTTAAAACACTGTATTCCCATTAAAAATGACCAAAGTTTCATCCCTTTAGCAATTACATCTTATACAAGTTTACTTCTTCAACAAAAATTACAGTGAAACACTGCAAAGCAGAGTAACAAGACAAACCGAGGATCTCATCCTCTGGGCACTTTGGCTTTTGGCTCTCAAAATCACAAACACTGGCCAAAACCCTTTGCTAGGAATCAAATACCAAACTCTCGTCAAACATCAAGCATCGGCCACACCGGGCTAGGAGAACCTACGAGGGAAGGAACCACCGAGGCTTACTGGGTGTTCGAGCAGCATTCTTCCACCAAACTTCAAGCAAGTAACCCTTCGACGAGGTAACACATGCCACAAGAACCCATAAGAGGTTAAATGAGAAATTACAGAGATAATTATAGACACAAAAGATAGCATTAACACTTCAAGTTCGAAAACATTACCTATGTAATGTAGCTCCAAGAGTATAGATGCATGTAGCAAACAACAACGAAGCCATCTAGCAAACGCAGCCAAAAGGGAAATCAATTCTGAGAATCAACCCTGGTCCAAACTTCACTATCAAAGAAACTAATAGAAAAAAACTGAAAACTACTTCCTAAAAACATCATCAAAGGTTGTATTGTGGCTCGGCTCTACAAGAAACACAAAGCCTGGAACTATTAAGTTTTCCCTACAAGTCCAAGGATCGAAACTGAGGAAGGAGTCCTCCGAACATCAACTACCAAATGCTACATTGCTGCAGGCGGTCGGCCTCTCCACCTTACCACCTCCAAAACAAAATGAAGGCCATAGACCCACTTCAGTACAACTCATAACAAAAGGCTAGGGTTTCATTACAAAGCCCAAGAAATTACGAGATCGACGATGGAGATGATGCCAACCAGGCACGTCGAGAATCGGGCAACAACCACATTTATTTCATATTGATTATCACTTCCACCACAACATCCAACTCAGTAGACTCGAGGTTAAAAGCATTTCACAGCTCAACGTCTTGGTAGAAGTTTGTGAATTATATCACGTGAACCACAGCCTCGATGGCATCCACTAAGACTTCCACTCAACGCAGAAGGCAGGTGACTTAAATGCCAAGGCCAGTTACGATAGCCTGCCATCACGCTAGTACCAAGACATTCAATGCCCTGTCATTATCACATTCAGCACAAAGACTTAGGGTTGCAACACATTTTTCATTTCATTATCCAATGTAGTCGACAACTTATTGTAGGAAATACATTTCCAATGTATTGTTCATAGAATGCATGGTTAGTATATGTTGCATATTTTTCTCAAATGACATAGGAATATTTTTATAGAAGACATTCAATACTTAGTGTATAGTTTAGAATTCTATTTTATGCGCATCGTAATATTTGTTCACATTGCCATCTCTATTTACAAGGTTACATAGCATATTACAACGTATAAATATTAAAATAGAAAGGTCCAAATCCCATAGTGTTGCAAATTCACAATAGTATCATCATAATTATGATGGTAATATTATAGTAAACCTTGCTATATTAGTAATATTTTTCATGAATTATAAATTGAGAAATGAATAAGCTACTATAGTTATATTTATGATTTCAAGTTAATCCACGTATTTAAAATAACATTTGGCTCATGTTTCTATAATGTAGAGCAACATATAAGTTGAAACATTAACGTAATAAATATACATGATAATACCACTCTTTGAAAATGGAGAAATGATAACAGGATCATAATAGCACTTATACATTGTAATCTAGCACGTAATTGAGAATTCATAGTGTAAGTATCTCTTCTTTGATGATTCACTAAAGAGTCTAGTGTAGATATTAATGGTTATGACTTCTGCGACTTGTAATTATGTTCAAGGTAACACTTACAGAAATAGGACAGAGATCCATACCATTAATAACTCTCGTGCAAGGAAGTACTTAAAGTTATCATAAAGCATTGACGTCTAACTGAAAACATAATTAAAATAACTTGTAACACTTGAATTGTCGTAATACTCTTACATGCGTATCTGCACAAAGAAAAAGATTCAAATGCTTTAGCTAGCATAGCTAAGTAAACCTCAGGGTACCCCGTAGGACCCCTTCATCATCATCCAAAGGAAAACTGCCAGTATTGTGTTAAGAAGATTGTATCATAAGAAATTTTAAATATAGCAGATAGATTTACAATTTAGCACAAGCAAACTAATGTCATATTTTGTGTTAAAAAGTATGAATTGTTGTAATCATAATTTATTATTAGTTAAAAGGATTAGCATTCATTTTATTTCTGCATTAGCAAGTCAAGCATTTAATGATACTTTAAAAATTTTAAATTTTTGTAAATTTTCGGGATGTTACACTTTCTTTATTTCATTCTCCTTTTATTTTTTTTTCTTTTAGGACCTTCCTCAATGTCTATGATTGTCTTGGTACTTTGTTCCATGGGCACCTTACCTTTGTTCTGCTCTCCACTCTTCATTTTTTCTCTATCTTGCTTCTTGCTTGAGACTCTGGAGTTTGTTTTCTCCCTTGAACTTGGAGTGCCTCTCCTTGCTGAAGGAGTACCGATAATCTCAGGGTCATATCCAACTAGGAAAGGAAGGTATTCCAATCTCGGTTCATCTTCCTTGGCTCTTCAAGTGTCAATAATTTAATTAGGAGAAAAAGGAAAATGTAATTCTCCTCTTTCTTAGACTTTGACTGCGCCTTGTCTGCCATCTTGCCCAAATTTCTATACAGGTAAAATGGGATGTCTAAGGGAATTTTACTAGTGAAATGCAACAATAATTTGAAATGGAACTGATAGTCGGTGTCAAATATCCCTTCACATGTGAAATATTTCCTGATAACATACAAAATCTTTTCATGTTTCTCAGAAATCCAATATTTGGGTATCTCATTTGTCAAATTATCTCCCTTATGATCTTTCTCCAAGAATTCATCACAATTTGCTAGTTTAAATTCCATGACCTTGAACCACTACCCTCCATCGCGAGGTATCTAAGTTGCAGCAGTGATGGATTCTACTGTGACCTTGAATTCGACAGGTCCTACCTTGGTCTTTTTTCCATTAAAATTATGTACAAAATCCTTAGCTACCTACTTTTGATGTCCTTCTAGCTTTTCACAAAACCTGAGACAACCAACGTGCTGAAAAGATTCTCTGACATTAGGTTCAAAGTTTAGCATCTCTGTATTTTAGGGCTCAAAACGAACTACAGTGCCTCCCTTTTTTCATTTCGTCTTTCCTGGATCGAGCTCCATGTCGTTCTACGCACTCCACACCTATTAGCTTGGACACCTGTAGCAGTTTGAAGATATCTAGGGCACGGAAAACATGAGAGAAAACTTGACTCGACAATATTTTAATGTATGGTATGTCAAATCGTCTATCTGACACAGATAACGAGGTTCTAAGTGATGAGTGACCTATATGACACGTCATTTGGATGACTCGTAGGCTTTTCAAAATCATAATTAAAATTTTGACAACTCTGTAGCACCCGTAGTTTAAATTTGAATAATAGCGCTACAAAGGTTTAGGAATTTTTGTAGCGCCTCTAGTTCAAAACCAGAGCATGACGCTATGGAAGTGGACAATCATAATGAAATGATAAGGAATGAATAAAAATAGGTGGGAAAACTTTGATTTAGACTCAATATGGCATTGGTAACATTGGAACACCACCCTAGACATGATTATGACCTTTTAATCTTGAATCAATATCACACAACTTTCCATATACATGATTTGACCTTTTAAAACTTTGACCTAGAAGCAACCAAACATGACCAAAGGATCTAGAAAGAACTAGAGTAGACTAATTTTACCCTTATGTATTTATAAGTGTTAATGTTGGCTCCAATGGGGATGTTATCCTCCCTATGAGGTAGCAAATAACCTGTATATTAGTTCCTTATTCAAAACAAAACAACCTTCACTTTTCCCTTTTCTATATATATACAACAAAAATTTGAAAATTTTCATAAAATAACCAAAATAATGACATTTTTCAAACCTTGGGGCCTTCACTATTGGCTTCACGATCTCCAATATGTCATTCACACTTGCAACTTGAAATAATAATCCGAAATGAATATACACAATGACCATTTACAATGATCTTCTTTGTTCCTTCAAGAAATATAGTGTTTTAGGAACCTCGACCCATTCACTGGGTCTCCTCCAATAAACTCCCCATTCTGATCCTGCAAAATAAATGCATTGTTCCCCTGATAAGAAGTAACTATATATGGCCCTTTACACACGTGATTAAAATTTCCATGCTTGGTTTCATTTCTAGAATCCTATTTTAAAACCAAATCATTCACCTGGAAACTATCATCTTTAGTTTTCCTATCAAAATTTTACTTCATCTTTTCTTCATGAAGTTGAACTTTGTTATAATCCTTTTCTCACATATGATGGACTTCAACTAGCTGATTTATTCTCCTCTTCATATGATTAGGCTCTTCTTCCTCTTCTTGCAATAGTTTCATAACTAGTAATCCTAAAGAAGGAGGAAAAACAACCTCTGCTCCATAAACCAATTGAAAAGGTGACGTACTAATGGATCGTTTTGTATTAATTATGTATGCTTACAACACATACTTTAGTTTGGTGTGCCATGCCTTTTTGTTGTCATGTAGTTCAACTTTTTGATAATTCTAACCAGACTCTTATTAGATGATTTAGATAACCCATTTCCTTAAGGATAATAAGTTGTAGAGTGATTTAAATTGATATGATAGTCATGGAATAAATTTATCATTTGCTTTTAAAATCCTTGGCATTGTTAGTTACTATTCTCCTAGGACAGCCAAATCTAGAAAGAATATTTTTCTCCAAAAACCTAATGATAACAACACCAGTATCCCGCCTGGTAGGTATAGATTCTATCCATTTTTTGAAATAATTTGTTGTATTCAAAATCCATTTATGTTGTCATAAATATGTAGGATTGATTTCTCCAATGAATTCAAGCCCCGACTACTGGAAAGGAGCTTCTACTGAGATAGGATTCAAAGGTAAAGGCATCAACTTCATCTTTCCATAAAAAACTGGCATTTATGACAAGCTGCAACCTCTTTATAACATCTAGGAACATAGTTGGCCAGTAAAAACCAACCCTTAAAATCTTGTTGAGAGTGTTTTTAGAAAAAAGCTGACCTCCACAAACACCTTGATGGAACTCTTTCATGGTTTGTGCAACTTCATTCTCAAGCAAACAATTCAATAGGACTCCTCTCGGATCCTTCCAATACAAATAATCATTCATGATACATAATTTTGTTTCTTGTAATTGTTGGAGTATTAAAAAACCCACCTATACCATTTTAGACTTAGGATATAATTAATTACTCATTTATGATTAATTTCCTAAGTTTTGACTAGGTAAATAGGGCCAGTTTTGTCTTTTAGTGGACCACTTTCCATCCTAAGTCACTCGGGCAAACTTGAGGAGATTTTGGATAAGATTTAATTGGATTTTGTCTGATTTCTTTCCATTTCTAGTTTAGAAGGTGCTTTTTCCTAATTTAGACAACTTTATCCTGTTTTTTCTACTTTCTAGTGGATAAGGTAAAGCTATTTGACTTAGAAACTCTCCCCACTTGACCAATGCGACCTCCACATCATATCTTCTCTCCTAAAGCCATCATTACATTCCATTTACTTCACTCATGAGTTTCCATACCATATTTATCCAATTCGTGAGCCTTTAGACAATTTTCGAAACAACTTTTGCCACCTAGGGGGTTTTTTGCCTTTAGTAAGCCTTTTCTTTTTGTCCTTTTCAACTTGCCTCTAAGGCATTCAATTTTCTCCATGGAATATATATTATATATTGTAATCATAATGATGAATAATATACAGTGTTTTCCACAAATTATCTTCTTTATTCTTCTTCTCTCATTCTCAAAAATATTCCATGTGAAGTTGTCTTATTGAATCTAGATCTAAGCCATTGAAAATATCACATGGTATCAGAGATAGATTGATTCAAAACAATTTCCAGAGTTCTCTTTGCAGGTTATTTCCATCATCCGGAGTGCATCAGCATGGATCAAAATCAAGCTAAAGTTGTGACTCTCACTCCCTGCAACAACTTTGACTGGAAGGCGCATATGATCATCCAGCTCTGAAGCAAAGGATTGTATAGAGTCACTATGGGGATATAAACTAAGCCAAGAGCTATTGCATTAAAATCCAAATGGTTCAATAGGATTGATGAAGCTTATGGCTTACTTTTTCTCTCTGTATCTTCATATATTCTATTCCATATTGACTCTTTATCCACTTCAAATCAAGTGTGGACAAAGCTAGAGTCTCTCTTTGGAAAACAGGACGAGCCCCGAGGTCATTTATTGGATATTGAATTGATATCACTTAGTCCAAGTAATTTTGATTCAATGGAAGGGTTCATCTCAAAATTCAAGAACCTGGTGCTTCAACTCAAGCAATGTGGCATAGATAAGAAGGATGAGCAGTTAATCCTTACCATTCTGTCAAAACTGAGCTATGAATACTCAGTATTTGTGTCTACTTTTCATACTACAAGACTTGCAATTCCCAATTAGAAGATGCCAACCTTGGATGAATTCATTGATTCTCTCACTAAGGAAGAGGACAAGCTGGTCCAAATGAGGGATCTACCACCCTCCAAGTACTTTGAACTTGTTTCTCATGGATAAAAGAGTTTCAAGAATGACAAATCCAAACAAAATATGTTTTAAGATGAAGAGGAATATGATGAAGATTCCAAAGCCAAGAAGATGAAGAAGGAGAATCCCAAGTGCTCTCATTTCTGCAAAGGCACTCATCTTGATAAATATTGTTTGAAAAATAAATTGGACATCATGGCAAAGATGCTTGAAGAGCATAACATAGATGTTCTTGACATTGCAAGAACACTGTCTCCAAGCCTCTGCCAAAGGTAATCATGCTTATGCTTTGAGTACAAGAGTGAAAAATCCTTCTTATGTCTCTGATTTTGATTCAAATTCTGATATATATGAATCAGAAACCTATTGATGCCTCGGATATCGCAGCATCAATCAGAAAGGGATCCTCCCGGGTAGACTATCCCAATTAGATTGTCTACCGCTTGGTATGGGGAATCCATCCGGTTAGTGGTTCAGGCAACCGTGGGTTTGGAGATTTGCTCCAATTATACCGGTTATGGCCCGATCCACCGTTCTTTTGATTTTATGTTTTAAAATGATATGCAAGTGCCTAGAATAATTTAATCTAAATGCAGAACTGGAAAACAAATCTGTGTCTAAAAACTGAAATAAATCTAAACTATCCCTGCAAGGGGCAAATAGTGAATATGAGTAATGTGCTGGAAGAGTTACTTAAAATTCAACAGACAGCCATTAAATATTAAAGATAGATCCACAGCAGAAGCATGAGATATTAGAAGATAGCTTCTAATACAGATATAACATATTCTATTACTCATGAAAGAGAGAATTCATTTGCACAGAGAGAAGTAAGATAATTAAATACAATGAAATAATTCAAGATAGTAAAGAAAGATCTCACAGTAAAGTATAGAAGTCACAGGAATAATCCAGCATGCATCCAATCTCCATTCTCATGCAAAGACGTCCTCTCCAGGCTCTTCTTAGGTAGATTTTATTTTCTTGAAACAAGTGCAAGATAGCTCGTACAAGTTCAGAAAATTATTTCCCTGCCAAAAGTCCCTTTACATTGTTTCCTAAACTTCTATTTATAATATTACAAAATTCCCTTTGGGCTGCCACCTGGTTCTTTACACTTGTCACCTACAGACTTTTCCCTTTTAATAGACAAAAACGTGACCCTTTCTTAACAGAAAATTACTTAAAAAAGAAAAGGACAGCTGTCCAATGGCTCTACATTTTTAAACATATGAAAGCCAAAATACCAAAAAAAAAGAATCAACGCCTTAATATCAGCGTGTTCACTCTTGGGCAGGTGCTCCAGCTGGGAAGGAAGCATTCAGGCTGGCTGTTACTGCTGCTGCTGCTAGGAGAGAAGCACTTGGGCTGGCTGTTACTGCTGCTGCTACTATTGCTTTCTTTTCCTCTTCTGCAATGTAACTGAACCAGATACCAATGTCTCTTATAACTACATTTACTGAGGCAGGGAGCAAGATTTTCTGGGAAGTTACATCTTTACCAAGTTCTGCACCAATACCCTGAATTTCTGCTACTGCTGCTTGGTGTATTTCCATAAGCAGATGATTGTGTATTGATGACATCCCAATATAATGATGGAGATCATCAACGGCTAACACATCAATATTCTTTACATATTCTGTTTGGATGCCCAGCTCTTCCTTCAGGTCAGATAAACGTTGCTCTTTGCCCGAGAAATCATCAAGGGACTGAGGGAAACTCAACTTGCACTTGTCATGCACTTCATGGATTCTTTGATAAAGACCGTTACTTTTATCCATTGTCCCTCGGATCTTAGCCATTAGCTTAAAGCCACAGCTCCTGCAGAATTCCATAAGGGCTATATCTTCATTAAAACCATCTATAGATTTGAGTGGGAGATGCTTGGGGAAATCAACCTTCCCTTGTCTCCATTCCATATGGCTCAGGATGTTTGCTTTAACCCGAGTATATTTACCCTTAAGCATATTGGCTTCTGCATTAACTTCTTTTAAACTAACCACCATGGCTTTGAGCTTGCACACTTCCTCACTAATCAGCTCCTGAGTGTCATGCATTTGTTTCAGGATGCTATAGGACAGCTCATGGAAGGGAGACATATCTATTGCTCTGCTCTCTGCCTTCTCTAATTGCTCAGCCAATACCTGCTTATCTGCTTCTAGATGGGACACTCTAGCTTTTGCGTCGTTCTTTTCTGCTTCTAAAACCATCATCTGGACTGCCAGGTGCTCCTTTTCTTCTTCTAAAAGGTTATACTTGTCTAACAATTCCTTATGCTCAATAGACAGGCGATTATACCTATTCACTACAAGATCTCTGTAAGCCTGCTCATTAGCCATAATGTGTTGTAACATGCGAGCTCTCCTCTTTGTCGACTCAACTTCCTTAACTATATCGGCCACATTGTCCTGCGTTGCTTTTGCTACTTCTACAGCAGCAGATGCCATAGCTAAGGGAGCCTTATTTGTATTTTGCATTACTGTGGTCTCCCGGTGGGTAACAATATCTTCTTGGAAGAGTCTCTTTATCCTCTCTTCCGATTTTAGAACTACTACCTTTCTCTTCTTATCATATACAAATTCATCCCATCGGGACACAGTATGCTTTTCTGATGGAGTGTAAGGGATGATTGGGAGGTCTATTGTATTTATTTTTGCTTCTGCGGGTGGTGTTTGGACTACTTGAGCTGAATCTGCTCCCACATTTTGGGTACCGGAGACACCTGCTTGAGCTGTGTCCATCTCCACATTTTGGGTGCCGGAGACACCTGCTTGAGACATGTCTATCTCCATATCCTGAGTGCCGGAGCCACCTGCCTGGGCATCTTCAACTGTCTTGAGTTCTTCTTCCGCTTTCTGCCCCACTTCAGCTTGTTGCCTTCTCTCTTCTTCTTCAGCTTGCCGCTAATTTTCATTTTCTTCCATCTCCTTTGAATCTTCAGCTTCTCTCTGCAGCCTTTGATTTTCTGCTTCTTGCTACAATCTTGCTTCTTCAGCCTCTTGCTGTAATCTTGCAACTTCAGCATCTTGCTGCAACCTTGCTTCCTCTTTTAACCTTTGTTCTTCTTGGGCTCGGGCATCAGCTACTTCTCTCTCTTTCTGTAGGCTGGCTTTTCAGGCTGAGGTAGAGCTAGAGCTTGCTCCACTGCCTTGGCGAAAAATCTGCAGCTCAGTCATGTTGCTGATGCCTCTGAATGCCTCTTCCTCGGCATCATAATAATGAGCGTATTCAAAATGAGCATAAATTTCCTTGCAATGCTCGGCAACTTTTCCCCACCTATCATTTCTGTGGAAAATTACTTCGCCGAAGTGGAAATCTTTCAGCTCTTGAACAAACTCTTCGGCTGATGCAACCACTGAGAATTTGTAGGCTCCTATGTAAAAGGGTAAAGGAGGGAAAGAAGCCTTATGCTGCTTGTTAAGCACCGCTCCGATCCGATCAAGAAAAATTTGTCTCACTGCTTCCTTGAGGACTACATAGTCAGTGGCGTATTTTGGAAAAATGTATGGAGCTTTGGTCCCTCCAAACATCCTGATGTAGGTGCCCTTCTCTAAAAAATAAAAATCTCCATAGTTGTCCAGAATCTCCATGGCATTTTCTGACAGACAGTTGGGATCTTTCTTGAATATCTGCTCATATAGACGCATGATGAACTCCTCACAGATGAGCTTATAGATAGCTATGTAATTTTGATCCCACATTATCTTTTAAGCAGTGTAGACCGGGGTGTTAGCTTTATCCCATGTGCAACCTAAGCTGGAAAAGATAGCTTGGCCAAAACACAGTCAATGAGATAGGAAGACATGTAAAATTCTGACTTCTTTAAGGCCAGACCTTCTCTTGCAACAACCACTGTGGATGCCAAACTGTCCGAAAGGATAGTGGCCCAGTCAAACACAGTCCCTTTGAATGCTACGAAGTGTATGATGGGAGCCCACTGTATCCTGTATACAGTGCCATTGGGCATGCCGAAAATTCTGCATAGCATCAGGGCGATTAACCTAAAAGGAGGTCTTAGGTTCTGCACATCGTATTCATCATTACCTCTCTTTTTTAAGAGCTTGCCTGCAACCAATAATTTTTTGGAAATCTCAATATTGTTCATTTGACCCAACCATTCATCACTCAGAGCTTGTTGGGGACGTGAGAATTTATAGGCTGCAGCAATATATGCTGGGTGAAATGAGGCGATGGCCTCTCCCCCACTGTCATGTAATACTCTTGTTTCCGCGTTAGTATGTTCCAGTATCCACCCGATCACTTCAGAACATGGCAACAATTCAGGGCGGGTAGAATCCCTAGCTATGCCTGAAGTTCTGATTTTGCGGTAGATCTGTTCTTCCTCCAATAATGCATATGGGATATCCTGGTCCCTGATCATCCTATAAATATCGCCCCAACGGACTTCGGGAGGAATGTCGTTGGTACACTTAGTATCTTGGAACATAGTTTCAGTCCTAAGTAGTACTGGCTCTAGTTCCATCACTTTAGCTTTCTTTCTACCACCTTTTGGCATCTTGGTTTATCCATGCTAGCAACCAAATACAAGTCGTTATAAAAATGTGCAATTTGTTATGAGATTTTAACAAAAAAAAGGACCATTTCAACATGCTAATGAGAGATATAGACAAATTATGAAGCTACATGTTGGGGAACCAAAATAAACCACTCCAAACAAGAAATACAGTTCTGAGACTCGATTATCCTAAGGAGACAAAGTTCGGAATGTTTCCGAAAGGGTAAGCATACGACGTGGAAACAACCTGCTTCCCATTTAGCCCTAGGAGAGAGGGTATCCTTCATCTTTGCACTTCTAATGGTTAAGGGCGGGTGAGCTTGGATTGAAACAATATTATGACGAAACAAGGGATCATTTTCCACATTTATCAAAAGGTGAGGGGTTCAGCCGACCACTACTGTTATTAATAACATTTACGAGACATTGTGTGGCCGGCTCAAATTCTGAATGAGGGTGACGACGCCTGGAAAGTGGCCGGTGAAAAACTCGGGTGGTCGGAGTTACGGCTTTTGCTGGTAGGAACGAGAAATCAAAGGGGTCTCGACGGCCTTAAAAAATGAAAAATAACGACATATGCAACCAATGTCTATCGGCCATGTTATGGATGGAAAAAAACCCAAAGGTAACTTGATGTGGAGAGGGGACAAAAAAAACCAAATGGTTAAAAAACCTACCTGGCAACGAGATAGTGGCTAAGTGAGATGGACGCTGTCATGGATGAGCTGAGCTGGAGCGGTTCGGCGCGGTCTTCTCAACGGCATTTGTTCGAACAAAAACTAACAATGTGACCAACCAAACCCCCACCGTCCTTTTAAAAGGCTAGACACATGCGGCATTAAACCGGTTGGTGGTGCCATTAAACAGGGTTTTAAATTTTGTACGGAGCGGTCATTTCAAGCCGTCTCGACATTTGTGCACAGCCGTCACTTGCGGGGCGAACTTATGAGTTTCACCCGCAATTGCGGAACGTATGGCGAACTGCCTCGGTGTTTCAGAAGAGATTGGCGTATCCTTCCAAAATGCAACCTTTGGGAACTTGTCGTGAGCAATTTCGCTGAGTCGTCCCGCGGTTTCGGGAGAACATAAGATTTCTTTCCGCAATTTCGATGGAGATAGGCCAATTGCTTCCGCAATTACAGAACACTTTCACGAAGGTTCCCACCGTTTCGGAAGTCTTTCCTAAATAGTTCCTGTGAAAAGGACTCGAACGCTTTCGTTGTTTCGGAAGGGAAACCCAAATGGTTCAGCAGTTTCGGAAAGGATTGGCGAATGGCTCCCGCAAGTCGAGAGAGATGCTTAAGTTCTTTTCAACAATGTTCCGCAGGATTTCGGAAGGGAAACCTGAACGCTTCCGCTGTTTCGGGAGGGATTTCTGAAATGGTTCCGCAAAAGTCTAAGTCTTTCTGCGGGGTTTCGGGAAGATAACATGAATGTTTCCGTCGTTTCGGAAGACTTTCGTAAATAGCTCCCACAACTTTCGAGAGGAGAAGACTTAAGATTTTCTTTAAAAGACACTAACTCCTTCAGCGGCTCCGGGGAAGATTTTGTGAATGACTCCTGCAGTTTCGGGAGGGAAACCTGAATGGTTCCGCAGTTTCGGGAGGTTTTCCCAAATGGCTCCAAAGTTTCAGGAGGCTTTCTTGAATTTTTCGTCGTTTCGAGAGACTTTCCCAAATAGCTCCCGCAGCTTCGAGAAATAATTTCTAAGTCTTTTGCGGAGTTTCGAGAGGCTTATGCGAATGGGTCCCACAGTTTCGAAAGGAAAACCCGAATGGCTCCCGCATTTTCGGGAGGATAACCTGAATGATTCCACAAAATCAATAGGAAAATTCTCTGGGATTTTGGGAGACAAACTTGAATACTTCCGCAGTTTCGGGAGGCTTCCTCAAATGGTTTGGTAACTTCAGGAGAATTTCATGAATTTTATCCTTAGAAAAAAAACTTGAAATTTTCAAAGCAGGATCTTCAGTTGAAAGCAAAGTAAGAAAGGAGAATTAACCTCTTAAGGCAGTCTTTCTAGAAAAAATAAAGGAGGGGCCCCAATATGTTCAAAATTTTTGGGGGGATGTTGCTGCAACAACAATTGGCGAGTCACTGGCGAACACAGATCTCTGAAAAATTCCTCTCCATGATCCGGAACCTTATTAAAAGGAATCCATCTTATATGCAATATTCAGTTGAGCACTTGAATCTTGGTGAAGGAAGAAAGCACTTTACCTGCTAGCCATTGGGAAAAGGGGAGCTTTGACAGAGACATCTTTAAAACTCTCAAAGGGCCAGCATATGGGATTCATTTTAGAAGATTCATCTTTCAGATGGCTACTACTGTTGGACTCCACAGGATTTGCAACACTTTCTCATGGACATTATTGCTCTTATTCCTCATTCCCATGCCGCTTGCATCCTTTTGGATGTTTGTACTTTTGATAACTTTACTGTCTAAGCCTTCCAGAGATATTTTCTTTAGACATGATCTTTGATTTAGGCTCCTCAATCCATAATGTCCTTTTGTGTGAGTTAGATATTTTATTGGTTTGATCAAGCCTCATAGACGGAGAGGAGCCTATTTTGAGCTGAGCCTTTTGGACAACCTTCTTGATTTTACATGCTTTTTGCTTTTATCTCAGCCATGCTTTAATTGATGTGAGAATCTTTGAAAAACAGACCCTTGAATATAAGTCATTTTGGCTGTTAAATTTGCAGCATGGAGTCATTTCAATGCCCTATGTCCTCGGGATGTGCTACTTTCCATGGGTCCAATTTCAATAACCTCCTTGAGATGCCTTTAAGTGTGAGAGTGGGTGGATCCCAAAGATGGTAATAAAGATGGTCATAGGTCTCTGCTATTTAAACAGGATTAGTGTGACTAGCGGAGTAGGCTTCCTTCCTTCTGAAAAGGTTCAGTGAGAGCACAATACATAGATAAACTTTCATTCGAGCATAGTTCCGAACTCATGGATTGTGAGATTTCCTTGAGAGACCTATATTGATGAGAAACTCAACCGAAGGAGCTTTCAGAAAACAAACTTGGTGCAAAGGTTCAAATGACAAGAAAAGAAACAAAATGGCTGAAAAATAATGAAAACAAAAGGCTAAAGAAACCACAAAAGAAAGTTTTTTTTATGTACAGAAAGTCTCAGCGAGACTATGCAAAGTATTGCTTCAGGGTGAGGCCATTGAGAGGAAGGGTTACTTCTTCTCCCTCGAGATCTATCAACTTATAAGTGGATGGGCCTATCTTCGTTGAAATTTGGTACGGGCCTACCCATAAATGTTGGAATTTCGTGTGCATTCCTTTGCCTTCATGATTATGGTCCCATTTCAGGACTAAGTCCCCAACTTCAAAACTTATTTTACCGGACTTCCTCTTATCAAACCATCTCTTAACTATGTCTTGGCGTTGATGGAATCGGTCTTTAGCTTTCTGTCGGGCTTCTTCAAGTTGAAGCAGGGTATTGATCCTAGATTGTAAGACTTGGCTACCAGAACCCCGAGAGGCTTGGGACAACTGTAAGGATGGCAGCAAGATATTGGGGGGAAGGATGGCTTCTTTGCCATAGACAAGAGTGAAATGGGAAACCCCTAATGCGTTCTTTGGATTCACCCTGTCTGCCCATAAGGCGTTTGGGAGAGCTATATGCCAACTTCGCTGATTTTCTATCACAGTTTTCTTGAGAATTTGAATGAGGTTTTTGTTTGAAGATTCAGCTAATCTGTTTCCTTGAGGGTAATAATTGGCTGAATAGTGCAACTTGATCCCCCATTCATAAACAAATTCATTTATCTTGAAAGATGAAAAATAGGGAGCATTATAAAAAAAAAGGGAAATTGGAACCCCAAACCTGGTTATGATGTTCTCTTTCAAGAAGCTGATGACCGCGTCTTCATTGATCTTGTGCAACGGGATAGTCTCCGTCCATCTAGTGAAGTAGTCGGTAGCCGTCAGGATGAATTGATGTTTCAAAGAAGAATTTGGATTTATCTCTCCGATAACATCTATACCCCACTGCTCAAAAGGCTCAGAGATAATAACCGGTTGCAAGGGTCCTGCTACCTTAGGTAACTTCCTGGCACTTCTTTGGCATACATCACAATTTCGTGTGTACGTATGGGCATCTCGGAATAGAGTGGGCCAATAATATACAACCCTAAGTATCTTGTGTGTTGTTGTCTCTCTTGAATAATGTCCACCAGCGGGGCCATCGTGTAATTATTTAACAACTTTACTTGCATCTTCCTTTTCTAGACATCTAAGGAAAAATCCATCATAATTATTTTTGAACAGTATCCCATCAATGATTTGATAGGGTGCTGATTTCAAACAGAGTGCCCTTCTTTGCTTAGAGTTCCAGTGCTCAAGTAGGTATCCTTGCTGTAAATAATGCACCAAATCTCTATACCATGACTGAGGAGTTGAGAAGATAGGACATACTTCAACCGAGTTCAGCTCAGCTTCATTCTTCCAATGTTGCTCTTCCTCAGTCGAGTTTCCTGCAAGTATTTTGCACAGGACTTGCCCTTTGATGATCGTGGCTGGTTTAAATTCTAAATCATATTCCTGAAGAGCTGTGACCCAGTTACCCCTCCTTTCTCCTAGTTCCTTTTGAAGGAAAAGGGATCTAATAGCTAGGTGGGGAACTGTGACTTTAGTTCTGTTCTTAAGAATATATGGCCTAAACTGCTTGACTGCTTTGAAGATAGCGTATGCATGCTTGTCAACCACGGGATAGTTCATCTCAGCCCCTTGCAGACCAGTGCTCATAAACAAGATTGGGTATTCGTCTCCTAGCTCCACCTTTTGTGTGAGTACAGCTGCGAGGGAGTCATCCGAAGCAAAGGTATACATGATAAAATCATTATCAATGTCTGGGATTCTTAAGGAAGGGGCCTTAGCTATAGCTGCCTTAATATCTCTAAATGTGTCCTTTTCCAAATCTGTCCACTTGAACTGTATGCTTTGTTTAACCATCTGTTGCAACGGTTTGACAATTTGTGCGAAATATGGAACAAATCTTCGGACGAAATTGATAGTACCCATAAAGGACTGCATAGATTTTGTGTTATAAGGCATTGGAATTTTATTAATAGGTTGTACTCTTTCCTTATCTATTGACACTCCCCCTTTGGAAATGATATGACCCAAGAGTTTACCTTCGGGAACAGCGAACACACTCTTGCTGGGATTCAAAGAAATACCATATTTCCGACAACGATAAAAAATATGCCTCAAGTGGACGACATGATATTCCCTTTTCTTTGAAAAAATTGTCACATCATCTAAGTATACAACAACACATTGCCCCCCCAATCCTCGGAAGGAGATATCCATTGCTCGTTGGAATGTAGCTCCTGCATTTATCAGACCAAATGGCATCCTTCTATATGCGAAAGTTCCCCACTTAGTGCGAAAAGTAGTCTTAAGACGGTCTTCTTCGGCTACTAATACCTGATTGTAGCCAAAGAAACCATTGAGCAGAGAAAATAGCTCAGATCCCGACACCATTTGAAGGATTTGTTCCATTGAAGGGACGGGGTAGTTGTCTTTATCCGAAGCTTTGTTTAAATTTATGAAGTCTACACATAGCCTTATCTCTCCTGACTTCTTTCTTACGGGAACTAAGTTAGCAACCCACTCAGAATGTTGGACCTTAAAGATTATTTTAGTGTCCAGGAGTTTCTTTAATTCCTTTTGAATCAGAGGTTCCAGAGTAGGATGCATCCTTATTAACTGCTGCTGAAATGGCTTGACACCCACTTTCATCGGTATGGTATGCTGAATAATGCGGACATCATATGTTTTCAGTTCTTCATAGCTCCATGCAAAAACATCCTTATATTGCTTAAACAGTTTGATGAACCTATCTCTTTCTCTCGATGAACAACATTTGCCAAGATTGACAAATTTTGGTTCTGCCTCGGTACCTAAATTAACTAACTCATGCTGCATTGATGAACTGTTAGTTTTGGTATTGGCTGGACTCTTGAACTTATTTTGAACATCGAACAACATTTCGAGTGACCTTACCCCTTTGGGGATGAAATTTCCTTTATCTGTCTCCTTCTTTAGAAAATCAGAATCATGTTCTTCTTCATCTATCACAGCTCCTTGGAAGCTGTCTTCGTTCGTTAGAAAACTGATAATCTGTTCGTCATCATCAAAAACTCTGAAGTTCGTGATGTTATTGGGAACGGAGGGCCTAAAAATTAATTCAATTGAGCATTTTTTATTCGATGGCACCAATCTAGAAGCGGATGTTGCTAACAGATCAGCTGCAGAATTTTGCAATCTAGGAATGGACTTTATATTGAAAGCATCAAAATGCATAATTAAATCCCATACCTCAGCCTGATAACCCTTCAAATGAGGTGAGAGACAATGAATGGTGTCCCTTACCTGTCTCACAACTATTTCTGAGTCACCAAAAACCTTTAGGTATTTAACATTTAAACCAATGGCCTTCTTTAATCCATGTACCAAAGCTTCATATTCAGCTGTGTTGTTAGTACAATCAAATTCTAATCTACAGGACAAAAAATACTTGTTTCTTCTTGGATCCATCAGAACACAACTGGCTCCGGATCCTTCCAGAGTTTTAGAACCGTCAAAGTATAATGTCCAAAAAATATCTTTTGATTCAGCTAAGTTAGTATCTCTATGATCTAATTCAGTGACTAAACTAACTATATTACAGTCGACATCATCAGTCCAAGAGAAATGAAGGAGATCAGACTGTTCATCTGATTCATGGCTGATGGTTTCAGACTGATAATTACCCGGATTGATTTCTAAGAAATAATTCCCCAGAAACGAGGATGAGAAGGTTACAGCCTCATTTTTTTCCTCTAGTTGAGTTACATTTTGCTTCATGTGTGGTTCCCTCAGGACTTTGATCTAATTCTGCCTGTTCTGATAAGGCAACCACAAATGAGACCAATCAGTTGCAAAGTAACCATTCAGCTTAGTAGACCATTCCTTGCTTAAGATCAGACCATAGGCTTCAGGAATATCAACTACCATTATGTCAATAAACTGACAGACTCTAGAGTCAGCTGATAATCTAATGAGAACATCTTTCATCTCCCCAATCACTTGGACAACGGTCCTATCTAACTGGATAATTTGGGCCGGAGATGGCACAGGTTGCTCGTTAATTTTTTTACAAATTGACAGTGGCATGACATTTGAAGATGCTCCAGAATCTACCAAACAATTGTGAACATTATGATTGAAAATCTCAAAGGTCAATAGGAATGGCAATGTTTGAGATTTAGATTTCCCGCCAATACTAGCCTCATTAATTTCGGGATCTTCTTAAGAGTTTGTTAATGGAGTGTTGGTCTGGGGTTGTAGAACATGCAACAGCTTGTCTCGTTGGTGAGGAAAACTGCACATGTCGAATATTGACACATTTTCTTTGACTTTCTTTACATCCTCAATAATGTCATATCCCATATCAGACTCGTTCCCAATTCGGGCTGGATGATCTGTTTTACTCATCGTGACCTTAGGTGGCTGAATTATGGTGTCAATGTTTGGCTGTTTGGCTGTTTAGCCGTTATTTGGCTAACTTTAGGTTGTGGTGGAATGATTGTTATATGCCTTCTAGGCAGTTCTTTTGAAACTTTAGGCTTGGGGGGAGTCAAGTCTTTCACAGGATCCGCAATAGGACCTTTACTGCGAGTATTAATATTCACAGCACAGAGAGAGCTTTCTATGGGATCTTCTTCTGCTGATTCAGTTATAGGTACCCAATCCCACAGCACCATAGTAGTATCCGGAGGTGGTTCTTCTAATTCAGGTTTCGATTCCTCTAGAGGATCATCTTGATCTGGAATCTGTGAATCCAGCATTTGGTTCATGACTAAACTCATAGAGTTAATCCATTGTGGGCAGGTCTTTTCCGAATGCGGTTCTTGATGAAAGGTGCAGAAGTTCTCCATCCCGATTTCATTGAGGTTTAAAACAGGGGAAGTATTCATGGGTGGATGAGGCTGATCGTTGTCTTCCCTTTTTTTGTAAAATGGCTTGAAAGGTTTCCTAGATGTACTAGCAGCCTTATCTTTCTTGAGATCTATAATTTTATTGGATAACTTCTGCATCATCCTAACTACATTCTCCATGTCTGTTGATGACTCTTCCTTACCTCTAGTGAGCAGCAAGGTTTTTTTACTGACTGTTGGTTTTGTTTCAGCCTCTAAGGCATGTTTAGCAATGCTGCCTGCCTCCTCTTCCACCTTTCTAGCCTCTTCGAAATTCTCTATCAGGGTGGTTTTCTTAGATCTTTTAACAAACATTGCTATGGGTCCTTCAAGAGCTGTTGTATAGTATTCAACCAGAGATTCTTCTGCTGGTTTATTTGCTTCACTGAAATTATTTAAGAGTGTTGTGAACCTTTGGTTAAAGTCTTGAACCTTTTCTTTCTTTTCCATTCCCATGGATAAGAGTTCTTTCATAAGTGTAGCTACAGTCTTTTGGTTTCCATATTTCTTTAAGAAACAGTTTTCAAATTCATTCCAACTTGAGATCGAGCTAGGTTGTAGGCTAAAATACCAGGATGATACTTTTGGCTCGAATGTGTATGGAAAAAGCATGCAGACTACATCTTCATGTTGCACGTTCAAAAGATTCAGAGCTAGATAAAAACTCTTGAGATGATCTTCGGCTGAAATGGATTTCCCTGGGTCAAATTTAGGCAAGACCTTCTCTGGATTTTTTGGAAGATTGTGGAATGGACCAGCTAGATTCAATGCTCCCCTTTCTCTCCAAGCAAGTAAAGCCATGTTTCTATGTGGAGAATCTAGTGGGGAATTGTAACGTGAGTTCAGTGGAGTGTTCTTTGGAGTAATAAGTTCTCCAAGACTTTCTTGATCTGAAATATTTTATGGGTTTTCAAGATCGACCTTGTTCAGAGGTTCTACAATTTCTTCTAAAGTTAAATTCACAAGCTCTTCAAAAATTTACACAAGAATCGAATCACGCGTTTACCATCGCTCTTGACTAGGGGAACATTTCCTAGGAAGGAAATTTACTGCGTTTAAACCACCTAGCTGTCTAACATAAGATCGTGTGTGCCTCCTCAAATCTTCTATTTCTGTAAAAGGTACAGCATACAATGCTTCTTGAGGCTTAGGATCAGAGACAAGATTTTCTTGATTTACTACTTCAAGATTTGGAATGTCTGAAATTCCTTCTTTAAGCGGGTTTTCAGTAACATTTATGACAGTGGGAGATATTCCTTTATCAGCCATGCACTTTAGGCCCTCCTTCTAGCACCAAAAACTGTTGATGCCTCGGAGATCGCAGCATCAATCAGAAAGGGATCCTCCACGGTAGACTATCCCAATTAGATTGTCCACCGTTTGGTATGCGGAATCCGTCTGGTTAGCGGTTCTGGCAACCGTGGGTTTGGAGATTTGCTCCAATTATACCGGTTATGGCCCAATCCACCATTCTTTTGATTTTATGTTTTAGAATGATATGCAAGTGCCTAGACTAATTTAATCTAAATGCAGAACTGGAAAACAAATCTGTGTCTAAAAACTGAAATAAATCTAAACTATCCCTGCAAGGAGCAAATAGTGAATATGAGTAATGTGCTGGAAGAGTTACTTAAAATTCAACAGACAGCCATTAAATCTTAAAGATAGATCCACAACAGGAGCATGAGATATTAGAAGATAGCTTCTAATACAGATATAACATATTCTATTACTCATGAAAGAGAGAATTCATTTGCACAGAGAGAAGTAAGATCATTCAATACAATGAAATAATTCAAGACAGTAAAGAAAGATCTCACAGTAAAGTATAGAAGTCACAGGAATAATCCAACATGCATCCAATCTCCATTCTCATGCAAAGACTTCCTCTCCAGGCTCTTATTAGGTAGATTTTATTTTCTTGAAACAAGTGCAAAATAGCTCATACAAGTTCAGAAAATTATTTCCCTGCCAAAAGTCCCTTTACATTGTCTCCTAAACTTCTATTTATAATATTACAAAATGCCCTTTGGGCTGCCACCTGGCTCTTTACACTTGTCACCTATAGACTTTTCCCTTTTAATAGACAAAAACGTGACCCTTTCTTAACAGAAAATTACTTAAAAAAGAAAAAGACAGCTGTCCAATGCCTCTACGCTTTTAAACATATGAAAGCCAAAAAAAAAAAAAAAAGAATCAGCGTGTTCACTCTTAGGCAAGTGCTCCAGCTGGGAAGGAAGCATTCGGGTTGGCTGTTACTGCTGCTGCTGCTGGGAGAGAAGCACTTGGGCTGGTTGTTACTGCTGCTGCTATTGTTTCTTTCTTTTCCTCTTCTGCAATGTAATTGAACCAGATACCAGTGTCTCTTATAACTACATTTGCTGAGGCAGGGAGCAAGATTTTCTGGGAAGTTACATCTTTACCAAGTTCTGCTCTAATACCCTGAATTTCTGCTACTGCTGCTTGGTGTATTTCCATAAGCAGATGATTGTGTATTGATGACATCCCAATATAATGATGGAGATCATCAATGGCTAAGACATCAATCTTCTTTACATATTCTATTTGGATGCCTAGCTATTCCTTCAGCTCAGATAAACGTTGTTCTTTTCCCAGGAAATCATCAAGGGACTGAGGGAAACTCAACTTGCACTTTTCATGCACTTCATGGATTCTTTGATAAAGACCGTTACTTTTATCCATTGTCCCTTGGATCTTATCCATTAGCTTAAAGCCATAGTTCCTGCAGAATTCCATAAGGGCTATATCTTCATTAAAACCATCTACAGATTTGAGTGGGAGATGCTTGGGGAAATCAACGTTCCTTTCTCTCCATTCCATCTGGCTCAGGATGTTTGCTTTAACCCGAGTATATTTACCCTTAAGCCTGTTGGCTTCTGCATTAACTTCTTTTAATCTAACCACCATGGATTTGAGCTTGCACACTTCCTCAGTAATCAGCTCATGGGTGTCATGCATTTGTTTCAGGATGCTACAGGACAGCTCATGGAAGGGAGACATATCTATTGCTCTGCTCTCTGCCTGCTCTAATTGCTCAGCCAATACCTTCTTATCTGCTTCTAGATGGGACACTCTGTCTTCTGCGTCATTCTTTTCTACTTCTAAAACCATCATCTGGACTGCCAGGTGCTCCTTTTCTTCTTCTAAAAGGTTATACTTGTCTGACAATTCCTTATTCTCAATAGACAGGCGATTATACCTATTCACTACGAGATCTCTGTAAGCCTGCTCATTAGCCATAGTGTGTTGTAACATGCGAGCTCTCCTCTTTGTCGACTCAACTTCTTTAACTATATCGGACACATTGTCCTACATTGCTTTTGCTGCTTCTACAGTAGCGGATGCCATAGCTAAGGGAGCCTTATTTGTATTTTGGATTACTGTGGTCTCCCGGTGGGTAACAATATCTTCTTGGAAGAGTCTCTTTATCCTCTCTTCCGATTTTATAACTACTGCCTTTCTCTTCTTATCATATACAAATTCATCCCATCGGGACATGGTATGCTCTTCTGATGGAGTGTAAGGGACGATTGGGAGGTCTATTATATTTATTTTTGCTTCTGCGGGTGGCGTTTGGACTACTTGAGCTGAATCTGTTCCCACATTTTGGGAACCGGAGACACCTGCTGGCGCTATGTCCGTCTCCACATTTTGGGTGCCAAAGACACCTGCTTGAGACGTGTCTATCTCCATATCCCGAGTGTCGGAGCCACCTTCCTGGGCATCTTCGACTGTCTTGAGTTCTTCTTCCGCTTTCTGCCCCACTTCAGCTTGTTTCCTTCTCTCTTCTTCTTCAGCTTGCCGCTGATTTTCATTTTCTTCCATCTGCTTTGAATCTTCAGCTTCTCTCTGTAGCCTTTGATTTTCTGCTTCTTGCTGCAATCTTGCTTCTTCAGCCTCTTGCTGTAATCTTGCAACTTCAGCCTCTTGCTGCAACCTTGCTTCCTCTTTTAACCTTTGTTCTTCTTGGGCTCGGGCATCAGCTACTTCTCTCTCTTTCTGTAGGCTGGCTTTTCGAGATGAGGTAGAGCTAGAGCTTGCTCCACTACCTTGGCAAAAAATCTGCAGCTCAGTCATGTTGCTAATGCCTCTGAATGCCTCTTCCTCGGCATCATAATAATGAGCGTATTCAAAATGAGCATAAATTTCCTTGCAATGCTCGGCAACTTTTCCCCACCTATCATTTCTGTGGAAAATTACTACGCCGAAGTGGAAAGCTTTCAGCTCTTGAACAAACTCTTCGGCTGATGCAACCCCTGAGAATTTGTAGGCTCCTATGCAGAAGGGTAAACGAGGGAAAGAAGCCTTATGCTGCTTGTTAAGCACCGCTCCGATCCCATCAAGAAAAATTTGTCTCACTGCTTCCTTGAGGACTACATAGTCAGTGGCGTATTTTGGAAAAATGGATGGAGATTTGGTCCCTCCAAACATCCTGATGTAGGTGCCCTTCTCTGAAAAATAAAAATCTCCATAGTTTTCCAGAATCTCCATGGAATTTTCTAACAGACAGTTGGGCTCTTCCTTGAATATCTACTCATATAGAGTCATGATGAACTCCTCATAGATGAGCTTATAGCTAGCTCTGTAATTTTGGGCCCACATTATCTTGTAAGCAGTGTAGACCGGGGTGTTAGCTTTATCCCATGTGCAACCTAAGCTGGGAAAAGATAGCTTCGCCAAAACACAGTCAATGAGATAGGAATACATGTAAAATTCTGACTTCTTTAAGGCCAGATCTTCTCTTGCAGCAGCCACTGTGGATGCCAAACTGTCCGAAAGGATATTGGCCCAGACAAACACAGTCCCTTTGAATGCTACGAAGTGTATGATGGGAGCCCACTGTATCCTGTATACAGTGCCATCGGGCATGCCGAAAATTCTGCATAGCATCAGGGCGATTAACCTAAAAGGAGGTCTTAGGTTCTGCACATCGTATTCATCATTACCTCTCTTTCTTAAGTGCTTTCCTGCGACCAATAATTTTTTGGCCATCTCAATATTGTTCATCTGGCCCAACCATTCATCACTCAGAGCTTGCTGGGGACGTGAGAATTTATAGGCTACAGCAATATATGCTGGGTGAAATGAGGCGATGGCCTCTCCCCCGCTGTCATGTAATACTCTTGTTTCCACGTTAGTATGTTCCAGTATCCGCCCAATCACTTCAGAACATGGGAACAATTCAGGGCGGGTAGAATCCCTAGCTATGCCTGAAGTTCTGATGTTGCGGTAGATCTGTTCTTCCTCCAATAATGCATCTGGGATATCCTGGTCCCTGATCATCCTATAAATATTGCCCCAGCAGACTTCAGGAGGAATGCCTGTGGCACACTTAGTATCTTGGAACATAGTTTCAGTCCTAAGTAGTACTGGCTCTGGTTCCATCACTTTAGCTTTCTTTCTACCACCTTTTGGCATCTTGGCTTATCCCTGCTAGCAACCAAATACAAGTCATTATAAAAATGTGCAACCTGTTATGAGATTTTAACAAAAAAAAGGACCATTTCAACATGCTAATGAGAGATATAGACAAATTATGAAGCTGCATGTTGGGGAAGCAAAATAAACCACTCCAAACAAGAAATACAGTTCTGAGACTCGATTATCCTAAGGAGACAAAGTTCGGAATGTTTCTGAAAGGGTAAGCATACGACGTGGAAACAACCTGCTTCCCATTTATCCCTAGGAGAGAGGGTATCCTTCATATTTGCACTTCTAATGGTTAAGGTTGGGTGAGCTTGGATTGAAACAATATTATGACAAAAGAAGGGACCGTTTTCCACATTTATCAAAAGGTGAGGGGTTCATCCAACCACTACTGTTATTAATAACATTTACGAGACATTGTGTGGTCGGCTCAAATTCTGAATGAGGGTGACGACGCCTGGAAAGTGGCCGGTGAAAAACTCGGGTGGTCGCAGTTACGGCTTTTGCTGGTAGGAACGAGAAATCAAAGGGGTCTCGGTGGCCTTAAAAAATGAAAATAATGACATATGCAACCAATGTCTATCGGCCACGTTATGGATGGGAAAAAACCCAAAGGTAACTTGACATGGAGAGGAGACAAAAAAAAAACGGTTAAAAAACCTACCTGGCAACAAGATAGTGGCTGAGTGAGGTGGACGCGGTCGTGGATGAGCTGAGCTGAAGTGGTCCGGCGCAGTCTTCTCAACGGCGTTTGTTCGAACAAAAACTAACAATGTGACCAACCAAACCCCCACCGTCCTTTTAAAAGGCTAGACACATGCGGCATTAAACCGATTGGTGGTGCCATTAAACAGGGTTTAAATTTTGTACGGCGTGGTCATTTCAAGCCGTCTCGGCATTTGTGCGCAGGCGTCACTTGCGGGGTGGAATTACAAGTTTCACCCACAATTGCGGAACGTTATGGCGAACTGCCTCGGCATTTCGGAAGAGATTGGTGTATCCTTCCAAAATGCAACCTTTTGAAACTTGTTGTGAGCGGTTTCGCTGAGTCGTCCCGCAGTTTCGAGAGAACATAAGATTTCTTTCCGCAATTTCGATGGAGATAGGCCAATTGCTTCCGCAATTGTGGAACACTTTCACGAAGGTTCCCGCTATTTCGGAAGGCTTTCCGGAATAGTTCCCGGGAAAAGAACTCGAACACTTTTGTTGTTTCGGAAGGGAAACCAAAATGGTTCCGCAGTTTCGGAAAGGATTGGCGAATGGCTCCTGCAAGTCGAGAGAGATGCTTAAGTTCTTTTCAACAGCGTTCCATAGGATTTCGGAAGGGAAACCTAAACGCTTCCGCTGTTTCGGGAGGGATTTCTGAAATGGTTCCGCAAAAGTCTAAATATTTCCACGGGGTTTCGGGAAGATAACGTGAATGTTTCCGCCATTTCGGAAGACTTTCGTAAATAGATCCCGCAACTTTTGAGAGGAAAAGACTTAAGATTTTCTTTAAAAGACACTAACTCCTTCAGCGGCTCCGGGGAAGATTTTGCGAATGACTCCCATAGTTTCGGGAGGGAAACCTGAATGGTTCCGCAGTTTTGGGAGGTTTTCCCAAATGGCTCCGCAGTTTCGGGAGGCTTTCTTGAATTTTTCGCTGTTTCGAGAGACTTCCCAAATAGATCCCGCAACTTCGAGAAATAATTTCTAAGTCTTTTGCCGGAGTTTCGGGAGGCTTATGCGAATGGCTCCTGTAGTTTCGGAAGGAAAACCCGAATGGCTCTCGCAGTTTCGGGAGGATAACCTAAATGATTCCGCAAAATCGATAGGAAAATTCTCCGGGATTTCGGGAGACAAACTTGAATACTTCTGCAGTTTCGGGAGGCTTCCTCAAATGGTTTCGCAACTTCAGGAGGGTTTCATGAATTTTATCCTTAGAAAAAAAAACTTGAAATTTTCAAAGCAGGATCTTCAGTTGAAAGCAAAGTAAGAAAGGAGAATTAACCTCTTAAGGCAGAGTTTCTAGAAAAAATAAAGGAGGGGCCCCAATATGTTCAAAATTTTTGGGGGGGATGGTTCTGCAACAACAAAACCTCCACCTCTTCCTTGGTAAAATCTCCAGTCAGTTCACCCAAGTCTCCTCTCAAACCTAGTCATTTTTCACTAGTTTATGACTTGTCTTCTAAAAGGTATTTCCACCTCCATTCAAATATTTTAGATTCTAATTTTGAAGATGATATACAGTCATATATACAAGTCATGACACCTCCCACACCATTTTTCCAACCATTAGATGCACAAAAGTCCTTACAACCCCCAAGTTCTCCAGTTAAGAAACCACACAATTCCATGGTTTCCTACACTATGTCACTTGTCTCTGTTGTTCTTATGTCTTCCATATATTTCATTGGTTGGACAGCCATGTCATTGGCCATCATTGGGATGATATTTCACACATCTGGACCTGACCCCATCACTCATGGTTCAAAGTTCAAGTCCTCAAACTCTCCAGGCTCGCTCAACTCTCAAGGTGACCTAATTGTTCACTTTTTTCCTATTGAAACTCTATCCGGTCATGAATACTCTCCACCCCTGTTGTTTGCTGCTCCATATGACTCAAACTATGATATTTCAGAGCTGCATGATCTCGTTTATAGTATCAGAAAGTTTCTACATCAGTTTGAGAAGAAGGTACAAGAATTAGTGCACCACATTGCAGTTGCACAAGAAGTTGATCATGTTGAGTCCGTTGATGCTCTTTGGGAAGGAGTTTGCATAGATATTCTTTCCATCATTGATTATGTTTCCATATTAGATTATATATGTTATAAAAGAAAGAATAATTCATATGATTCTCCTCCATCATCAGAATATGAGCTTCATGGAGCCTCTACACATGATTCTTTCCTACACCACATTGATGCACTGATGCATGATCATGACATTCACAATCTCTTCATCAAGTTTGTTACTTGGAAGCAGCCCATTCAGGTCATTCATCTCCTCCAAATGAGGAAGAAGAAAGTATTAAGACTTCCAAGCATGTCCATTTTTCAGGGAAGGTTTTGTTCCCATGAGGTTTTGCTTGTATCCTCGTTTTACATGGACTAGTTATTTTTGTATCGGGGTGACCATAAGCCTTGTTTCTTAGGCCCTATATTTCTGATATTTTTATGATTTCCACCACATAAATTCAGGCTTAAGGGGGGGTGTTGGAGTTTTAAAAAACCCACCTATACCATTTTAGACTTAGGATATAATTAATTAATCATTTATGATTAATTTCCTAAGTTTTGACTAGGTAAATAGGGCCAGTTTTGTCTTTTAGTGGACCACTTGACATCCTAAGTCTCTAGGGTGCTGTTATGTGGAATTCTGCCCTACGGATAAGTCAAAATTCCCTTAAGCTAAAGTAGACTTTAACTAACTCTAGGCTAAGAACAAAACAAAACAAATGCTACCTTGAATCCCTAGATCTAACAAATATTTCAAGATTAAAATGCTGAAGAGAGTAGGAGGAGTTTAACTGACCTTCTATCCAAACGCTTGTCTTTGGTATTTGCTCCAAGCTCCAAGCCCTCACAAGTGAACCTGTTAAAATGGAACCAAAACACAAGAATGTACTATTCTCTAGCAACCTGAAACATGAGTTAGGATCTAAATCTATGAAAGATACAAATCATATCATTAAAACAAGATTAACACAAATGATTTGGGAAAACAAGACAAGTTATTCCATTACAACTTGAAGAGTACTTACAAAGGGTGCTTGATGTCCAAGCCAATCTTCCAACTCCAAGTGTCTTCTCCTCTAGCTATCTCCACAATGCTGTAAGACCATAAGTTTGGTGCTCTCAAGAGTCCTCCCCTTTTCCAATGGCATACCTCTCTTTTATAGTGAATGGTGAGGTTAACCAACAAGAGAGATGGGTGGATCTAAGGAGAGATAAGTGGATCAGGGTTTCTAATCGAAGGAGATGAGTTGAGATCGAATCAAGGAACCCAATCTTCCATTATCTTCGAAAATCCAAAATACCACAAGCCAAGGGAAAAAAGCTATAAAAAGAGTACCGCATTTTGCAAAGGCTACAGAACGCGGCACTGCCGCACTTTGGGAAAAAATCAGAACGCGGTAGTGTCTAGTACCGCGTTTAGGGAAAATAGCAAGGCGCGGTAGTGTGTGAAAATAAAGTCCAAGGTGGGTCAAAACTTGGCAGGGTGGATTCACCTTCAAGGTTGACTCATCATCTGTCTCTTCTGGATGGTTTAAAACAGTAGGGAAAGTGTCGTCAACTTGTTTTGTGATGGGGATGCGACACTGTGAAACATTGAGGTATAACAGATGCCCCCTAAAGTGTGAGGTCAGAAGGGAGTGATGGCCGAAAGACTTTACGAATATAACGTGCAGAGATAGCATCGAGGAGAGCGACACGGAGCTGAAACAGAAACAAAGTGTTAGATATACCACCGAGGCGGGCATTCCCATGCTCGGAAACAGATGACTCAAAGCATGGCTGCCGACCAATACATTGCAGATCCATGAGTACTGAGATAATGTAAACTGTGGACAGATCATGGCTACTATGAACAATCGTAGATCCATGAGACAATAATGACACAGCCACGACCAATACAATAAGTGGATCTGTGTGACAATACAAGAGACATCTCCATCGCAGCCTGGACGCAGTCGAGATACAGTGATGTGTCCAGGGTCTTCTACCCGATCGCAAAAGGATACGAATCTAACCATGTGATTACAAGGTGTTGAAGTCGAACATGGTAGAAACCATTTGATTACCGGTCAATGATGTGGACCGTTAACAAATGCGAGGGAGATCACCAATGATGACGATGATTCCCAAGGTATCAATAGTACATCTCAACGAAATGCGAATAAATGAGTTGATGTCGAGCATCCGAGAGATTGCTTGATCAGAGGTCAATGATGTGAACCTGCTGTCAAGCACGAGGAAACCTGCCATTGAGGCATGCAGATACCAAGGTACTAATGGTTGATCTCTAAGTCTAATTCCCGGATAGTGATTTGGTGTCGACAGGAATAGACTCGTCGAAGGTGGGCCATGATGATTCCCACATCATCGACACGAAATCGGCACATATGATAGGATGATGAAGTAATGGAGTATGTACTGACACAGCGGAGGCCTGACACAATGAACGACTCGATACAATGCAACCCTTTGAACATATAACGGCATGTAACAAGACTCGGCAGCAGGGATTATTGAAAAATAGAGGATAGACACCGGATGAGCGGACTCGTGGCCAGGGAGACAACCCATGATGATGACTATAACTCAATGAAAGACGGATACCCAAATATAGACAAGAGATGGACACATGCCATGTTCAAAGGTAACGACTGACAAGCTGCCATAGATAAACTTGACTTGTTCCCCCATATTTCCCCGACATGATGGAGGAGTACCTCTTTTTTGTTTTACGAGCTGGAAGAGGATAACAGATGCTCGGTGTAGCTCATCTTGTGGATGATTCCAATCTCACATGTTTTACGAACCTGAGAAAGGAGGGGTTCGTCCCGACGTGGGTCCTTCGATGTTAATATTTTAACGAGTCCAAGGAAGGAAAACTCGATAGTTTTTCATATTTAGAGAGCCTGAAAAACTTAAAGGAAGCTCCATAATGTACTTTTTCGTAAAATTTAGTCTCTCGATCCCGAAAAAGTGTAAAACAATTCCCGAGAGAACTCTCCCAGCCGAGATTGACTGAGGTATACCTTTCTCGTAAATAGTCTAGACGGGCCGAAAAAGGGGTAACCTATCACCGAATAGACGACCTTTCAAATACTTTTACAAGTGTGAAAGAGTCAAGATCACTTGGCAATCTTTTCAATTTTAAGGAGTCTGAAAAGAGCTTAACTATGGACTCCTATGGTCTTTTTCGTAATTTTAAATTATTCTGGCCCGAAAAAAGAATAAAATACAACCAGGATAATACTTTCCTCATTGTTTAACGAGCATGAGTAAAGCTGACCGTACTCGACACCGTTTACTTGAGTTTGACAAGCACGACACAGGTGTGAAAGCGCTTGGAATCTTTTTCAAGTTTTAAATCCAGAGCACGAAAAAGATAAAGTGGGCTCAAAATGAAGGTCAAATTACAAATAAACACCGGTCTGAATGCATCCCATTCCTACCGCAGATCCTGTCAATAAATGCTCAACAACTGGACATTAGCAATGTGAACAAGGGTTTATTTATTTGAAATAGTAATTAATTAATTAAAAAATATGAAAAAATGCTATATAAGGCATGGTAAAAATAGAAATTACTATTCATTTGTGTTTTTTACCCAAAGGAGACATTTTTACCCATTTTGGAGCAAAATTTCAAGGATCGATACCGGGAGTTTTGGGACACCATTTCGACCACCGTCTGCATCAGGTAAGAGTGCTTGAGCCCTTCTTTCATTTCATGTAAGAAATTTTTGCTTTCACCAGGGAAAAATTAATTTTTTGGCAAGCCCTTTTGGGCAAGAATCGCTCACCGTACTACCGCGCGGGGACCCTATCGAAAGGCGCGGTACTGTTGAACAGTGCCGCGCTGTAACCCCAAAATGAGGTGCGGCACTGTGGACTGCCGCGCGGTAGGGTGTCCTCCAGGCGCGGCACGTGCGAAATTTAAGTTCAAAAAATCAAATTTTCCTCAATTTTTTGCTGGGAGTAAGTTGTTAAATAGTTACTAATTACTTTGTTTGCCCTTTTGCAGGGATTTGCAACTTATTTGGAGCAAAATGGTGAGTTGGAAAGAGAGAGAGCACGAAGCGGATGATTTTGCAGCCGAAAATGACTTACCAACCGTGACCGCATTGCGAGAATGTGGTTTGCTAAAGTTTTTCAAGACCAAAGGGATCCGCCAACAACCTAAGCTCCTTACTCACCTTGTTCAACTGTGGGACCCCGATATCCGAGCTTTCCGAGTGGGAGAGCATGTGCTTGAAATCCAACTCGAAGACATCTACTTCCTCACGGGCCTCTCGAAAAGAGGGGCCCGGCCGAATTCTACATTTGTGCACCTGTTCCTTCATGTTGGACAACACTGCCTCACACCAGTTGAAAACTGTTCCTCCCATGCACTCTGCTGCGAGATTCACCTGTGTACGGGATGCCTGATGTGGGCTCACGCTTCCTACTGCACGTGTAATAGTGAATAGCAAGGTTTTAAAAGGAAGATTCTGGGTTCGTTCCCCAACGGAGTCGCCATTCTTGTTATGTGGAATTCTGCCCTACGGATAAGTCAAAATTCCCTTAAGCTAAAGTAGACTTTAACTAACTCTAGGATAAGAACAAAACAAAACAAATGCTACCTTGAATCCCTAGATCTAACAAATATTTCAAGATTAAAATGCTGAAGAGAGTAGGAGGAGTTTAACTGACCTTCTATCCAAACGCTTGTCTTTGGTATTTGCTCCAAGCTCCAAGCCCTCACAAGTGAACCTGTTAAAATGGAACCAAAACACAAGAATGTACTATTCTCTAGCAACCTGAAACATGAGTTAGGATCTAAATCTATGAAAGATACAAATCATATCATTAAAACAAGATTAACACAAATGATTTGGGAAAACAAGACAAGTTATTCCATTACAACTTGAAGAGTACTTACAAAGGGTGCTTGATGTCCAAGCCAATCTTCCAACTCCAAGTGTCTTCTCCTCTAGCTATCTCCACAATGCTGTAATACCATAAGTTTGGTGCTCTCAAGAGTCCTCCCCTTTTCCAATGGCATACCTCTCTTTTATAGTGAATGGTGAGGTTAACCAACAAGAGAGATGGGTGGATCTAAGGAGAGATAAGTGGATCAGGGTTTCTAATCGAAGGAGATGAGTTGAGATCGAATCAAGGAACCCAATCTTCCATTATCTTCGAAAATCCAAAATCCCACAAGCCAAGGGAAAAAAGCTATAAAAAGAGTACCGCGTTTTGCAAAGGCTACAGAACGCGGCACTGCCGCGCTTTGGGAAAAAATCAGAACGCGGTAGTGTCTAGTACCGCGTTTAGGGAAAATAGCAAGGCGCGGTAGTGTGTGAAAATAAATTCCAAGGTGGGTCAAAACTTGGCAGGGTGGATTCACCTTCAAGGTTGACTCATCATCTGTCTCTTCTGGATGGTTTAAAACAGTAGGGAAAGTGTCGTCAACTTGTTTTGTGATGGGGATGCGACACTGTGAAACATTGAGGTATAACAGGTGCACTTGAGGAGATTTTGGATAGTATTTCATTGGATTTTGTTTGATTTATTTCCATTTCTGGTTTAGAAGGTGCTTTCCTGATTTAGACAGCTTTATCCTGTTTTTTCTACTTTCTAGTGGATAAGGTAAAGCTAGTTGACTTAGAAACTCTCTCCACTTGACCAATTCAACCTCCACATCATACATTCTCTCCTAAATACATCAGTACATTCCATTTACCTCACTCATGAGTTTCCATACCATATTTAGCCAATTCATGAGCCTTTAGACAGTTTTGGAAACATCTTTTTCCACCTAGGGGTAATTTTGCCTTTAGTAAGGCTTTTCTTTTTGTCCTTTTCAAATTGCCTCTAAGGTGTTCAATTTTATCCATGGAAGATGTATTATATATTGTAATAAATCATTATGAATAAGATACAGAGTGTTTTCCACAAATTATCTTCTTTATTCTTCTTCTCTCATTCTCAAAAATATTCCATGGGAAGTTGTCTTATTGAATCTAGATCTAAGCCATTGAAAATCTCACAGTAATTTCAAATACCTTGCTCTTGTTTTGCTTAATTTTGCTGGTGCTTGTATATTCTTCAAAACATAAACAATGTTACTCTACCAAGGAGATAAACAAAATTCTTCTGATACCTGAACTTTTGGTAGTGTTTCACTTGGCATGCTGGAAATAAATTAATCCTCAGAGAATCACAATTTGACTCGTCATCATCTTTTCCAACCCTTGTCCTTTAATCAACTTTGTTGATCTGATCTCCAATTCATATTCCAATAAAATAACAATCCATTTTTCTCTTCTCCCTTCTGGATCAGGCTGGGATAAAATGTCCTTCACCATATTGTTAGGAACAAAAGCAATCACATGAGAATGTAATATATAAACTCTAAAATATTTCAATGACTTGATCAAAGCATATGCTTGTTTCTCCATAATATTATACTTTAATTGTGCATCTCTCAATATATTTTTGTAAAATTCAATGGGCTATTATGCATTGTCTTGGTTTTTCTTTAATAATACTCCAGCAATGGTGTGTTCTGAAGCAAAAGAGGAAAATCATAAAATCCTTTGTAAAACTGGGACTGGTTAAAATCGGTGCCTCTATCAATTCCTTTTTAATATCTTTGAAAGAATTATTTTCTTATATTGTCCATTTGATCTCACTTTCTTTCCTCAACATATTGGTAATAAACCTCAAAATCTTAGTAAATCTTGGAATAAACCTTCTTAAAAAATTCACCCTACCAATAAATGACTGAATCTCTTTCTTATTTCTTGGAATACCAACATTTTGAATTGAAACTACCCTATCTGGATCTATTTTACTGCCATCCTTTGATATCACACATCCTAACAATTTTCCTTCATGCATAGCAAAATTAGACTTCTTTGGGTTAAGGGAGATGCCAAATTTTCTACACTTCAGAAAAAATTTGTTTCAAATGCTTTAAATGATCATTATTATATTTAGAATATATTTGTATATCATCCATGTAGACAACAACAACTTGTCCTTTTATTCTGCAAATGCTATGTCCATTTCCCTTTGAAATGTAGCTCTTGCATTCATCAATCCAAAAGGTATTTTTGCATACATGAATGTTCCCCAAGGTGTGATAAAAATTGTCTTTTCTTGATCTTCTGGGTGAAATTTGATTTGATTGTAGCCTGAGAAACCATCCAACATTGATATTATTTCTACCCCAACAACATTCTGCAAAATATGATCCATCTTTGGGAGAGGATAGTTATCTTTCAAAGACATTTTATTCAAATTTCTGAAGTCTACACACAACCTTATTTCTCCACTCTTTTTTCTAACTGGGACCAAATTGTCTACCCATTCAGAGAATCTGAGAGAAACAATGATCTTTGCATCAAAGATATTTTTGACTTATTTCTCTATGAAAGGAATCAACACGGTGTTTATCCTACTGAGCTTATGTCTGAATGGTTTTCATTAGGCTTGATGGTAATGGTATGTTGAATACTGGTTGTGTCATACTCTTTTAGGTCCTCATAGCTCCATGTGAATACATCTAAATTTTTTTCATTAATTCAACATACTTATCTTTCTTTTCTTGAGACTGGGATTTAGATAGTTTTACCATCCTTGGTGCCTATTCTATTCCAATATTGCAATCCTACACTTCACCTTCACGAGGGACCACCTTGGGATTCTTTGCCACATCATTATTATCAAACAATTTTTCCAAAGGAACCAACCCCTTGGGTATGCAGTTGTTCTTGAGTTGGATTATCTTCTTCCCTCCAATTTCATTTAGAAATTTTTCCTAATTTTGATCTTCATCTTCAGCATTTTCATTATGCTCAACATCTTCTGTATTTTTATCTTCTCCATCAATCACGGTATTAGTGAATTCATGAGTCATTTCAAGAAATAAATCTGCATGTCATCTTCAAAAACTTGCCAATATTTAGTGTTATAAGGAATAGATGGCCTATTTATAAATTAAATTTTATGTTTGGATAAATACGGATCTTGAAAACACATGTAGCAGAGTCTAAGGAATCAGCTATGCCATTCTTCTCTCTTGGGATTAATAAAATTCTCTGCTCAGTAAAGAAATTTCCAAGCATGTCCCATACTTCATTTATATATGCTCGCATCCTTGGATGTCTAGTTTGGTAGGTTCCATTTACTTGATTTATGACCAACTCTGAATCACCATACACATCTATCACGTTTTCTCTTAAATCCTTCAAAATATTTAACCCCAAAATCAAAGCCTCATATTCAACCACATTATTAGTGCATTCAAAGGTCAATTTGAAAGAATAAATTTTTGAGTCATTTTCGAGAGGAATTATCCAAATACCTACACCGTCTCCATCTTTACTAACTACCCCATCAAAGTGCATGTTCTATATCCCTTCAGTATTTTTTTTTCTATTTTAAAATCCATTCTTCCTTAGATATTTGGTCATTGTTTTTTGATTTGTTATCATTCTAGTTCTCCTCTTCAAAATGGAAATCATTATAGAAAATAGAAGAGCCTAAATCTGTATCTACTGCATAAATGGGATGATTATGAGGTTTATCTTGACTGATGACCACATATGCCAACTGTTTTTCTCTATACAACTTCCTTTGTTCACCAAAAACTGGCATAGTAGCATATGACATGTCCATTTGCAATGTGCCTTTCAATTTTGAATCCCATGACCTTGACAATAACATCCCAAATTGGGGTGGAATGTCTGCAACTAGGACATCCATAATAATGCTTTTTGCTGGAATTTGAGTCATATTTACAACCAAATCCTTAATCAATCCAAGACACTTGACCTTTCTAGAATCAAAAGAAAATAGATCTTTGTAAGGTCTTGTGATGTCTAATACAAGATTTTTCACATCAAATTTAGGTATTAAATTATGTGAATATCATGAATCCATCATAGCATTGTGAAGGATCATATCATGAACATTCAAGTTGACATAGAATGGAGACAAATCTTCATTATTTGTATCTTCAACCTTTGGACAAAAAACGGTAGTGGGAGTATCATCATGAAGTTCCAAGGTATTTGTTTGCTGCTCCTCTTCATTTTTTACCATTTTCAGAAGTTGGCCCTTGTATTATGTGTTCTTTAGAATCTCATCAAAGGGAATGGAGATTTTAATTTTTGAGATTTCATTTTCTAGGGTGACGGATGAATGTATTTTCTCAACTTGTTTCACTACATCTTTCTTACTTTCTTGAGATTTATTCAAGGTATCTACCTTTGAATCATCTTTCTTAGAGGGTTCTTGTTTTTGCTAACTACTTGTGGGGTGATCAACAGGGGATTTATTTGAATTCACAATAATATTTATGTTTCTAAGATTGTGTTTTTTTTTTTAAAATCAGTCACTGCATTTTGATATCCTCTTTGATATGGTTCTAATTACCTTTCCAATGTATTAAAATATTGTTCCTGATAAAACATGTCATGTTCCTCTTTGGTCAAATAGAATTTAGGCTCAGAATGATCAAAATGATGGATTTGATCTTCCGACTATTCAAAATCTTTCTCATCAACAAAGTTCTCAAGGAAAGGAGGCCTGATTTGTTGGTCAGCAGGATTTCTTTGGTCTCTCTGATCCCTCTAGTGTCTTTGATCTCTTTGTATTATATGAGGAACAAGGGGTATTCTAAATTTTGGATTTCTAATCTTTGTTTTAGGATGGTCTCTAACCTAGGTCCTATTTTCAAAAGTTAATATCTTTACCAATATATCCATGTTTCTCATCATCATATCAAAGTTAGCATCATTGTTTTGGGAGGTTGAAGGATGGTTTTCTTCTTTAGTTCTTCTCTTATCAGTTTAGACTTTTTGTTTCATTTTCCCTGATGCCATAATATTTGCTTCTACTTCTATATAATCATTCAACATGTCAGGAAAAGTTGCAAACTTTCTTTCCCTTAATTGCAATGCAAAATCATTGTCAAAGGCATCAGCATAATGTAATTTGGAAGCCCCAACAAGGGGGTTTGATTTCAATTGGGATTGAGTTATAAATTTTCATGAATTTAGTGGATAACTCTTGTACTGACTCTGTATTATTATTTTTCATATTGTTGTATTGGGTTAGAAACTGCAAAGGGTTTTTCTTTTCTTCCCACCTTCCTAGGAACTTTGTCTCAAAATCATTGTAATTATGTATACTCCTTGCTAGAATTGCTATGAACCACTTCTTAACTTCTCCAAAAAAAAATTGTGCCAATAGCCTCATCTTAACATCATCGTAATCAAATTCTTCTCAATCTGCAAAATCACTGAACATGTCTAAATCTTGTTAAGCAATAATATTTCCTTCCCCATCATATAATACAATTCTCTGAGCAAAATTTTGAGGAAGGTCATGTAATACAACATGCAAGGAAAGGGGAGAAAACCTAGTAGTCATGACTCTAGGGGGTGCTTGACGAGGGTTTTGGACTTGTGGAGTACCAAAACCTTTGTTTTGTGTAATGGTTAAAAAGGTTTGGACCTTTTTATCAATTTCAGTTTCTCTACGGAAAGCAAAAGGATTTGTTTCTTCTTCTTTGACATTTTCTTCTTCTGAACTCTGTAGTTTTTCCCAAAGAGACTCTAACAAGAAAGATTGAAACTTTACTTCATCAATGACTATTTCACCTAAGTATGTTTCATATTTTGACTTAAATAAGGACTATTCAAATTTCAAATCAAAGGGAATACTTTAAATACTTATAAATCCTTCTTTTGGAAAAGATAAAGATCTTTCTATTTGAGATGTACCTAATTGGAGATTTTATTTTCCCTTTCTGAGAGTATTTTCTCGATTTTGAACAATCTCTGGTGGATTAGGATATGTATTCCTTCTAGTATGTATTCTTCTCGAATTCAAGGTTTCCCAATGGAGTCGCCTTTCTTTATCAAACAATTAATTCTCTAGGGAAAAAATGCAGCCAATCTCTGTGTCTAAATTTTTGTTTTCCCTCAAAATTAGATTTTCTTTTCTTTATTGTTTTTTCCCATGGAAAATATCTCCTTCGCTCCCCGGTAATGGTGCCAATATGTTATCACTCAAAATTTTCATGGCTGTGGGGGAAACAATCTTGAGGTAACCTCAAACCAAGCTTTCATATTGGAAGTTAGCCCTTCCAATCCAGAGAGGGCTCTCTCTTATAACTCTGTCACCCAAGGTCACTTGTAAGCAACTGGTTATTTAATGAATATAGTGACTAGGTATTTGGAATGTTTTTTTTATTATATAAAATGGTTGAACCAGAGGCAAACCATTGGGTATGGTGTCAAATGAGTGGAGTTTTTCAACAATCGAAGACCAACATTATTTTTTTTTTATAGAGGCAAGGTAGGTATCACTTTTACAAATAGGTTTATACTAGCAGGATGAGAGTAGAATAAAGAGGATGGTCCATTAATACCAAGCATCAAGCAAGGATGATTTCAATATTGACTTTAAAAGAAAAAGTATTAATGTTTAAGAGGCTAATGAACCAGATCAAAAGCCATGAATTCTGATCCATATACTTTCACTCAAACATGAAGAAAGATGACGAAATGGAATGAAAACAGAAAAAACAAAGTGACAACATGTGAATCTATGTTTCCAACTTCAATACTTTGTCTCTGAAAGCTTTTATTAATCTCATAAAAAAGATGTTACATTCACAGCAGTTTCTCTCTCTCTGGTTTCAACCCCAAACCTTTCCTAGATCTTGCAATATCTAGAGTTTCATTAGATTATGCCTCAAGTAGTTCAACCTGTCATTTATTTCCCAAAATCAAAGTCATATAAATCCAACTTATATTTCAATATTTATAAAATATGTTGACTAACTATTATGTAAATCTAACTTAAATTTATTAAAACTAAAACTTAATCATTTATTTATATAAATATTAACATTATTTAAATACTAATAATCTATTTACATAAATATCTACATTATTTAAATCTATTTTTATTTATAAATACTTAATTAACTTATATATCTATATTGATATTACATATCTATAATTTAGATAACCAAGTATTTGTTTTATATATCCATTTAATAATCAACACACTTATTTTTCATTTGTTTTAATTTACATCTTTTACAAATTTATTTTTTACTTTTTATTATTATCTTGTATCTCATAAAACTAATCTCATTTATATTAATATTCTTAAATTTAAAATTATATATTATATAAATAGTAATTATTCCACATATATCACATATTTATGGATTTAAAATTATATATCATATACTAAAATAAAATAATATATTCATGAATTAAGTCTTTATAAGAATCTGGTTTTCATAACATAAGGTTTAAAAAGTTTAAATCTCAAAAGTTTTAAGAGTTTTAAAAGTTTAAATATCCTATCAATTCAATTATGCCAAACATTAAGGGAGAATGGTATGTAGTCAATAAAGTTTTTAAAGTTTAAAACAATTTTAAATTATATATTATATACATATTTTGATTTTATTGAAATAGTACGTATTTTTACATAATGTTTTAAAACTTCATCAATACATTGTAAATTATTATAAATTATCCATTATCATTATATGGTAAAATTATCTATATATTATAATTTATTTAAATAAACTTTTAAAATTATATATTATATAATGTAAATTATTTATATGATGTTGAATAGAAATTTTAATTTTTTTATTATTAATAATTTATTATTTAAAGATATATGTTATATATTGAAAAGTAATTTTATAGTTTTGATTTTGAATAGAGCATTCACTTTTTTTATATTTGTAATTTATTTATTTTATATTGAAACCTAAAGAGTGTCTTTTTTTTAAGTATTTGAAGGTACTTTAGTACATTTATATTGTATTCAAAAGTAATCTAAGAGTACTATTTTCACTATGATTACTTTACTTATAACATTGATATGGTTAACTATGTGTTTTCATTCATTATTTAGAATTTGAAAAATAAGCATCTTTAACTCAACCAATGCCACCTCAACTATTATAGATGATGCCATCCTCTAGAATGTGATTGGTTCTTTAAAAGTTGATTTTGATAGTACATTTTTTGTTTTGAGGCCCAATTTTTACTTCAAAATTCCCCTAATGATTCTTTTCTAACCAAATAACAGAGAGCCTAACTTGTGGGTAAACTGCCTTATCTCAAGAATCCAATTTGATTAGTTGTAGATTCAACCCATTTGAAATGCCAAAATTTGAGGAATCACTTGATTTGAGCAAAACTGGAAACTTTTGCAACGACCTCTGTTCATTTTTCTGTCTCAGTGATGCAAAATTGTCATCTACAGAACTTTGGTAGTGCTTTCCCCTATTTTTGTACTGCAAGCGTTGCAAAATTTGAGCTACAGAACTTTTGTAGCATTTTCCTTTGTTTTATGTGTATTGGCACAGTAGAAGTTTTGAAAACTATGTTCTTTCTTGAAATCATATTCAACATTCTCCTAACCTTATCCAAGTGCTCAAAATTGCATCCTGAGTGTCTTTAGGTATGATATTATCAATCCTCCATGTCCAAACTATCCCAACCAATTCAAGATATAAAATATATGAAACCCTAATGATGTAGGTGCATGTAGGGTTTTGGATATTTTACACTTCCTATGTACAGGGACGTTTCCTATAGACAAAACATCAAACAAAGACCGCGTAAACCTTACTTAGTAGTTGCTTCAACAAGAATCCCCAAGTTCCATTTAGCGATCTCATTCTTCATCAATTGTATTTCTTTTTTCAATGTTATGTTCTCTGCCTAAAGAGATCTGTTTTTCTTATATAAGTTATGGACTTGTTTATGAAGAGGTAGTCTTCTTTTTAACATATTTTTGGCTTTCATTACAGCTTCTTCATATATATCTAAATTTTTGGCCACCTCTACCCTGTGTTTTATGTCCTCTTCTTTTAACAAAATAATCATTATATGTGCTTCCTTTAACTGTATTTGTAATCTTGTTGTTTTTGGGTCATCCTTCTTTGCATGCGGTTAGGATTTAAGAGGCTTTTCTCTTTCTTGATGAATAGGAATTTCAGATGGGGTTTCAAATGCCTCTGCTTCCATATGAATTAGTCTCTTTGTTTCCGACCTAGTCATAAGTCTCCCAGGTATTTCTAGTTGTGTCTTCTCACTAGAAAATTCTAACTTTCTTCCTTTCATTCTCTTGTTATTTTTCTGACTTTCAAGACCTTTCTCAATTTCTATGATTGTCTTGGTACTTTGCTCCATGGGTACCTTACCTTTGTTTTGCTCTTCACTCTTCATTTTTTCTCTATCTTGTTTCCTTCTTGAAACTCTGGGGCTTGTTTGCTCCCTTGAACTTGCAGCGCCTCTCCTTGCTAAAGGAGTACCCATAATATCATGGTCATATCCAGCTAGGAGGAGGAATGTATTCCAATCTTAGTTCATATTCCATAGCTCTTCAAGTGTCAATAATTTAATTAGACAAAATGGAAAATGTAATGCTCTACTTTCTCAGGTTTGACTGTGCCTTGTCTGCCATCTTGCCCAAACTTCTATATAGGTAAAATGGGATGTCTAAGGGCTTTTTACCAGTGAAATGTCACAATAACTTGAAATGGAACTGATAGACGATATCAAATATCCCTTCACATGTGAAATATTTATTGATAACATACAAAATATTTTCATGATGCTTAGAAAGACATGCTTTGGGTACCCCATTTGTCAAATCAACTCCCTTATGGTCTTCCTTCAGGAATTCATCACAATTTGCTGGTTCAAATTCCATGGCCTTGAACCACTGCTCTCCATGGAGAGGTATCTCATTTGCAGCAGCGATGGAGTCTACTGTGACCTAGAATTCTGCAGGGCCTACCTTGGTCTTCTTTCCATCAAAATTAAGTACAAAATCCTTAGCTACCTACTTGTGATGTCCTTGTATATTTTCACAAAACTCGAGACAACCAATGCACTAAAAAGATTCTCTGACATTAGGATCAAAGTTTAGCATCTCTATATTTTGGGGTTAAAAACAAACTACAACGCCTCCCTTTTTGCATTTCTTCTTTGTTGGCTCAGGCTCCATGTCATTCTACACACTCCATGCCTGTTAGCTTGGACACCTGTAGGAGTTTGAAGATCTCTAGGGCATGGAAAACATGAGAGAAAAATTGACTAGGAAATATTTTAATGTATGGTATGTCAAATCAACTATGTGAACTAGATAACAAGGTTCCAAGTTATGAGTGACCTGTATGACACGTCCTTTAGATTACTCGTAGGCTTTTCAAAATCGTAATTAAAATTTTGATAGCTCTGTAGCGCTCGTAGTTTAAATTTTAATATTAGCGTTACAAATGTTTAGGAATTTTGGTAGTGCCTCTAGTTCAAAAATAGAGCATGACGCTATGGAAGTGGACAATCATAATGAAACAATAAGGATGAATAAACATAGGTGGGAAGACTTTGATTTAGACTCAATATGGCATTGGTGACATTGGAACACCACCTTACACCCACTCTAGACATGATCATGACTTTTTAAGCTTGAATCAATATCACACAACTTGCCATATACATGATTTGACCTTTGAAAAATTTGACCTAGAAACAGCCAAACATGACCAAAAGACCTGGCAAGAACTAGAGTAGATTGATTTTACCCTTGTGTATTTATAAGTGCTAACACTTGTGTGTCGTCTCCTTTCACTTTAGTTGCATTTTATAATTTTGCGTTAATCCAAATCCCTAACCTCCAATGTGATCAATGGTTGAGATTAGATCTCATCTCAATCGAGATGAAGGGCTAAGATTCATTTAATTAATTTAAATCACTAATGCCAAAACTTAGGAATTTTATTAAATTAACCTCATTTAATTCTGAAATGACATTTGCTTTAATAATTAAATTATTGTAACATACCCTTTAAGCTGGAAAAATTTTTGTGTTTAGAAACATTATGATAACTTTTATTGTAAAGTTTATATTGGACAGGTGTCCAAGGATGACTGTAATTTGCACAATATATTATTATTTAATAAATAAAATAGGAGACAAACACCTAAGAGGACTGTTGAAAGAGTGGTTACTGATCCACTAGGTGGAATGGAATCTGGGGTAGAAGGCAATGGACAAATGGCAGCATCATGATGCAACTAACTAGCTGTTGGTATGGGACAACTCCCTTGAAATGTGGTCATAGTGCCCTGAAAGATGGGACTGGAGCTTGAGGCTCATTTATTCTAAACTGACCACTAAAAGACCTAGGCAGTCTATATAATAGCCATCAAATTATGAACTGAGTTTCATCACTTTTCCTGACGAGGAAACTTACCTTCGGGTTTTGCTGTGTTTGCACCCAAGAGATCTGATGAGGGGATATGTTGTTGTTGATCATGTTGTGAGTCTTCCAAACTCTTATTGAGTTCAGGAGTTTGATGCTGAGTGGAGAAGGCATTTTGTTTCAGGAGGTTGATACCGAGTGGAGAAGGTATTTTTGAGTGCCTTGCTTCTACACAGATTCCACCCACTTACTGGATCAGTAAGCAGGCTTGGGGGTTCATTAGAAGTCAACAGTTGAGTTGCTTCTTCTGAAGCAGGTTGGGAGGAACAGGCCTCCTTGGGTGTTTGTCGGCCCTATCATCTTTTATAGGTTCTATTGTCTTATCTAATTTTATTTTTAAGTTCTATCATCTATTTAAACTTTTACTATTAAGTTATTTATTTCAGTTTTTCCTAAATAAGTTATTAAGTTTGTATCATTCGAATGATTGAATAAAATGATCTCTGCATTTTTTTCCATGCAAAAAGGAACAACGTCATAATCTAGTACAGAGATAGATTAAAATAGATAAGTATGATCGACAAGATAGCCAAGTGATAGAAAAGATGCAAATAATGTGTTTCTTTAAATTACTGTTTATTGTTAATTTTCTAAGTCTACCAATATTAGCGTTTTTTCAGTATTTTCTGATTTAGACAAGTATCTCCAGAAATTACACTAATGTTTCTCTATTTGTTTGAATAGTAGTTTGTTTAGAAATACATAAATTTCCTTCTGAAAATTTAAATGAAAATATTTCCTATTCCCTACAGTTTCAGAGTAGATTCCATTAGATAGCTTATTTATATATCAATTTCTTTTAATAATAATGCATAGAATAAATACAAATTATTTATGTACTGATCATCGACACTCACACAATGTTATCTATGTTTAAGAGTAATTATATTCCTTTAATAGAGTCAAGTTATAGATTTTCATCACAAACAGTTTTGCATTTCTAAGTTTTTACATTTCCCTGCTAGAGTAGGAAATCGAATTTGTTATCAATAAATTCATTAACAATAGACAAACTAAGCACTTGCACAGTAATTGTTTCTGTAAGTCCAATAGATAAATTCCACAGATTCATTTCAGGGTTTAGATAATACTTTTGATTGCAAAATAAATCGAAATAGAAATAGCAGACATCAACTCTTTTTACCAAGACCAGACACTCATACCATAAACACGCCTGTAGATTGTTTAGTTAAGATTGGATAATCAAAACGACTGTAGAATATTTCAAAACAAAGAATAAACCCTAACACTGGAAATTACTTTCCTATTTTCTTTAAGATGCAGCAACAACATTATAAACAAAAACGAAGCACATGCAAGCCGTAAGCCTTATCAACAAATTCATTTATCCATTGTTCTATAAAATAAACAGTTGTATTAACGTTTCACAAAAACATTCACTCATCGATCGATAACTAAGATAAACACAAAGGTTGAAAAAAAATTGCTTATTCCCATATCATTGACGAGTTACAACTCGTGTTTACAGGCCAAGCCCTAAATCGATGAAGAGACACAACTATAACTTCTAGTTTATCAAACCTTAAACACGGGATCAGATTTATATCATAAACAAAACTTCATGCAGGCCGTAAGCCATACCTAGATATAATTTATCTAAGCCTGTAGCAAACACACATATCGTTTTACAGACTTTAAACACTTACATTATAACTTTAACCTTATACAAAAGAAAAACGATAACAGTAGTCTTGAAAACACCATGTAATACAAAATTCAAGTCTAAGGGTAAAATCCCTGTATATAAAATTGTTACATTCAAAACCAGAAAAGGTAGTTGCATTATGGGTCAAGGCATATCCTCCCCATTCTTCTAAAAAGATCTCAAACCCTATGTATAGAACTCTCTGATTTTTTAACATAACAAATAGAAATTTAAACATTCGGCCATCTCATCTACACAGAGACTCAAGACGATGTCGAGGCTTACCGGTTGGTATAAGCTATTCCAACCTTCAATGCCAGATTCAAAGAGCCATGGTACAGTTACACCTGCAATAAAATTACAAGGTGGTTAAAACAGTATCTAAACTAAAAGGATTCAGCATCGAAGTTTCATTAACTGATAGCACCTTGTATAAATATTACAGGGGAGGAAATTGATCACATTACCTTTTAAACAATAGCCGTAGCAGCAATGAACGCGCTGATATTTCAACTGCATTGAAAACCTTACTTCGTCAATGGATGGTATAGTCGAAGCCAATACAAAACCTTTCACCTTTCCACACAGTAGCACAGTGCCAGGAGAGGTAGCAACGATGGCAAGGCCCTGGGCCATTACCTTTCAAACCAAATCGTAGAAGATACAAACCCTCAACATGTCGGGGTATCAAACCACACTGATACGAAACTCTAAAGACTGTCGAATGAGACCTTCACTACCATACCAGAACAGAAGAGAGCTCAGCTCTTTAACTTCAAAGGTCATGAATTCAAGACGTAGGAACAACGCCTCCTCAGGCCAAAACATTTAGACTACAAACCCTCAGCCTGTCGGCCACGAAGAACTACCACAACCCAAGAGAAACAAACACAATAAACGCATCGAATATAGCAAGGTAGGGTTTAACCATAGCATTGAAAACCTTGCCAAGATCAACGGTGTAGATTATTGGTGAGATTTACGAAATCACTAACCGGCTATCACATTTAATGAGCCATCATTATCACTACCACGATGGAGCCTGTTCACCAACGTTAAATTCATCAACTAGTTACAACTCAGCACTCCATTGTTACACTATGACACATTCACATGATCTAAGCACAATAAGCCACCCATGATGGATTTCCACTATCGATAAGTAGCTACAAACATTTAATGCTTAAGATTTAAACACATCTGCCAACCTGTAAACCATTACAACATTCATATTTAAAAGCAACGTAGATATGGTAGGGATTTGTTATATCACCCTTGCAACATAAAGTTACGAGTTGAATAGAGTTTCACAAGGATGTATAAGTGTCACTTAGGGTCACGATTAAGTGCACACAACCCATGATAAATCATTCCAAAGTTTACATAGCAAGACATGTTTACAAAACTATTAATATAGTTTGTAAATGTTGCTTTGTTGCAAGGCATCATAGGTTTGTAAAGTTCACTAGGATAGTATAATATCAATGGGGCAATCACTATTGCACATACGCCCAACATATAGTATGTTATATATATATATATATATTTTATAATTATTTCATCATGTCCCAAAACCATATAAATGGGTTGGGTAATAATCAAGAAGATTGTTACATTTACATGTCAAGGTATAGTGAAATCAAAGACAAGAGAGTAAATCAAATTATCATAACTATGGTATGAGTTTAAACCCTAGGCCAGTTAACCAAACAGTTATAGGAGAGATAGATAATTACATACATTTCAACATGACTAGAAATAATAAATCTGAGTTTAGAGCTGAGATTCAATCCTCTTAGACCTTCTTATGATTTTAATTACAAGCTTACGGTTTACAAAGATTCTCACCGGAGGGCACGGGGGCTTCACTAGAAGGCAATATAATACCACGTTCATTCATATTGCGGTATTAAATATTCATGAAAACCTGAAAATTATATTGCTTATATATTAAGGGGCAAGGGGTTTTTTTATTTAATGTAACAATACAAAAATACTTTGGGGTCTTTTTTATATGGGCGAGCTGACAAATATCCGCCAAATCGAGATGGCGGGATAACAGCCGGATGAGAAATCGGGTTGAGGCAAGGCTTAGGCTTACCAATACGCAAGGAAATCGCATCTTGAGGCATGCTTGAGGCCAGGGAGTTTTGTGGTGAAGTGGGTTTCCAGTCGATCATAGTCAAGAGATAGTGGTCATTGATAGCCAATTGTTACCAATAGCACTCAGCTAGTTGTTACCAATAGCCTTGGGAGGCTCTAAGCCTCCAGGGCCTGTTATAGGCCCTTGATAGGCCTTGGGGGATTGAATACCCAACCACTCGTTCCTATTACAGGCCTTGGGAGGTTTAGTCAGCCTCCTAAAGCTTGTTACAGGCCCTGGGGGCTTGGATACCTAGCCCACAATAGGCTTAGTCAGCGATTGGGGAACTGCAACATGCAATCTAAATGTTGTACTATGTGCATTGGCTCTAGTCGCATACAAGAAGTGATCTCCTATCTCTTCATTAGACCATTAGATGTTGCAAATCATAATGATATGTGGTTGAGTAATTTCATTGTGGGTGAAGTAACGTGCATCCACAATATACATCGAAAGAAGCAAGGTGCATTGTAGATTGCATGTGGGGTCATAAGAGGGGTATCATATCAATATAATAGTTAAAAATATAAAGGGGGTATAAAAAATGCTAATGAAAAAATTGATACATACAATATCTAGTGAAAATAGAGGTTTTTTTAAATTGGGAAAGCATATTGAGAGGGGGTTAAAAAAAATGATTTTGGAAGGTGTTTTCCAATATTTAGTGAAATTAGGGGTATTGTTTCATATGCCACGAACAAACGTGCTATGATAGCGGTTTATTGAGTGAAACCCCCGTGCCGGAGGAATGTCCACAGTTTTATCTCTTCGATTAATGACAAAAGAGATTCACAGTAAAACTGTTTATTTACTTGTCGAAACCTCAAACCCTTACCTATAAGCTGTCACAAGTACAAATCACATGCTTTAGCACGAATGCTAAGTAATCCTCGGGGCATCCAAAGGACCCCTTCATCATCAAACAAAAGTACATTAGTCAAACAGTAGAATCAACATTTATAAACAACGACAGTAGAGATGTGTAGCAGCACAACTAATTATTGGATACCATCAAAACTTAAGCAGAAATCTGTATGTCGCAAATCCTTACTTAATAAACCAGCAGGGCATTTAATACAGCAAGATAACATTTTATGCATTGTCCTATTTCTGCATTCATTAAATAAGCAATAAATGTCATGTAGAAAAGTTTTAAATTTTTGTGATTTTTTTGGGATGTTACATGTGGTATTGAATGAGGCTCATACGCGCAAACAGAAAAATAAATCAGAAAGTTTATGTTATTAACTTTTGCAATTTAATTTCATTTTTGCACAGTACAGATTTACTTTTATTGCAGGTATGGAAATACCAGAAGAATCAGTAGAGGACAGATCTCCTCGTAATGAACAAATTAATCATAATACACTGAAGGAATTTACGTTGAGTTAAACAACCAATCTTCTGAAATTTTACGCACTGTGCAGGATTTAAAATCTGAGTTAAAAGTTGTTAAAGAAGAAAATGAACGGATCTTAAAGGCACAGGAAGAGTTACAGCAGAATTTAAAAGGAAACTGTCACAGTGATGAAAGAGGTAGAAGATCAAATTTAGAGCTGATTCTAAAATCATGTCCCACCAACATAAGCATAAGAAAACAAGGAACGATAAAAGGAACAGTTACTCATATTCTAAGTCTGATTCAAGTAATAATGATGTAAATTATGACAGCAGTAACAATGAATGCTACTCTAAAAAGAGAAAACATGAGCATCATGAACAGATTACCAGTGAATTTAAAAATATTAAGCCACCTACTTTTAATGGCGAAAATGAGAAGGGTGAGACAGCAGAAGCTTAGCTATCAGGGATGAAAAAGTACTTTAATATTTATGACTACTCTTCTCAACTGAAAGCCAAGATGGCTATTTACAATCTGAGCGGAAAGGCAGATATTTGGTAGCAGGATCTTAAAAGAATCAAGAGCATAAAGGAAAAAGAAGTAACTTGGACTATGTTTAAAAGTTTATTTAAAAATAAGTTCTTGTCCGAACAATATTTTGAGGATAAATCGAAGGAGTTTTACGACTTAAAGTTGGGTACAATGAACATGAAAGAACTGTGCAGCAAGTTTCTTACCTTGGTGAGGTGCGTACCCTACATGGTTGAGGAAATCCTAAAGTGCAAAGGTTTCTCAGTTGTTTACCGTTTAATATAAAAGATCGTATTGAGTATGATAATCCTTCCACTTTGGAAGAAGCCATGAGAAAGGCAAATTTTTGTTTTGACCAAAACAGAAAAAGAGAAGGAACAACTGATTGGAAGAACAGTAAAACTAATCAGTGTGACTATAAAAAGAAGAATTTTAATCAGAATGCTGGAGGTTTTAAGAAAAAATTTAATAACAGAAATTTTTCTAATAATTATCGGAATAATACATCTCAGAATACTACTGCTGCAAGGAATGTACCTAACAATCACAACAATAATAATAACAACCATAACAACTGGTATGTTGAGCAAAAAGGACCCATAAAGTGCTATGAATGTGGCGAACCACACAAGAGAGCAGATTGCCCACGCAACAAGAGGACAGTCAACAATATACATACTATGCAAACAGAACCTACAGTTGGAGATATCGTAAGAGAAATGCCCAGGATAAATGCAGCATTAGAGAACCGTCAAGCAGACCATCAAACATCCATGGTCGAAATTGAAGGTATGATACAAAACGAGTCTATTTCTATTTTAATAGATCCTGGTGCAAATTTAAGTTATATTTCACCTACGTTAGTAAACCGTTGCAAACTAAAAACAGAGAAATTTATTGATGCATGGTTAGTTCAGCTTGCAACCGGAACTAAAAGAAAGGTTACAGATTTTGTTCAGAAATGTGAAGTACTTTTAAATCAGCTGAAAACGCAAGTTAATCTGAATGTTTTACCCTTAGGTTCATATGATTTGCTAATTGGAATGGATTGGCTCGAACAGCATAGAGTTATATTGAATTGTTATGATAAATCTTTTACTTGTATAAATAATGAAGGTAATTCAGAAACAGTGAAAGGAATTCATAGACAGATTTCAGTAAGGTATATTTCTGCCTTACAAGTAAAGAGAGCTATTAGAAAAGTTTATAAACTGTTTGTTGTTAATGTTGTAAATGATGAATGTACATCTAAAGAATACAAGTTAAAACTAGAATATATTCCCATCCTTAGGGACTTTTCTGATGTATTCTCGGAAGAAATTCCAGGACTACCTCCGAAAAGAGAACTTGACTTCACCATTGAGTTAGTACCCGGTGCGGTACCAAACTCAAAGGTCCCCTATAGGATGAATATTCTAGAGTTGAATGAGTTAAAATTTCAGCTGAAAGAATTAATAGAGAATTACTACATACGGCTCAGTGTGTCCCCTTGGGGAGCACCAGTAATATTTGTTAAAAAGAAAGACGGTACTATGCGTTTGTGCATTGACTACCATCAACTTAATAAAATGACAATTAAGAACTGGTATCCCTTACCCTGCATAGATGATCTATTTGATCAAGTACGCGGAGCAGAGATATTCAATAAAATTGATCTAAGGTCGGGTTATCATCAAGTCCGGATAAAAGACGAGGACATATTCAAAACTACATTCAGAACGTGTTATGGACACTACAAGTTCATAGTATGCCTTTTTGGCTAACTAACGCACCAGCAGTGTTCATGTGTTTAATGAACAACGTTCTGCATAAATATTTGGATAAGTTCGTAGTGGTATTCATTGATGATATCCCGATTTACTCAAAGACTAAAGAAGAGCATGATGAACATCTAAAAATCATTTTACAAGTACTTAGAGATCACCAACTTTACGCTAAGTTCAGTAAGTGTGATTTCTATAAAGATAAAATTCAGTATTTGGGTCATATAATTTCAAAAGATGGTATTTATGTTGATCTTGATAAAATAAAAGCAATAAATGAATGGCATGTCCCAAAAGATGTAACTAATGTACAGTCATTCATGGGAATAATGGGGTATTATAGAAAGTTTATCGAAGGATTCTCTAGAATTGCTAACCCCATCACTTCTTTGCAGAAGAAAGGAAAGAAATTCATATGGGATCAAATGTGTCAAGACAGCTTTAATAAGTTGAAAGAATTGTTAACTACTGCACCCATCTTAAAAATTGCAGATCCTAATAAATATTTCGTCATATGCACTGATGCATGCAACGAAGGACTTGGAGGGGTCTTAAGTCAAGAAGGTCATGCAATTGCTTTTGAGTCAAGGAAGTTAAAAATACATGAAAAGAATTACGCTACGTATGATCTTGAATTGGCAGTTGTGATACATTCTTTAAAGATGTGGTGCCATCACTTGATTGGTAGAAAATTCATTTTAATGACTCATAATAAAGGGTTAAAGTATTTACTAGATCAAAGAAATCTGAATGCAAGGCAAGCTAGGTGGTTAGCTTTCCTTAGCGAGTACGATTTTGAGATCCATCACATTAATGGAAAGGAAAATAAGGTTGTTGATACGTTGAGCAGAAACGCTAGATTAAGTTTTGTGGAAGTAATCAGTACTTTTAAAACTGATCTGGAAAATTTGATTGAAGAAGAAATTAAGCAAAACGAAATTACCAAAAATTACATGATAAAGTGGCTGAAAATTCATCTGGAAATGTTATAACAAATTACAGTATTAATGAAAAAGGCTTCTTAACTTACAAAAACAGAATTTATGTGCCTAATTTTTCGAAAGTTAAGTTGTTGATTTTAGATGAAGTTCACAAGAGTCCTTATTCAGGACATCCTGATTATCAGAAAATGATAACTATGTTAAGAAAGGAGTACTTTTGGACTAACATGAAGAGTGAAGTTGTTGAATATATAGCTAGATTCTTTGACTGTCAGACTATTAAAGCTGAACATCAACATCCAGCTGGGCTATTGCAGCCCTTACCAATTCCAGAATGGAAGTGGGAGATCATAAGCATTGACTTTATTACAAGTTTGCCTAAAAATCAGAAGTAGAATGATTCAATTATGGTTGTTGTTGATAAACTTAGCAAAGTTGCTCATTTTATTCATGTTAAAACTACTTTCAAGGCTTCTAACATTGCAGATATTTTCATGAAGCAAATTTTTCGCTTGCATGGAATTTCAAAGGTAATCATTTCAGATCGAGACTCTAAGTTTACAGGTAACTTTTGGACAACACTGTTTAAAGGATTAAATACTAAGTTAAATTTCAGCACTTCTTTCCACCCACAAACTGATGGTCAAACAGAAAGAGTAAATCAAATTTTGGAAAATATGTTAAGATTATATGTTAAAGATCAGCCATCTAAATGGGAGGATTGCTTACACTTAGCAGAATTTGCCTACAATAATAATTATCAAGCATCTGCTAAGTTAAGTCCATTTGAAATTTTGTATGGAAGAAAATGTTGTACTCCAATTTCGTGGGATAATCATGTAGATAGATTAATGTTAGGACCGGATCTATTGAAAGAAATGGAGCTAACTGTGAAACAAGTTCAAGGTAACTTAAAATTTGTCCAAGATTGGCAGAAAAGCTATGCTGATTTGAAACGCACAGAAAGAGAATTTCAGGTAGGAGACCATGTATTCATAAAGGTAAAGCCCAAGAAAAGTTCTTTGAAGCTTGGGAGCTATGTTAAATTAGCACCGAGGTATTGTGGACCATTTTAAATCCTATCAAGGATAGGAGCTGTTGCATATCAATTGGCATTGCCATACAATTTAAAAATCCACAATGTTTTTCATGTTTCTGTTTTAAAGAAGTATGTGCATGATGCTACCCATGTATTGAATTGGAATGACATACAAGTGGAACCCAAAGGAGATTTTCAGGTGGAACCGGACTGTATTCTAAACTGGAGGGAAATTATGCTTCGAAATCGCACCATAAAGCAAGTAAAGTTGCAATGGAAGCACCTTAGCCCTGATGAAGCTACTTGGGAACTGGAAAGTAATATGCGGGCAGCAAATCCAGTTCTGTTCCATGAGGAACTTGATGATGAATAAGCAACATCGAGGACGATGTTGAGCTTAAGAGGGGGTGTTTGTAACATACCCTTTAAGCTGGAAAACATTTTGTGTTTAGAAACATTATGATAACTTTTATTGTAAAGTTTATATTGGACAAGTGTCCAAGGATGACTGTAATTTGCATAGATAAAATTGGAGACAAACACCTAAGAGGACTATTGAAAGAGTGGTTACTGATCCACTAGGTGGAATAGAATATGGGGTAGAAGGAAATGGAAAAATGGCAGCATCATGATGCAACTAACTAGTTATTGGTATGGGACAACTCCCTTGAAATGTGGTCATAGTGCCCTGAAAGATGGGACTGGAGCTTGAGGCACATTTATTCTAAACTGACCACTAAAAGACCTAGGCAGTCTATATAATAACCATCAAATTATGAACTGAGGTTCATCACTTTTCCTGACGAGGAAACTTACCTTGGAGTTTTGCTGTGTTTGCACCCAAGAGATTCGATGAGGGGATATGCTATTGTTGATCATGTTGTGAGTCTGCCAAACTCTTATTGAGTTCAGGAGTTTGATGCTAAGTGGAGAAGGCATTTTGTTTCAGGAGGTTAATACCGAGTGGAGAAGGTATTTTTGAGTGCCTTGCTTCTACACAGATTCCACCCACTTACTGGATCAATAAGCAGGCTCAAGGGTTCATTAGAAGTCAGCAGTTGAGCTGCTTCTTCTAAATCAGGTTGGGAGGAACAGGCCTCCTTGGGTGTTTTTCGGCCCTATCATCTTTTATAGGTTCTATTGTCTTATCTACTTTTATTTTTAAGTTCTTTCATCTATTTAAACTTTTACTATTAAGTTCTTTATTTTAGTTTTTCTTGAATAAGTTATTAAGTTTGTATCATTCGAATGATTGAATAAAATGATCTCTGCATTTTTCCCCATGCAAAAAGGAACAACATCGTACTCTAGTACAGAGATATATTAAAATAGATAAGTATGATCGGTAAGATAGCCAAGTGATAGAAAAGATGCAAATAATGTGTTTCTTCAAATTATTGTTTATTGTTAATTTTCTAAGTCTACCTATATCAGTGTTTTTTCAGTATTTTTTGATTTAGACAAGTATCTCCAGAAATTACAGTAATGTTTCTCTATTTGTTTGAATAGCAGTTTGTTTAGAAATACATAAATTTCCTTCTGAAAATTTAAATGAAAATATTTCCTATTCCCTACAGTTGCAGAGTAGATTCCATTAGATAGCTTATTTATATATCAATTTCTTTTATTAATAATGCATAGAATAAATACAAATTATTTATGTACTGATCATCGACTCTCACACAATGTTATCTATGTTTAAGAGTAATTATATTCCTTTAACAGAGTCGAGTTATAGATTTTCATCACAAACAGTTTTGCATTTCTAAGTTTTTACATTTCCCTACTAGAGTAGGAAATCAAATTTTTTATCAACATATTCATTAACAGTAGAAAAACTAAGCACTTGTACAGTAATCGTTTCTGTAAGTCCAACAGTTAAATTCCATAGATTCATTTCAGGGTTTAGATAATACTTTTGTTTGCAAAATAAATCGAAATAGAAATAGCAGGCATCAACTCTTTTTACCAAGACCAGACACTCATACCATAAACATGCTTGTAGATTGTTTAGTTAAGATTGGATAGTCAAAACGACTGTAGAAGATTTCAAAACAAAGACTAAAACCTAACACTGGAAATTACTTTCCTATTTTCTTAAAGACGCAGCAACAGCATTATAAACAAAAATGAAGCACATGCAGGCCATAAGCCTTATCAAAAAACTCATTCATCCATTGTTCTATAAAATAAACAATTGTATTATCGTTTCACAAAAACATTCACTCATCGATCGATAACTAAGATAAACAAAAAGGTTGACAAAACATTGCTTATTCCCATATCATTGACGAGTTACAACTCGTGTTTACAGGCCAAGCCCTAAATCGATGACGAGACACAACTATAACTTCTAGTTTATCAAACCTTAAACGCAGGATCAGATTTATATCATAAAAAAAACTTCATGCAGGCCGTAAGCCATACCTAGATATAAATTATCTAAGCCTGTAGCAAACACACATATCATTTTACAGACTTTAAACACTTACATTATAACTTTAACCTTATACAAAAGAAAAATGATAACAGTAGTCTTGAAAACACCATGTAATACATTATTCAAGTCTAAGAGTAAAATCCCTATATATAAAACTGTTACATTCAAAACCAAAAATAGTAGTTGCATTATGGGTCAAGGCATATCCTCCCCATTCTTCTAAAAAGATCTCAAACCCTATGTACAAAACTCTCTGATTTTTAAACATAACAAATAGAATTTTAAACAGTTGGCCATCTCATCTACACAGAGACTCAAGACGATGCCGAGGCTTACTAGTTGGTATAAGCTATTCCAACCTCCAATGCCAGGCTAGAGGAGCCATGGTATAGTTACACCTGCAATAAAATTACAAGGTGGTTAAAACAGTATCTAAACTAAAAGGCTTCAACATCGAAGTTTCATTAACTGATAGCACCTTGTATAAATATTATAGGGGAGGAAATTGATCACATTACCTTTTAAACAATAGTCGTAGCAGCAATGAATGCGCTGATATTTCAATTGCATTGAAAACCTTACTTCATCAATGGCTGGTATAGCCGAAGCCAATACAAACCCTTTCACCTTTAAACACAGTAGCACAGTGCCAAGAGAGGTAGAAATGATGGCGAGGCCCTGGGCCATTACCTTTCAAACCAAATCGTAGAAGAAACAAACCCTCAACATGTCGGGGTATCAAACCACACTGATACAAAACTCTAAAGATTGTCAAACGAGACCTTCACTACCATACCAGAATAGAAGAGAGCTCGGCTCTTTAACTTCAAAGGTCATGAGTTCAAGATGCAGGAACAACGCCTCCTCAGGCCAAAACATTTAGACTACAAACCCTCAGCCTGTCAGCCATGAAGAACTACCACAACCCAAGAGAAACAAACACAATAAACTCATCGAATACAGCAAGGTAGGGTTTAACCACAGCATTGAAATCCCTGCCAAGATCAATGGTGTAGATTATTGGTGAGATTTACGAAATCACTAACCGGCTATCACATTTAATGAGCCATCATTATCATCGCCACGATGGAGCCTGTTCACCAACGTTAAATTCATCAACGAGTTACAACTCAACACTCTGTTGTTACACTATGACACATTCACATGATCTAAGCACAATAAGCCACCCATGATGGATTTCCACTATCCATAAGTAGCTGCAAGCATTTAATGCTTAAGATTTAAACACATCCGCCAACCTGTAAACCATTACAACATTCACATTTAAAAACAACGTAGATATGGTAGGGATTTGTTATATCACCCTTGCAACATAAAGTTACGAGTTGAATAGAGTTTCACAAGGATGTATAAGTGTCACTTAGGGTCACGATTAAGTGCACACAACCCATGATAAATCATTCCAAAGTTTACATAGCAAGACATGTTTACAAAACTATTAATATAGTTTGTAAATGTCGCTTTGTTGCAAGGCATCATAGGTTTGTAAAGTTCACTAGGATAGTATAATATCAATAGGGAAATCACTATTGCACATACGCCCAACATATAGTATGTTATATATATATAGTTTATAATTATTTCATCATGTCCCAAAACCATATAAATGGGTTGGGTAATAATCAAGAAGATTATTACATTTACATGTCAAGGTAAAGTGAAATCAAAGACAAGAGAGTAAATCAAATTATCATAACTATGGTATGAGTTTAAACCCTAGGCCAGTTAACCAAACAGTTATAGGAGAGATAGATAATTACATACATTTCAACATGACTAGAAATAAAACATAAATCTGAGTTTAGAGCTGAGATTCAATCCTCTTAGACCTTCTTATGATTTTAATTACAAGCTTACGGTTTACAAAGATACTCACCGGAGGAATGTCCACATTTTTATCTCTTCGATTAATGACAAAAGAGATTCACAGTAAAACTGTTTATTTACTTGTCGAAACCTCAAACCCTTAGGTCTATAAGCGGTCACAAGTACAAATCACATGCTTTAGCACGAATGTTAAGTAAGCCTCGGGGCGTCCAAAGGACCCCTTCATCAATCAAACAAAAGTACATTAGTCAAACAGTAGAATCAACATTTATAAACAACGACAGTAGAGATGTGTAGCAGCACAACTAATTATTGGATAACATCAAAACTTAAGCAGAAATCTGTATGTCACAAATCCTTACTTAATAAACCAGCAGGGCATTTAATACAGCAAGATAAACAAATTATGCATTGTCCTATTTCCGCATTCAATAAATAAGCAATAAATGTCACGTAGAAAAGTTTTAAATTTTTGTGATTTTTTTGGGATGTTACAATTATTAAAGTGAATTTCCAAAGTTCTGAGAGGTATTAATGATGATTTCCACATGTCAAACACAAACCAATGTCAAAATACATGTGTGAGATACGAATTTCAACAAGAAGTGGCTTTAAGAAAAGAAAAACATATTGAGATTGACTCATTAAATTTTCATTGCATTCTTTCGCAAATATTATATCACTAAACATGATTATGACTTTATTATGATTCACCATTTTGATTGTGTAAATATCTTTTAAAAAAGTTTGGACGAGATGGTTTCAATGTGGTAATTTTGGTTTTTAAGAAACATTGTTTTGATGTGGCCAACACAATTAGAACCATCTTATATCCATCTTAACTTTGGCTCTATCAAGTGCGAAAAGGGATCATATCCCTTGAGGTGCAAAACTTTGCTCAATTTTAGGATTCTAACAAGGATTTTCACCTCAAGGGATTTGATCCCTCTCGACACTTGACAAGTCATGATCCATTATATTTACAATTTATATATTGGATTATGTATTGTTAAGCTAACAATTTATTTCATAATTAATCAATGAATGCAACTTTTGCCTATTTGTAGGATTTATGTGTTATCATTTACAACAAGATTCCACATCGAAATAGTTGGACAATTATAATGGAAAATATATTGGATTATGTATTGTTAAGTTAATAATAGAAGAATGAGTGAAATATTAGTTGATATTAGTTTTGTAATAATCTTGCATTATCGTGTTTACGCTTTCAAAGGTATCCATTTCGATTAAGCTAGAAAACGATGTGATAATTGTTTTTGTTTCAATGTTTCGAGCTTGGTAGCTCATCCCATCATCTCTTGTTTCTAGTTGGATCGAAGTTTCACATTAATCAATAATTGGATAAATTGCTAAGTAAAATTAGGTAAAGGAAAGATGTATGCATTACTTACACTCGGGGGTAGCTATGATCTATTAATCTATGTCTTTACATGTAGATTTGCATCATGATCTAATATTTCTCTAATTTGAAATCTATGCATTAAGAAATGCAATATGATCTAATGGTATTGTTAAGATGCCTTGATTTTAATGATATTACATTTTGTATCATATCATTCTTGCATTGCTTTGCTTTAATTTCAGGAATGTTCTTTTTTAGTATTGTTAAGATGCATTGCTTATAATGACGGACATTATGATGTATTTATCGATGTTTTTAGATGGAGATTCACATTATGATCTAAAATATTTCTAATTTGAACTTTGTGCATTGAGAAATGAAATATGATTTGATGATGATGATGATTAATGTCTGCTAAGACCAACTTTGGTCTATTGGACCTTAAGAAGAAGAAAAAAATACTTATTTTGTTGTAAAAAATTATTTCTATGCTCAAAAATCTTAGAAAGAAGTATTCTAATGTCATTATAGTCTTGACAAGTTAAGAGATTAGAGAAGTTATTATTATAATAAAGATTGTGAAACTAGGATCGAATGTGGGTGTAAGTAGGGCACTCTAAGAGAAAGTGAATTATATCCTCAATGCTCTTAGTCTCACATAGTCGGAAAATCCTTTCCTCCCATGGTGTTTTAGGAATTGTGTCGAGATCATTACAGTCTTGACAAGTTAAGAGATTAGAGAGGTTATTATTATAATAAAGATTGTGAAACTGGGATGGAATGTGGGTGTAAGCAAGGTACTCTAAGAGAAAGTGACTTTCATCCTCAATGCTCTTAGGCTCACATAGACGAAAAATCCTTTCCTCCCAGGGTATTTTAGGAATTGTCCAACGCAGTGTTTCACTACGCAGCTCATGAGAGTTCATTCTTATTTTGGCTATATTAGTTTTCTTCTTTGAGCTAATTTAAATAGAGAGATATTTTTTATTTTCTAGATTATGGTTAATGACCTCCTTATAGTATCTTAATTTCCTCGTAACCTTTAAAACCTTTTCACCCCACATTTTCTCTTTAAACTTAGATGTAATAGTATTTTAATGTTATTGATATTTTGTAGAGTGGCATTCTAGTCAATCCCCCAATAGTTTAACCAATCCACGGTATCTTTAGGTGAACCTATTTTGAGCCGCAAGTGGTCTTGACTAGATTTTAAAGCAATTTTAGGAAGTCTATGGTCTCCCGTGTCAATTATATTGTACTTGTACGTCAGGTACCAAGTCATAGTGATGCTCTCGATGGGGGGAGACCCACTTCCATTAGGAGAATAGGGCAAGTCGTATTTATTTTAATTTGAGGTTATAAGTTATAAAATGCTTCTGGATTTTCTCATTTTTTCTTTAGGATTCTCTAGATATGTTGCAACCTCAAACTTCACAATCGTACAGTATAACACATGAGTGACAAGAGTTTCAAAGAGGCCATTTTCAATCCCACAATCAATCCATCTGTTCTGGCCATTTTATATGAACCCTAATCTGATTTAGTTTCCATAGTTAGCCAAGTAAATAGAATCACCATCATTAAATGGTTGAAACCCTAATATGATTTAGTTGTACAATGAGTGACATCTATGATCTATTGATTTATGTCTTTAGATGAATATTTACAATATGATCTAACATCCCTCTAACTTGAAATATGTGCATTGGGAAATGTAATATGATCTAATAGTATTTATAATATGCATTGATTTCAATGATATTACATTTTGTAGGATATCATTTAATTGCATAGTCAAAACCATAACCTAATTCAGTTGCCACATTTAGTTGAGTAGATAAAATCACCATAGTTCACTGAGTAGAATGACATCTATGATCTATTCATCAAGTCATTGTTGGAGACAAAAACCCCACCCTTGATCCATTAATTATGGCCATTTTGTATGATATATTTCAGTTAAATAGTGAAAACCCTAATTTGATTAAGTTACCATATTTAGTTGAGTAGATAGAATCACCACACTTGAATAGTTGAAACTCTAATTTGACTATATATTGGTATCTAATATTTTAATGTGGGAAATTAGTATTCAATGATATTATATTTTGTGCAGGGATATCATTCACTTAAATATACATGTAATTCATCATCAAATTTCATGGAAGAAAATGTTACAATGATGCATATGAGAAAATGTCCATTGAAAATTGTTTGGGGTTTGACAATCCATTACTTAAATAACATTAGAGAAAAGAACTAGAAATATTGGAAATAAAGTGAGATAAGGTTTCACATTTAAAACAATATCTTGAATTAAGGGCAAACCGTGTTCTAAGTGAACCTCCTTTCACATATGATCGATATGAGATGGCAAGGGAACATAAATAGCTTTAATAAAGAAGAAACATATTCATATTGAGACATAGAACACGGTTTTATGTATGCATGTATTCTTTTACATTTATTATCAATGAATATGATTATTACTTCATTACAATTTATTCATTTTGATAAATTACAAATTAAAGTAAATAGTTATAAAACTAATAAATAATAAGAGTAAAATAATGTAGAAATAAAATATAATGATAAAATTAAGTCAACTATAAATAAAAAAAGAAGAAATAATAATCGAGGGATATTGACTAAAACATATTAATAAAAGAGTTGAAAATTAGGTACGGAGTCCAAGGGTCCAATACCCAACCATGAGGCACAGGTAAGTTGGTATGTTTTGAACTCATTATCTCATTTTCAAACGAACCACTCGAGCTAAGCAATATTAATATAATTGGCTCCAAAATATAAAAATTAAATATCAATATTAATAATTTTTATAGAAAGTAAGAATTAAATACAATGAACTTTAGTTAGATCATTGATACAAACTAACTTCTAAACTTCAACACAATTTAATTCAATTATAATAATATTTATCAATATTTCAATTTTACGATTTTCTAATATTAATATTGAAATTCATATTTTTGAAAGTTCATTACATTGTAATGTGAATAAAGAAACCCTCTATTATTCCTTATATAGTTATTACAATAATAAAAATAAATATAATACTTTTCCAGCAGAAAAAATAAATATAATACTTACCCCAACTAATAATAATATTAATAATAAAAATAATAGATATTATTCAAATAAAAATATACATCCAAATTATATTATCTCTTTTTCCAGCGAAAAAAACTACTATTGTTATTCATGTGAATCAAATAGTACAAAAAAGCTGATTCTTCTGACGAATCAAATTACATGGCTCATGGATCAGCCAGCACATTCACGAGCAAAAACAAAGATTATTTCTGAGATCATACAATATATCAAAAAGTCTCAGAACTATAGATAGGTTTCTTGACAAAACAGAACTGCGAAAAAAAGAAAAGCATAAGCCAAAACCCCCGTTTATATTATCTCTTTATTATGAAAGAAAGATTTATAATATATATTTAAATTTAAAAAATTAAAAGAGAAGATATCAAATTTAGATATAAATAAAAACATTATGATTTTGATATATATATAAATATTGTTTTCAAAATTTAATTATTTTAAAAAATTATATTTTTATATCTTAAATGTTTAATAATTTTATATTAATTTTATTTTTTCAATTTTAATAAATCCAAAAGTAGTATAATTTTTTTACACTCATGACTTGCAAATGAAAACGATATTAATTATTTTGTATATAAAAATATAACATTAAAAAAACACAAGAGTCAAGATATGGATATGAAATGATTTGTTAATCTTTTTAATAAAACCAAATTTAAAGTCAAGATGATTATGCTGTAAAATTATTTAATCATTTTCGAAATTATTTTTAATCCTTCTTAATAAAACCATTTCATTGGTGTATTCCTATCCAATGAGTCGAGAAAGGCTTTTTTCTATACCTCAAAATTATAGGAAAATTAAAACCTCGTCAACTATATCCAAGAGGTTGAATTAGTTCTTTTTCCAATGAGTCGAGTACAGCTTTTTCTACCGCAAAATTATTAGGAAAATTAAAACCTCATGAGCTATATCCAAGAGGTTGAGTTAGGTTTTTTTTAACAAATTTCAACCTTTCTTCTGTTAATTATTCTTAAAAAAACCTTGCTATCTATATATTATGATGTTATGGCAGATGCTTTCAATATCAATACCAAACAATGAATAAATGTAATCTCAAGTCGGTCGACTGAATCATATTTGTCATAAATATCATCACCAGTATTTTCAGATATATTTTCCTTTTTCCAATGGTGGGACACAACCACTGTCTAAAGTTTCTGTTTCTTCAGAGTTGTCAGAAGAAGGTCAAACAAAGACAGATGGTGTATGCACGCATGGTAAATCATAAACTGATAAATGCTCTCGAGAATCAAACCAAAAGAGCAAGCAGTTCTATTAGTCAAATTTATAATGTTTGTCAACAGCTATAGAAACATCCCATGTGCAGCTCAAGCCCTTGGGGAAAACTACCAAATCGCTAGCACCGAATTCAACGTATTCAGAAGATCCCTTTGGATATGCCTTCACCTTCCCCCTCACAAGATAACACGTTTCCTCTGCATCAAATGTCAGCTGAAACCTGCCCGGAGGACAACCCCACCTGTGAACACAAGAAGAAAAACAAAGCCGCACAAATTATAAACGCCATAACAGCTTGAACGGTCCAGGCAAGGGTGGTCAGTCAACGGTATTTTCAAGGTATCATTTAAATGAAGAATGCTTTTTGCAGCTTTCATTTTAATGGCGCAATAATTGCATTTCACCGAAGGAAGCTTGGTCCCCTACACACCATATATACTTATTTATTTACTTACTGGTCAGTGGCCACAATCCAGTTTTTTATAATGAGAATGCAGTTGCCATTACTGGTCACAATGAGTTTTTTATAATGGTTGCCATTACAACGAAGAGCCCATATGACTTCAGATCATTCATTTACAATAGCCCATGAATGACCTAAATATTGTTTTATCCATTTGTAGAGTTATTAGTTATTACATCTAATGTGAAAGATGAATCTATGTTGATCATAGTGTCTATAACATAATAATATCTCAGTCAGTGATCTAGTTAGAGTGGTGCAGAAAGATTTGACTAAAAATTTGTGCTTTCACAACTGTAAAACAGGCTGTATAACACCTGCATGTTTAGGCTAAAGTGCAGTCCAGATAAGCCATCAATCAAACATAGCTATTAATGGACATTTAATGCTCTGTGATATCACTCATGATCAACAGGAACATAATTTATAAAGCATTGACCTAATAATCTCAAATTCCTCATAGACCTCGCATGCGCATTATAGTAAACCCTAATCTCGCATTATAGTAAACCCTATCTCTGAACAAAAACAGCTTTGTAGTATGATACGCTGCCATAGCTATTGCCTTTTCTAATATTGAGTGGGGTTTTTAACTTTAAGCAAAAAGCAGCTGTATATTATGGTACACTGCCTTACACTGAGTGGGGATTTTTTTTGAATACGCATGAAATTTGAATGATTTCTTACGTTTAACTTCAGATATCGCATGCGCATTATAGTAAACCCTAATTTCGCATTATAGTAAACCCTATCTCTGAACAAAAACAGCTGTGTAGTATGATACGCTGCCATATTTATTGCCTTTCTAATATTGAGTGGGGATTTTTAACTTTATGCAAAAAGCAGCTGTATATTATGGTACACTGCCTTCAGTGAGTGGGGATTTTTTTTTTGAATAAGCATGAATGATTTCTTACGTTTAGCTTCATTACTTTTGTACGTTGAGAAATGAAATGTTCTAAAGCTTCGACGAGGAAGTGGAAGATGGTTATTTCGTATGTGCACAGTATTGAAATACTGTGGAAGCTGGTTATTTCATATGTGCATGTATGTGCACAGTATTGAAATACTGTGGAAGATGGTTATTTCATATGTGCATGGTATTAAACTGTATTTCAGAGTAAAAAACATGGTCTAGGTTTGAACCTAGAGTATTTTTTAAAGCCTTATTGTATTTCATAGCCAAAAACATGGTTGAGGTTTGTACCTAGAGTATTTTTTAAAGCCTTCCAGGTGCTTTTTTGTTTATAGTTTCAACTACTGTTCATCAACCAACTTGGAAACGTGTAAACAGTGAATATTCTACCACACCATAATTGTCTACAGTGACCATAGGGGTGCTTTTTAGTTTTTTTGCTTAATATAGTTTCTGCCACTGTTCATCAACCAACTTCGAAACGTATAACAGTGAATATTCTAGAACACCATGATAGTTTAAACTTTAGTCAGCCATCCTAAATCTACAAATGTTCATCAACCAACTTGGAAACGTATAACAGTGAATATTCTAGAACACCATGATAGTTTAAACACTAGTCAGCAATCCTAAATCTACAGATACCTTGGACGATTCCCTACAGTGACCATAGGGATGTCTTTTTGTTTAAAGTTTCAGCCACTGTTCATGAAACGTGTAACAGTGACTATTCTACCAAACCCTGAAAGTTTAGTCAGCCGTCCTAGATCTACAGATACCTTGGACGATTCCCTACAGTGACCATAGGGTTTTTGGTGTTGGTTGCTGTTCAAAAAGTTCAGAGAAGAATGTACTTGTAAATGATTAGGTGGCCACTGATGGGAAAAAGCATCTTTCGGCGGATACATAGTCAAACTTGTTAGGGTTTCAATGTACTTTTGTTGGTTTTGAAGGCAGATATCTCGGAGGGGAAACTGGAAAGCATCTTGACATGTACAGATTTGATTGCTTATTTGTCCAGGACGGCTGACATTAACCGTATTTTAGCTTTTTAGGTTATTCATAAAATGTCCATCGGCAATGATGAAACCGCTAAATCTTGTCTGTATTATATTTTGGGCCCCTCATGATCAGAAGGAAAAAGATGAAAATCCTGATCTTTACACTATTTGGTCGTATGATCTCAAAAGGAAAAGGACAGACTTGCAAATGATCAGCTGAACCGAGGATGAACCTGGCCAGGCTGGTTAACTTACTAAGAAGCAGTTGAAGTCTTAAGAACACAGTAGGATTTCTCTCTCTATATATATAGTTATACCAATCTCAATCTCAGGAATCTCTATCGCACTCCTGCCAAAATCTGGGTGGTTTCTGTCTTATCTTTTTTAAAACAATAACTATATTACCCAAAATATCCCATTATAGCTTGACTGAAATAATGGAAAAAACCCAATAAGATGCATATGACAGAGAAAATATCAAGCAATGGCTAACTCAATAAACTGGATGTTAAATGCTGCCTTTTGGTATGCTTATGCTTGTAACAAAATTGCAAATGTCTCACAAAATTCACAAATCAATATCTAATAGTACCAAAGGCTGAAACCTAGCCCTAGAATATTTGCTTTGATAAGTTGATAAATTCAACATCCACTTAGTGAAACACATATCTAAACCATCTTAAGCAATTAATCTGGAAACAATGATATGTTGCAATGAAGCTTAGACTCCCTTTGTTTAGTTGCTGTTAATGTTGTTGAAACTCCTGCAAAATTCCTGGACTAAATAACGAAACTAACAGTACTAAAAATGTGAGAACAGAAACAAACAAACCATTTTTTTGTAAGCAGGGGAAGATAAGCAGAGAGAAAACATACTTAGGCCAACCTCTGATACCAAGATCTGACAAACGAGAATCTGAGGGCCTTCTCTCAATTATGATTCCAAACCTCTCCTCAATATTGCAGCCACTGGCTTCCAGCTTCTGGTCTCCCATGGATTCAATAACCTGAAACACTCAACAGCACTCACTCCAAGATCCAAAATTTATGGCCAACCCAAACACCCAGCCGTATTGCTTCTCTGCCAATTCAAACTCTTCAGGTCTCCTCACAGATCAATTCTTGTGCCCGCCGATACATACTCCTAAAATCAACCGTTCACAGTCATGACAACCTAATCAAGTTATGTATATATATAAACACCCACATGATATATATAATTTATATATGTTTGAATCCCCATGAACAGCAATAAAGAAGGATAGCATCGCATAGGTATTGGTGTGATCGTCTGGTCAAAAGTTGACTGTAGAACTCGTGGGAACATGTTGGTATCATACAACTGTATGTGGCGGCGATGAAACTATCAATATTCATATCAATCTCAATCCACTTATGGTCGTTTGACCGAACCTGTCAACCATTTTTTTGGCTTATGTTGTTGGAACATGGCTACCCACCTCTTTTTTTTTGTACAGAAACTCCCTATTGGGCAGAAGTGGGGTCAATCCGACGGGTTGACAGGATTTTCCAATAGAATTATGTACGAATAAAATTGGTTACGATTTTTTTCCTTCATAATATCATTATTAAATTCTTTGATTAATTTCTTTAAACTAACCCTGTACTATTAAAATAGAATTACGCTTTGAAATTAAAGTTTTAAACTTACTATTCCTAGAAATTATATTTATATATAAATTATGTGGGTGATACCACTCCCTGCTTTTTATGTTTCTCCTAGTAAATTGTGTTGAATATATTTGTTTAATGTTTTATTTTTTGGGGAGGGTGTGTAGTTATTGAACTTTGATAATATCGTGGGATATGGGCAAGACCAAGGAAAGAAGCGATGTGAAGGGATGGTAACAATCTTTAATGGACTGACTTAATGAATCTCATGATGTTGCCATATGTTATTGAGAAATATTTTTCTTTGAAATTATCAAAGCTTGTAATCTAAGTCAAGGTTACTAGATATGTTATTGAGAAATATTTTTGTTCGAAATTATTCAAACCCCTTAATCAAGGTCAAGGAAGTTTGAGGAGTATAGTAACAATCTTGTAATGGACTCACTGATGTTGTTGCCCTATGTTATTGTGAAATATTTTTTTTTTTTTGAAATTATTAAAGCTTGTAATATATTTTTGTTAGAAATTATTCAAACTCTTTAATCAAAGTCAAGGAAGTTGAGGAGTATAGATTTATGTTAATTTTAAATTTATTATATATTTTAAGCAAGGAAGTTGAGGAATATATATTTATGTTAATTTTAGATTTATTTAAAATTTTAATTAAATAGAATGATTAATATGATAAATTAAAATATTAAAGTTGTTATTGATAATATGTTTAGGGTAATATTTAGCTACAATGATAGTATTAGGTAAGTATTACACCGCAATAATGAGGGAATGCAAACTTTCCATTTAAAAAGCTAAGTATTCACAATTATAGCACTCTTTAAAAATATAGATAGATTCATCATTGTTAAAACATATTGGTAGGCTCAGCCATGACTTAGGAAAACCCTAAGGCATCATAATAGATAGAGTTTTCAACCTTTATCATGTTTTGAAGAGGTGTTTTGTGGTTAAATGATGTCCAACCTTTTGCATTTGGACTCATCACGAGAATTGAGTAAAAGGTTCTTCTTATGTTTGCTTTCATTTATGTTCTATAGATTATAGTTTCACCTCTTCATATTGTTGGTTGTTTGTTTTTTATGATTGGTGATTGTAATTGATTAGCTCACCATGGTCATGGGTTTTATTTTATTCTCTATTAAAATTTGGACTTATCCTAGTTCACCACGGTCATGAGTTTTAGCTTATTCTTCATTAAATTTGGACTCACCCTACCACATTTATGGACAAGAGCATCCCAATTGTAATTTAAGAGAATCAAGTGCTCAATAAATGGAAAAAAACTATATATAATACTCAATATACAACTCCGACAGGGGGTAGGGCTACATTAATTGACCCATCATAGTGGAGCTAAAAGGGCAAGCATACCCTTGATGTGAAGTCTCGACCCATGCTAATCTATGAGTTATTAGTATATGTGGCTTGTGGGTTGTTGCATATACTCTTGGGAGGTTGCTAAGTTTCCATGGTTAAAAAAACACTCAATATAAATATTTATATCATTTTATTTTTGTAAACTAAATTTGATGATGATGATGATGATGATGATTAAAGTCCACTAAGACCAACTTTGGTCTATCAAACCTTAAAAAGGAAAGGAATCACTTGGTTTTCTTTAAAATTTTATTTCTATGCTAAAAAAACGAAGCTTTCTTAAATCATCATAGTTATGATAAGTTAAAAGATTAGGAAGGTTAGTATTGTAGCAAATATTTTGAAATTGCACTCTAATGTGGGTGTATGCAAGACATTTTATGAGAAAGTGAATTATATTCCGTGGAAAATATATCTCATGTAAATTCTAGTGGATTTGAACATGTGACTTTCTAAGGGGAAACATGTATTCTTAACCATATTCACATTCAAATTGTATATAGAGAAAGAAAGAGATAAAAATGCTTTTTAACTCTATACAATAGTATCAAAGATTATTATTGTAAATTTATGTACTTCATATATTATGTATGAATGTCACTTAAAAATGAAAAAGTAACATAATATATTTGTAAGATGATGATGATGTGAGTTTAAACCAAATTGGTGTATGAGACCCCCATGTTTGTGCGACAAGGGACCCCTCTGTCCAATGATTTAACTACTAAAAGTCTACATAAGTGTAAATACCCTACCTCCCTCAATGGTGTATGAGACCCCCTTGTTTGTGGGACAAGAGACCCCTCCGCACAACGATTTTACAACTAAAAGTAAACAAAGGTGTAAATACCCTACCCCCCTTAGGATTTGAACATGTGACCTCCTAAGAGGAAACATGTGTGCTTGACCGTTAATCCCACTCAAGTTGTTCAAGTGATCCAATGAGTTACTATGAATTTAGAATTTGTTATTGTAAACTTTATATGAATTTCATTTAAAAATGGGAAAGTAAAATGATATGTGTGTGTGTGTGTGTGTGTGAGGGAGGGAGAGAGAGAGGGGGGGGGGGGGAGATCATGTGAGTTTGAAAATATGTGATTATAAATGACTGAAAGGTATATGTATAATTAATCATATATAATTGTAAATGAGGGACGAGTTAAGTCTTTGGATTAGTTTCCTCTTTCAATATTGTGGACCTTACTTGATGTCCCTTCTATATTGATCACTCGATGATAATGATGATGATGATATTTAATGTCCACTGAGACCAATTCTGGTATATCAAACCTTAATAAAGAAAAGTAAGGAACTACCTTATTTGCTTTAGAATTTTATTTCCATGCTCAAAAAGCTTGGAGAGGAGTGTTCCCAAATTACCATAATTTTGATAAGTTAGAAGGTCAAGCATGTTTGTATTGTAACATAAACTTTGAAACTAAGATATTATGTGGGTGTACATAGAACAATCTAAGAGAAAGTGCTTTTAATCCTCAACATTCATAGTCTCTCAAAGATGACAAATCCTTTGAGCCCACAGAGTTTTAGGAAAGGTCCAACACCTTGTTTCATTATCCAACTCATGAGAGTTCATTCGTATTTTAGCTATGTTGATCTTCTTCCCTGTGCTAGTTAAAATAGAGAGATACTTTTGATCTTCTAGATTAGAGTTAATGACCTCCTTATAATATCTTAATTTTCTTTTATCTTCTAACTTTTCATTGCACCGCAACTTCTCTTTAAACTTTGAAGTAATAATATTTTTAATATTATCTATCTTTTGCAAAGTGACATTTTCATCAATCCCCAATGCTTTAGCCAAGACATGGCATCTTTATTCCTACCTCACTTGAGCCTTAGTTGGTTTTGACTAGATTTTAAAGCATTTTTAGGAATTCTTTGGTTTTCCAAGTTATTTAACTTTTTATTGTACATTAGGTACCTAATCATAACTATGCTCTAAATAGGGGAAATATCCACTTCAATGAGGAGAATAGGTTAGGGCATAATGCTTTTAATTTTAAGATTGTAAGTTATAAAAGGATTTTGGATTTGCTCAAACCTACTCCAAGATTCTCTAGAGATATTGCAACCCCAAACTTCACACCCATACAGGAGAATGTGAGTGGTCTAAGAGTTCAAAGAAGAATTTTTTGTATCCCTCATCACAAGGTTCGCTAACTTACAATTTTTTTTAAGACCAAAATAAGCTTCCACCCTCCATTGATCCTTTTCTCGATGTTGTAGCTCCAATTAAACTTGTGATGTATATCAATCCCAATATATTTGTAGAAGGTCACTTCCTTCAAGTTGCTATTGTCATACAAAAAATTAGGGCAAGTGACCTTATTAGATTTTATTATCATAACTTGGTTTTATTGGTAATAACAATCATGTCCATATTAAAGCATAAATCCTTGAAAATTCTTAATTATTTATCAATATGAAAAGAACACTTTACTAAAAGAAAAATATCATCAACATAAAGAAAAAAAATGATAACAAATCCAACTAAAATACTACTAGTAAAACCTAAAACTACTATACTACTAGCATACTACTAGTAAAACCTAAAACTACTATAACTATTAAGAAATAAAAATTACATTATTTAAATTTTTTCATTACCATTATTTTATTATTTTAATATATTAAAAATCTTTGATTTTTTTGAATAACATTACGTATGTTTAATACGTATTTAATAATCGGAGAAATGATATATTCCTAATATTTATTTCCACAGCAAATGATAATCTTTGCAATCATTAACTGAGGGGTTTACTTTAAAAGTATATAAAGTTAAATATATCAAGGTGTATCTTTGCAATCATTACCTGAAGGCTTCCTTTAAAAGCAAAGGAAGTTAAATATTTCAAGGTGTCAATTATCCAATCATACTAAGGTTATGTTGTCTCTAATCTGGGGTTGGAAAATTGACCTGCCATTTTAACATTTTATTCATTGCCATTATTTTAATATATTATTAAAGTCTTTGACTTTTTTAATAAGCATACGTATTTTCCCTGATATTTATTTCCACGAGAGCTCAGTTGCTTGGGCCTTAGCTAACAAGCCTAGCCAGCCTAGCCGGGAAGCAAGGCTAGAGATCAGAGGTTCAATTCAGAGGTTCAACTTTTTGTGGTCATTTTCATTTTTGGTGTTGGAACGAGGTTGAAGGCAAGGACGTCTCAAATTAAATTGTATTCTTATTTTATTTTATTTAATATTTATATTTTATTATTATTATTATTTTTAATTTAAATGTTTTAGTAATATTTTTATTATTTTTATTCTCGTGTTTATGAAAATTTAAATTTATTTTTATTTTTATTTATAATTTATTTTATTTAATATTTGCATATTTTATTGTTATTGTTATTATTATTTTAATTTAAATATTTTATTAGTATTTGTATGTTTATTCTTTTGTATTATGTAGCCAAATTTTAGTGATGATATGGATCTTAAGAGAGAGACGTTGAGGATAGTAGTGATACAACATAATAGGTTAACATTGTCTACAGTGGGTCCACATGGATTGTTTTAGTTACTTTTCCTTTGGTTTTATTTTTTTAATTTGTAAGTACACATGAATTTTTTGTAATTACTTTTTATTTTTGGTAGTGTCACGTTACATAACATTAGGTGGCAACATCTCCCTCATATTGGGTTGTAGAGCACCTCACCCGTGTCAATGCAATAAAGAGCATCACACATCAAAATCATTACCCCATCTTGGATTTTCTTTTAAAAGAAGGCTATTACTATATATTAAACCAATTTTTGAGTTAATAGAAGTTTTCATTTTGTTGTATTTCTTTTGTTTACATATTATTTTAGTAATGACTCATGAGTGAAACATTTATTAGGATTTCCATAGGTTTGGTAAATGATTGCTATATATTTATATATATTATATTGAAAATTATAAATGAATTTTAATTGTGCAACATTTAATGTTCATTTTGATGATGATGATGATGATGGTTATTAAGATCCATTGAGACCAACACTAGTCTATCGGACCTTAAAAAAGGTAAGGAATCACGTTGTTTTCTCTTTAAGAGAAGCATTGCTAGATCACCATAGTTGTGATGAGTTAAAACCACACTTGCTCAACATGCATTTCTAGCAAAAACCATATGCAGAAGAAGGTTAATCTTAAACTTAGGTACGATGACAAGTAATGGTTTTTTTCCTTACTTGACCATGTAGACCATGTAAATAATTAGGGATCTCGTGAATGACCAATCTACCATGCTTGATAGGAACTTATGTTTCCAATCATAAATTCCTATCTATTTGGAGAACCTTACCCTTATATTTCTTTATACATTTATATCCTAAATTGGTGATATATCCATTGCATTATTACTATACCATTAACGCCATAGATATGTCCAATCAATCATTGCTTCCATTAATAGCCATTGTCTCACCCGATTGGACAAAGATCGTGCGCATAACTTAGCATGTGTGATCAAATCATTCCAATTTGAATTGGGATGACATTGCAGTACCACTAATTTCATCGCCAAACCTTGTCTCCATTTCACAGCCTAATATACCACCTTCGCAACCTTTCCTTATTTACCTTGCATTGAGTAAAATAAATCTTCTCTCTTGATGATGAGCCCATCCGGTGGCTTGAAACGATGAATTAAAATTCTAATTGAACGCAGTCTTCCTCTCTTTTCTTAAAAGAACATCGATTGATAGTTGAATAGGAAAATTGGGTATCAACAATCTTTGCTTCAATGGGGAAAATGCTAACAATAGTAGCAAAAAGGAAGGAACCATAGACCTTAGAACTATCCGATCAAATATTTAACATGCAAGATTGTTTAGGTTTTTCGAAAAGCTCAAAGGATTCAATAAAGAAGTCACCTTAGCATTTGCATTGAACTTCGATGGAACTTGTGCCAACCTGGGTGGTCTGTTGGTGACAATCTATGAATCTTCTATCGCATTCGTTACAGGTTTGACATGATCTGGCGAGAAATGGTTCAATAGTCAGAAACTATAGGTCGATTCATGGAAGCAATTCACAAGAAAGGAGACTCCAAACCCAAATTGGGCAATAGGAGCACAAGCAAATTAGAATGTGAGAAAATGAGCCAACAATGCATTCTTTATTCAAAAATACATTACCTACAAAGGAAGATACAGTTTCACCAATCTTTATCACATTCGATTGATGCTACACTTTAAGGAGGGAGCCTTGGTAAATCTTCCTTATTTCTTGTGGAAAAGCTTGATGAAGATGGCAGTTGTTGTGTAGAGACACCTAAAGATTGTAGGTAACCATTTATGCCACCACAAATTAATAAAGTTAATTGTTTTAGTAGGGCTTAAAAAGTATAATATTAGTTGGGAACAATATCTGTTAAAAAGAGGGTTTCAACTCGAGGCTATTACAAGAAACCCTAAAGCATGTGATTCAAACCCTATAATTCAAAGAATTGAATGTGCTAGCTCAGAGAAAGGATCCAAGGGAACAAAGAACATAGTATGCCATCAACCTCCAAGGAACATGAGACAAAAAAAAGGATTACAAGAAGCCTAATTGGAAAATTTGAAGCAGGGGAATCTAGTGCAGGGCAGAGTCAAGGAATGGATGCAGTTTTTTAGAAACCTCCTCGTCGACCACGAACTAGGTTTTCCAAAATCAATCCCATAAAGCCATCAAAAGTAAAAGAAACACAGTGGGATTCGATTAGACCAAAATATTTCGAACCTGTGAATTCATATCCAGCAGTCAAAGAAGAAAGGTGAGAAGAAAAGGAGAGCCCCAAAAATCTTAATTCCTTATTGCAAAAAAAAAAGGCAACTTAGGAAATTGAAGAAGCAAATTGAAATATGAGAAGTCCTGGATAGATATGTCAAATCCAAAAATGATCACCTTAAGATTCGAGGAAATAAGTCTAAAGAAGAGAATGAAAATATGAAAACACAACTGCAACTTCTTTGAATACATGCAAAATGATGGTATAAGCAGAATAAAAAGATCAAACATCCAAACATGTTGTTAAAAATCAAGTTGGTCATCCAAAAAGGTAATAATAGGAAGCCTAAGACCATATTATACCTTTTGGAAACTGTTGTAAAGGTAGCCTCTTCTCCTACACCTTCTGCTAGACCCGTCAAACTAGATGAGAAGGATATGAAGTGCACTTAGAAGTTCATGAACCATATTTTTTATGGAATCCTTACTAATACCTTGGTTATAGCTTCTACCCAATTTAATCATGTCTAGTGGGAAGGGAAGGAAGAGATGTATGAATTAGGATAAAAATACCAATATAAATATGAGGTACAAAGGATGTAGGAATAGTGGGTATCTCAATATCCAGAGGCAAAGAAGAGATGGAATTCATAATTATAAATAATCTAGTAGTGCTTGAAGGAAGGTACATAGAATGGGATGAGTTTCATTACAAGTTCTTTCTTGTAGATGTCCTGCCAAAGTTTACTCTATTTACCTACATGAGAAATGGACTGAATTAGGAAACAAGAGTCTAAATTTAGGAAAGAAACATGAAATCAACACATGACTGTTGACTTCATCAGAATGTATTGTGATCCCACTAATAGGGAACAAAGTATGTTATGTGAGCTATATCAATTTAATTTCTTTTTACAGGAAGAAACTAGCTGGAATCCCAACCCCATAGTTGGGGATGTCCAACTTAGGGCCTTTGCTTCCTTTCTACAAAACTAGGTTAAATGTAAGAGAGATATGAATCTCTATGACAAAAGTAAAGAACTTCCAAGAGTAATAATTAAAATTGAGCCTTTGATACCTAAAGAAGTCATTAGAGACTATGAAGATTTCCTATATGATTCTAGTAAAGTAAAATTATTCAGAAGCAACCAAAGGGTATCCATCCAAAACTTTGAATATATTTGTAATTTTCACACTATGGATGTTGTAGTATCCTTTCAAGAAATATGACAACTATTACCTAAGATACTACAACAAAGGGATCTGATGGCTCTTCTGATGTGTTGCCTAACTATGAATCGATCTCATTTGTATATTGATTCCCTAAGAAGGAATGGAACTAAGTGGACAGGGCTCAAACTCTATTTCTTGTTAATGTGATGTGCTAGAAAATTCTACAAGGTTGTCAACATTGGGATGAGTTTGAAGAAGTATCAATATGGGCAGAAGTCAACAAATGCCTGGACTACTACACAAGAGAAAAATCTGGTCACCTCTCATACAATTGGAACAATGTGCATTTGGGATTACCATAGGAGATTTGATCTGTTGCATGAGGACCTACAACATCCTCAATGTGGGGGAGATGTTGAGCCTCCATTGGAATTCATCCTTAGTCATTTCTGATTTCTTCCATGGAAGTGTTATAAGAGTAAAATCGCTTCTAAATATCAAACACCCTGCGATTTAATAGCTTGTTACTTATTCATTACCATTATTTTCAACAAAAAGTTGAAATCGCTACCTACCACTTGATTGACTACGATCTAATCGCTCTATGCTAATGATTTGTAAGCAATTTCCTCCTAATATATATATATGTGTGTGTGTGTAAATTGAAAAGCGATTTCCCTCTTCGGTTATAACTTCCTCTTATCCGATGGCAACTATCTTCACCAAGTATAAGAAGAAGAAAGTTCGGCCATTTGGGGAAGATTTTCCATAGGAATATTATTGTAGTTAGGTTCTTCACACTAGCAAGTGCATAAATGCACTTACTAAGAGTTGTGGAAATCTTAGTAACAGTTCGTGAGTGATGTGCATGCAAATAAAGACAGTAAATAAAATGAAAATACCCAAAATTACTACAGTAAATAAAATCTAAGCTAAAACTTCAAGCATCCATAGATTAGACATTCGACACTCATAGATCATGAATCAAAGAATGTTTTTGTATTGATGTAAAAGCAAATTTACATGATAGATTTACCTCAAGGTGGTGAGAATGCATGGGCCCTTGGAACCATACAAATGGTGGTGCTCTGGGTCTCCAAGGTTTCTTGCACTCCACCGATGCTCACAGGTAGCCAAGACTCAACTATGGTGGGGGAACTTAAGCTCGAATGGAATCTAGGGTTTCTGTAGGAATTTTGGCAAAGTTTTGGTAAGGAAGAGTGAATTGATGTCAAATGGGGGCCTCCACCACCTTTTTTATAACAATTTTTTGTGGTGGTATTTTTCCCTTGGCTTTGGGAAACCACTAGTATTGGTAGTGGTTTTTGGTATTTTCCCTCCTTTTTTTGATTTTGAATAATTTCCACATTTTTCTTTTTTCTTTTCTTTTATTTTTGGGGATTTTGTCTATTTTGGAGGAATTTAATTTATTTTCTTAAGGGAAATAATGATTTTTCCCATATGATTATAAACTTAGGGATTTTGGGTTGATGGAAGCCAAAAGTTAGGAAAAAGGGATGAATGGGTTATGTGACTAGGGGGATGAGCTAGGTGATCCATTTTTTGGTGTTAATAGATTGCCCCCTTATGTGTGAGGGAAAGATCTCATCGTATGGCCGATAGGCATCATAGGTTTTTACTTTTTCTAGGGTAGTGAGCATGATGGTGGCAGATAGTAGAGATTGTTTTAGAGAGTGGAACAAGTGCTTCATGTGAACTGCAAGGGCCAGAACTACAAATACAACTCCTCAATAATGGGTGTGAAACATATAGTATCAAGTATATGGATGATGTAGGCATACCCATGCTTGTATCAATGTCTCAAGATATCCAAATAATGGTTAGGCACAAAGGGGACCTGAACTATACATAGATAAATGTTGTGTACATCATAATGTTCCAAAGGGGAATCAAATCTAGAATGTAATCATGGTCCAACTATGACTGATATGAAGAAATGATACATGGAAACAATGGCATTCATCCTGAATGTGGTATCACAACAATTGATGCTTTGCTCGATCAGAAGGGGTCCAACAACTAGATGGACTTAACGACTAAGGGTCAAAATCTCGAAGGTACAATGGACTTCATCTAAACTAGATACTCTAGGAAGCATATGACTAAAGGGATTCCAAACAATATCACCAACACAGCCTAGATATCCACAAGAACATACTACTAGAGGGGTTCCAAATAGACTCACCAATGTGCTAGAGTTGGGGGACATCCAGGGTCTTCAACCAATGACTGAAGGGACCAACACCCTGTACAAATCTCAACAGTGCGATGATGGGGCTGAAGTTGAGCACATGAGAAACGACCATGTTAAGGATCACTAAGGACTCCCCTCAGATGGTCCGTAGGAACTCACCATTGATGGTGATGAGGCCAAGGTACATAGGCCTCTGGGTATATCCTTTGGAATAGATGTGTTGGCGTCGATAGAGGAAGACCTACAACTACCAAGGCAATAAGGTTTCCTTGATAGGAGCGCGAAGGATACAACCAAGATGTGATAGAATTGGACATGGGACTGAGACATTGTTGAGGGATACGATGGTCACTGAGTAGAGAGACTCAAACTTCCTTTGTTCAAAGTATGACGATAGGGCTGACCGGGAAACATATAAAACTAACCTCGGGGGAAGGGTATCATAGCTTAAGGGATCAGGGACTGTGACTGCAATGGGGGACACTCAGAGGGGAAAACTAATAGGTGATATCTGGGGGACTCTAAGGATGACACATCGCATAATAATCTGAACAAATGCGACTATATTGGGGAATGCTGCCATAATATGGGACTACATGTGATCCGCAGGCAAGGTAATTTTAAAGGGCGAAATTTCACCAATTGGCTATTTTTTAGGCTTTTTTTCAAAAAATAAATTCGCGATTTGGTCAGTTTTAGTCTCTAATATCACCTATATTTACATAAAATTTGTTTTTTTATCATAAAATTCACCAAATTTTACATATTTCAAGAGTAAATTGTATGATTCATATCTAATATTTTCCTACCTATCTATATACATGTTTTTTTCAATCCAAAATAATGGCCTAGGATACTATACTTAAGTATAATATTAGAATCCTTAAAAAATACCCTGTCCGCAGGGGCGCTGAAATGAACCATTTGGGCCTTCTTCATGGTTTAATGAGCTCAAAGAAGGGATATAAATGTGCTCGAGATGGTATCATTGTGTGGATTTTGACGAGCCCAATACGGTGGATGCTCATTGGTGCTTTCAATTTTAGAGGGTCTGAAAATAGGAAGAAAACTCTCGGGGTGTTCTTTTTCATAGGTTAGTCCCCAAGGCCTGAAAAATAATAAAAGTATGCAATGGAGAACTCTTCTAGCCAAAGGGAATATAATATTCATTTTTCGTAATTAGTCCACCCGACCCGAAAAAGGGGTAAACTTATATGATATAAATGCCCTTTCAAATACTTTAACAAGCCTGAATCGAAGCAAGTTTGCTCGGCAATATTTTCATTCTTTAAGGAGTTAGAAAAGAGATTAACATAAAATCCATGATGGGAGCCCAGGAAATGGCCAATGAATGACAATATGAGGATAGAATGCATGCAGCTTCATTTCTGGATGTCAAACTACAAGGACACTCGATCCTATGGGGATTTGAACTGCATGGGAGCCAAAGGAAAGGGGTACTAAAACGGTCACCCGTGTAAGGTAGGATCTATTTACGATCAAGGGAAAATGCAATGATGGATGGGCTGGGCCACTTACTTGGAAAACGGGGAGGGTACTACAAGTGTAAAGGATAAACTGTTTCAATGCATCAGATAATATGGGGGAGAAGATGACCTATATGCCAGTTAAGAGGTTATACCTGCGTGGGTCAGTTGTCGACTGAAATAAGTGGATTTCAATGCAACTTAAATATGTACACATAGAAACGAAACCAAAGCATAAAATGTGCATCTAGAAATCAAACCAAATATACAAGTGATACGTGACCACAGGAAATGGTCAAGACCATGCATGTGCAAAAGTGAGTAGGGTTAATGACCCGCCCCCATGATATGTCCATGGGGTTTGTTATTGTGGATCTCATATGTGATGGGTTGAACGATGGGATCATGTCACATCACCTCCCGTCAATCCCATGCAAGGAAGGGAAATATGACTAAAATTTCGGGGCTCTTACAAAAAAACTCAGCCCCATTCATCATATTCATACAAATAAAAACACATGTGTGCAGATGTATAAATCTATTAAACACAACGGAAGTAAAACTCTTCCACACACACACACATATCATGCATTTTCCAGCATATTGATAACATGCATCAAATAAAAACAATGCATAATTAAAACACATAGAGAATACTTATCTTTCCTATGAAATTGCCTCAAGCAACTAGCTATGCTCTTGATTGTGAAATTGCCCCAAGCAACTAGCTATGCAGCTGCAATGTTCCACCCAACCATAGGCCAATTGTGTTCATCAATCTCTCAACACTATTGTCACCCCCAAGTTGGGCATGATTTCCTCAAGGAATGGGAACCTATGCACAACAAAAAGAACATCACATCTAAGCCAAGCGACTCCATAGTTGGGATTATCAAGCCAAATGTGAACCCTTCTATTTTTGGATGCTTGCACTCAAGGTCAAGCCAAAGAAATGGATATCCATCTCAACCACAACATTCTCTCCCACACACAACAATCTCAAATATTGGGCATGGATACACATTTTTAACAATGGGATTTACAAAATAGGGTCCCCATTGGTTCTTCCACTTCGTGGCACATCCAAAATGAATTATGGGGAGGGAAAATCAAACCACATGGAAGAAAACGTTTTTCCACACATTTATATGAGCATTTGAATGGCCAAAAACGGCCTCTATGGACCCCCAAATAGATCTCCATTCCTCCCAGTCGCTCTATAACATCAAAAACGCCCTCTTCACAGTTAGAAAAGAAGGAAATACTGGAAAAACATGGAGGCAAAACACCCCACCAGCTAAAACTATGTGAGAGAGCCCAACTGCTTGATGGATAATGGCTTGGGGAGCAATTTCATGGCTCCTTTCTTGCCAAGGAAGCCAAAACTTGTTTTTCAAAAATGGTGGCTTGCCCATACCTGAATTTTGGGCATCCATACCTTCCCATTACCAATGCATTAACTACCTAAACCAACTCTTGGAAGAATTAAATTATTGGGTACAAAATTCAACATGGGTAGTTGAAGGTTCATGGGTTCTCTCATTGACACTAGGCTTGACTTGATTGGCTCCAAGCGTTTGAATATTTTCCTCCCAATTCCTTGTAAAATTCATGCCCCCATTCTCTTGTTGCATTGCATTTCATAGCTAGTTGTGGGTATTTTATTAAAATGCATGTTTACATCTTATTTATGATCTCCATTGCGCCAAGCTAGCACATGATCCACATGCATCAATTTTAACACTAAATCAATGGTGGGGCCTTTGCCTTAAGCTCCTCACCGTGATTTTTATAACGTTATTACATATTTTACATTTTTAATGAAATGGGGTCAAAATCGGGATATTACAACTCATTGAAACACTGAGATAGATGTGACGGGGTAGGGTCAAAATGATTGAGCATGCCCCCTATATTGGGGTCGAGGTACTCTATTATGTGTGTTAGCCTATAGGTGTCAATGTGGTGTAGATATAGTCTTAGAGAGGGATCGATAAGGCATTGATCCGTTGCTAGAAGGGGGGTGTACTAGGAGTTTATTGGCCATGGTGGTACACCGAATTGGTGATATGATGATGGGGGATGCCCCTTGTGGGGAGGATTCCCCTAGTATCCCGACACGGATGACGGCGATGATGAGTAGGAAATTTTGGGGGAGTTCCCCCATGTTGTGGACATGTGATTTCCTCATCGATTTGGAAGGGTCGAATATAATGGTTTGAGGGACCTGTGCGTGTCAACGCAATTGTAGTGCTATGGGTTGATGATGAAGGTTCATCAAGGGATGGGATGAAACAAATGATCTTCGTCTCATGGGAAGAAGATGTTGGGGGTGGATTTATCCAATGATGGTGACCTGGAACTCTAGGGAGATATTGCGAACGACAACAAACATAGAGTGATATTCCGGTAAATTGGGGCAGTGGTGGGAGTAATGACCATAGAGGTCACAAACTGCACACGAATGATTTGTACACAATGATTTGTTATGTGACTGAGAATGGGATGGAACTTGAACTACCTGGATATTCTCGTCATAAGCCAACGTCTGTATGTGAGTGCGGATGATGGTAAATTGCAGACAATTTTGGGTAGCGTGACCCAGGACATCGCACAAAGAGCAAGGCCTAGGTGCTCGAGTTGAGGTAGGGGAATGGGTATTCATGGCTTTGTTCGCAGTTGTTGCGGCATTAGACTTCGTGGATTTCCCCCCATCCTTGTTGGGATAAGGGGGAGTGGGTTTGGATGAATTTGTTTCCGACACATCAGGAGGCAGATGGTTGGCGGTGTTGATTAGTTGAATAGTTGAAGCATGTCCTGAGGGGTCAGGGTGGGATTTGGTTTAGGTAAGTACCAGACGAGAAGCCCCAATGTTAGTCCTAGGAGGTTTAGCGTTACCATCATAGGCATGCTTAAAAATCCTGATGGTGGGAACAAAAATGGGATCGTGTAGATCGGGGTGGATCCTACATGGCTAGTTACCGATGGAGGTTGAGGTTGGGTTGTCAATTGAGCGGAGGGCTGTGACTAGGGGACCAATTTTCTTGATGAAATGGTGCATAGGTCCAATATTTCAACACCCGAAGGAGGTAGGGGTAAGGCTTTAAACATGGAGGTCATTAGAGCCTCTCAGTAAAGACTCGACCCCATAGTGGAAATCAAAGGGGTAGACACACCAAGTGCAGGTTTGTCAACCATTGGGAGGACTTTCTCTGGAGTAGCAGGTGTGCTGGAGTTGTAGTAGGTGAGTTGGTCAAGTTTGATGACCCGAACCTCATGGGGAAACATCATAAGCTGGAAGACAGATGAGGCAATGACCTTCATCGTGCACAGGTAGCTACGTCCTAAAAGAAGGTTGTAGTCAAGTTGGGCGTTAATGACTTCAATGTCTAACAGGACGATTTTACCAGCTAATTAGGCACGGACATTTGTGAGAAGGCCCTGTGGTTGAGTTGTATGACCATTATAATCTCGTAGGACCTTCGTCGATGGTTTCAACGGAGGGGATACAAGTTTATACCACATGAATGTGGACAGGACATATGTAGAGGCATCCTCATCGACTATGCATCGATGTATAAATAGGTTTCCGATCGAAACTAAGATCTGAAACGCGATGGACGAAGGCATGCGGAGTTCAGACTAATCCAAATAAAATGCCATCAAACGTGAGTTAGAGGGGTCGATCACACCTAATGTGGACAACAATGCTTTTCTTTGTGTGGGATAGTTCTTTAGAACTTCCAAGTCTGACATGGCGGAAGGGGATTGGGAAAATCATCGACGATGTTGTAGTTGGGGGAAGTGCAAGCATTAGGATTATTGGTTATAATGTGACACGAAGGAAATTTTGGGCCTTTGGGGGCCCCGTTGATGGGTGGGGGGGGGGGAGGCGTAAATACTAGTCTACAAGGTTACATGAGGTAGCCTTATCTGCAAGAAGGGTCTTGGTAAACAAAGCATACTGGTTGTAGTGAGTCTAGAGGTTGACTTCAGAAGAAGAGGTCATTAAGAGATGGTGGACTACTAACTCGGGGACCTAACTCAAGGATGCAGCATATGTAACTAGTGGTTGTGTGGTAATGAACCCGTGTGTGGGTAAGGGGTTATGGAACACCTAGGGTTGTGCCGTGACAACCCCTTACGTGGGTAACGATTTCTGTAACGCCATGGGTTGCGCAATGGGTTGTGGTGGGTTCGGTGGTGCTAGGGGTGCAACAGTCCCTTAACTTTGGTTTTCTTCATTCCAAATTTGTTTAGCTCTATCCAAATGGGGGAAATGGTGCATGTATTTTCCATAAACCCCATAGAAAGAACATGGGTGGTTGGTACATAACTGAGGTTTCCTCCCTTGTCGGGGCTATTGATCAAGGTTCTAATTGGATAGCACAACGCCATTATTACCAGGAGGATTAGGTTGTTGTCCACCCCCACTCGATCGTTGGTTGTTACCAGGATTCCTACCTCATCTCCTATTTAGTTGTCCTTGTTTGTTCTGTGGGGCTGGTTGGTTTTGAGCCTAATTTTGCTACGCATAAACCTGTCCTTGTGGAAGAGGAGGAGCTTGAGATTGGGTGCGTGCGTGTTTAGCCAGTGGTGGCACTAGGAAAGGTTAGTAAGTGGGAGGTGTAGGAGGGGGGGCATACCCTTAAGGGTTGTGATCGTAACTTGGTGTCACATAAGTGTGTCCATGGGCATCGGGATGTACAAAGTTGTCCCTCTAGAGTGAGCTATTGTGCAAGAAAGATCAGCGCCACAACTCATGGTAGACTGCACAGGACTATGCATGGGGAGATATACAGTAGTTGGTGCCAAAGGAATAGGAACATAGTGCCTACCGATATATGCAATGTGACCAATGACACCGTCGACAACATGAGATTCCCCCGGTGCATCCTTCCGAGAGGAATAGCTGTGAGGGGCATCAGGTAAGATTGTGTAAAGGTACCTGGATTGGGTGTAAATGAGGTCAAACTCTTGGGATTTTAGGATAGCCTCTTCTTCAGTCTGCGGATGTTCAGATACCACATCCTTGGAAATGGTTGGGATTAGAGATTTCAAAAACCAATCTAAAAAGATACGGTCATCCACTTTGATCTTGCATAAACTTTGGCATCTACGCCATTCATGGATGTAGGTCCATGATATGGGTGTTTTTATTCTATCTACAAGAGAGGAGAATCTCAACACCAACATCGTAACGAACTGGCAGCTGGAAGAACTGCAAGAAATTCAAGGCAAGGGATGCAAAGGTGGAATGCATCCCATGGGGTTGGTCAATGTACCATTTGGTGGCAGCACCAATGAATCTCCATTGCAATAAATGTAGTTGAATAGAGTTGTCCACTATGGAGTTAGAGGAACACCACAAGCAGAAGGATATGATATGATTATGGGGGTCCTCACCACCTTTCCCCTTGAACTGGGGGATGTCTGAAGTGAGCTTGGTGGGCATGGGAGGCCAAGTATGATCATGTCGGATCATATCATTGGTCAATTTGGACAGGTCAGGAGGATGTGACATCGTAGGGCCGACATGTGTGCTAGCCATGGCAGCTATCATAGGGCCACCTCCACCAAAGAGTGGAGGGGTAGTGTTTTTCATAAGGGGATCCAAGGGCCCACCCGTAAGGCACGTGGGTGATTGTGATTCCATGGGTACCTCCAGTAACTGGAGGAACTATAATGGTCGGAATGGGCCCGGTACCTGTGGGTATGGAACCAGTAGCAGGATACACAGTAGTGGTGGGGGTAGGTGTGGTCTCCCTAGGGATGGTGGGTCCCATGGAACTAGGGATGGTGGGTCCCGTGGATCCCACAGCCAAAATGGAGGTCGAAGTGGAAATATAGCTAGTAGCAGGTCCACCACCATTGATCTCTCTATAAAATGAGTTAGGATTCATGTCGTCCATGAGACTAGATGGACTTGTATGTATAGGAGACTCTAACTCAAAGGAGTTGAATGTAAAGTAAGAGGCATCAGGATTAAAATATGGGGAAGAAGTTGTGTGCCTCAGGGGTGTGCAATGAGTAGGGTCCAATGGACCGTACTATGGGGACTTCCCCCATAGTCGACAAGAGTATCTTGGGGAATCAATGATGAAAAGTGTGTAAGTGCGAAAGGGCTATGGTATGAAAACATGCTAAATAATCCTAATGCAACTATGCATGCAAGAGGAGAGCTCTCAATAAAAATGGCACTCAGGCCAACAACAAGCTCAAAACACCTATTTCAACACTATGCTACAAGAGGAGAGCGACAATAAAATGGTCAGAAAACCAACAGAAAACACTGCTAACAAATAAAAAGGACTCACTAACCTATAGGGTATAAAAGCATGCAAATGCCTAACTAAAATATGGAAGCTCACGTAAATCATATCCCTTATAGTGTGATGAAATATGTAGTTAGACAATACTAAATGGATAACCAAACTGGCTAAGTGATATCCCCCTACCGAGAGGGATCCAGGGCAAAAGAGACCTAGAAGAATGGCTACTAGGCTACCCCATTCATGGCACGTCTGGAAAGGTGTCTCGTGGATTCAGTGCTTTGGTCGTTGCACACCTGGTATGGTGTCCAGCATGCATGATGAGAACAACGAGTTGGTTTCCTTCAGTGCAGAGTGGAGAGCGGCATTCCACTCAAACTTTTGGAACCAATCTTGACACTTTCCCTCCAAAGGGAGAGGCCCTCCGAAAAATCGGTGTTTAACCGTGCCATAACTACTAGGGGCTTTTGGCTCCCTGAAGGACAATGACTATGTTTCAAATGTATATGACAAAGGGGATGTTGTTTGTACGCCTAACCCTAGTGTCATACCTAGCTAATAAGTTGTTTTGGGTCCCCAAGTGGGTTTAAATGTGTGTTTAATTAAATCGGTTTTAGTCTCACTTGGAACTTAGGGAGTGAGTTGGTGCACAATTGGCATGCGTAACTATGCTAATAATAGTACTAATAACTAAAAAATGGAAATACTAGAAACTGGAATTGACTTGGAAAACTAAAACTGAAACTGAAAAAAAAAAATGTAAGCAAACTGTGCAGCTAGTTAACTTGTTGAAATGCAAATGCACAAGATGAATGAGATAGTTCATAACAATGCACTAAGGAAACTAGAATGCATGCAGACATAATTCTATCAAGTGCTACAACAAGCAAACAAGCAACCAGAGTGTTAACAATTATGCTGGAGGATTTTTCCATCATTTATTCCCATTCCCCTGCCTATTGTTCATCATAATTTGATCTTGTAGCCCTATATGGTGAGATTATTGTCCTCAAATAGTCCCAAATTTATATGCATGTGGAGATCTGGTAGGCGTTGACCTTGAGATTTGGTTTCGACAAGGTGCCAGGAATAATTAGGTATACATTGTACTGTTTTGTTGCTATTAATATAAATTGGATATCTGTCCCATCCCAAGTTGTTGTCTCAAATTTGGTTGATGTATTGTTGTTCATTCAGTTAATCAAGTTTTGATTATACATGTTTATGTTTGAATTTCAATACCATTTTGTATCCAAATTGTTTGAGGATGGTTCTGTATTTTTTTGTAGATCATTGGGTAAAGATTGGAAGTAACTCTCAGGAACAAAGGAAGCTAGAATCAGCCTTCACTAATCATTTTCACAAGCTTTCTTTCCCTTTTAACTCTTAAAATTATATTTGTTTGATCTTGACTTGTAATTTGGAGTCACCTTTGTCTGCATTTAAGCTTGAGATGTCTAGTTTAAGTAATCACAGTATGTTGGTGACTTAACCCCAGTCATAGGATAGATTTCCAATCAACATAGTCCACAGCTAGAATTAAATTTTGTTGGATGTCTCAATACTCTCTAAGTCTCACCAGTGAACCAACACCATGTTAGCAAAAAAATAACATTTTTAAATAACTCCCCATTTTGGTCTAAAGTGTATTCTCATGATATGAAAATAACAAGAAAGTAAGTCAAAATTACATGAAAAGTTATTTTTTGGTTTCTGTAAACTGAATTTTTTAAATAGATATACTTTTTCCCAAGTATTACAGTAGTTGTTTTGTCTTCATAATTTTTTTCCCACTAATATGAAGTCGACCAAATTTCTATTCCTTTTTTGTCAATGCTTGTCTTTTAAAATGATTTTTTTTCACATACTGGGAGGTGTAGTTCTCAAATATGCGATGTAGGTTTTGTAGTCATCTTAAAAGAACTGATCTATTTTGTTTGTTCAAGATATTTTTCAATAGTATTTCGCATTGGAGAAATGTTTTCTATGACGCTATGGCTCAAAAATACAACTTGTATATTTCTGTAGCATTTGCACAAATGTTGAAAGCCATCAGTAAGGACTCGCAATGCTAGTTCATATTGCTCCACCTAAAAAATAAGAATTGAAAATGGCTGGAGCCTAACATTGAGCTTTCCCATGACATAAGGTCAAAAGGATTTTTTGATTCTTGTTTCTAGCTCTTAGCTTCTTTATTTCATTTTCATAGTGCATGTGGTAGTTTTCTTATTGGGAGCAGCAACAGGGCTTGAGGTACTAATTTGCAAAATGTTTTTGATTATGTCAGTGGTTATATCTCTCAATGTTTCATTGATAGATATGATCAACAATGAATTGATGCTCAAGTGCCTTAATCAAGACTCATAAGACATTTGGTAGTTGCTAGATTCACTATCCTTGGAGTTTGTATTGAGCTTTGGAAGGACATCTTGCTACTTATTATTATGTATGTGGCTTGTTTGTGGACACTTCATCATTGGAAAATTCCCCTATTGGAGGCCCTTGGAAGCTTGGTTTGTTATTATGTGGACTTAGCTTATCCCTAAACAAAATCCATATATGAAGTTGATAAGTTCCAGTTTCAAAATTTTCACTACTATTTTGGAATTCTTTGTGTATTTATCATTATTATTTTGTCTTTTTGCTATCACTTTAACCATTCTCCACATGTCTCACTTTCAACAAGTTGGCTCCTTTGAGCATAGTAGGTTTACTGAAACATTGCTTTAGTGATGTCAATAACAACATGGTACCCACATCACTAGACAATATCATTTCCATCCATGTCAACCTAATTTTGTGTAAGTTTCATGACATGGCAAAAATATCACTTAAGAAACAATAAATTGTGTGGAAACAACATTGTTTCTAGGGAAGTGACACATTTACAACATCTCTTATTTTCCATTATAACTTCTCTTAGGTTCCACAAATAATATCAATGTATTGTGTTTAGAAAGTGATTTTTTCCACAGTTAACTATCACTCCTTGATCTCTTCGTATAGTTTCATAGAATTGAGTTGATCTTACTTCACGTTGGTCATTCATTGTATCCATATAATAAAATTCTTGAAGGTCATGCATGTTGCGAGATACCCTCAATTTGTTTCTTGCGTGCCCCTCTATCAGCATGATACTTTTACAATTATCTGCATGGCTTCCATGGAGACCCTTCCAACACCATTTGCATCGATCAATGAATCAATAGGGTGCGAAACAAAATCCAAATGTGTACTAAAATCCATTTTCAATAAAATGAGGCAAAGCCCCTCGTTAAATGGATAAAGAACTGTCTACAAAACAATATATTCTAGGCTTGATCTCTAGTGGAATCCTTAATCATTTACCATTGTCTTTTTTTTTTTCTTCCCCTAGTCAATTTTAACATGAAGACTAGTTGAATCCTTAATCATTTACCATTGTCTTTATTTTTTTCTTCTCCTAGTCAATTTTAACTTGAAGACTAGTTGTTTTTTTGTTAAATTTTGAGCATTAATTCACAATACTCTAGGATCTTCACTGAGAGAATAACATATACAATATATCAATGCATGACAATCACAATAAGCATGAAAAGCATCACAAGAATCAAAGGCATGAGAGACAAGAGACACAGAGTTTCCGTGGGGAAAACCCTAAGGTGAAAAACCCCACAACTTCCTTAGAGATAGAGAGAGAAATGGCTCAACCAAAGTACAACCAAAATACACTGAGATAGTCTCCTAGTAGCAGATGATCATCCTCCTCACTAGTGCGCCACTTTCTTAGTGAGAGAGATATAACTTTCCGAATGATCTAAATAGAGATCACCTGATCTCTATTTATACTAACCTGTTTTCCCAGTGACCTTATGGGGCTGACTTGTCTAGCTAGGTACATCCACATTATAATATATATATTTCAGGGCCGACCCCACACATGGTGGTCTAATAACCCATCGACAGGTACACACACTTGCGACACTTGTCAATCCACATGACGACACTTCCTTATAGAGGAATAACACATCTCTAATAAGGGTACAATAAATATATATAAAATACATAGATGAAATACATTCCAAAGTTACATATACATCAACACTCCATCTTAACTAGGAAGGTATTTCTCGACACAGATCTGCTAGATAAGTCTTCTTCTCAGGATCATCGTCATCGATGCATCTTCATCATCATCGTCACTGCTGCTGCTATCTCAACCAATCTCTGACTCTACTCGTCATAGGAAGTTCTACAGAGCCAGTCGTTTTCATACTGGATGTAGGCCCACCACCTGCAGGTCTTCGCCATCACTGGCCATACTGTGAAATCCTCAGGACTTATTACGTGCATCACAAAACCTTGAAAGAGAATCCCAGGCTGTTACGAGCACATGGCTCTACCTATAGGATCTCCCAGGGCCATATTATATGTGACCTCACCACAAAACCTTGCAAGAGCATCCCAAGTTGTTACGAGCACATAGCTCTACCTGTAGGATCTCCCAGGGACAGATTATATGTGGTCACCACAAAACCTCGCAAGAGCATCCCAGGCTATTACGAGCACACAACTCTACCTATAGGATCTCCCAGCGACAGATTATATGTGGTCATGGAAAAACCTCGCAAGAGCATCCCAGGACTTATTATGGGCACACATCCCCAACCTATCGGATCTCCCAGGGACATAATATATGCCATAGGACAAAACCTCGAAAGAGGATCTGCCAGATATCCCAGGGCTAGATTATATGCCATAGGAAAAACCTCGAAAGACTATCTGCAGATCTCCCAGGGCCAAATTATATGTCCTCCTAGAGCAAAACCTCGAAAGAGCATTTGCCAGATATCCCAGGGCCAAATTATATGCCATAGGTAAAACCTCGAAATACTATCTACAAATCTCCCAGGGCCAAATTATATGCTCATATGCACAACCTGATCCACGGCCATAGCGTATCAACCTGATACTCACCATACATCATCCTGATGTACACATGATCATCCTGATCGTCATCACTGCAACATCCTGCTGCATGTCATATGGAGCAACATCCTAAATCTCGTCATCCATGATCATCCTGATCATACAATGCATCTACCTGATGCATACCAAGTATCTACCTGATACATATCATCATACATGATCCACCTGATCATACAGTGTATCCACCTGATACAAATACAAATACATGATACATATCACCATACATGATCCACCTGATCATACAATGTATCCACCTGATACATATACAGATACATGGTCCAAGCATCCAACATGATGCGTTCATACATATAAATGATCCAACTGATCATATCCAACATCCAACATGATGCGTACATACATATACATATAAATGATCCAACTGATCATATCCAGCATCCAACATGATGCGTACATACATATACATATAATTGATCCAATTGATCATATCCAGCATAAACCAGAACATCATCCTGATGCTCATCATCCAGCGCTTACATCCACAACCATGTGAAGGATCCTCCTTCCAACATGCTTGGAATGGATTCAGCAAATGTGTCCATCACTTCTTCTTCGAAGTGTCATCAATCTGAAGAACACCAAGCCTCTCTCTGAAGTACTCGAACTTCACCCTGGCTAGTGGCTTCGTCAGTACATCTGCAATTTGCTCATCCGTCGCAACATACAGAATCTTCACAGCTCCTCTCTGCACCATATCCCTGATATAGTGATATTTGATCTCTATGTGTTTCGACCTGTCATGAAACATTGGGTTCTTAGACAGCTTCACACAACTCTGGTTATCACGGAAGATACTAGTAGCATCCAACGGGAGATCACAACTAGCTGAACAGGCTGCAACATACTCTACCTCATCTATACTCAGTGCTACTCAGGATTGCTTCCTACTAAACCAAGAGATCACACCTAAACCCATACTGAAGCAGCACCCAGATGTGCTCTTCCTATCTGCAGCAGTGCCATCCCAATCTGAATCAACATAACCCTGTAGGTTAAACTTTTGATTTGCTTCATACTTGAGCCCATAATCCAATGTACCCTTCAGGTACCTCAGAACATGCTTTACAGCAACCAGATGAACACTCCTCAGATCTGTCAGGAACTGACTCAATGTGTTCACCGCAAAGCAAATATCTAGTCTCGTGTTCGTCAGGCACATCAAGGACCCAATCATCTGACGATACATAGAGACATCAACCGGCTCAGATGAAGCATCACATAGAAGCTTCAGATTCGATTCCATAGGTGTGGCCATGGCCTTGCAATCCATCATCCCAAATTTCTTCAGGATATCTACTATGTACTTCCCTTGACCAAGGAAGATCCCACCTGCACTCTGCCACACCTCCATACCTAGGAAATAATGCATCATTCCCAAATATTTCATATCGAACTCGGCAGCAAGCTTCCTCTTAGTATCTACAATCAATCTATCATCTCCTGTTACAAATAAGTCATCCACATACAGGAGTAGAATCACAGGATTCCCTTCCTCAACCTTGTAGTAAAGGTTGGAATCCGCTTTACTCTTGGTAAAGCCCAAACTAGATAGGAAACTGTCCATCCTACCATACCAGGTTCTGGGAGCTTGTTTCAAGCCATACGAGGCTTTCTTCAATCTGCACACATATGACTCCCTGTTATGTATTTCGAAACCGAGTGGCTGCTCCACATATACTTCCTCTTCAACTACACCATTCAAGAAAGCAGTCTTGAAATCCATCTGGTGTATCTTCTATTTCATCACTTTTATATTTATCTATGCTGCCATCTGCAGCATGCTTGATCTGATAGATCCATATGGAAGTCATAACAAAACTTCCCTTCAGGTCTTGGGACTACATCCGAAACATCATTCTTCATGATCGACGGATCATGGCATTCTTCCTGTATCCTGGGAACTTCACTATCCTCAATAGATAATTTTGTTGCTTGAACAAATGTTGTAGTCCTTCTTTTGTAGGTGAAGGTATATGGTCTTTCCTACAAAACAAGTTAAATTGCATGATTAGAAACATCTCATAATTTTCAGACAAATTCTTACACATAAAGAAATATGTCATACAATCATGCAATTATCTTAGCCAATGCTTCAATATAACATTTATCCATGTTCCATAACTTTCTAGATGCCTTCCAGTCTCTACCAGAACATTGTTAAGAGTTTGCACTACTCCCAACATGTCAGCAAAGAGGTTTCATTCTAGATAAGTAGCAATGGAATGTTGTACAGTGCCATAGGCCACTTACCCAACACATGCATATTAGTAGTATACTATTCATTAATGCAATCATTCTAATATGCACAATACATATCCTAAGTCTAGGAACATGAGCATATACATCATTGAACAATTTTATTTAAGCAAACAAATATGCAAGAAATGATAATTAAAATACTTATCTTTGTTTGTTTGTTGGGTGGACTCCCTCTGAGTCTTTGCTTCCTTGCAGGAGCTGTTGGAGTCCTTCTACACCTTTCTGTTGTGGAATGTAGAGAGATGGACAACTCCCTCTGAATATCTGCACCCTTGCAAAAACCACTAGAGTGTGCTCCCTCTTGATCTTTGCTTCCTAGATTACCTATTCTTGAACTCATATTCATCCTTGGTTCCTATGCATGCTTATTAGTATCATGATTGTGTTATCCTTGTGATCTCATACAAAATCATACATTCATTAGTATACTATTAAAACACAATAATCTCAAACATGTATAGTCATGATCATTTCAAACAAAAATAATAAGCATTAGCATTCAAGGTTTATATAGGACTCTTATGGTTAGTCATATCATAAGAAACATAACATGTCTAAACCTGTAATTACTCAAACCTATGACTCTTATGGTTAGTCATATCATTAATTAAGGTAAGACACATAATATGCATATACCCATGATTATTCAAACTTATGACTTTATGAACAATCATCATCAATCATGCCATGCATACTTATATGATAGATCCTATGATATAAGAAACACATAACTGGTCCCTTCAATTTGTACAAACCTCCCTCTTGCTCTCCAATCACTACTGCATCATCGATTGTTTTACCCTTTGTCCACATTAGGACTTGGTCATCTACAAATGCAACCCTCATACCTTTTAAATCCAATGCAGAGATGGAGAGTAAGTTCTTCTTGAGCCCAGGTACATAAAGGACTTCTTTCATCTTCAAAGATTTTCCAGAATCTAAGTTGTAGGAGGCTTCACCACTTCCTTTGATTGGGTATTGATAATCATCCCCAAGTTTCACCTTATGGGGTGATTCATGTTCGGATAGATTCACAAAAGATTCCTTAAACCTAGTCATGTGTTTGGAAGCCCCACTATCAATCAACCAATCATTACAGCCATGGGAGATAGTACCTGTGAGTGCAGAGATTAGAACATACTCTTCTTCACTTGATGAGTCATCATCACTTTCTGCCCTAGCCTTCTTCTTTGGAGGTTCATCATCCTTGGTAGCATGAGCATGGAACTTTCTTTTGCTACCCTTCTTCTTCTTGCTGAAGTTGTTGTTATTATCCCTTCTGTTCTCGGGACAATCTAAAGCAAAGTGACCCTTCTCATTGCATGTGAAGTATCTTAGATCCTTCTTATTCTTTTGATAGGATCTTTTGTAGCGAGAGTGCTCCTTCTTGGGCTTGCTTCTTTTGGTGTGAGTTGCGAGAGCTTGATCTTCACCTCCCATCTTTTCCTCACGAGCTACAAGTCTAGCTTCTTCTTGAGAGCATTCCTCCCATAGTTTAATGAAAGAGATGAATTTCTTTCTTGCACAGATTCCTTGAATAAAGGAGTCTCATGACCTAGGTAGGCCATTCAGAGTGGTCATAACAACTTCACCACTGTCCACTACTTCATCCACAGCTTCAAGTTGCTCCTTGATCTAAGAGACCTTGGAGAAGTAAGATTGAATGGTTTCTCCATTTAACATCTTGACCCCTTTCAATTGATTCCGTAGAGTCATCTTCTGATTTATGTTCTTCCCTTCAAATAGCTTGGTCAAAGAGTCAAACATCTCCTTGGGTGTCTTTAGAGAAGACACATGGGGTATGAGATGGTCTTTGATAGAATCAACAATGATTCTCTTTTCCTTGACCAAGTTCTTCTTATGCAATACCTTGGCCTCTTCATCCTCTGGGATAGGGATGTCTTCTTTTATATATGAGTCCAACTCATTCTCTTCTAGGATTAACCCAATCCTATACTTCCAAGCTTGGAAGTTATCAACCCCTTCAAGCTTATCCTCAAGATTGGTGTGGTGAGACATCTTAAAGAGTACTTCAAATGGAAATAGAAAATATTTAGGTCTTACCACTTGAAATGCTGAAAACTGGATCTGGTCCCGGATTAGGGTTTTTCGGAAAAACCCTAAAAATTCAAAATGTGAATTTCAATTTTTTGAAAGGATAGAAAGATGCGCCTTGATGAGCTGATCATCCTGGTGCATTCAGAATTTGAGATCAGCAAAGTTTTACCCTTCAGATTTGTCTTTTTGTCCTCCCAGGTTCACTCGGGAGAGCCCTTAATTAGGGTTTGAGTTTCCCGGAGATCTACCCAGCCAAAAATCTCGATCCAAAGCTCTAAACTTCGATGTTTCCAAGGAGTGTCTAGCTATGTCTTCAGATTCCAGAAATTCCTATTTTTGTGGAAACCCTAATTTTTAGGGCCAAATCTGAAAATGCTCAGAATTGAATTCTGATTGGACAGATGAATGCGCCTTGATGAGTAGAATCAATCTACTATACTGCTTTTCCAAAATCTGTGGAGAGAAACCCAATAAACAAGAAACTCAAGTTTCCGTCACTGCAAAATGTCTTCTTCTAAGGTTAGCTCTAATACCATGTTAAATTTTGAGCATTAATTCACAATACTCTAGGATCTTCACTGAGAGAATAACATATACAGTATATCAATGCATGACAATCACAATAATCATGACAATCACAATAAGCATGACAAGCATGACAAGCATCACAAGCATCAAAAGCATGAGACAAGAGACACAGAGTTTCCATGGGGAAAACCCTAAGGTGAAAAACCCCACAACTTCCTCAGAGATAGAGACAGCAATGGCTCAACCAAAGTACAACCAAAATACACTGTGATAGTCTCCTAGTAGCAGATTATCCTCCTCCTCACTAGTGCGCCACTTTCTGAGTGAGAGAGATATAACTTTCTGAATGATCTAAATAGAGATCACCTGATCTCTATTTATACTAACCTGTTTTCCCAGTGACCTTATGGGGCCGACTTGTCTAGCTAGGTACATCCACATTATAATATATATATTTTAAGGCCGACCCCACACATGGTGGTCCAATAACCCATTGGCAAGTACACACACTTGCGACACTTTTCAATTCACATGACGACACTTCCTTATAGAGGAATAACACATCTCTAATAAGGGTACAATAAATATATATAAAATACATAGATGAAATACATTCTGAAGTTACATATACATCAACATTTGTCACTTTGAGATCAGGTTTCATTGAAATATAATAAGTATTCCTAATGTTTTCTCCATATCACTATCAAATTTTAGTTCACATTATGTTTTTTCAAATGAGAAAAAGATGAGAATTTTTTTTTAAAGCTTTTTAATCCTAGTAGGATATCTAGGAAAACAAGTATAATCACGTCTAGTCAAAAGAGGGCACTACATTAATGTTTGAATTTAGTGTACTTGATATATGTTTTGTAATTCCTTGACTCTATCAAATTGTAATTGACTTATTTCATGTCAGACTTTCTTATGCTAAATCTCACTAAGTAACTACAAAATTTTGACACCTAGTTCCTAGAACTATTGGGATTTCCAGTAGAATGTTTTTTCGTACTTATATAAATTCACCTTGAATTTCAAGAGCATATCAAATAATTTTTTTTATCACTCTCTCTACTTATCTATAATAATTGACATGTTTTTAAACAAAATAAATCTTGTCTTCATACTACTTAATGTATCTTCCCCCACTGTGAGCTTCATCCAAAGTTGCATGTGGTAATGCCAAACTAGTTGAGGCCAAGGCCACTAACTTGGTGTTCCTAGAATCTGGCACATGCACGTCTATTGTGCATACTAATGTGTTAGCTAAATCAATTTTCCTCTTTCTATGAGTTTCCTTAACCATTTTCATTTTCCTTTTATTATATGCCAATGCCAAATTTGTCCTACTTCATCAATAGAATGGTGTATAGATGCATCTCCACATTTTAACAAATTATCCAAGTTTTGGTGTGATTATTTCTTCATCAATTTTATGTGTTCCTTTGGGGTGGATACTATGACCATTAGACCATGCCTAGTGGATTCACTTTGAAAATGAAACATAACATAACAAGATAACCTTCTTTGACCAATCAAATTAGTTGTGGGCATAATGTGGGCATCTTCCTCGTAGTGGCTGCCCTAATTTAACATCAAGCAACAACAAGAAGCAAGTTTGGGTGATTAGTAAGTGAAGAAAAACAATAAAATTTTATTTTCTCCAAATATGAGCATTCATGTGGGGTGAATCAGTAGTAAAGAGACTATAGACAACATTAAAACTGCAAATCTAGGCACAAACAACTTTTTAAGACATACCAAAATCCATTAGAAGTAGTAGTAATGCCTTTTCTGGTCACTTATGGATTATTTGAAGTTCGTAGCAACCATCAATCAATAGTAATCAACTGTAATTAACATTTCTAGATATAATTTTTGGGAACCCGTGGTTATCTCCTCTGGCATTCTTCCCACTAGGTTTTCCCTCTTTCCTCACACTTTTATTTAGATTGTTGTACGGGGTGACCTTTGGTCTTAGTTACCAAGGCCCTACTATTTTTCAATTCCTATGTTTCCTCATAGTCTGGCTTGCAGGGGGGTGTTGGAATATTCTCACCATCATTATTGTATTTGCATGCATTGTATGCATGCATCCAGTCATCAGTATGGTAGTCTCCCAACACCTAGTCCTCAGTTTTGAGCCCCCTTGAGCCTGTCTCTAGCCATCAGTAGGCCTCCCACCTACCTAGTGCGCATTGTTTTCATCATATGGATACTAATGTGCCTTACTACACATATCTAGGAACTCATCAGTCAATTCATGCATTTGATCAGTCAGTTCATGCATTGATTGCTCAGTTAACTGACTGTAGCTCCCACTTGTCTATATCGGAGTGCCACTTGACTACTGATAGTATTTCATGCACCCTTGGAGTCTCCTTCCCTTGATTAGTGCTCACATGCATCAGTTAGACTTAGCTAGACTCACATTTGACTAATCTTTGACTATCGATGGCCACTACCATTGATTGGGTGATGGTTTTAATGCAGTCCAAGCCATTCCTTGAGGAGAATTCAAATCACCTTTCGGGTAATCGAATTCATTCTATTGTAATCTCATATTTTTTCCAGCTTATAGATGATGAACGTAATTACAACAGTTTTCCACATTCTTTGAGTTTCATGTGTGAATTGTGATTCATTTCTTCTCTATTCTTCTCTACAATTCATGAGTGAAATTGTGAGGTTTGTTCAAGCTAAAGCAATCTCTCCTATAGAATTTCACATTGATGTTATGTAGAAGAGCCCTTTTTACAACAAAGAAGAATCATTGGAGTATATCGTTGTGGCACTTGCAGAATCTAGTTATGGTTGGTTTCCTAATGTTCGGTTGGTCTATTCATCTTCCAAAGTTGATTTCTATGTGGACTTCATCCAACAATGGATAAAATATGTTTTCAAGGGTACAAATCAATGATGGTATGATGCTAGAAATTTATTTGATTAAAGGTCAACCTTGTTTTTTTATTAGTAGAATATCATAGAGTCCAATCTACATATATAAGAAACTAGATGTGTCCTCGTGTTGGTTCATTTTCAAAGACAAGGGTAGATCTCATGTAGTGAAGTTTTTTATCCATTCCATCATAAGTTGTCAATTATTTTATTCATATTTTAGGTACAAAAAAATAGGGTTGGACAGGTATTGTAAAATCTTAATAAGATGGAGTTCTCTTGCACCCCCAAGGAGTGCAATGCCCGTATGAAGCCATTATTGACACCTGAAAATGCACAGGTTCATTTTGTATGCTTCGAAGTAGTTATTGGTATTTTAATGGCTCATAAGATAAGTAGGAAACACATGCAAAGGTGAACTATTTCATAAAGTAGAAGATCATTTACAATTACAAGGGGTCATCGATGACTTGGAAAACACTTTTTAGTTCTATTAGCAACAACCTTAAAATAGAGAGGTCCGAGGGAGCTATCATAGATGGAAATATTTTTTGTAGATATACTCTCTTAAATTGAGAATGGATTTGGAAAATAGGAATTCATTCGTATGTGACCATACGCAAGTCTACTCCCGGGTGCTAGAATGAAGTGGATAAGGTGGTGGAGGCATCAACCTGGTGATTGGGATGCATGCAAACCCTAGAGTTTGCATGCAAACCCTAGAATTTGCATGCAAACCCTAATTGCATGCAAGGTCCTGAAAGTGATGATGTGGATATCTGAACACCCCCCCTCAAGCTAGACTATGATGTGCAAAAAATAATGCAGGGCCCTGGTAACTAAGACCAAAGGTCACCCCAATACAATAATCCAAGAAAAATGCTGAAAATAAGCTAAGTGAGGAAAGAGGGAAAACCTAGTGGGAAGAAAGCCCCCCCTCAAGCTAAGAACATAATAATGGATCAATCTGTCTCCACCATGATGGTCACCCCCAACAGTGAACGGAGGTAAGAGAACTTCTTCTCAGCGAATCTCTTGGTGAAGATGTCTGCAATTTGCTCATCAGTAGGGCAATATTGCAGAATGATGGTGCGATCATGCACCAACTGTCGAATGTAGTGCATATGAATCTCAATGTGTTTGGTCCTCTACCGCTGAACTGGATCTATGGAGATCTTGATAGCACTTTGATTGTCACAAAAGAGGACATTCAAAGTAGTGCCACCAAAACCAAACTTGGAAAGAATACCCTGCAACCAAACTGCCTGAATGCAAGCATTGACTGCTCCTTGATACTCTGCCTTTCCTGAAGAAAGTGCAATGGCTTCCTGCTTTTTGCTTGACCAGCAAATAGGGACATGACCAATCATGAAAACATAACCGGAAGTGGAATTCCGATCAATGCTATCACCTGCCCAATCTGAATCAGTAAAACCAATGAAATCAAACTCAGAATCTGTAGCATAATGTAAGCCAAAATGTTTCGTACCTTGCACATACTGCAAGATTTGCTTGGCTGCCCGCCAATGAATATCATGGGGCTGCTACATATACCTTAACACAACACTCACAGCATATGAAATATCAATCCTGGAGTGTGTCAAATAAAGTAGTGAACCAATCAACTGTCGATACATACTGCAATCTGCAAGCGGTGTAGAATCTCCCTCCTCAAGACTGATTCCTGAGAGGAATGGGAATGGGGCTACCTTAAATTCAGCCATATTAAACTTCAATAACAGGTCGGAAGCATATTTTTTCTGATATATAGTGATCCCATCAAAATTTTGAGCTATTTCCAAGCCCAAAAAGTGACTCAGCAAGCCCAAATCGCTCATGTCAAAAGCTAGATTTAAGGCAGTTTTTAGCTTGTTTATTGAAGTAAGAGTGCTACCAGTAATGAGAAGATCATCAACATAAAGTACAATAACCAAAAAATTACCTTTAACTTGCTAAAGATACACATTCAGATCAGATTTGCATCTTTTGAAATTCTGAGAAATAAGGAAGGAGTCCATCTTTGGATACCAAGCTCTTGGGGCCTGTTTTAATCCATACAAAGATTTCTTCAATCTGCAAACTAATGATGGATCTGATGTGTATCCTTCTGTCTGCTGCATATATACCTCTTTATCAAGATCTCCATGTAGAAGTGCACTCTTCACATCCATGTGGTGCACTTCCCAGTGCTTGTATGCGGAAATTGCCAAAACAAGGCAGATGGAATCCATCTTTGCAATCGGTGGAAAGGTCTCAGTGTAGTCCACTCCTTGGACTTGGGAGAAACCTTTTGCCACCAACCTTGCTTTGTATTTGCTGATAGAGACATTAGCAGCAACTTTCATGCGGTAGACCCATTTACACTTCACTAATTTTCTTCCAGGTGGAAGAGAAACTAGCTCCCATGTATTATTCTTTTGAAGAGAACTGTACTCTTCATCCATGGCACTTTTCCATCTCGGATCTCGATGGGCATGATAGTATGTTTTGGGATATGAACCAACCATCAAATAAAAAATATCAAGAAGTAATGGATCAGAAACAGAAAGAGCCATACCTACTCTTTGAAATTCTGCTCTTGTTCGTCTCGGATCAGCAGGATTTCCAAGGTTCGAACCAGCAGATTGAAGAGTGTTTTGGGCCCACTTTGGTAACTGAGGAGGATCATAATGGTCAGATTCTGAACCTGATATGTCATGATCATCATGTGAAACAACAATATCAGAAATATTATAAATCATACCTTCATTATCGCTGCTCGAATCTTCTTCTGGTGAAGGCTGTGAAATGACAGTTTCTTCCTCGACTAGTTGCAATTCTTGAAGCGGTTCTTCAAATTGCACACTGCGCTTTATGAATATCTTTTTGGATATGATATCCATGAGTTTATATGCTTTTGATTCTTCCCCATATCCTATCAATATGCACTCAATACTTTGTGGATCCAAAGCTTGTCTCTTCTTGGAAGGAATTCTAGCCCATGCAGTAGAGCCAAAAACTCTCAAATTTGACACATCTGGTTTGTGACCAAAGAATGCTTCGAAAGGAGTCATACCTTTCACAGATGAATGTGGAACTCAGTTCTGAATGTATGCAGCAACATTGATTGTTTCAGCCCAAAGATTTGCAGCCAAACCTTTTGATTCAATCATGCAAGTAGCCATCTCTTTCAGTGACCGATTCTTCCTTTCTGCCACACCATTCTACTGGGGTGTGTAGGGAACTATATGTTGGATCTGAATTCCCCTTTGGGAACAAAGTTGCACCAAATCGGCCTTGATATATTCTCCACCATTATCAGATCTAAGAGATTTGATCTTGCTCTCAGTGGCGGTCTCAACAGAAGCCTTAAAATCCTTGAATTTTCCAAGCACTTCTGACTTGTTTTTGAGAAAAAATACCCATGTAAAGCGGGAAAAATCATCAATAAATATCAAAACATACCTTAATCCATTTAATGACATATGGGGCAGTGGACCACTGATATCAAAATGTATCATCCCCAAAACTATAGAAGCTCTGCTAGCTTTGCCACGGTCGAACCTGTGCTCTGGGTGCTTCCCAATAATGCAACCAGTGCATATTCTCTTTGAGGAACAGAGTTGTGGAAGAACATCTACCATGTATTTGTTTGATAATAGCAGAAAATACTTATAATTAAGATGTCCAAATATTTCATGCCAAATCCTACTAACCTCATTACCATGTGTGCGAAGAGCAATGGTCTTTGCAAGTGGAATAAAGTGTGAAAACTCATAGCATTTTGTAGTGTGGTTCGCCTTTCCGACTGCAACAAGTCTTCTACTTTTGATATAAGAAATTTCAACTGTATTTGGGCTGAATGTAACTTGCTTCGGTTCACCAGTGTGTGTCATTTGATACATAGAAAGAAGATTTGAAGCCAAGGAAGGCACATAGAGAACATTCTGAAAGCTTCCATGATCAATATGGATTGTAACTTTGCCCTTTGAAGAAATTTTTAAGTCATCTACCAAATGGATGGGGATAGAGCTATTTGGATCGAATGAAGAAAAGGAATCAGTATTTGTAGCCATATGATTCGATGCACCCAAATCTATCAAGAGAGTAGTGGGCTTCGAAACAGTTGCCATGAGTGCTTGTCCTCTTTCATGATCATCATTCCTATCCTTCTTCCTTGCACCGTTAGGAAGAGTTATGTTATTCTTTTCCAAAAGGAGGGCCATTTGATCTATTGTCTTCTTCACACATGAACTTTCGAGATAAAAGCCATGGTTTCAATAAGTACATTTAGATTTTTCCTTACCCTCTTTTCCCTTTGGCTTGAACTTCGAACTGGATGGTGCATCCGTCTGCTTGCCTTTCTCTCTTTGCTTGTGAGGTTCGAATTTTGGCTTCTCCTTCTTTTGCTTAACCTTACCATTCGAAATCTTGGGTGAATAATGAACAAGTAAAATTAGTCACAACAGATCTAATGAACAAGTAAATCAATCACAACAGATGAACATAGAAAATATGGTGTAAAACTGTGTAAAAACATGCACAGTGCTCAATATCCCAATAAGGGTGAATAATTACAATACAATCTGACTCTAAGTGAGCAATTTGAATTGACTAAGTAGGCCATTTGAATTACTGAATGGTGTAGCTTGGCTCCAACTAGGAGTCCTCATCATCAATCAGTGGTGGTCATCAATGCACAAGAACTAGTCATCCAGGTGTCAATCTGAGTCTAACTGAGTGTAATATGTGTAACTGAAGTGTGTAGCACTTATATAGGGAAGGAGACTCAGTGGAGGGTGCACGGGAGGCTTAACTGAAGTCAGAACAAGTCATCTAGTCAATATGGAGGTCCATCGGAGTGAAACAATTAGTCAGGAGTGAAACTAGCCTCAAATCAAGGAGAATCGGAGCTAACTGAGTGTAACTAAAGTGGTAGTTGAAGAAGTGCGCCCTTCTCTGGAAGTAGGTGAGAAGTGGGTGCCTTCTAGACTAGGAGGGCTGAAACTCTGATGTAAGAAGCTCCCAGGTGCTAGAATGAAGTGGATAAGGTGCTGGAGGCATCAACCTGGTGACTGGGATGCATGCAAACCCTAATTGCATGCAAGGTCCTGAAAATGATGATGTGGATGTCCGAACACCCCCCTCAAGCTAGACTATGATGTGCAAAAATTAAATGATAGGGCCCTGGTAACTAAGACCAAAGGTCACCCCAATACAATAATAATCCAAACTAATAACAGTCAATAAACTGAGGAAATGGGGAAAACCTCATGGGAAAAATGCCCCCCCTCAAAATAGACTGTAGCACACCAAAAGATTTAACTGCTCCAAAATCAAGTAGATATGTCAGGAGGTATCTTACTCTTGGGAGTAAATGGATCATGCTCCAAAAACATGTGCTTGAATTCTCCATCAGTGGATGCAAGCGAATGTGGAGACTTTAAGAACTTGCTCTTCATACCGAAAATAGTGAGAACAAATCTGAAAATATAAGGATGATCCTAGAACCTGTGATTTGAACCAAGTGAGGTAGGAATAGCTCCAATCGGATAAAATAGATCTTGAAACTTGAAATTCTTATCAATAGAAGTTAAATCAACTCCAAAAATAGATGAATGGTTTCTTGAGATCTTCTTTGAACCAAGAAGGGTGAGATCAAAACCAAAATCAGCAAAAAGTGCATGAGAATTGAACTCAAGCGAATGGTAGTGCTCTTCATCTTCATTAAAAATCTGAGAAACTTTACAAATGATAGAACATAAGTCTATAGGAGGCATGCAATCAAGGAGGGCGAATGCTTCACCTCCAAAATCAGATTTTACCTCCAAAACTTCAAGCAGACCATTATTCTGCATGCTGGCAAACTCATGTGAAGGAGAGGATTCAAGAACCTCTTCGGAATATAGAGTATGAGCTGGTTTATCTTGCTCATAATTTGAAATAGAAGACATTGAGAGAGTGATTTTTGAATCTACAGTTTCTTCTTCATCTTGAACAATTGTTGAGGCCAAGACATGATCGGAAAGAACACATAAGGATATCTCACTGGGATTGTTCTCCAAAAGGCTAGCATGATCCTCTTCTTCCTGCTTTCCAAATTCTCTGTCAAGTTGGACCCATAGATCACTTGGATTTTCAGCAGTATTACTGAGGTAGTGCATACAAGGAGACATAGCAAGACACATTGCTCCAAAAGCTCTGTCACAATCATTGAGCCAATCATTCTCCTCTTCATCGGAATCAAAATCTCTTGTATTACCAATGCACATATCAAAAAGACATTGTCTCTTCAAGAATGCAGTCATCTTTGGTTTCCATTCATCATAGTTGAATGGAGTAAGAATATGTTGTGAAGAAGAAGTCTCCATCTTTGCATTAGTGAATGCACATGGAGGAAGTAAGAAACCTACAAATCACACACAAACAAACACTATGTTTTCAGCCTTGCATGCACATGAGCGAATGCACATGAGATTTTGCATGCCACTGCTGAAATATATTGGTGAGCAATTCACTCAATCTTCATGTAGAACACCTGCAGAAAAGAAGTCTTGTCCCTTCCATGGCTCTGATACCATGTAAAATTAGTCACAACAGATCTAATGAACAAGTAAATCAATCACAACAGATGAACATAGAAAATATGGTGTAAAACTGTGTAAAAACATGCACAGTGCTCAATATCCCAATAAGGGTGAATAATTACAATACAATCTGACTCTGAGTGAGCAATTCGAATTGACTAAGTAGGCCATTCGAATTACTGAATGGTGTAGCTTGGCTCCAACTAGGAGTCCTCATCATCAATCACTGGTGGTCATCAATGCACAATAACCAGTCATCCAGGTGTCAATCTGAGTCTAACTGAGTGTAATATGTGTAACTAAAGTGTGTAGCACTGATATAGTGAAGGAGACTCAGTGGAGGGTGCATGGGAGGCTTAACTGAAGTCAGAACAAGTCATCTAGTCAATATGGAGGTCCACCGGAGTGAAACAGTCAGTCAGGAGTGAAACTAGCCTCAGATCAAGGAGAATCGGAGCTAACTGAGTGTAACTGAAGTGGTAGGTGAAGAAGTACACCCTTCTCTGGCAGTAGGTGAGAAGTGTGCGCCTTCCAGACTAGGAGGGCTGAAACTCTGATGTAAGAAGCTCTTGGGTGCTAGAATGAAGTGGATAAGGTGCTGGAGGCATCAACCTAGTGATTGGGATGCATGCAAACCCTAGAGTTTGCATGCAAACCCTAGAATTTGCACGCAACCCCTAATTGCATGCAAGGTCTTGAAAGTGATGATGTGGATATCCGAACATAGATAGCCACTGTATGCATACAAGGTATGGAAAAGTGTGTTGCCAAAGTATAATTGGTTAAGATAGTTGCATAACTATGTGAATCATATCAGTATACATAATAGGTTATCATTTAAATGTCAACATGATTTGATGATTATGAAGTGTTACTAATCATGTAATCGAATTTGATTTGTAGGAAAGATCATGTGTTATGATCTACAAAAGAAGGATGATGAACACTTGTTCCAAAGAACAAGTGATGATTGTTCAACAAGAAGATTTACAAATCAAACAAACTATAGAAGTACAAAGGAAGGATGGATTCTCTTAAAAAGAGGGAGAGGATCATGACGATATGTTTGCTCCAAGTGGATAGACACACTTCTAAAGATAGATTACACCCATGGATGACAAGACCGTTCTCTTGAATGGTGTAATTGAAGAAGAAGTGAATATCTAGAAAACTCTGAGGATTCGATAGAGAATCACATGATTGAAGAAGGCTTTGTACGGGTTCAACAGGTACCCAGGATTGATAGTCATTTGATGAGCTTGATGATCACCACGGGTGATGCGGATTTCAACCTTTGCTACAAGGTTGAAGATGGTTTCTATATACAGAAGACATTCTTCTCTTAGATGGATGCAAGAAGGAAATCACCATAGAGTTCGAGTGATCTTGAGGCTCATATCAGTAGACCCATCTGATGGGAGATGGCACGGATAGATATGCAAAATATCACTCAATGCAGAGTGTGAATGATGTTCAGTCACAGAGGGAGTAGATCTCAGAGTTAAAGAATCCTAGAATGATTCTTGTGATTAGATATGTGGCTAAGATCATATGAGATTTTTCCTTAGCCAAGGAAAATGTGAAGTAGAGATCCATCATGATGGACGATGGTTTCTACAGTTTACAGGCAGATGATCAGTTCATTGATGTATCTAACGAATACCAGGCCAGATAAATGATTTGCTGTGAACACCCTGATTCAGTATCTAGTTGAGCTTAGACGTGTTCACCTAGTAGCTGCAAAGCATGTGATGAGGTACCTAAAAGGTACAATAGACTTTGGTCTATACTATGTTGGAGATCAAGACTACAAATTGTATGGTTATACAGATGCAGATTGGGCCGGAAGTGTCTCAGACAGGAAGAGCACCTCAGTTGGATGTTATTGTTTGGGATCCGCTATGATCTCATGATTTAGCAGGAGGCAGTCATGTGTGGCTCTCAGCACAGTTGAAGCAGAATATATAGCAGATTGCTCTGCTAGTTGTGAAGCCATATGGATTCAAAAGTTGTTGTCAGGACTATTTGACTTAGAGATGGACTCCAATGTGATCCTATGTGACAACTAGAGTTGTATCAAGACTATGGAGAACTCAGTGTTCCATGATACGTCAAAGCACATAAAGATCAAATATTTCTATATATGGTATATGGTGCAGAAAGGAGCTATAAAGCTCAAGTATGTGAGCATTGATGAGAAAGTTGCTGATGTATTGACCAAACCTATGTCTCGAGTAAAGTTTGAGTATTTCCGAGACAAGCTTGGTGTAGTTCAAAAGGACCCTCCTCGAAAGGGGGAGTGATATGGTCGATGATGAGGATACTTGTATTGATGATGAGTATACTTGTATCGATGATGAAGGATACATGTATTGATGATGAGGATACTTGTGTTGATGATGAAGGATACCTATATCGATGATGAGGATACTTGTATCGATGATGAAGGATACATGTATCGATGATGAGGATACTTGTATCGATGATGAAGGATACATGTATCGATGATGAGGATGCTTATACCGACGATGAGGTTGATGATGAGGATGCTTGTACCGATGATGAGGTTGATGATGAGGATGCTTGTACCGACGATGAGGTCAATGATTAGGAATCTTGTACCGATGATGAGGATGCTTGTACCGATGATGAGGTCGATGATGAGGATTCCTATACCAATGATGAGGTCGATGATGAGGATGCCTGTATCGACGATGAGGTTAATGATGATGATACCTGTACCAACAATGAGGTTGATGATTGGTACTTAGACTTGGTCTAAGTTGATGAGTGGATGGCATCATCCCTGGAATCTAGTCCTAAATGGATCCGGAGACTTGTGTCTTCGAGAAGTGGTCCTTAGACTTTGTCTAAGTTGACAAGTGGATTGTATCATCCCTGTACTTTAGTTCTAAATGGATCTGGAGACCTGTGTCTTTGAGAAGTGGTCCTTAGAATTTTTCTAAGTCGACAAGTGGATTGTATCATCCCTATACTTTAGTCCTAAATGGATCCAGAGACCTATGTCTTCTAGAAGTGGTCCTTAGACTTTGTCTAAGTTGACGAGTGGATTGTATCATCCCTGGAATTTAGTCCTAAATGGATCCGAAAACTTGTTTCTTTGAGAAGTGGTCCTTATACTTTGTCTAAGTGGAAGAGTGGATTACATTATCCATGGACTTTAGTCCTAAATGGATTCAGAGACCTTTGTCTTCGAGAAGTGGTCCTTATACTTTGTCTAAGTTGACGAGTGGATTGCATAGTCCCTAGACATGATATGGTATCTTAACTTGATAGGGATTGATCATGCTGTACGTGGATCAAGATTGTATCATCCTTGGCCTTATGTCCTAAAGTGAGAGGGATTGATCATCCCGTAATTGGATCATGTGTGTCGCAGATTATGATGATGTTGATCGAGGGATCTAGATGATGTTGTTGATCGAGAGATCCAGATATTGATGATGATGTTGATTGAGAGATCCAAATGATGATGTTGTTGATCGGGAAATCCAGATGCTGTTGTTGATCGAGAGATACAAATGATGTTGTTGATCGACAGATTCATATGATGCTATTGATCGAGAGATCCAGATGATGTTGTTGATAGAGAGATCCATATATTGATGATACTATTGATCGAGAGATCCAGATGATGATGTTGTTGATTGGGAGATCCAGATGCTGATGTTGATTGAGAGATCCAGATGATGTCGTTGATCGAGAGATCCAGATGATATTGTTGATTGAGAGATCCAAATGATGTTGTTGATCGAGAGACCTAGATATTGATGATGCTATTGATTGAGAGATGATGTTGTTAATCGAGAGATCCATATGATTATGTTACTGTAGACGATCGAGTGATCAAGTGCTGCGAAAGATGAAGACTCATTACTGTAGATGTTGATGTTCCAGTACTGAAGATGTTGAAGATGTTCCAGTACCTGTTCCAGCTGCTGATGATGATTGAAGATGCTAATGATGATTGAAGAAAACTTCCAATGATTTATAGATGTATCACTATGATGTTGTTGATGAATTCTTCTTGCTCCTGCAGATGTTGTTAGAATACCCTTCTCGTTAAGGGGGAGTGTTGAAATATTGTAACTTCAAAGAATATTCTATTTGGACTTTATTATTATTCATCTGGAGATGTTTTATTCCTCCATCAGGATGTTATTATAATGTAAATTCATTGAGGTAAAACCTCCCATGTAAGTCGGGGAATTAGTTCCCCTAGAGTCAATTGTAATGGGGTGTTTAAGTCCCCTAGAGGAGTCAACCCATTCAGCATTATGTTGAGTGGTTAAGTTGTTGGGGATGACCTAGTTAGGGGAAAAAGTCAAGTGAAAGATAAAGTATAAATAGAGGTGTTGTGTTCCTCATTTGAACACACTCACTCACTTGTGAACTCGCATAGGAGAAAGAGAGATCTAAAAAGGAGGAGAAGGAGCTCTTGTTTGGGGATTTCATCTTTGAACTTGTTGATCATCTATATTGTGGAAGTTTTGCTAGGTTTTCTACCCCATGAGGGTTTCCCAGGATAAATCTATGTCTCTTTTGTTTATGCTTTGCTCGTTATTCTTTCAGTGATTGTGTATATGTTATTGTTGTGAAATTGAATTGAATACTGATGTTATCTATCTTGGCATATTGAATCTTAACAAATACACACTGTATTCAATGTTTAAATGCTAAATTGGGTCATGGGGTCCCTAATTTAAACGTCCTTTGTAGTATTAATAAATTGATTAGCACCCAATTTTTTCAAACCCACAAACCTTTAAGGCAAGGTTGTCCATTATGTCCATTTATTTTTCTAGCAAGAATTGAATGGAGACCAAAACAACAAATATACTAAAATGATTAAAGATTGGAATATCTATTTCAAACCCATTTATTTTTAAGATATGATGTGCTCTTCTTCGATGATGGAACTTGGAGAGATGTTATTAAGTTCAAAACAATTATAGACTTATATAGTATAGACTCCAAGATGATGGTTGATATACATAAGTCTAATATCTCTTTTTATGGGGTAAACAAGGACCAGGTAAGGCAAATCATACAACTCTTTCATTTCCAACATATTTGACTTCCAAATATACTTTTTGTACCTATGGTTCTTTTTAAATCCAAATGATTATGGGAAAAATCATTAAAATTTGTTAATAAAAAAGGTTGGGAAGCTTGGAAAATATTTATAGACTAAGATTCTCTCCCATGGGATAATTTTTCACATTTTTTCTAAAGATAACTTTTCCAATTTCTATTTTTCTAAAATTAAATCGCCCAAATTCCATAGAATACAATTACTTTACTATAAAAATAAAAATAAAAATTTCTAGAAACTAAAAATCTTTAAAAAATTGAATATTTTTACAGATATATCACAAAAACATTCACAGTTATCATTTTAAGAATTAGTAATATTCATCAAGGTTTATATGCATTAAAATAAGTATGGGTCCTTAAAAATCTCCCTATGAAGAGAATTAATATGTGGTGGAATAAATGGCTCTCACTAGGAAGAAGGCTAAACCTGATTCGAGTTTCCTAGCACTCACTAGCATTTATCCCTAAAGGAATCCGTGAGAACATACGGTAGGTAAGTTTCAAAATCTTGTGCATTGGTAAATGGGAAAGAGACGTCATCCCATTTGCAAAATAACAAATAATATCTAAACCAAAGAATATAGAATGCGTGGGTTTGAAAAGAATTCATCACTTTGGCAAGGCATTGACTTCCAAATGATTGTAGAGATTGATCTCAAAGGTGGGGCTATAGAATGAAGTCATTACAAAAAAACAGATCAAACCTTGTTCTATTGTAAAGTGGATCAAAAAACCAAACACATACATTCACAATGCATCTATTATAAGTAAAGAAACAATGTTATCCTTCCCTTGAGTGAAAATTCAATTGTTTTGGAGAGTAGGTATTAGATAAAAGGTCGAGGTTGGGCTTTATCCTTAGGTGGGTTGTGGAAATGCACATAGACTTCCTTAAAACAAGATTGTTTCCCTATATGAGATAGAAATCTACACCTTACCCCAAGAAACATACTCAAAACTCACCAAACTATGGCAATAGGGATGGAAAAACATAATTTTTTTAGAAATGGAAATATTGGAGAGAGATATTTGAGAGGCTTATATAGGCCAACTAAAGGCAATGTAAGAATCAAAGAGGATCCATTCATGATTAGGTATCGTCTAAGACTTCTACTCTTGGTGTTAATACATTGAGATTGTGTTACAAACAACATTCCTAAATTATAGCCAAGGAGAAGATCGGGCATATAAATCCCCCCTTAAATATGGGAGTATTCATGAGACTAGCCATTAGGAATAAATCCTTAACTAGGGAAGTCCTTCAAATAAGGAACGTGCATGGATCTAATGTGCTTTAGCAAAAGATAAACGAAAACCATGACTCGATTGTAAATAACATGTTCATTTTTTTGTATGGTTTGGGCTTATATGGATTTGTTGATTGGGTCGAATTGCTTCAAACACTAGAAGCTTTAAAAGGATCTCAAGGTATATAAGGATTTTCCCCTAATGATCACGAGACATTAGGGTGGTGAGAAATGCAATGATATTTGAGGAAATGTATATTGCCCCTTTCCAATGTGCATCACAAACCACAACAAAGTCTAAAAACATTGAAACAATTTTCCAAAAGGCCATTAGGGTGGTGAGAAATGCAATGATATTTGAGGAAATGTATATTGACCCATTTCAGTATGCATCACAAACCATAACAACATCTAAAAACATTGAATCAATTTTCCAAAAGGCAACCATCTCATGAGCTAATCGACAAGACGAGAGTATTGGATAGTTTAATGATGCTAGTCAAGGCACTCCTTCCATGTGTTGGGTGAGTGGTATCATTTTCATTTAACTTATGCACATATTCTCAAGTTCGAAGCAAGCTGGAGATACCAACAACTAGGGAGAGTGTTAATAACACTAGTAGCAAATGAAGGAGTGACAAGGTCATAGGTATTTGGAGATTATTTGATGATTATAAATTGGATGAACAACCAATACAAATGTGTAATCTAGTCGTGAGACATGTCCAATAATGACAAAAGATTGATAGAAACCAAAACTTGGGAGACATTTGAAAATAAAGTAGTGACAAAATGAAAGCCCCATCACATTGCTTGGGTTATAAAAAAAGGGAATTAAAACCTCTTAGTTTTTTATGAATTGAAAGTTATTTTCAATACTTTTTTTAAATATTATTTAAAAGAATTATATTTTTGTACATAGCTTGAGATCAGATTTTTTTTCATAATTTAAAGCAAATGTTTTTCTTAATGTAATATGCATAATTTCCTTTTTACTATAATAGAAATTATGATTTTTTTAAATATTCAATAATGCATTCAATGTACCCCGCTAAATGTCAACAAAAAAAAAGCTATAGTCATTGAATTAATAAATTAACAAAGTGGCATCCTACATCTCATAATAATTTGTGATGATGATGATGATGATGGTTAGCATCCATTGAGACCAACTTTGGTCTATTAAACCTTAAGAAGATTACTTTTATTGCTGTAAAATTTTATTTATGTGCTCAAAGATCTTGCAAAGAAGTGTTCCTAGGTCACCATAGTTTTGACAAAGTTAGAAGGTTAGGGAGGTTTGTGTTGTAGAAAATATTATGAAACTACAATATAATGTGGATGTATGCAAGGCATTCTAAGATAAATGACTTTCATCCTCAACGCTCATAGTCTCACAAAGATTGCAAATCCTTTCCACCCACGGTGTTTTAGGAATTATCCAGTGCCCTGTTTCACCATGAAGCTCATGAGAGTTCATTCTTATCTTGGCTATATTAATTTTCTTCTTTGAAATAGTTAAAACAAAGAGGTAATTTTGATCTTCCAAATTAGGGTTGATGACCTCCTTATAATATCTTAAAATTTCCTTTTTAATGCCTAATTCTTTCTCACCCCATATTTTCTCTTTAAACTTAGATGCAATAATATTTATAATGTTATTGATATCTTGCAAGTGGCATTTTCTTCGATTCCCCAATGGTTTAACCATGCCATGGCGTCTTTATACCGACCTCTCTTGAGTCGGAGGTTGTCTTGACTAGATTTTAAGGAAAATTTAGAAATTATATGGTCTCCCATGTTATTTATCATGTACCTACACATCAAGAATTTATTCATAGCAATGCTCTAGATGGGGGGGAAAACCACTTCTAGAAGATTGAGAATAGTGTAGGGTGTATTGATTTTAATCTTGAGGTTATATGTTATGAAACGCTTCTGGATTTGTTCAATATTTCTCCAAGATTCTCTATAGATGTTGCAACCCCAAACTTCACAATTGTACAAGATAACAGGAGTGACAAGAGTTTCAAAAAGATTTTTTTTTTTATTCCACATCACAAGGTTTGCCAATTTACAATAGTTTTCAAGACCAAAATAAGATTTCCACCCCCGATTGATCCTTTTCTCAATGCTATAGTTCTAGTTATGCTTATGATGAATATCAATCCTGAGATACTTGTAGGAAGACACCTCCTCCAAGTTCTAATTTTCATAAACAAAATTAGTGTAAGTGACTTTCTTGGACCTAATAATAATAACTTTTGTTTTGTCAATGTTAACAGTCATACCCATATTAGAGCAGAAATCCTTGAAAATTCTTAATTTCTTATCAAGATCAAAGGGGCATTGTTAGCCCCCATAGGTAGGCTAGGTTGAAATAGTATATGCCCAGGCATGATAGAAGCTCAACTTTTAAAGATATTAGAGTTATATCTGATATAAAATGTATTTTGATTTAATTCTTGAGAATTCTTTAAGGACAAAAAGTTATGGACAACTTTTACAAATGTAAAGACAAAATTGTAGAGGAAATTTACAGCATGTCACAAAATATAGGAAATGATGATGGTGAATTTAATAGATGAAATGCTAGGGTCATTCAAAAAGTGCCTGCAGAGACAATTTTTTTGAATCCGAGCTTAAATGAACGTACTGAACCTCAGGGTGAGGAATTTAGTAATTCTTACACAATTGTAAAGTAAGACATGAGGAATACATAAATGCAACAAGAATTTTATGTATATAACATGCACAGGAAACTCCTTGTAGCTTTGAACAAACATAAAATATTTAAATGAAATACCAGATTCAAAAACAATTTAAGAATCTCTTATATAACCTTTGATTTTTAACCATCACAAGCATCACTAACACCATAATGGGATAAAAAATGCCGCATCAAGATTATATTAATCTCATGAATCTTTGCATACAAACATAGATGAGGTAACAATGGATTTACATAACAGATTAAACACTTCTCTTAAACAATGATGTATCTTTAATCTCATACAAAGAAAAATTACAAGGGAAAATCCTAACCTTCAACTCTACAAAACTATATAGAGATCAAGTCTCTTCCTAAAATTTCCAGCCTTTTAGACTAAATACAAGTTACTTTATATAGAGTCTCTATGTAACTGAATTCAGTTTTTACATTCTCACAGAATTGTAAAAAGAATCGATTTAATTTTTTACAAAAAATTACTTTTACACTTGTATTTTCGAACATTCCTTGTTGAATTTAGCATCTTCAATTCCTCTTGATTGGAGTCTTTTGTTTGCCTCTCATGTAGATATTTGGTTGGTTAGGAGGCTGCCTCATTTTCCTTACTTGAGGAATACCATCCTGATTCATTTGATACATCATTTGTACATTGGTTGGTCCTGAAGGTGGCATGAAAGAAATTGGTGGTGGTTGATTCGCAAATTTACCTGGTACCTATACTGATGGTTGAATTGATGCTTGACCAGATTGTTGGATTGAAGATTGGCCTGAAGGTTGTCCCATTAAAGTTCTAGGTGCAAGCACATGTTTGTGACAATGTATAACCATCTACCTATCCTTCCCCAATGGGTGTTTGTGAGTTAACAAGGATTCCAAATTTATCTCTGCATTTGTTGTTTTCTCATAAGACATTGGGCCCAATCTCTTAGCAATATCTTTAATCCTACCGATATTTCAAAGCAGTTCTTGATTCTATCCACTTCGTGTTCCCATTCAATTTCCCTTTCCAAGGGTTCTAGAGGAAATTATTCCTTCTTTTGATCTAGATGTTTTTTATAGGTTTCCTTGGGATAAGAATCTCCATTTCCATCCCATGGAGAAGGAATTCCTAGACTTAAAAAATCCTTGAATAGAGATTTGAAGTTGCTTATTTCATCAGTCAACTATTTAATATTGTCCTCCATTCTGAACACAAATGTTCGTTTCATGATCATAGACCTATCTATCTTGATGACCTATGTTATGTTATCAATTCCCTTCTCAACCAACTACCTTTTGGTTCAACTAATCAAGTAATCTATTACTTCAGTTGCTTGTTTGGGCATGTTTCGCAACTTCTTTTCTCTTGATTTTACCTGTGTATTAACTTATGTTGCCATTTCTAATTCATCTTGAATGACCTCAAAATAATCTCATTTTTGTATAAACCATTCACTAATTTTCTCCCAAACATTCTGTGTTATCCTTCTCAAAATATGCTCTCCCTGGACATTCATTTGCAATGAGTTTATTTGGATTTTTAATTCTCCTATTTCTTTTTCTAGCTCTATTATATCATCCTCCTTTTTGTTGACTTCATTCTCTAGTTCTAGGATCCTTCTGTCTTTTGTCTCAAGCACTTTTCAACCTATTCAAGCTTACCACTTAGGTCCTTATCCTCTTGAATGGGTTGAGGAATTGAGCTCATATTTTCTTGGTCTTCCTCCATAGCATCTACATCTATGGATTTTGGAGGGATAGTCTGTTGCTCATCTACTGCTTCTGCTACATCTATTGTTTTTGTTGGTTGTGGAGACTAAACTTCCTTATTCAGAGGTCGTGTTTCATTTCTGTCTAGATCCCAGCCCATGATGGGGGGGTTTGGGGGGGGTTTCCTCCCCCAATATAGTCGCCATGGGGGGTCCATGGGGGGGGAAACAACATTTTAGGATCCCACCCCTGGTGAGGGTTAGCGCCCCTGTAGCGAAAATTTTGGAAAAATGCCTTGTAAAATGTTGTAATTTCATAGTCATGACTTGGTCAATAATGGGTGATTTACGGACCCATGGTATTGGGTGTTCCATAGTATTTTCCCATGGTAACCCCTCTTTAAAAGGAATGCATTGTAATAAGGTTGGGTATTGTAGCATTGTAAAGATATCAATGATTGTGTAAGAGAGGTTGTGAGAGAGTGAAGAGGAAGTTGCAGCGGATGTGATACATGTTGTATCCCTTCATTTGTTGGATGGTAAAATAATAAGGACTGGAAATTTCTGGTGGACATAGCCCATCTTGGGTGAACCATGTTATATTGGTGTCTCTCTTGTATTATGTTTATGTGATTTATATTTGCATCTTGGTTATTGTTATTGCTTTGTGATCATGTTTTTCTAATAGTTGTAAGCTAACTCTCTGTTGCTTATGTTACACATGTTGTTGTAGGCTGACTTTCTGTAGGAATTGCAGGGGTTGATGTTCTAGTGTCTCCTCCACTGGAGATTTTAGTCCTTTCTAAATTTATGTTAGCTATCTTCCAATGCAAATCATCAATCTTTTTTCTTCTCTCGTCAGCTAACTTTTGGTATTCTATCATGGAAGCATAAATTTTCTCTTTTTCTTCCTACACCTGCTTTAACTCTTTAGTTAGGACTGAGTTTATTGTGGCCATTTTCAATTTATCCCTCAAAGTGGCCATCTCATTATATTTCTTCTCAATAAGTGATTTGAGTTGAGATCCATCTAGTGGATTGGCTTCTAATGCCACCATATTTTCCTCTAGTGAATTTATAGTAATTTGCCTGGCCCTAGTTGTCCACTTCTCCATCTTGTATAGCTTCTCAAACTTCTCTAGTTCCAATCTCAGATTTTTCTCCTCCTTTTCTGGTTTTACTATCTTTGTATAAATCATATCATTGGCCTGCTTGTAGAAGTCAAATTTATCTAGCTTCTCAAATTCCTTGAAATTAACAATGTGTTCCTCAGCTCTCCAATCACTCAATTTGACAATTTTAGGTACTTTGGGCTCAAGAATAGAAAACCTAAATGTATCTTGTTGATGATCAGTGATTGAGATCAGTCTCTTTAGGATAATGCTGGAATTTCTTGCCTTATATCCTTTACCATATTCAATTATTTTTATCTGATGTTCCTGTAGCCACATTGGAGATCTGTTTTCACTGGTACTAGCTCTCCTTATGATGATCCCCGTATCTTCTGAGAGATTGTGAAATCTATAGATGCATAATTTATGTATTTAATGGAAGGCTCTATTGGGAGCACTGGTTTTTCTGTTAAATCAGTGATTTCTCTCAGAATTTCAATTGAATCTGGCACTTATACCAATGCTTGTTCATCTCCCTTAGTTTATGTTCTATCCCTCTTAGGGTCTGGTCCCTTCTCAACTTGATCAATGTTCATCACTTGAACTTCTCTAGTTGTCCTTTTCTGTCATATCAATTGTTCTGGTCTTCCTTGTTCTTCAAATCTTTGCAAATCTTCTTGGACTTTTTCCCAAGTCTCTTTATTAACTATTTTTTTTCCAGAATGGTCTGGATTCACATGTATATGTTGAATTTTTATTCTCCAACCTTTGCTTTGAAACAATTTGGTGTGGGTCACGAGTTGCTTTCTCAACTTTCTCAAGATTGAGTTGATTTAAATATTCTCCTACATATTGAGAGGCATTCGGTCCTCTCATGATGGGAGGCTCCACTTCCTATGGTAACAAAAATTATCTATGTTGCCTAAAATGCCTGAAATGTAGCTCATCCGAGGTAAATATTTTCCTTATATACTCAATGGAAAATATTCTTGGGGTTAGAAAAGTAGGTAGTTTGTATGGTTCCTCCTCAAATCCATAAAACTTGATGACTGTGTAGTCCTCATACAGGAACCAATCTCTCAAGTGAATTGTAAATGCTTTTTTTTTTTTGGCAGCATCCTTAGGGGTGAGCTGTAAAAAATAAAGCTATATGCAATGCTCATAACCTTATCTGTAAAATATGAGAAATTAGAGTTATTAGCTCTTCTAAGGACTAGATTAGTCCATTCATACATTGGAATTTGTGTCCCTTATTCATTAGTATTCCTCAGGCCTAGATGCTTAAATCTCTCAAAGTTATGGTAGAAAAACATAAAGAATAGGTAAGATGGAAATCTGAGGTATTCAATGGCAGGGAATTCCTCCAATTGCTCATGGATTACTCCTACTAGGTGAGTACAAAGGTTGAAATGAGGGGAATTCCTGCTAGCTTCTATGGTTAGCTTAAGGAGAATCGCTAGAATCACTTCATCTACAGACTTATCATCCTCGAGACCCATAATTGTACACATAATGGAAATAGATTTCCTGGAATTTTCAAAAAACATTGTGGTGGCATAAGGAGGCGGGGTGGTAGTTATGGCCATACTTGGCTCTAAGTGCTTGGATATAAACTGGTGGTATTCATAGGTCCCAAGACTATGAAATGCACTCACTAGGGATTTCTCATTAAAAGAATAAGGGGCTAAATATTATGTGATGGAGAACATCCGTCTGAGTGCATCTGGAGTGACGTAACAGAGGTTTTTTGAGATATCAGAGGAAAGGATTATCCACTTGGTAGGGGAATAGTGATTCAAGTGCCAGGTTACAAATTCAGGGAATACCACAGATCAAGGGGAAGTGTTTTGGGAAAAGTTTGAATTCAATAGATTAAGGTTGTCCTGGTCAGTAAAAGCTAGGCTTTTACATTCCTTAATGGTTTTATTCACATCTGAATTGGTGATAATAGTGTCGAAAACATCTACTTCATGATCATAAACATGTTCTTCACTTGAGAAACGAGGTTTTGGAAGCTTGAACTTGGGTTTGGAAGACATCTTGAGTTAAAGACTGGTTTGGTAAATATAGTGGATATTAAGGTGAATTTACAGAAATTAGGGTTTCTTTCTGATTGAGCAGTAGGAGAAAGGTATCGGTAGAAGCATTGGATAACAGTAAGTAGGAAATACCCAGGTGACAAATGACAACAGAGATTGAACAATTTGGACATTGGTGTGGGATGGTCGGCTTCATGTAGATGGATGACCTAGTACACTAGGTTTGTCGGGAGCATGTTCGAGCTTTGACAAGGAAATGATATTTTAAAAATAGGAAAAATATCCTTTTATTCAATTTAGGAAACATCATTTTTGACGCAAGTCGCCTTATCACAACAAGGTTTGTCCTTAACATTACACATGACACGACCACAATGCTCACACAACTATAAGTTTTAAACCTTAACAGTGTAGTAAAAACTCATACAGATTCTTAAGAATTAACATAAAATACACAATGGCACACGCATAACACAAAGATTTTCACCTGGAAACCCTTAACCAGGAAAAACCAACAAAACTTAGAGCTGCACAACTCTTTTCATTATATGTTTACTCAACCATTTACAATACAATATATGGTATTTCGCAGCATCTAAAACCCTAATTCGTTTACCCGAATTAAGTTACAACCCCAATCCCTTTACCGGGATTAGATAGAATACAATGGGCCGAAATCACAAAAAAGCAAAAAGCAACCCAAAAAATTATTGCGCTCCGTGCAGACTCCGTGGGCCTAACGGTCTGAAATGAAGGGGTGGGGCCCTGGAAGCCACCATGTGAAGAGATATAACATACCCAACATTCTCCCACTTGTTGTTCTCTTGACATACAAGAGAAATTTATGACTTCAACAATTCAGGGCAGCAATGCCCATGTTCTCTTTACACCAAGAGAACTTCTGAGTACTCACAGACTTTGTCAAAGAGTCTACAACATTTTCCAAAGTATCAACCTTCTCCAACAACACTTTGTTTTTTTCAACCATGTCTTTGATGAAATGGTATTGCAAATCAATGTGCTTTGTCTTCGAGTGATAAGCAAGGTTCTTTTCCAGGAAGATTGCACTTGAGCTATCACAGCCTATATTCACTGCATTCTAAAAAAAAACAATATCTGAACACAACCTTTGCAACCATACAGCTTCTTTACTTGCATGGGTAGCTACCATGTATTCAGCTTTTGTAGTTGAGAGTGCAACTATAGCTTGTCTTCTACTCATCCAATTGATTGCTCCTCCAAATAGATAAAAAACGTATCCCCTTGTAGATCTTCTGTGATGAAGATCTCCAGCCCAGTCAGCATCAGCAAATCCTTGTATATCTATCTCTCTGTTTAGTCCGGGTCTTCCTTGGTATCATATTGCAAAATATGTAGTGCCACCATGTGAAGAGATATAACATACCCAACAACAACAAGGTGTAAAACAGGATGCCAAAAGTGGCTTATATTACTTCTACAAATTGGTTACAATGCGGAATAACTATGAATACAAATAACTAACTATTTGTCGGCTTCATCCTTTACAATACAGAAGTAACTACGGTGTGCTCTCTCAGTGTTTCGACCTCACCCTTTCTTGGTTTGCTGCGAAACTATGAGCTATGGCTTGATCTTCTCTGCATTCAGAAGCAGTGTGACTGTTTTCTCCAATCTACAAAACTTCTCCCCGAACTCTGATATGCAACTGCTTGACTCTCCAAAAGTCCAAGTCCCTCCTCAACTGATCCAAACTTCCTGGTCTTCTACTCTGCTGCTGCTGCTGTTCTTGAGACCACTGTGATCCCTGAGACACGCATTCCCTGTCAGCTGATCCTTCCATGATACTATAGACCTGCAACTGTCAGTGTCCTAACCGTGCTACACATTCTCTACCTGTGACGACATCTGTCATTTCTTCACCCACCTGCAATAACTGCCATTAAATTCCTTAGCAACCCCAAACTATTTCCAAGTACTCCCCTTGACTTTTACGCTTCCCTCTGACAAGCTACAATAATCTGTCATGTCGGCCATACTATCCTCTGCCATCTTCGAGTCACCTATTGGCTTCACCAGTCCACCCCATCCTCCTCGCTTGGATCATGCCCAACCTTTCGATGTCGTGGTCTGGAAACATGTCGACCTTACCATGACTCTGCGGCAACTTGTCTCTTATCGACATTCGCATGTCGACTATCGACTGTCGTCTGTCGACATTGACATGTCGACCCTCAACCTCTTTCCTCCTATTGACTTCTTCAACAGTTCTCTGCTCGACTTATTGACTTCGACAAGTCAATCTGCTTCACGAAACAGCGGTCATTAGCACTCCCTTTGGTCAGCTCCCTCATGTCGATCAACTTCGATTGATCTTCCTAGGACCCGATGCTCCTGCATCAATTTTCCACATTGGATGTCGCAGTGGAGGTACAAGGAGGAAGAATTTGGGCCCACTTGACAAATGGAAGGTGAAGAAAGGGATGAACTATCAGGATGATGAGATGTAAAGTGTTTTGGGTGAGATCATGGGAGGATACCACTTTAGGTTTCCTAGGGTGGCAATGCACCATAAATGAGCGGTAAAAGAAAACCATGCTCAAGGAGGCTTGGTCAATCAATGACAAGTACGTGTCCTCGATGGTTTTTAGGACAACAAATGCTCACATACCTTTCGGGGTGGGCACATCCTATCGGTGCATCTTAGATCTCCACTGCTGATCTATCTCGTTCCCTTATGAACTTGCATGTACACCCTCCTTCTTTAATTATCTTTCACTTTATGGGCACGTTCGATCTCTAGGCCTTCAGATTTGTCTTGATCTAACAGATCAATAACTTTAGTGGTTAAGCACTCTTTGCTAGGATCCTGGTCACTGGGCGTTGATCACTTTTAAAAATTCGCTCGATTTTCCTTTAATCATGTAGCTTTCGAGGGCCAAAATAAATTGTGCACACCATGCTGAGTAACTTCGAGGATGTACTTTTATATGGATAAAAATCCCAGTACTAACATCAACTCCATGGGGATAGTGGCTTGCTCTGTAAAACTATGAGAACAATAGATTTGTGCCTTTTTCCATTGGGTTATGGAGTCTTCTTCTTCGATGATATTTTGATCACATTTTAACAAAGCTTTAGCTCCACAATTTATTTATATACACCAAACTGAAAATGATGAAAAATAAAGTGTTGAAAACTTGCAGAAAAAACAGTAACTTAAAGACTACTATTATACTATGTACATAATCTTTGGAACCTATTTTTAGTGTAAGAAAAATTGTTTCAGAAGCCTACCATTGATAGCAACTTCTATCATATCACCCTCCAGTTCATGAATCTTGTATGTATTATTTTCCAGCACTTCAATAATGATGTAGGGTCTTATCCATATATTTTCAAACTTTCCATGATTGCCCCTATCTTCCCTTCTTGTATCCCATTTCAGGACTAAATCCCCTGGATGGATATCTCTTTCTAAATCTCTTTTGTCAAAGGTATTCTTAATATTCCTCTGGTGTTCCTGTAATTTGATGCTTATCTGTTCTCTTTCTTGTTGTAGTTCAATTAATTCATATATCCTTCTCACCATATTGTTTGGTTCTTCTACCTCTTGTTGAATTAGCTTTAAATCGGGTAACCCCATCTGAATGGGTAGGACTGCTTCTTTTCCATACACTAGTTGAAAATGAGATGTACCAATTTACCTCTTGACACTTATCCTATCATCCCACAAAGCATACCTAATATTTACATCCCATGTCCTTTTGTTCTCTGTTAACATTTTTTTAATGATGCTCAACAGGATTTTGTTAAATGAATCAACCAATCTGTTTCCATGGGGATAATATGGAGTAGAATTCCCTAACTCAACATTATATTTTTGGAAAAAATTAATTATCTCAATAGATCTAAAAGTAGTAGAATTGTCAGTAATAATATTTTTAGGACACCCAAACCTTGAAAAGAGCATAAATAGATCTGAAAGAGTAATCCACGACTTGATTGAAGAAAATAGCTGAATAACAAGCCTCTTCGAGGGGGAAACCTCCTTATACAATGTACTAAGTACACAAGACAAGACAATATACGATACTCCAAATGAAAGGTCTCATAAACCTATATATAGGATACTAAGGGGTACAATCCCAACTAACTGACCCAAGATGACATAACTAATATAACAATACTAATGACAACTACCACTAATGGACCAAAGCCAACATCAAAACTAATGTAATGAACCACAATATAGGGGGAAATGTGCCCATATTTAGGGCTTAACATGCCCCTCCCCTTCAGGAAATTGTTTTCCTCAATGATTGATTAGTTGTAGATGCCTGTATATGAAGGACTCATCTTCTCATGTCGAATCTTCAACTGGTAAGTTCTTCCACTTTATCAAGTACTCAATAATAACCCAATTTTGTATCTATTTAGACCTTGTTTCAGTGATTTTTTCAGGTTCCAATATGACTTTTCCTTCTTCGTCAAGCTACGACAAGATTGTTTGAATCGGGATCTTGTCTCCTATTACCTTGTTTAAGCAAGAAACATGGAAAACTAGATGTACTCTTGAAGTTGAAGGGAGCTCCAATTTGTAAGCCATACTACCAATATTCTGCAACACTTTATAAGGACCATAATACTTGGGTGCTAATTTATTGTCCTTCTTTAATAGCTTGAGAGACATCTACTTGTAAGGTTGTATCCTGAGAAATACCCAATCCCCTTCTTCAAAAATCCTTTCACTGCAATGTTGAGAAGCTTGTTGTTTCATCCTGTTTTTTGACATAGTTAGGTTGTCCTTAAGTATCTAGAGAATTTCTTGCTGGTGCTCTATGTGATCTTCTACGACTTGAAATTTGGATTTTCCTTTTAAAGAAGATGTGATAGATGGAGGCTGGTACCCATAAAGTGCCATAAATGGAGACATTTTTGAGGATGCATGGAAGGAAGTATTGTCCCACCATTCTGCTAAAGAAAACCATTTCACCCACTGTGTTTGTTTATTAGATGCAAAGAAACGAAGATAGCCTTCCAAAAACTTGTTCACTATCTCAGTTTTCCCATTATATTGAGGGTGATAAGATGAACTATGAGCCAATTGAGTACCCAAAGAGGAAAATAATTCAGTCCAAAATTTTCCAGTGAAAATTGGATCTCTATCACTTACAATAATCTTCGGATTTCCATGTAACTTCTGAACAGTTTCCATAAAGGCTGCAACTAATGTACTTGCATTAGAAGGGTGAGAGAGTGCACAAAAGTGTGCATACTATGTGAGTCTGTCAACAATCACCATAATAACATTCTTTCCTTTGGACTTGGGTAGACCTGTGATAAAATCCACGGAGACTTCCTCCTAGCGTTGGCAAGGTATGTCTAATGGTTGTAAAAGTCCTGGGGTCTTAAGTGTTTCACCCTTATTTTGTTGGGAAAACCAAGCATTCCAACACGAACCTTTGAACATCAGATTTAAGACCTTCCCAAAAAATTCCTTCTTGATCATGAGGTAAGTTTTCAGGAATCCCGAGTTCCCACCTATAGGAGAGGCATGTAATTTTGAAAGGGCCTTCTGCTTGAGTTGGGAGTTTTTGCATAAATATAAGCAATCCTTATACCATAGTGAATCAATTTTCCACACTAAATTATCTGATACACTGGGATCATTATGTAGCTTTTGAATGAGCGTCCACATAGATAGGTCTTTTTTCCATTCTTCCCTTGCTGCTACTATCCAATACGGCTGTAGAATGGAAATGGAACAAAGTAATGCCCCAACATCTTCCTCTTTTCTGGAGAGTGCATCTGCCATCACATTATGTTTCCCTTTTCTATAGATGATTTCAAAGTCATATCCCAACATCTTGGTTACCCAGTTTTGTTGCTCTTCTGATAATATTCTCTGTTCCAAGAAGTATTTAAGACTATCATGATTTGTTTTGACTTTGAAGTGCCTACTTATTAGGTAAGGATGCAAAATTTTAAGAGTGTGTAGTATTGCCAACATTTTCTTCTCATAAATGGGATTTTGTAAGTTTTTTCCCTTGATTGGATGACTTGTGAAAGCAAGTGGGTGTCCTTCTTGCATTAGAACAATGCCAATGCCATTTCCTGAAGCATCACATTCCACAATAAAGGTTTTTGTGAAGTTTGGTGTGCCATTTCCTGAAGCTTCACATTCCACAATAAAGGTTTTTGTGCAGTTTGGTGTGGCCAATACAAGAGTTGTGCACATTGCATGTTTAAGTTGTTCAAAAGCTTGAGTTTCCTCTAGAGTCCAAGAAAATGCATCTTTCTTCAATAATGTTGTTAGAGGTGTTGCTATTCTTCCATAATTTCGAACAAACTTGCGATAGTAACCTATCAGACCTAAGAATCCTCAAAGATTCTTCAGGTTTTTGGGAATCATCCAGTCTATCATGGATTTAGTTTTGTTAGGGTCTACCTTGACACCTTCATGAGATACAATATGATGCAAATACTCTACCTCTTTCATCCCAAAGAAACATTTGGAAGGTTTTGCATATAGTTGTTGCTTTTGTAGTAATTGTAGTACCCTGTCAACATGTTGAACATGTTCTTCCCAAGACTTGCTATAAATTAGTATATCATCAAAGAATATTAGCACAAATTTTCTAAGAAAGGGCTTTAAAATGGAATTCATCAAACCTTGAAATGTGGAAGGTGCATTCGTAAAACCAAATGGCATGACTAGAAATTCATAATGACCTTCATGAGTTATGAAATTTTTTTGGGGGATGTCATCATCTTTCATTCTAATTTGATAATTGTAACATACCCATTACTTGAAACATTTTATGTTTGAGAAAAACATTATCTTAACTTTTATTATAAAGTTTATATTTGGCCAAGTGGCCAAGGATGACTGTAATTGCAGAATATTATTATTTAATAAAATAAAACAGGAGACACTCACCCAAGAGACTATTGAAAGAGTGTTTACTGACCCACTAGGTGGAATGGAATTTGGGGTAGAAGGCAATGGACAAGTGGCAGCATCAAGAACTCAGTAACTAGCTGTTGTTATGGGACAACTCCCTTGAATTGTGGTCAAAGTTCCCTTGAATGTGGAACTGAAGCTTGAGACTCATTTATTGAAAACTGACCACTAAAAGACCTTAGCATCTTTTATAAGCCATCAAATTTGAGCAGAGGCTCATACTGTTTCTGAGAAGAAAATTTACCTTGTGGTTCTATTGTATGCACACAAGAGATTCGATGATGGGAAGCTATGTTTTGAGTTGGATTGTAAGTCTGTTTCACTTATGCTGAGTGCAGAGGTTTATTTTGAGGTGTATGCAAGTCTCCATTGATTGCTACAAGTACAACCTGAGTGCCTTGCTTCTACATAGAGTCTTCTACCTAGTGGTTCAGTAAACAGGCTCGGGGGTCCAAAGGAGCAAGTGATATTGGCTGCTTCTTCTGAAGAAGTTTGGGAGGAACATGCCTCTTTGGGTGTTTGTCTACCCTATCTAGATTATCAGGTTCTACTTTTTATTTCATTTCCTAGTAGTTATAACTTATTGCTTTCATAATTATTGATTCATGATTATCAGTTGAATATTGTTAGTTATCATTACTCCGGTTGAAATGAATGATTTTTTGAGCTGTATACCATCTCTGTAAATAAGTTGAAGAAGTCTTTATGAAAATGATACAATAAAATGCTTCCCTGCATTTTTCCACACACTGTCTTTGTGTCGTACTCTAGTGCAAGGAAGATTACATTTAAAGATGGATCTGAATATTGAATAAATTGTATGTATGCACATAGAATAACATCATAACTATTTAAATCTTCTCTTCATTTAAATAAGTTTCCATTTTTATGTTAAATAGTACTTACTCTATAAACAGTGTGAATAGGACAGAGTTATGTAATATCTCATAGATAGTTTCATTCATAATAGTAAATCTGTATTCATTATAAAAAGATTGTTTTAGGGTTTTAAGACTAAAAATAATGCTTTCATCTTTTTATAAATCATCATAAATAAACATAGAGAATTAATGAAAAGAAACAATGCAGATCTTATTTAGCAATACAACTTATTTCAGTATCGAACTATACTTACAAATATATTACATAGAGCATTCTCTTAAGTTTAAACAATGTTTACGCAAAACCCTAATAAGGTTGAAACACATAGCATAGATTGTTATAAACCAAATATGAATTGAAATTATGGTAAGAAGATCAAAACCATACATGCCTACCATACTCCCAGTAATATCATTACTTACTAGTTCATTTAATTATCATTGATACTATACTTTAATTAAAACGAATAGCAACTATTAAACATGACGAATGTTCCAAGTCTCAACCCCAACTTTAGCTATTCAAAATAGTACTAAGTTAACTTTCCATCTTTCATGCAAAAACAAAATAGAATTACTCAAACAGAGTCCGAACACACAAAGATTGTTCCATACAGTCTAAATCTTACAGGTTACACCACGAATTTAGGGATTTGAAACCCAAAACAACTCTACAACTAAATTACCAGTCAGTATTTAGTTTTGGGTAGGGTTTCACAACCCAACCTTACGGTCGTAGTCCTTAAACAGTACTAATTAAAAACACAGAAATCATTTCGACGGGGTTTCAAAACAAGGCCCTTTTCCTTTGATAACAAACAGTATTAAAACTGATATGATATCAACCTTTTTCCTTTTCAGTAAAACATATAGAATCTGCGAAGATAGAGTTCAACATCCAAACAGTGTTTCTCTATAGATTAAACTCATAACTTTACAAGTTACATGAAGAACCTTGCAAATATTTCAACATAACAAAAATGCTGAAAGTTATCCCTTCAACTTAACACTTTATTATTTCAAATTTCATAACTGACAGTATCATCCTTTGAAAACGCATTTAGCTCAAAGGGAAACAACACGAGGTCTAGTGCTCGAAACCCCAACTAAATTCTATAAACAAAATCAAGTTTAAAATAACATAAATAGTTACCATTTCATTTCATCAAAATGTTGAGGGTTAGACCCTTCAAAACAACTGTAAACTTTTATAAATTAAATTGTTACACAGTAAAACGTTGCAGAGCCAACGTAGAAGTAGGTTGAGGATTCAATCCTCCCTACACTAAAAATATGCCTTATAGCTTACAACATTACAATGGTGGAAAAATCCACAGCTAAACCACAAGACCGAATGCTCGGCTAAAACCAGACAAGGACTGGCATTTTGTTAGGTTGCACCCTACAGGTAGTCACCGAGGCTTACCAGGTTTTAAGCTCATTTTCCCCTTTGATTCAAACATAGAAAGCCAAAGTTGAGGAGTTACCTGCCATAAAAAAACACATAGTGTAGTTAAAATATAGAAATGAAGATCAAACTTAATTACATGCAGCTGCAACATTATCAACCTTCGTGGATTAGCAAGAAAGTAACTACGACTTACATATCAGAGAAAACCTTGCTTCTGAACTGAACACTCTTGCATCCGGTGAGAACCAGATTCAAACACACCACTAGCAAACTCAACAAAGGAAGGGCTCAGCTCTTAGATCTTGAAGGTTACAGTTTACAAGCCACGGGTCGAGGTATTGAACCCTGGAGAGGTGCCTCCAAAACACTGCTACAAACCCTAAGAACTCGCAGGCCTGTCGTCTTCTCCAAAACCCCACTCACTGCAAAAAGAATGCCCAGGATTATGCCTTAGTCGAGCTAAGTCCAAAGACAGTTAGGGTTATCACCACTAACAAAAAAACCACGTGAAGACCTGCCACAGTGGATGCCATTAGATATTCCACCCATAACGCTTTTAATGCACTTTTATTACCACAGCTACTGCATACGTCGTGCCTCCCATTGCATCATATCCAAGTTAATGTTTCGGTCTTCAACTTGCATGGACTTACAACCATACTATAGTATGGTTACGAGTTATCAAAGGTCAAACTAGCTTTGTTTAATGTCCAAGTGTTACGTAGAGCCTTTTGTATCAAACCCTTGTACTAGCATAAAACCATATTACGCCTAGTAAGATTATCACTTAGTTGTTGATATATTGTGCATAGGGTTATAACACCCCAACTACATTTAATTACATATAGAGCATAGTTGGTAACCGACGATATTTTACAAGGTTGACATAATAAAACAAATACATAGGGTTGTGTATATAGTTTTTAGACCTCAAAAGATAGGCTTAAAATTATAGTGATAGCTATAAAGCCTAGGTTATGATTCCTTTCATATATAATTGAATACATGTTATAATTAATAAGTGTAGGGTTTAAATGCCTTTAGCCTTGAAATCAAAGCTCAATACCTTCCACGATAACTTAATGCAAGATAAGTGAATAACAATAAATGCAATTTCTGAGATTCAAATATAACTCAGATTATATAAACAATTTTATGCAGAATATAACTGAAGATCAAACTAGAATATATCTCACCCTGGAACACTTCGAGTCTTTCTATTTTTCTCTTTTAAATATAGAATGCTAACTGAAGTTTAATTAATACCTCTTTATACACTTTGAAAGAAGTATCGCTCTTACATGTGATCTACGACAGAAGTTCAAATGCTTTAGCTAAATAGATAAGTAAGCCTCGGGGTTCCCATAGGACCCTCGGGGTGCCCATAGGACCCCTTTATCATCATCAAGAAAGTAAACAATTAGCACTTATAATAAAATCAGTATTAAGTTAAATCCATAAAGTCTCGACATCCAAACAAGTAACCATAATTGATCTAGGATGCAAGAAAAAGGTAAAAACATCCAATAGAATCTTAAATAAGCACAAACACATTATACCTATTCTGTAATACAAACTTACACACATAATCGTTGTAACAAATTATTACTAGTGTGTCGTCTAGCTAAATAGATTCTCATTTATTATACTTCCGCATAGCAATTATAGCACTTAATGCTACTAAAAAAAAATTTAAATTTTTGTGAATTTTAGGGATGTTACATGTGGTATCAGAGCGTGAGTTCAAACTCTAGGCCTGAAATAGGCTCACACGCGCAAAACAGAAAAATGAAAACAGAAAATTTAGTTACTAACTTTTTATTTAAATCTGTTTCTGTACAAAATAGCTTGACATTTAATTTGCAATTATGGACATACCGGAAGAATCAATAGAGGACAGATCTCCTCATAATGAACGTAATAATAATGAACATGAAAATATTAATGAAGAAATTTACGTAGAAATGAATGATCAGTCATCTGAATTATTACGTACGGTTAAGGATTTAAAAACTGAAATAAGAAATGCTAAAGAAGAAAACGAACGAATTTTAAGAGCACAGGAAGAATTGAACCAAATTTTACTGGAAAAGCATCATCATGATGAAAAAGATAAGAGAACATAAGTAAAATATGAATCTGGAACAATGTCCTACAAACACAAAGATAAGAAGATGAAATACTATAAAACTGAAAGTAACTCTTCTTCTTCTGAATCTAATAATAAAACTTATCGCAAAAAGTATAATTCTGATCAAGACAACAGTGATAGTGACTGTGGTCCTAAGAAAAAGCATAAACATTATGAACAAATTCCAGGGGAATTTAAAAAGATAAAACCCCCAACTTTTAATGGCGAAAATGAAAAGGGAGAGACAGCTGAAGCATGGTTGTCCGGTATGAAGAAGTATTTTCATATTTATGATTACTCATCTCAGTTAAAAGCTAAAATGGCCATATACAATCTGACCGGAAGGGCAGACATTTGGTGGTAGGATATTAAAAGAGTTAAAAGCATTAAAGAAAAGAATATAAAATGGAGTACATTTAAGAAACAGTTTAAGAGAAAGTTTTTATCTGAACAGTATTACGAAGATAAGTCAAAAGAATGATTTAAAGTTGGGTTCTATGACTATGAAGGAGTTAAGTAGTAAATTTCTCAGCTTGTTAAGACATGTACCTTACCTAGCTGAAGAGAAACCTAAGATACAAAGGTTTCTAAGATACTTACCCGTTAACATAAAAGACAGAATTGAATACGATAATCCTTCAACTCTTGAAGAAGACATAGGAAGGCTAATTTATGTTTTGAACAAAATAAGAAAAGAGAGGTGTATCGAGTTGGAGGAATAATAAACCAAGTAATTATGAGCATAAGAAGAAAACTTTTAATTTCAAGATTTCCGGGATTAATAAAAATTTCAATAACAAAAATTTTCAGAATAACAATAATTACAGAGGTAATGCACCTTAAAATTTCATAGCTACAAGGAATGTTCCTAATAATAATAATAATACCAGGAATGTTGAACAAAGACCACCTCTAAAGTGTTATGACTGCAATGGACCACATACCAGAGCAAACCGCCCACTCAAAAGAAGGATAGTCAGCAACATTCACACCATACAAGCAGAAGCAACGGTTGGTGATGTAGCAAGAGAAATGCCCAGGATTAATGCAGCTCTGGAAAATCGACAAGCAGACCATCAAACTTCTATGGTCGAGATCGAAGGTATGATACAAAACAAATCTATTTCCATTTTAATAGATCCAGGTGCAATTTTGAGTTACATATCACCTGATTTAGTGAAAAGTTGCAAGTTAAAGGTAGAAAATTTTGATAAATCGTGGTTGGTTCAGCTAGCAACAGGCACCAAAAGAAAAGTTGTAGAGTTTGTTAAAAGTTGTAATTTACTTATGAGTCAGCTGAATACGCAAGTTAAATTGAATATTTTACCATTAGGGTCATATGATGTATTAATTGGCATGGACTAGCTTGAACATCATAGAGTAATACTTAACTGTTATGAAAAGTCTTTTAATTGTTTGAATAATGAAGGGAAAACCGAAACAATAAAAGGAATCCCTAGGAAAACATCTGTTAGACAAAATTATGCTTTACAAGTAAAGAAAGCTGTAAGAAAGGGTTGTAAAATGTTTGCTGTAAATGTGATTAATGACGAATATTCATCTAAAGAAGATAAAATAAAATTGGAAGACATACCTATTCTTAAGGTCTTTTTTTATGTATTCCCAGATGAAATTCCAGGACTACCTTCGAAAAGGGAACTTGATTTCACCATTGAGTTAGTACTGGGTGCGGTACCAAACTCAAAGGCTCCTTACATAATGAATATTCTGGAATTGAACGAACTAAAATCTCAACTAAAAGAATTAATTGATAAGAACTATGTAAGGCCAAGTGTGTCTCCTTGGGGAGCACCGGTTATCTTTGTTAAAAAGAAGGACGGTACCTTGCGATTGTGCATAGATTACTGTCAACTTAATAAAATGACTATTAAAAATTGATATCCCTTGCCCCACATTGACGATCTATTCGATCAGGTACGTAGAGCAGAGATATTCACTAAGATTGATTTGAGTTTTGGATATCATCAAATCAGAATAAAGGATGAAGACATTTTTAAAACTGCTTTAACAACCCGTTATGGGCAGTACGAGTTCGTAGTTATGCCTTTTGGGCTAACTAACGCATCGGCAGTTTTCATGTGTTTAATGAATAATGTTCTGCATAAGTACCTAGATAATTTTGTAGTTGTGTTCATTGATGATATTTTAATTTATTCTAAGACTAAAGAAGAACATGACGAACACTTAAGAATAATTCTGCAAGTTTTAAGAGGACATCAACTTTATGTTAAGTTCAGTAAATGTGACTTTTATAAAGATAAAATATAGTACTTAGGTCACATAATATCTAAAGACAGAATTTCTATCGACCCAGATAAAATAAGAGCAATTAACGAAAGGCCTGTCCCTAAAGACATAACTGACATACGGTCATTTATGGGGATAACAGGTTACTATAGAAAATTTATTGAAGGATTCTCCAGATGATCCAGATCGATATCGGTGGCCACCCACCTATTCCACTGGCTCAAAACAGTTTCCCATTTTGCCAATTTTCTAGTAATTTTTCTATGGTTTTTCGGGTCCTAAACTTTCGGGGCCGTTTTGAGGCCCTAAACGACCTTTTTTGACAATTTGGGAGGCCAAATGTTTGCCACTGGTATGCATTTGGTGCCAGTCAAAAGTTGTAAATCTCGAATAGACCTTTCCAACGAGATACCGAGCGCCCCAAACGGAGATCGTATGCAAAAGTTATGACCCCGGGAAGTTGACTATTCAACTAACCACCTTGGGGCCGCAAACTTTATGACGGTTCATCTTCTAGGGTTAGGTTTTTGGATGTTTGGGATTCTTTACCTCATGCTTATGATAAATAGGCCCTTTCGGCCTCTCTTTGTATTCATATTGGCACGAATGAGCATAGCGGCCACATCTCTTATCAGAGATAGCTACCACCATTCTAGCTATTGTATTTTACAGTCTGTTCTATTTCTGCTATTTAATAGAATATGTGTTTACTATATCATTGTGTTCTTGCAATATATCTCTGTATATGATTCTGTATATGCTATCTTTTGTTTCGTTCCCACATAAATCCGGATCAGTGGTATCAGAGCGTTCTGCTCTTTGATTGTTTCTCGGTGCATGTCCCCGACGAGGTCAGGATACAGAGAGTTGGGTCTCGAAATAGTTTCACTTGGGGAAGACCACTCTCTCCGCCCCAAACGACCTCCCATGGCGGAAGAAAAGAGAGACGACGGAGTAGTAGATCCTATCAAGTTGTTGCTCGAGGAAGCCCTCGCGAAACAGAGGAATGAGATGATGGATAATTTCGCGCAGATCCTTCGATGCATGCCAATAGTGGCGAATGCACCCTCAACGAGCAGCCATTTCGGAGATACGACTCCCTTCAAGGTACAAGTTAATTTTGATATCCCTTTATTTGAAGGCCAAATCGATGCCGATGCCGTACATAAATGGTTGAATCTACTAGAAGGGTATTTCTCTATCCACAATTTTTTCGATAGGGAAAAGATCATCTTTGCACTCCTCAAGGCCGTCCCCCATGTCAAAAATTGGTGGGAAAATTATTGTGAGCAAAACTCATCAGACGAGTCTGGATTGTTTGAATTTTCCAATCCCACTTGGGCATCTTTTATAGATGTCGTCAAGAAACAATATTACCCTGTTGGAAACTATGATGACCAGTACACAAAATGGACCATTCTGCATCAAGAGAGGGACCAAACGGTGTCAGAGTACACCAACAAATTTCATACCTTGCGTACAAAGCTAGGTATCAAGGACTCTGAGAGGCACCTAGTACTGAAATATCGCAGTGGCCTACACCAGTACATCCGAACAGAGATGGATTTCCTGGAAATCTCTTCACTCGGATCCGCCTATCGATATGCTATCAAAATTGAGTAGAAATTTCAGCAAAAGAACAAGCGTGACTTCGGACTTGCACAAAAGCAGGGCAAGGGAAACTCTGGCTCGCAGAACATGAGGCAGGGAAAGGACAACCAGTCCCAACCATAAGCAAAGAAGGGTAATGAAAAGGCAAGGAAGGACACTGGGAAGTGGTGCCAGTTCCACAAAAGTCCCTAGCACAACACTAATGAATGTCGCTCAAAACAGTCATTGGTGGCTGAGATCAAAGCTTCAGAATCAGATCCCAGTTTCGATTCTGACTCAGAACCTAATTTCACAGCCGTGCGAAAAGGGAAGCAGATCATTGATGCAGAACCTAGTGCCATTCTTGCCACCACACACATTCATCTAGAGGAGCCTGAAGAATCAGAGGCAGAGGAGCGCCTTTTCCACTCACAGATGTAGGTGAAGGGAATTCCACTACACTTTGTTGTGGACAGCGGCATCCAGAAGAACCTGATCTCAGAAGAAGTCATCAAGAGATTGGAGCTACCAATAACGCCACACCCACAACCATACACCATTGGATGGCTAAGCCAAGGACGAAGGATCCATGTCAGTCACCAATGTTGCCTACCATATGGCATCAAGCCCTTCAAAGATGAGGTATTATGTGATGTGGCCCCACTCGAAGTATGTGATGTTCTCTTAGGACAACCATATGTGGAAGCACCATGCTGTATATGAATCCCGACCTCGCAGTGTCATTGTCACTTTGGGAGGACAACTCTATCGGATACCCAAGACAGTTTCACCTACCCCAACCAAGCAGGGCAGGAAGATAATCTCGCACACTGGGAAATTTTCCCTATTCGTAAATGCCACTAAAGGTGAACATCAGATCGCATATACATCCACAACCTTTGTAGATTATCCTTCTACTCAGCAAAAACGGGAAAAACACAAAGTTAGTGCAGCATCGCCTATTCGGGTACCTCTACAGTGCAAGGCCACGCATTCAAGGTGCTCCTCCAAAAAGAAACCATCCACACTGGTGCATACCAAGGATACCACAACAACCAAAACTGTTGAACAGCTCCAGCGCATCCATCAACAACAATTACAACCCTCTAAAGATGTCAAAGTAAGGCAACCTTTCCACTTCAGCAAATGTCGCACCAAGAGCTCAACTCGACACACAGCTCGACATATGATAAGAGATTTGACGCAATGGAGACCATTGCTTCCTAAGGGGGAAGGATTGATCCAGATGGATATCGGTGGCCACCCACCTATTCCACTGGCTCAAAACAGTTTCCCATTTTCCCAATTTTCTAGTAATTTTTCTACGGTTTTTCAGGTCCTAAACTTCCGGGGCCATTTTGAGGCCCTAAACGACCTTTTTTGGCAATTTGGGAGGCCAAATGGTTTCCAATGGCATGCATTTGGCCTCAGTGGAAAGTTGTAAATCTCATATAGACGTTCCATTGAGCTACCGAGCGCCCCAAACGAAGATCGTATGCAAAAGTTATGACCCCGGGAAGTTCACTATTCAACTAACCACCTTGGGGCCGCAAACTTTATGACGGTTCATCTTCTGGGGTTAGGTTTTTGGATGTTTGGGATTCTTTCCCTTATGCTTATGATAAATAGGCCATTTCGGCCTCTCTTTGTATTCATCTTGGCACGAATGAGCATAGCGGCCACACCTCTTCTCAGAGATAGCTACCACCATTCTAGCTATTGTATTTTACAGTCTGTTCTATTTTTGCTATTTAATAGAATATGTGTTTACTGTATCATTGTGTTCTTTCAATATATCTCTGTATATGATTCTGTATATGCTATCTTTTGTTTCGTTCCCACATAAATCCGAATCACCAGAATTGCGAATCCCATAAATTCTTTGCAGAAGAAGGGAAAGAAATTCGTCTGGGATAAAAAATGTGAAGAAATTTTTAAGAAGTTAAAAGAATTATTAACAAAAACACCTATATTAAAAAAATTTGATCCCAATAAGGACTTGTTGTATGCATTGATGCATGCAACGATGGACTTGGTGGGGTCTTAACTCAAGAAAGTCATGTCATTGCATATGAGTCTAGGAAATTAAAAATCCATGAAAAGAACTACACAACTTATGATCTAGAGCTGGCAGTCGTGATACATGCATTAAAAATGTGGCGCCATCACTTGATTGGAAGAAATTTTTCACTAATGACAGATAATAAAGGCTTAAAATACTTGTTGGATCAAACAAATCTTAACGCAAGGCAAGCTAGGTGGCTAGCTTTCCTTAGCGAATACGATTTTGAGATTCAACACATTAAGGGTAAAGAAAACAAAGTTGTTGATGCCTTGAGCAATAATGCCAAATTAAATTTTGTGGCAGCAATCAACACATTTAAAACAAATCTGGAAAACTAGATCGAGGAAGGAATTAAGCAAAATGAAAATTATCGAAAGTTACATGATAAAGTTGCTGAAAATGTGTCTGAAAATTTAATAACAGATTACAACATTAATTACAAGGGTTTAATGACTTATCAAAACAAAATTTATGTACCTAATGTGTCAAAATTTAAACTGTTGATTTTGGATTAAGTTCATAAAAGTCCTTATTCGGGACACCCTAGTTATCATAAAATGATAATGCTAAGAAAAGATTTATTTTTTCCCAACATGAAGAATGAGGTGGCTGAATACATAACTAAGTGTTTTGAATGTCAGACAATATAAGATGAGCATCAACACCCAGCTAGCCTACTGCAGCCATTGCCAATTCCGAAATGGAAGTGCGAAATTATAAGTATTGATTTCATAACTGGTTTGCCTAAGAATAAAAAACAGAATGACTCAATAATGGTGGTTGTGGATAAACTTAGTAAATTTTCTCATTTTATTCCGGTTAAGACTACTTTTAAAGCTACTAATATTGCTGATTTGTTTATGAAGCAAATCTTTCACTTACATGGAATTCCAAAGGTAATTATTTCTGATCGAAATTCCAAGTTTACTGGAAATTTCTGGACAACATTGTTTAAAGGTCTAAATACTAAGTTGAATTGCAGTACTTCTTTTCATCCACAAACTGACAGGCAGACTAAAAGGGTAAATCATATTTTAGAAGACATGTTAAGAATCTATGTTAAAGATCAACCAACTAAATGGGAAGAGTATTTGCATTTAGCTGAATTTTCTTACAATAACCATTATCAAGCTTCTGCTAGACTTAGTCCATTTGAAAATTTATATAGAAGAAAGTGCAGTACTCCTACTTCTTGGGATAATCCAGTTTTCAGATTAATGCTAAGACCATATTTGTTAAGAGAGATGAAACTAACCGTGAAACAGGTACAAGGCAATTTAAAAATTGCACAAGATAGACAAAAAAGTTATGCAGATCTGAAACGAACTGAAAGAGAATTTCAGGTTGGAGATCATGTCTTTGTAATTGGGAGTTGTGCTAAACTAGCACCAAGGTACTGTGGACCATTCAAAGTCCTATCAAGGATCAGACTAGTTGCATTTCAGTTGGCTCTCCCATCTAACTTAAGAATACATAATGTTCTTCACATTTTTGTTTTAAAGAAGTATGTGCATGATGCTACTCATGTGTTGAATTGGAATGATATACAGGTGGAGCCCGAAGGATATTTTCAGGTGGAACCGGACTGTATTCTTGACAAGAGGGAAATTATGCTTGAGAATCATACCGTAGGGCAGGTAAAGGTGCAATGGAAGCACCTTAGCCCTGATGAAGCTACCCGGGAATTGGAAAGTAATATGTGAGCAGTATATCCAATTCTGTTCTAGGGAGGCTCTGAGGAAGAATAAGCAACATCGAGGATTGATGTTGAGCTTAAGTGGGGGTGTTTGTAACATACCCATTACTTGAAACATTTTATGTTTGAGAAGAACATTATCTTAACTTTTATTGTAAAGTTTATATTTGGCCAAGTGGCCAAGGATGACTGTAATTTCACAATATTATTATTTAATAAAATAAAATAGGATACACTCACCCAAAGAGACTGTTGAAAGAGTGTTTACTGACCCACTAGGTGGAATGGAATATGGGGTAGAAGGAAATGGACAAGTGGCAGCATCAGGAACTCAGTAACTAGCTGTTGTTATGGGACAAATCCCTTGAATTGTGGTCAAAGTTCCCTGGAATGTGGAACTGAAGCTTGAGGCTCATTTATTAAAAACTGACCACTAAAAAACCTAGGCATCTTTTATAAGCCATCGAATTTGAGTAGAGGCTCACACTTTTTATGACGAAAAAATTTACCTTGTGGTTCTGCTGTTTGCACACAAGAGATTCGATGAAAGGAAGCTATGTTTTGAGTTGGATTGTAAGTCTGTTTCACTCCTGCTGAGTGCAGAAGTCTATTTTGAGGTGTATGCAAGTCTCCATTGATTGCTGCAAGTACAACCTGAGTGCCTTGCTTCTACACAGATTCTTCTACCTAGTGGTTCAGTAAACAGGCTCGGGGGTCTAAAGGAGCAAGTGATATTGGTTGCTTCTTCTAGAGAAGGTTGGGAGGAACAGGCCTCTTTGGTTGTTTGTCCACCCTATCTACATTATTAGGTTCTACTTGTTATTTCATTTCCTAGTAGTTATAACTTATTGCTTTCATAATTATTGATTCATGATTATCAGCTGAATATTGTTAGTTATCATTACTCTGATTGAAATGACTGATTTTTTGAACTGTATACCATCTCTATAAATAAGTTGAAGAAATCTTTATGAAAATGATAGAATAAAATGCTTCCCTACATTTTTCCACACACTGTCTTCGTGTCGTACTCAAGTGCAGGGAAGAGTGTTTAAAGATAGATCTTAATATTGAATAGATTGTATGTATGCACATAGAATAACAATAGAACTATTTAAATCTTCTCTTCATTTAAATAAGTTTATATTTTTCTGTTAAATAGTATCTACTCTATAAACAGTGTGAATAGGACAAAGTTCTGTAATATCTCATAGATAGTTTCATTCATAATAGTAAATCTATATTCATTAGAAAAAGATTGTTTTAGGGTTTTAAGACTAAAAATAATGCTTTCATCTTTTTATAAATAATCATAAATAAACATAGAGAATTAATGAAAAGAAACAACGTAGTTCTTATTTAGCAATACAACTTATTTCAATATCGAACTATACTTACAAATATATTACAGAGAGCATTCTCTTAAGTTTAAACAATGTTACACAAAACCCTAATAAGGTTGAAACTCTTAGCATAGATTGTTATAAACCAAATATGAATTGAAATTACGGTAAGAAGATCGAAACCATACATGCCTACCATACTTTACCAGTAATATCATTACTTACCAATTCATTTAATTATCATTGATACTATACTTTAATTAAAACAAATAGCAACTATTAAATCTAATGAATGTTCCAAGTCTCAACCCCAACTTTAGCTATTCAAAATAGTACTAAGTTAACTTTCCATATTTCATGCAAAAACGAAATAGAATTACTCAAATAGAGTCTGAACACACAAAGATTGTTCCATACAGTCTAACTCTTATAGGTTACACCACGAATTCAGGGATTTGAAACCCGAACTAGCTCTACAACTAAATTACCATTCAGTATTTAGTTTTGGGTAGGATTTCACAACCCAGCCTTACGGCCGTAGTCCTTAAACATTACTAATTAAAAACACAAAAATCATTTCAATAGGGTTTCAAAACAAGGGTCGTTTCCTTTGATAACAAACAGTATTAAAATTGAAATGATATCAACCTTTTTCCTTTTTAGTAAAACATATAGAATTTGAGAAGACAGAGTTCAACACCCAAAGAGTGTTTCTCTACAAATTAAACTCATAACTTTACAAGTTACATGACGAACCCTGCAAACCTTTCAACATAACAAAAATGCCGAAAGTTATCCCTTCAACTTAACACTTTATTATTTCGAATTTCTTAATCGACAATATCAACCTTTGAAAACGCATTTAGCTCAAAGGGAAACAACGCGAGGTCTAGTGCTCGAAACCCCAACTACATTCTATAAACAAAATTAAGTTTCAAATACCATAAATTGTTACCATTTCATTTCATCAAAATGTCGAGGGTTAGACCCTTCAAAACAACTGTAAACTTTTATAAATTAAATTGTTAAACTGTAAAACGTTGCAGAGCCAATGCAGAAGTAGGTTGAGGATTCAATCCTCCCTACACTAAAAATATGCCTTATGGCTTACAACATTACAACGGCAGAAAAATCCACAGCTAAACCACAAGACCAAATGCTCAGCTAAAACCAGACAAGGACCGACATTTTTCCCGGTTGCACCCTACAGGTAGTCAATGAGACTTACCAGGTTTTAAGCTCATTTTCCCCTTTGCTTCAAACATAGAAATCCAAAGCCGAGGAGTTACCTGCCATAAAAAACACATAGCGTGGTTAAAATATAGAAATGAAGATCAAATTTAAATACATGCAGCTGCAACATTACCAACCTTCGTGGATTAGCAAGAAAGGAACTACGACTTACATATCAGAGAAAACCTTGTTTCTGAACCGAACACTCCTGCATCCGGCGAGAACCAGAGTCAAATACACCACTAGAAAACTCAGCAAAAGGAAGGGCTCGGCTCTTAAAGATTGAAGGTTACAGTTTACAAGCCACAGGTCGAGGTATTGAATCCTGGAGAGGTTCCTCCAAAACACTACTACAAACCCTAAGAACTCGCAGCCCTATCGGCCTCTCCAAAACCCCACTCACTACAAAATGAATGCCCAGGATTATGCCTTCGTCGAGCTAAGTCCAAAGATAGTTAGGGTTATCACCACTACCAAGAAAACCACATGAATACCTGCCACGGTGGATGCCATTAGATATTCCACCCATTACGCTTTTAATGCACTTTTATTACCACAACTGCTGCATACATTGTGTCTGCCATTGCATCATATCCAAGTTAATGTTTCGGTCTTCAACTTGCACGGAATTACAACCATACTATAGTATGGTTACGAGTTATCAAAGGTAAAACTAGCTTTGTTTAATGTCCAAGTGTTATGTAGAGCCTTTTGTGTCAAACCCGTGTACTTGCATAAAACCATAGAGCGCCTAGTAAGATTATCACTTAGTTGTTGATATATTGCACATAGGGTTATAACACCCCAACTTACATTTAATTACATATAGAGCATAATTGGTAATCGACGATATTGTACAAGGTTGACATAATAAAACAAATACATAGGGTTGTGCCTATAGTTTTTAGACCTCAAAAGACAGGCTTAAAATTATAGTGATAGCTGTTAAGCCTAGGTTAGGATTCCTTTCATATATAATTGAATACATGTTATAATTCATAAGTGTAGGGTTTAAATGCCTTTAGCCTTGAAATCAAAGCTCAATACCTTCCACGATAACTTAATACAAGATAAGTGAATAACAATAAATGCAATTTCTGAGATTCAAATATAACTGGGATTATATAAACGATTTTATGCAAAATATAACTGAAGATCAAACTAGAATAGATCTCACCCTGGAACACTTTGAGTCTTTCTAATTTTCTCTTTTAAACATAGAATTCTAACTGAAGTTTAATTAATACCTCTTTATACACTTTGAAAGAAGTATCACTCTTACCTGTGATCTATGACAGAAGTTCAAATGCTTTAGCTAAATAGCTAAGTAAGCCTCGGGGTTCCCATAGGACCCCTTTATCATCATCAAGAAAGTAAACAGTTAGCACTTATAATAAAATCAATATTAAGTTAAATCCATAAAGTCTCGACATCCAAACAAGTAACCATAATTGATCTAGGATGCAAGAAAAAGTTAAAAACATCCAATAGTATCTTAAATAAGCACAAACACATTATACATATTCTGTAATACAAACTTACACACATATTGGACATAATAGATTATTAATAGTGTGTTGTCTAGCTAAATAGATTCTCATTTATTATACTTCTGCTTAGCAATTATAGCACTTAATGCTACTAAGAAAATTTTTAAATTTTTGTGAATTTTAGGGATGTTACAATGATACCCAGAACGAAGATTCATCTAGCAATTCATCAATGACAGGAATGGGAAACTTATCTTTAATGGTGATCTTGTTGAGCTCTCTATAATCTGGACACATACGCCATGATCCATCTGGCTTGTGTACCATTACCACTGGTGCAGAGTGAGAACTTTGGCTAGGCCTAACTATGCCATCCTTTAACATTTCTTCAACCATATGCTCAATGTCACTATTCTATCCATAGGGGTATCTATACGGTCTGATGTTAGGAGGAACACTTCCTTGGATTAAGTGAATAGCATGATCAAAATATCTAATAGGTGGAAGACCTTTAGGAATATCTTCAAATACCTTATAATGCTTATTAATGACTCTTTGGAGATCTGGGGAAATATGAGGCTTATATGCTTGAACATCTAATGAGCATAATTGTGCAATTACACCTTGATGCCCCTTTTTCATCAATTTTATCATACCATTATATCTTATCACATTGCTTGGTTTCTCTGTGATACCTGTAATTCATATTCCTTTCCTTCCCATAAAAATTTCATGAAAAGCTTATGAAAATTAAAAGCCACGATTCCCAAGGATTGTAACCATTGAAATCCTAATAAAACATCACCACCACCCATGGGAATAGAAATAATTGGACTATTCAAAACATATTCTCCCATAGTAAGATTTATATTATGGCATTCCCCTGAGCAGTTGATAGTTCCTCCATCTGCAATCATTACTTGAAACTCTCGTGCTAGATATACAAATCAATTGAAAGATTTTTTTAATTTATAGTGAATGAAATTATGAGTACTACCAAAATCAATCAACACTATTACCTTTTTCTTTTTGATAAATCCTTTGATCTTCAGATTTTGAGGATTTCTAATTCCAGCCAATGCATGACATGATATTGTGGGAGTAATCTGTTCTAAAGTAGTATATTCTATTTCTTCATCTGGTGATGGTTCTTGTTCTTTTGGTTCTTCCTCTTCACATTCTATGTAAAAGAATTTCTTCTCACCACACTTATGACCCTTATTATACTTGCTATCACAATTAAAGCATAGGATTTTTGCTCTTCTTTCCTCTATTTGTTGAGGTGTCAACCTTTGAGGTGGGTTAGAAGAAGTAACAGTATTCTATCGGTATGTGTTGGAGGTGATCTTTCTAGTAGCCATCGTCATATTTTTACTTTCAACCTTCCTTGCCATCATGAAGGCCTTCTCCAAGGATGGTGGTTCAAAGAGACGCACCTCATGTTGAATGTTATCCTCCAAGGTGCCAATGAATATATCCAACATATTATCTTCTGAAATGTTCTTCACTCTAAGAATCATCTTCTGAACTTGTTTAATGTGCTCTACAACTGGACCTTTTTGCTTGAGATTTATTAACTAGCTAAAGAAGGTATTGTTATTAATATCCCCATAATGTGCAATCAATTCTTCGGTGAATATATACCAATATATAATAGAGTCCTTTTTGCAGTCACAAAGCCATTGGTACCATACAAATTGATAATGCTCTAAATATAATGATGCAATAGTTACCTTTTGCAAAGTTGGAACCTGGTGTAGATCAAAGAATTGCTCCATTTGGAATATCCATGTTATTAGATCATTGCCATCAAACTTTCTCATGTCAATCTTGGGAAGTTGGGTACCCCTTGGTGACCATTCTTGATGGCTTCCATTACTAGAATCATGTCCTCTTGGAATATTCTTATTCATGGAAGGTTTCTAAACATGAGAATTATCTTTATCCTCCTGAGTATCCTAGAACACATCATCACCTGTAGGAAGAGTATCCCTTGAATTTTGTATAAGATTAACAATATTTGTCATATTCCCCATCAACTTTTCCTCTAGATTGAGTAAATCAAATGTTCTCACCAAACCTTTCATATTTTCCTCCATTTTATTCAACTTCTCTTCTAAATTATCCAAATCAATTTTTTTCATTGACCCTTTAATCATATCTTCCAACTGGGACACTCGAAAAGAGAGGTCTTCCCTTTCATCATTAGTTGAGGATGGATCATCCGGTGATTTGGATGGTGTGAGTCTTTATACTTACTGTTGGTGGCATTTTTAACCATATAAATAGATATCACACCTTAGGTGTCACCATAATTAGATCCTTTTACTCAAATTTAATCAAAATTTAAAATGTCGTACCTTTTCAACCCCTGATTGGAAGATTGTTTTAGGGACGACCTGCAACTGAGATAAAATTCAAATTTAAGATCCTCTGCATCTGAAACTTCGTATTGTTTTAGTATTATGTGTCCTCTTTCTGATTCCATAGGTCTAACCTAATTTTGATATGCCAATATAATTTTATTGTGAATCTCCCAACATGTCTTATTTTTTGTCCTTTCAGAATATTGAACTTGTACGGATTGCCATGTGTCCAATATTTTGGATCTGAGTCTAAAAATTCTACCAAAGTTACTTTGGTTTGTAAATTTATGATGCAACTATTCCCACTTAAATTGGACCTCGCATTCCCCATATATGACCTTTTTCCACATAACACATGTTTTAGACTAGTTTTTGGACTAGTCAAAAACCCTAGATTTCGAGGCCAATATCTCTAGACCTGTGATGTCTCGGGACCTGAATTTTGCACCATAGATAGTTCAGCCTATTACAAAAGTGGGTTTTTTATCTCGATCTCTGAATCATTGTAGAAAAAAATTATTTTGAAAATTCCAAGATGACTTGTTTTGAAGAACCCAGTCCCAAGGAAAGAGCTCTGATACCAAATCTTATGCAACAAATTTCCAAAAAGAGTATGAAAAGAGAAGAAATAGATTAGAAAGAGTAATCCACGACTTGATTGAAGAAAATATCTGAATAAAAATCCTCCTCTAGGGGGAAACCTCCTTATACAATGTACTACGTACACAAGACAAGACAAGATACGATACTCCAAATGAAAGGTCTCCTTCCTATATATAGGAGACTAAGGGCTACAATCCCAACTAAATGACCCAAGCCGACATAACTAATATAACCATACTAATGATAATTACCACTAATGGACCAAAGCCGACATCAAAACTAATGCAATGAACCACAATATAGGGGAAAATGTGCCCATATTTAGGGCTTAACAGGAAAGTTGCACATGCATTCATTAATCCAAATGGCATTTTATCATACATAAAATTTCCCCATGGATTGGTGAAATATGTTTTCTCCCTGTCTTCTTTACTCATGACCACTTGATTGTCTCCTGAAAATCCATCCATCATGGATGTCATGTCTGCTCCAACCACTTTCTGTAGAATTTAGTCAATTTTGGGAAAAGGATAATTGTATTTGAGGGAGCATTTGTTGAGATTACTGAAGTCAACAAACAACCTGATTTCTCCATTCTTTTTTCTGACAGCAGAATTAGCAACCCATTCAGAGTATCTAAGAGGAATTATTATTTTGGTATCTAATAATTCCCTCACTTCCCTTTCTATAATGGGTAGTAATATAGCATTTGTTTTTCTGAGTTTCTGCCTAAAAGGTTTGTTCTAGGCTTCAGAGGGATCTTATGATCAATTATTGAAGTATAATAGGTCCTTAAATCCTCGTATATCCATGCAAAAAAATCTATGTGCTCCTTGAAAATCTTTATGTATCTTTGTTTTATTTAAGTAGGTAGCAGTTTTGAGAGCTTGATATTCTTAGGTTCTTCTTGAGCACCAATATTTACTTCTTCCTCATCTTCTTCTTTTGGTTGAATGGTGGGGCTATGGGGAACATTATTCTTATAAAATAACGTTTCTAAAGGAACTAGTCCTTTAGGTATGAAATTGATCTTTAGTGGGACAATCTTGTGATCTTCTATTTTATAGTTCAACTTGACAACATCATCTTCCTTTTCTTGATTGTCTACATCTTCTTCTATTTCTTGTTCTTTATCAATACAAGTGCTGGAAAATTCATCAATCACTTCCAAAAACCTTTTGATCTATTGGTCATCTTCAAAAACTTTCCAGTGCTTGGTATTATCAGGAATAGATGTCCTATAAACCATTTCAACTTCATGTCTTAACTTGATTTAAATGGGAGGTTTAAATGTACTTGCTGCTAAGGCCAATGAATCAACTTTTTTATTCTTTTCCCTAGGAATGGCTTTGATATTAAAGGATTCGAAGAAATTTTCTATTAAATCCCATATCTGATTTCTATAATCTCTCATTCTGGGATGTTTGTTTGATATATCGCCTTAATATGTTATACTATAAGTTTCGAGTCTCCAAAAACATAAATATGTTTAATTCCCATCATTCTAGCTATTTCTAGACCCAAGACTAGTGCCTCATATTCAGCCACATCATTAGTGGTCTCAAAATTCAATTTAAAAGACAGTGGAAACTGTTCTTTATTTGGGGAAATAAGAATACTCCAGCCCCAACTTCATCTTTAGAGGAAGATCCATAAAAATACATATCCCAAATCTGATCTTGTTCAAAATTTACATCATTTACCACCATCAATGTAAGAGGTTCTTTTTTATAGCTATCTCCTATAGTCAACAACAACAACCCATGTATTCCTCCATGGTGTAAATATGGTAATTTGTAGGGCTATTGCTTTCACTAAGTATATAATCATATCTAGCTTCCCTATACAATATCCTCGTTTCTCCTGCAAACAAGGGCACAATTGCATACTTCATGTCCATTTGCATTGTGTCCCCCATTCTCTTGGCACATGTTCTTAACAGTAACATGCCATATCTTGGAGGCACATCAGCCACTACAACATCAAGCAGGGAACCATTTTATGGTAATTGAGATAAGGTTACTACCATATCCTTTATCATGCCCACACATTTTACTGGTTTTGAATCAAAGTTATATAAATCATGATAAGGCTTAGTGATTTCCAATCCCAACTCTTCCATAATTACCTTTGGCATTAGGTTATGGGGAGCACTTGAATCCAACATACAGTTATGCAACAACTTACCATGCATACTCATAGTTATATAAAATGGAGGTGTATATTCATTACAATCTTCCTCTACAGCAGGCCCAACCTCAATAGCAGGGGTTTCATTAGCAATATTTAGATTGTCTAATTGAGAGTCACAATTGTTCACCTTGAGTACCTTCTCAATTTGTTTAGCATATACAGGGTTTTGACCAATTTCGGATAGTGGGATAGACATCTTAATTTTGGAAAGTTCATGCTGAAAATTGAAAGGCTGAGAAGATGTATCTGCTTCTTTCACTTCAGAGTGAAGGGGAAAAACTTTCTTATGAACAGCAGGAGGTGTAATTTTAACCCTTGGATAGGATGAAGTATTAGGCTTCACTTTAACGGTAGGAGGATTTTGAACAGGGGAGGGATCATCAACAGATTTGGTAGTCTTTGGATCTTTGGCCACTTTATTAGGGACAAATAATTTTGTCTAATTTCCTAAGAAGTTTCTGGGCCTAAGAAAATACCTCTTATGTGCTTCAGGATCATTTTGGTACATATCATCCGGCAATGATATTTCATCCTCTCCTTTATTTAGGTGTATCATGTTATTATCATCATTTACCCAAATAATTTTTTTAGGAGGTTCAATATATTCTTTATCTTGAGGTACATCCACCATATGACCTACATCATTTGTTCTTATTGGCGGTTGTATGGGAGGAACTGTTAGTTTTTCAGCATTTAATTCAATTTGATTTAGGATCTTAACTAAGAGAACAACATGTACAGCATATCAAACACAAGAGACAAGAGACACAAAGCATTTCACCGGGGAAAACTAAGAAGGTGAAAAACCCCGCAACTTCCTCAGAGATAGAATAAGCACCAATACAAGGATCACAAAGATGAAGCCCCAAAAGATAAATGTCTGCAACAGCTACTCCTCCTCCACTTGTGCACACTCCTCCTCTCTCTCACTAATGTGAAGTGAGTGAATGAGAGAATGTGTAAAATGAGAGAGACACACTCTCTATTTATACACTACTTCACTTGTCTTTTAACTCTAACTAGGTTGGCCCCAACTTAACCACTTAACATAATGTTGACTGGGCCGACCCCCACTAGGGTGATCTAATAACCCTTTAACCCACATGACTCATACAGGGCCTACCCCATCAAGGTGGTATAATAACCCATCAAGTATAAGTTACGACACTTACAATATAACTTGCGACACTTGCAAGTACAACTGACGACACTTCCAATCAAAGGAATAATACATCTCCATTGGGGATACAATAAAGTACAAATACAATATACAAGTGAATATCTTTCGAATTTACAAATACATCAACACTCCCTCTTAACTAGGAAGGTATTTTCTTGACACATGTCATCAATACATATAGGCACAAGTCTTCAATTCTGGAGCTATATCATCGTCACTGGATCATGGAGCATCATCGTCACTGCTTCTGTACTCTTCATCTTGATCACTGGGTTATCTCTCAATTCTTCTCGTCATAGGAAGTTCTATAGAGCCAGCCCTTTTTCATGTTGGATGTAGGCCTAGCCTCCTGTAGGTCTTCATAATATTTGCGAGTGGGCCATCCTATGGAATCCTCAGGACTAATTACATGCGTCAAAAAAAATTCAAAAGAGTATCCCACGATCCTTTATGTGCTCAAGCACGACTGGAAAGCTATCCTAGGGAGCTATTACATGTGACCGTCACAAAACCTTAAAAGAGTGTCTTGCCTGGAAAGATCTCTAAAGAGCATCCGAGACCTTTTACGTGACTAGCATAACCTGTCTGAATCTCCAAGATGTATTACATGTGACCCCCACCACAAAACCTTAGAAGAGTGTCTTGCCTAGAAAGATCTCTAAAGAGCATACGAGCAATTTTACGTGTCTAGCACAACCTATTTGGATCTCTAGGAGATATTACATGTGGTCCCCACAAAACCTTAAAAGAGTGTCTTGCCCAGCAAGATCTCAAAAGAGCATCCGAGGCCTTTTACGTGACTAGCACAACCTGTCCGGATCTCCAGGATGTATTACATGTGGTCTAGCAAAACCTTAAAAGAGTGTCTTGCCCAGTGTTGTGAGGAAAATGCACCTATAGTTCAGGGGAGAAACTACCAAGTTACAGTGTCAAAGATAGACTTACAAGCATTCTGCAAGTACAACAAATAAGTGAAGAGATTAGGGTTTAGAGATGTAGGCACCTCATTCAGAAGGTTGATCCTAGCTTTTCCTCCCTCGCTCTTCAATGCTTATCCACTATCGCAATGTCTAGACCTGCAAAACAACTTGATACCTTTCTCAAACACATTTGACTACATATTTAAAATTGATATTCATAATAGAAGAAGACATCAGATTATAAACAAACCGTAACCAAATCTGAGACACATTAACAAGTCATATTTGGAAAGAGAAGAATGTCTGATCTTTATTAATGAATGAAATCAAGTACATAAATTTATACCTTCTTTCAAGCTTGGCACTTCACGAAACCTAGATTCAAGGTCTCCTACTTCCGTTCTCCAAGGATCCTAGCCTCTAACCAGCAGTGCTAGGGTTTATCAGAAAACTAAGCACAAGAGCGGGGGATGAAGGTCTCCATTCCTCCAACATAAAAATTTTAAATACTTGGTCCCCTCACATGGCCCTTCTACCTTCCTTATATAATCAGTGAAGGAGAGCAAAAGAAGTTATAACTGCCCAGGCAGTTTCCCAACCAACTTAACTTACTCAAATTTCGAGATTTTGACCAAAACAGGATTGTACCCTACTCTACAGTAGAGAAAGTAGCATACAGGTGGAGGTGAGTGCTACTTTAATGAAGCATAGTAGGGTATACACGCTACTATCATGTCGGTGTACCAGCGCCCATGTTGAAAAATGGCCAAAAATAGGCTTTTCTGCTCATTTTCAAGAGATGGTTTGGTCTGGAAAAATGTTCCTAAGGGTCATAAACATCAAATGGGTGAAGAATGAGGTAATTTCAACCATTTTTAGTGTCCCAAATGGCTCCTCCGTCCAAAATTGTCCTGTTGTGTGACTAAACTTGATTTCAAGAAATGTCGTCATGTGACCAAGGAATGAAAGTGTCGTCACGGACGGAGAGTTGTCATTTCAACCTATAATAGATGCCCCCTAATGTATGAGGTCAGAGGGAGTGTGGGAAACGATGGCCGAAATACATTATAAATAACAAAGAGTTGAAGCATCGAGAAATGGAGAAACCAAGAATCATAGGCTCAAATGAAGTACCTGAAAGCAAAGGCAATGTCAGACAAACTTATCCTTGGGGTAACTGTCCATGTTCAAATAGTGGAACATAACCTCCAAGAGGCTAGAATAAAGATCCAAATATTGATGCATATATCATGGCCACTAAAATACAAGCATGGATCCATGAGGAACATAAGTTTAAACATAGCCACATAAATACAAGGTGGATCTATGTCAAAACTAAAGAACATAGCCATAGAGAACAAGCTGGATCTCTGTCTCATCAAGAGCCCAAAAAGTGTGGCTCAGTCTTGCGAAACTTGGGTGACAATATAAATAAGGTGATGCTATCGAGGATCCCAAGGTCTTCATCCAAATACAACCCAAGGTACAAACCTATCCACGTGAATAAATGAGTTGATGTCGAACATGAGAGATATCGTTTGATTACCGGTCATTGATGTATACCATTAACAAATGCAAGGGTGTCCACCAATAATGAAAATGAAACCCAAGGTACCTAGTACATTCAAGCAAGTGTGAATAGATGGTCTTGCCATCGAACACTTGAAGAATCCATCGGATAGGAGACATTGATGTATTCCCATCTATCCAAGAGCAAGGGAAACTGCCACTAATGACTGCAATCCCCAAGGTACTAACCAAAACTCTAAACTTCATTCCCATAGCACAATGAGTTGGAGTCGATGGGAAGAAGTCCGTTGGAAGGGAGGCCTTAATGCATCCTCCATCATCCAACACGAGGGACACTCAACAAGTATGAGCTGATTTGGAGTAGGACTGAGCACATGATGAAACATACTGACACCAAGGAATGGCCGACACATGAGGTCAAGGCAACTGCAGAATGGTCGACAAAGGTTATATCCTTGAACAGTGAGCACAACACAAGAGTGACTTAGGCAGCTTTGAACACAAAGAGACCACGATGGAAATCTGCAATGTAGGATACATTAACAGATTCTCCATATGATTGGAAGACTAACCAAATGGAGGAGTAAGAACTCTGAGATCAGGTTTATCCTAAGGCCAACACTAGAACACAACTTGTTTGATAGACTCAAAACAGGTTCTCTGTTCAAGGAGATAGTTGACTTGATGCCATCATATTGAAAGATATTTTAACATTCTTCCCTAACCTTTCCTTTTTCATTTTTTAACGATCTTGACAAAGAACTAAAGCATGCTCGATGGTATTTTCATATTTAAGGAGTCTGAAAAACCTACAAGAAAACTCCATACACCTATCTGTGGATTTTATATCGAGCCTGGATTAGTCTGTGCTCGGTGGTGTTTTCTTGTTTATAGAGTTGAAAAACTTACAAAGTCCTCTATACACCTATCCGTGGATTTTATATAGATCCCAAGTAAGTTAATGCTCGCTTGGTGTTTTCACATTTCGAGAGTCTGAAAACCCTAAAGACGACTCCAAAGGTCCTTTTTCGTAAAGTTAGTCTCCTTGAAAAAGTGTAAAGTAATGGAAGAAGAACTCTTCTAGCGGATACCAGAATATACCTAGAGTAAACCTTTTCCGTAAATTATCCACCAAGGCCCGGAAAAGGGGTAATTCTATACCTAAGTGGATGTCGATTCAGTTATTTTAACGAGCCCGAAAAGACAACTATGCTCGGAAAACTATTCCTATTTAAGGAGTCTGAAAAGGGCTTAAAAGAACTCCATAGGGATATTTTCCATAAAGGTTTAACAAGCCCGAAAAAGTAAACTTGTGACCTCCTTACTGTTTTTAACGAGCTCAAAGGAGATAGAAAACTGCTCACAACTTACTTACTATTTTTAATGAGCTTGAAGTGAAGATGAAAGAAATGCTCATAGCCTCCTTACTGTTTTTAACGAGCTCGAAGGAAAGGTGGAAGACTGATCGTAACCTACTTATTGTTTTTAATGAGCTCGACGTAAAAGAAGAATGCTCGAAATGGGAGTAGACGAGTGTCAGGGACATGCGAAACTAGCTCCAAGCGCATGGAACAAAGCTATGCCTAATGCAAGGAACATGAGCAAGACAAGGACACGCAGGGTGTGTCTCCTCCAGGTAAAAGGTGTCAAATTGCGAAGGCAAAATGATACAGGGCTTAGCGGAAATGAGATCAGAGATGGAGGCTTATATAACGAGCTAAAAGCATGGAAGCCGGCATTAGGCTCATTAGCGTAAGCGGGATCATTACAAATGCATATGCAACACAAACACAAAGATGGGAGCCTTATCAAGGATGGCCATAAATATACGAGGAAGAAAGATAGGAGGCTTTGTCATGTCCCAAATTTGATATTGGGTCACAATGGCCTAATCACATTGGCTCTATTCATTAGAGTTTGTCAAATTGATGCTAAAGGTCAAATAATTGCCAAGGAGGAAAATTACTAGTTTCCTAGGTTTGGGGTGGAAGCTTTGGGATTTGGAATAATGGGGATAATAAATGATGTTTGAACATTAGAATGGCATAAATATTTAATAAAGGATCTAAATAAATACATACAAGTGAAAATCAAAGTGGCATTTCATCATGAAGACACATGGAGGAAGTGGGACCCACATATGGCTAGATTTCCCCACTACATTTGGCATCATTCTCTCACCAATTCGAATTCAAGGTGAATGGTAACATACTTGGGGGATTCCAAAAGGTATTATTCATTGAATGACTCATCCAAGGTCGAAATATAGAGGAAGAGTAACTCCCATGGAAGAGGAAGAGGCAATTTGGAGCTAGTGAGACACTTGGGCTAGATTCCCTAGCTCTATGACAACAATAATGAAGATGCTATGACACCTATGACACAAATCAGACCTGAAGGCTGACATATGACATATATGACATGTCAGGGCTAAACATAGACTCCAAGAGGGCTCTCAAGGGTGTTATGGCAGCTAAGATGCTTCCACATGTGATTTGGTGGAAGTGGGAGACTAGGAATTGTTGTACAAGTGGCGTTCTTTGGAATCTCTTCCCAACATGAGTTGGCATGAGTCTCTTGGAAGGAATTCGACCCATGGAGGACATTAGAATTTTATAAATTTCAATAAAAAAGAATGAAACCAGCTTTTCATCATTTGTAGAATTTGCAATTGCATTTGTGAAGAGGGAGAGCTAGTGGATGACTAGTTTCTTGCCTTAGCCAATTTCGAGGGTGAAAGATTCCCATCCAAGTTGGTAATTGGAAAGGCCATTCAGACCTTTCATTTGGAGCTTTAATGGAGTCTTTATTTGAAGGTGTAAGCTACAGGGCATCTCATGGTTTCTTCTATTGCAGCTCACTCCTTCAACCATTTCCAGTTTTGATGGCATATTCTTGATCCTTGAGGGAGGGCATTTTTGGTGAGATATTGTACTCTTTGGGGAAGCTTTTAATGCCCAATTTATTTTGTAATATGAATTAAATACTCTGTTCTTCATCTCCAAAAAGTTTCAGGTCGAAATTCCAAGTAGAAATGTATAAATCTCATTTTTAATGGAAGAACAATGCCATTTCCCCACTACCTTGTTGTGAGCCAATGTATTGATGATGATTTCGAATGAATGGATGATTATATGGTATATTTGTGATCAATATACTGCCATGGATGTCTTCTACAAGTTTCATGTACTGTAATTGAGCATTTAAAGCATTTTTACTCAGTTTAGTTGTATTGGGAGGTGAAATAGTGCCATTTCCCCAAGGGTCGAATTGGGGATTTTTGCAGTTGAATGGGAGAGGGTGAGAACAGTTGTAATAATCCATTAATGGTGCATATGAGACTTTAATAACATACTTAACACATTACATACCTCTGTTCATAAATTTGAGTGGGTTTGGAGGCATTTGGGAAGCCATTTTCAGTACTTACCCCAGGGGGATTTGAACCCCAAATTACTAGTAAAATTGCATAATTGGTACAGAATATTAAGAGAGTTTTTAGAGGTATTTTTGTGGATATATGTCATCCATAAATATCATATTCAAGTTCTAATATCATTCATACACCTTCCTTGAAGATTTGAAGGCATTTGGAGTCAATTTGAGACCTAGAGACCAATACTAGTCAAAGGGAAATCACTAGTAAAGTTACCTACATGGATCAGAATTGAAAGAGGATTTGTAGAAGTATTTTAAAGGTCCAAAGGCATCCCTGAAACACATATTTATGTTTTAATATTATTCATATACCTTCTCAGAATATTTGGGATCATTTGGGGCAAATTTGGGACCTAGAGATCAAAACTAGTCAAAGGTCGAACCAAGGAAAAAAGTGGAAAATTGCAATTTTAATAAAATTCCTAATAAGGGACATTACAGTGGTATCAGAGCATGGTCCTTTCACCTGTGTATTAGGTACATACATTCAAGAATAATTGGCAGCCATGTCTTACTATTATGATGAATCATATGAGTACAATTCTTATGAGGAATATGCAGATGCTTATGAGCAATATGAAGCAGAATGTGAATGGTATGAGGAAGAGGTGCCATCATGCAAAACTTATTACAATTTCAAGAGAAATGAAGATTATTCTTATGACTTTAGATCTGATGAATATGAGTGTGTCACACCAACCAAGGATAATTCTATGAGCGAGTTCCAAAGATGGAGAGAAAAATATAAAACCTTGCCCCAACAATATCAAAAATATCAAGAATATCTTGCTTCGAGCAAAAATACAAAAAATGCCATGTCTTTTGAGTACTATGCTGAACATGTTTTTGAAAATAGGCCCAAAAATGAAGATGTGGAGTTAGTGAAGAAAGGTTGATGCCCTTCTTGTAAAAACCCTTGGAGCAAGTATCATATATGTGTGCATGAAATGATGTCCTCCTTGAGGAGAGCTTTTGAGATTTATTCAAGAAGAGATTCCAAATATACTGATCCTAAGGAAGACAAGGGGAAAAATGCATCAGCTTGCTTTAAAGAGAAAAATGAAGAGACATCACAACAACATGAAGAAGATTCTATTGAAAATATGGAAGACCATTTCGAGACACCTTATAGCTTAGACATGAACCAAAGAGCATCTACTGATGGATGCTTAAACTATGAAGGAGTACCTACTGATGGGTTCTCACACCTCTATGTTGGTGACATAGAGATCACTTTTGAAAGTGTTTCTACAAGTACAAGTTTCATTAAGCATGATAATGAAGACCTTGTAGCAGTTGAAGAAGAACCAATATCAACTTCCCCATCACCACTTGAGCTTCATGAAGTTGGTCCAAGAAAAAATGAAGAATATGAGGAGGTTCATTTGCAAGAACTTCATTTTCTTGAAGGGTCCTTAAAGATGAATGAAAAGAAGATCCAAGAGTCCCTCAACATTCTCCATGACACTCAAGCAGTGGTGTCAAATTCTTGTTGGAGAGCTACTTCATTGAAGGAAACATCCTTCCTTGAAGACATGGAGAAGATTCAAAGAGCAATGTGCCACATTAAAGGTAATTTCATGTCTTTGCTTTTTGATAGAAACCATTTGTTTGAGCTTAATGAATTGTTACATGATGCATACTTGAAGAATAATGAGGATAATCATAAGCTCACAATTCAAAATGAGCAACTTCTTGAAAAGTTGCAAGATACTTGCTTTTCCTCCTATGTTTCAGATTGTCAAATGGTAGATTGTTTGGAGGATTCTCATGACATGGTGGATCATGAGAAATGTGGAAATTTGAATGTGCTTAATGTGTTTGAAGATGAACTTGAAGAGATCCAAACACTTGATGTGGTGGAAGAGGAACTTGAATTGTCTCTTGATGAAGCTTATGCAATTTTTAAAGAAGAGCATGATTCCTCTACATTGGAACCAATCTATGACAAAGGTTTCCCACTTTTGAAGGAGCTGCATGATACTACCCACATGGATCCTTCCCATGATGAAACTTCTGCACTTTTTGATCATTTGGGTGATTTAGTTCATTCTCCTACATCCTACAATTCCATGTTTTGCAACATTAGTCTCAATGAAGTATGGGTGAAAGGGTTCTTTTTGATGGTGCCACATGAGGAGTATGAAACTCCTAGATTTAACTTTCATGATGACATGGTTAGAGCACATTCTTATTCACATTTGCAGCAGCATAATTTGTCACTTTATGATGATTCACATCTACATGGATGCACCTATGATATGGATTTGAGTCACTTGAAGACTCGTGGTTTTTCTTGCTCAACACTAGGTTCATTCGATGTTAGAGGAACTTCATCCAACACTTGGGTGAATAGATTTATGATGGGAGAACATTTTTGTTCGCAGCCACATACTTTGTTACATCTTTATGATTCTCACATTCATGGATGTATGGGTGAGACTTCTTTGAGTCATTTGAAGTCTCCTTGTTTTTTCTGCTCATTATTTGGTTCAGATTTTAGTGGAGATTCTTCATTCACTTCTTGGATGAAAGAATACATGGTTGAATATTTTGATGCATATCACATCCTTTTGGAGCAGCATTATAGAACATGGGATCCTCACCTATGTCATTGGAGCAGATTTGATTGGTCACTTGAAGATTGTATGCACTTGGAAAATCGTGGTCTACTTGCTTGGAGGTACAAGCACTTTCATGATTCTTTGATGAAGCACCTCCTTGATGTACATTTTCATTATGTAGTTATGTACTTTGATGATATATATTTTGTACTCATGATGTTTGGAAGAATGCATACAAGAAAATGGGATCCAGGAATCATCTTATCTGATGGTATGGGTTGGAGAGCACTCTTCATTGTTGGGGTGCAATACAAGCAATGGGACCCCGGAATAATTTTTATCTCATTGGTTTCATATTTTTTGGGGAAGCAAGCAGTATGGGAGATGGATTCCCCACTTAATAAAGTGATTTTAATTAGAGTAGTGCAGCAGCAAGCATGGTGGTTCCTCTCTAAAATCTTCATGGAAACTCAAAGACTCAAGGTTGGGCAATTCAATGGCAACTTCAAAGAATTATACAGAAAGCAGGTTCTTCAACACCCACATTTAAAATTGCTTGAGGACAAGCAATATTGGGAAGGGAGGATTTGTCATGTCCCAAATTTGATATTGGTTCACAATGGCCTAATCACATTGGCTCTATTCATTAGAGTTTGTCAAATTGATGCTAAAGGTCAAATAATTGCCAAGGAGGAAAATTACTAGTTTCTTAGGTTTGGGGTGGAAGCTTTGGGATTTGGAATAATGGGGATAATAAATGATGTTTGAACATTAGAATGGCATAAATATTTAATAAAGGATCTAAATAAATACATACAAGTGAAAATCAAAGTGGCATTTCATCATGAAGACACATGGAGGAAGTGGGACCCACATATGGCTAGATTCCCCCACTACATTTGGCATCATTCTCTCACCAATTCGAATTCAAGGTGAATGGTAACATACTTGGGGGAGTCCAAAAGGTATTATTCATTGAATGACTCATCCAAGGTCGAAATATAGAGGAAGAGTAACTCCCATGGAAGAGGAAGAGGCAATTTGGAGCTAGTGAGACACTTGGGCTAGATTCCCTAGCTCTATGACAACAATAATGAAGATGCTATGACACCTATGACACAAATCAGACCTGAAGGCTGACATATGACATATATGACATGTCAGGGCTAAAAATAGACTCCAAGAGGGCGCTCAAGGGTGTTATGGCAGCTAAGATTCTTCCACATGTGATTTGGTGGAAGTGGGAGACTAGGAATTGTTGTACAAGTGGCGTTCTTTGGAATCTCTTCCCAACATGAGTTGGCATGAGTCTCTTGGAAGGAATTCGACCCATGGAGGAAATTAGAAGTTTATAAATGTCAATAACAAAGAATGAAACCAGCTTTTGATCATTTGTAGAATTTGCAATTGCATTTGTGAAGAGGGAGAGCTAGTGGATGACTAGTTTCTTGCCTTAGCCAATTTCGAGGGTGAAAGATTCCCATCCAAGTTGGTAATTGGAAAGGCCATTCAGACCTTTCATTTGGAGCTTTAATGGAGTCTTTATTTGTAGGTGTAATCTACAGGGCAGCTCATGGTTTCTTCTATTGCAGCTCACTCCTTCAACCATTTCCAGTTTTGATGGCATATTCTTGATCCTTGAGGGAGGGCGTTTTTGGTGAGCTATTGTACTCTTTGGGGAAGATTTTAATGCCCCATTTATTTTGTAATATGAATTAAATACTATGTTCTTCATATCCAAAAAGTTTCAGGTCGAAATTCCAAGTAGAAATGTATAAATCTCATTTTTAATGGAAGAACAATGCCATTTCCCCACTACCTTGTTGTGAGCCAATGTATTGATGATGATTTCGAATGAATGGATGATTCTATGATATATTTGTGATCAATATACTGCCATGGATGTCTTCTACAAGTTTCATGTACTGTAATTGAGCATTTGAAGCATTTTTACTCAGTTTAGTTGTATTGGGAGGTGAAATAGTGCCATTTCCCCAAGGGTCGAATTGGGGATTTTTGCAGTTGAATGGGAGAGGGTGAGAACAGTTGTAATAATCCATTAATGGTGCATATGAGACTTTAATAACATACTTAACACATTACATACCTCTGTTCATAAATTTGAGTGGGTTTGGAGGCATTTGGGAAGCCATTTTCAATACTTACCCCAGGGGGATTTGAACCCCAAATTACTAGTAAAATTGCATAATTGGTCCAGAATCTTAAGAGAGTTTGTAGAGGTATTTTTGTGGCCATATTTCATCCATAAATATCATATTCAAGTTATAATATCATTCATACACCTTCCTTGAATATTTGAAGGCATTTGTAGTCAATTTGAGACCCAGAGACCAATACTAGTCAAAGGGAAATCACTAGTAAAGTTACCTACATGGATCAGAATTGAAAGAGGATTTGCAGAAGTATTTTAAAGGTCCAAAGGCATCCCTGAAACACATATTTATGTTCTAATATTATTCATATACCTTTTCAGAAGATTTGTGATCATTTGGGGCAAATTTGGGACCTAGAGATCAAAACTAGTCAAAGGTCGAACCAAGGAAAAAAGTGGAAAATTGCAATTTTAATAAAATTCCTAATAAGGAACATTACAGGCTTCTTCTAAAAGTCATGGTAAATCTAAAAAGGCTCCCAAGCCTATGAGAAAAACTCAGCATGGGCACCAGAATGGCATAAGGGTGCTGACTAGGGTGACTTGTGTTAGGTGGGATCTGTTGTCGGATTGGTGCACGATGCATAAAGAGATGGCTAACACACCAATATCCAACAAGTTCGACCCTATGGCGAATTTAGATGGAAAAATGTTCAAATGCAACATAACAGCAGGGAAGCCTAAACCTATATGCAAGGTTCTGAATATACCTAACAAAATCGCACAAGGTGTCGAAAGAGACCAGTAAGCAAGTATAAATCCAGCGAAGAATCCTGTCTCCAAGAAACATTAGTACCAGGATCATATCTAAAACATATGTAATGAAAGACCCGATACAAGTCACTATGGTAGAAATACTTTCAACTTCACTATCATCAACAACAGGCATAAACAAGGCAGAGTTTTCAAATGAAGACTCTATGGTAGCCAAGCCCGAGGACTTACAATCAACAAGATCAACTTTAGGATGAAGATAAAATTTGAAGGACATGATGGAATCTGTAGAAACAAATTCATCATCACGAGAGTTGAAAATTCTAGAAGCAGAATCAAACTCAGTAGGAACACCAATTTGTGGATCTATAGGAGAGTCCAAAGACTCAACAGTAGGAAGATCAGACTTTAAGGTCAAACCGGGGCTGGACATAACTGCGACTAGATCAACAACCAAATGAATGACAGACTGTACTATGGACTCTAGGAAAACTTCATCAGAAGGAAGTATATCATCCCAGATAGAACACATATCTAAACATTCAGATGGAGGTGTCACTTGGTCAAAAGCTGGGACTAAGTCCCAAGAAGGTAAGCATGAACTCAGAGACTTCTTCTCAGTAGCAGTTGAACTCAAGGAACAATATGCCACATAAGCACCATGTGACATAGTAGTGCCTAATGATGAGGGATCTGACTGGTCTATAGTTGGGTAATAAAGAGGATCAACGAATGCAAGCTGATCGATAGTGACAATGTTTTCGTTATGAGGGAAATGCATCACACGAAAGAGCGTAGACACCACAACATGCATAGCATAAACGTAATCACGCCCAAGGATCATATAAAAATCCACAGGGTCCTTTAAAACCATAAAATCAACTAAGACTATTTTTCCACCCAAAGTAACAGGTGCCTGACGGAGGAATCCAAACGGTTCACTAGGTCTTTTATCGAAGCTCAACGACCAATTAGGAGCTAGAATAACATTAGGGAAACCCAAATCTCTCCAAGCATAAGTAGATAAGATACTAACATAACCACCTTCATCAACAATGCATCGATCAACCGTATGGTTCCCGATATCGACCTTTATCTGGAAAGGTGTCGAAGAAGTAAGACGATGCTCGGCTAGACTATTCCAATCAAAGGAAACGATCCTAGGGCTTGGTAGGGGTTCACATGGAATAGATGAAGTGTCCCCTTTTTCAGAAACATCCAAAGTGGTAATGCAGAAGACTTCCGGGACAGGTGCATCAGTCTCCAAAGGACTGATGGGATCGGTCGAAGATTACATCAATTCGATCACTTCACTCTCTGAAGGAAAAGTGGGGTCGACCAATGTAATGTCCCTCCTATCCTACAAGGCTATGGAGAGGACACTAACAATAATACTGGACATCTAGTCCCATACTTAATCAAATAAGCATTCATATAAATTGTAGATGGAGATATGCAAATGCATAAAATCTACAAAACACAGCAGAATTTAATTCCCTTACACATCCATCATACATTCCAGATTTTCATGTCATTCATCAGTAAAGCAATATCAAATTAGCAAATGAAAATACTTATCTTAAACCAAGTAGTCCCTAAGAAACCAGCTACGCTTCTGCAACGTTCCACCCAACCGTAGGCCAGTGTGCTCCTCAATCTCTCAGCACCACTGCCACCCCCAAGATGGGTATGATATCCACAAGGAAAACGGGAAAGCAGGCTCTCACATAGCCAAATATACACCAGAATCAGCCAAACCAATCAGCAGTGGGGTTTCTCAGGCTGCTAAGAGATGGACAAAGGTGAATTACTAGGCTAGTGGCTCAACCATTGAGCTATGGATACTTCATTGGGATCATCAATCCAAATATGTCCTCTTCCACTCCTGAATCTCCTGCTCACAGGTTCAAACTAAACAAGAAGGGACATAATAGCCAGAAATGCAAGTGCTGGGCATTTTTGCAGTAGGATGCCCAATGATGGGATTTCAACTAGTTCAGAAAAACGTGGGAAAGCCCAAAACGAAAATTGGAAAATGGGAAAACAACCCCAGGAGCATAATCATTTTCAGAAAAACGTCCATGGGCATTTCATGGGCAGAAACGGCCTCTATAACCCCAGAAAATCGTGGTTCTCTTATCCTAGCCACTGTGCTAACCAAAAACGAGTTCCCAGGCATGGAAGAATGCAGAGAAATGGTGAAAACGTGAAGGAAAAACCCTAGTTCGCCCCAGGCTACGTGAGAGAGGAAAGACCGTGGTTCAGAAGCTTGGGGAGGCAAAACGTGGGTGATTTCTTTCCTTGCAAGCAAAAAATCGAATTCCCCGATTGATGGCTTGCCCATACCCGAAATTGGCTGCCATACCTCATCATTCCCAAGGCATTAACTGCCTCAACCAACTCTTGGAAGAATTTAATGATTGGGGCATAAGCCAAAATGGGTAGTTGGGATCTCATGGGTTTTCTCATTGACACATGGATTGACTCCATGGCTCAAGGGTTTGGTTATTTTTCCTCCCTATTCCTTGTAAGATCATGCCCCATCTCTTTGTTGCATTGCATAGCTGGTTGTGGGTTTTTCATTAAATTGCATATTTACATGATGTCCGAATTTACATTGTGCATGGCTAGCACAAGAACCATATGCATCTATTCTAATTGCTGATACATAGAATGATAAATCAATGGTAGGGCCTTGGCCTTGAGCTCCTCACCATGACTAAATAACAATATTTACATCATTTACAATATTAATGCAATAGGGTCAAGATGGGGACATTACAACCAAATATTGCATTGGTTCAACCACTTTATCAACCAAAGGTTGATTTGACTGTAGGGAATCAATAGACAACTCAGGAATAGAGGTTCCTTCAGACATGGACCACACTCTTCGTACCTCCAGAATGGTGAGTAAGGTGATCTCCCTTACAAATTTTACAAAGGAACTTTGGTTTCCATCCTATAGTTTGAGACTCCTTTACAATGTCAGTACTCTCAGCATGACTAGCATTGGCTGACAGCTTGCCCCCAGCATGACTTGCAGTGGCTAGTTGCTTAGAAGCAAAAGACTTTTGAACTAAGGACCACACTTTTTGCACTTCTGGAAGTACAGGGCACAAGTAAGTAAGGTGATCTCCCTCGCAAAACTTACAAGGGAACTTAAGCTTCTATTTGTTGGGTTTGTTGACAATGTGAAATCCCTCAGCATGACTTGCAGTGGATGATCTAGTGTCTCCAGTATGACTCACAGGAACTGGTGACTTGTCATTAATATGACTAGCAGTGATCAATGACGTGTCCTCAACATGACTGACAGTGGTTGAATACAAAATTTCAGTATGATTTTCAATGACTAAAAGTTTTCTCCCAGCATGACCTCCAGAGGCTGGGTAGGTGTCCCCTGCATGATTTGCAGAGGCAGGGTGCTTGCCCCCAGCATGACTTACAGCGGCTGGGTTGTTGCCCCCTTGTTTTGGCATCTTCTTCCCATTCTTCCTCTGTCTATTCCTTTTAGACTGCTGGTTACTAGTATTGCTACTTTCACCACATGAGGTAGAAGGAGGAGAAGATGTTACTGGCAAGGGAGGCATAGGGTTCTAATGCTCTTGATTTGAGGTGCTTACAAAAGAAGCATTAGGAGCATGCAAGGCATTCGGAGTGGAAAACAACCAAACCGGCAGCCCTATGGTGAATCTAGGAAGATTCAGAGTAGCCATTAAGGAAGTGCCAATGTTTCCAATGAATGGAACAACACAAGGATCCCTCGGAACAGAGGTACCTTGATTGGCACTCGCTGGAATGCTAGACATAGTTTCTTGTTCAAATGAACAAGAATTTATCTAAGGAAAACTAAGACAAGTAGCACAAAGAGCACACTACTAAAAAAGGTACAAGGTAAATCAAACTAGGCAAATAGATGCCTTCTGGAGAAGAGTCTAGGAGGATGAGGGCCCAGAATAGATCAATGAAGGATGAAGAATAGTTACCTGGGGTTCACAATACAATGACTAAGGGTGCAAGCGCTTGAATCACCCAACCACCCTCCCAAAGACCTGCAAGGGATTTCCTCCCACGTCTGTCCTAGGTACAGCAGATATAACCCTCCGTCGTCACCTATGTATGAACCTATGGTCAGATACTAAGGATACCACCACACCGAAAACTCCTAGGGGAACAATCTCTAGTCGAATCAGAATGCGTGGGCAGGGTAACTGAGCCCGAAACTCAAAAGAGTCCCCAAACGCAATCCAATCCTGGTGTATGCTCGAAACAGAATGTAGGAGGTGTATTCCCAACAATCTGATCTCACAAGACCTACTGCATAGATCCTAGGAAAGCTTTGAATGAAGTGGGTTTACCTGTGATAGTCAAACTACGATTTTTGCATAATGTGTGATCTTGGGTGGTTTAAGGTGTTTTAAACCCAAGATCCTAACCAAGACTAGTTGGTGTAGTGTAACCTAGAAACGAAAATGTTACTAGTACATTTCATTAGGGTTCATTTTAAAGGTTACTTGCTTACTCAAAAAGGTAGTGGGTGTGTGAGTGGTTATAATAGAGATAGAGTACTGAAAATAAAATATTTACCACTAAACAAATCTTTTCTTTTCAATGCAAGTCTTAAAATTACAATTTAGAAAGCATATGCAAATGCAATTTTTAATATTTCGAATGCAAAAAATGTAAAAATAAAGTCTAAATGTACAAAATTAAACTCAAAACCTAAGAATGCAGCTACTCAAACAAATAGGTATGCAAAAGAAAACTTGTTCTTTTTGATGCAAAGCACTCTAAAATATTTTAAGCCACTTGCAAGGTACTCTATTCAGAAAATGAATCAAAATTCATTATGCTTTCCAAAGGTAAGAAACAAAACTGAAACTAACATACTATCAAAGTAAAGCAAAGAGACTTTCAGGTTTTCTTTATTGAAACAGTAAAAGCTACCAAATATGACTTTCAATTTCTTATTGATGTAAGCATGCCAAACATTGGGAAAAGAGTACAAAAACTACTTTTGGACCCAAACGAAGCAAATGAACTACGAAGAAGTATGGTTTGGTAAAGTCAGGTCTGCACATAAACAATGCAAACAAGGTCTTGAACAACAGCCAAAACACTTGAGCTTTCACTACAAAAGAAAACTTAAAAGCATAAGGGAGGATAAAAAACCAACCTAAAAGAGAAATTTCACTCAAATAGATACAAACAGGGTCAAGAAGACTCAAGAGGTTTCAAATCCAGTGGAAATGGGAAAGTAGGTTTAGTTAGACTCAAATTAGGGTACAAAACACCAAACGGGTCCACAACCCCCCAACTTGGGTCAACAAGCCCCAAAACTTTCCAAACAAGCCCAAATTGATCAAAAGAGGTTCAATCATGAATGTAGGATCAGTACAAGGATAGGATACCACTTACAGTGGTTTAACACAGACCTAAGGTCATTGGGGACCCCAAAAAATGCAGCCACAACCCCCAGATTTGGGTCCACAACCCAAAAACTCAAAAATTTCAAACACAGATTATGAGCGCTACTGTGTATGAGGCATACCAGCGCCCATAGTAGGGTGGGCGCTACTGTACAGAGAAAAATTAGGTTATGGGCGCTACTATGCTTCACAACAGTAGCGTATAGTGGGAAAAGTTGAAAATTTTGGTTAAAACCCCCCAACATGGGTCCACCAGGGTCTGAAAGGGATAGCAAGGGTCTGTAAGAGCCAAGGAGGGTCAAAGAGAGCCTACTAACTGATCCTAATCAAGAAAATGAACAAAGACCATCAAACAAGACTGAAGAAATTACCTTGGATACCCCTAAGCAATTAGGCTTTCCCCAGCGGAGTCGCCATTCTGTTGTGAGGAAAATGCACCTATAGTTGAGGGGAGAAACTACCACCTTACGGTGATAAAGATAGACTTACAAGCATTATGAAAGTACAACAAATAAGTGAAGAGATTCAGGTTTAGAGATGTAGGCACCTCATTCAGAAGGTTGATCCTAGCTTTTCCTCCCTCGCTCTTCAATGCTTATCCACTGTCGCAATGTCTAGACCTGCAAAACAACTTGATACCTTTCTCAAACACATTTGACTACATATATAAAATTGATATTCATAATAGAAGAAGACATCATATTATAAACAAACTGTAATCAAATCTGAGACACATTAACAGGTCATATTTGAAAAGACAAGAACGTCTGATATTTATTAATGGATGAAATAAAGTACATAAAGTTATACCTTCTTTCAAGCTTGGCACTTCACGAAACCTAGATTCAAGGTCTCCTGCTTCCGTTCTCTAAGGATCCCAGCCTCTAACCAGCAGTGCTAGCGTTTATCAGAAAAATAAGCACAAGAGAGGGGGATGAAGGTCTCCATTCCTCCAGCATAAAAATGTTAAAGACTTGGTCCCCTCACATGGCCCTTCTACCTTCCTTATATAATCAGTGAAGGAGAGCAAAAGAAGTTATAACCACCCAGGAGGTTTCCCAACCAACTTAACTAACTCAAATTTCAAGATTTTGACAAAAACAGGGGTGTACCCTCCTCTACAGTAGACAAAGTAGCGTATAGGTGGAGGTGAGCGCTACTTTAATGAAGCATAGTAGGGTATACACGCTACTATCATGCCTGTGTACCAACTCCCATGTTGAAAAATGGCCAAAAGCAAGCTTTTCTGCTCATTTTCAGGAGATGGTTTGGTCTGGAAAAATGTTCCTAAGGGTCCTAAACATCAAATGGGTCAAAAATGAGGTAATTTAAACCATTTTTAGTGTCCCAAATGGCTCCTCCATCCACAAGTGTACTGTTGTGTGACTGAACTTGATTTCAAGAAATGTCATCATGCAACCAAGGAATGCAAGTGTCGTCACGGACGGAGAGGTGTCATTTCAAGCTATACCAGATGCCCCCTAATGTATGAGGTCATAGGGAGTGTGGGAAATGATGGCCAAAATACATTATAAATAACAAAGAGTTGAAGCATGGAGAAACGGAGAAACCAAGAATCATAGGCTCAAATGAAGTACCTGAAAGCAAAGGCAATGTCAAACAAACTTATCCTTGGGGTAACTATCCATGTTCAAATAGTGGAACATGACCTCCAAGAGGATACAATAAAGATCCAAATATTGATGCATATATCATGGCCACTAAAATACAACCGTGGATCCATGAGGAACATAAGTGTAAACATAGAAACATAAATACAAGGTGGATCTATGTCAAAATTGGAGAACATAACCATAGAGAATAAGATGGATCTATGTCTCATCAAGCGCCCAAAAAGTGTGGCTTAGTCTTGCGCAACTTGGGTGATAACATAAATGAGGTGATGCTATCGAGGATCCCAAGGTCTTCATCCAAATACAACCCAAGGTACAAACCTATCCATGTGAATAAATGAGTTGATGTCAAACAATGGGAGATATCGTTTGATTAGCAGTCATTGATGTATACCCTTAGAAAACGCAAGGGTGTCCACCAATAATGAAAATGGAACCCAAGGTACCTAGTACATTCAAGCAAGTGAGAATAGATGGTCTTGCCATCAAACACTTGAAAAATCCATCGGATAGGAGACATTGATGTATTCCCATCTATCCAATAGTGAGGTAAACTGCCACTAATGACTGCAATCCCCAAGGTACTAACTGAAACTCTAAACTTCATTCCCAGAGCACAATGAGTTGGAGTCGATGGGAAGAAGTCTGTTGGAAGGGAGGCCTTAATGCATCCTCCATCCTCCAACACGAGGGACACTCAACAGGTATGAGATGATTTGGAGTATGACTAAGCACATGATGAAACATACTGACACCAAGGAATGGACGACACATGAGGTCAAGGCAACTGCAGAATGGCCGACACAGGTTATATTCTTGAACAGTGAGCACAACACAAGAGTGACTTAGGCAGCTTTGAACACAAAGAGACCACGATGCAAATCTGTAATGTAGGATACATTAACAAATTCTCCATATGATTGGAAGACTAACCAAATGGAGGAGTAAGATCTCTGAGATCAGGTTTATCCTAAGGCCAACACTAGAACCCAACTTGTTTGATAGACTCAAAACAGGTGCTTTGTTCAAGGAAATATTTGACTTGCTGCCATCGTATTGAAAGATATTTTAGCATTCTTCCCTTCCCTTTCCTTTTTCATTTTTTAACGAGCTTGACAAAGTACTAAAGCATGCTCGACGGTATTTTCATATTTAAGGAGTCTGAAAAACCTAGAAGAAAACTCCATACACCTATCCGTGGATTTTATATCGAGCCCAGATTAGTCTGTGCTCGGCGGTGTTTTCTTGTTTATAGAGTTGAAAAACTTAAACAGTCCTTTATACACCTATCCGTGGATTTTATATCGATCCCAAGTAAGTTAATGCTCACTTGGTGTTTTCACATTTCGAGAGTCTGAAAACCCTAAAGACGACTCCAAATGTTCTTTTTTCGTAAAGTTAGTCTCCTTCCCCAAGAAAGTGTAAAATAATGGAAGAAGAACTCTTCTAGAGTATACCAGAGTATACCTAGAGTATACCTTGTCCGTAAATTATCCACCAAGGCCCGGAAAAGGGGTAATTCCATACCTAAGTGGATGTCGGTTTAGTTATTTTAACAAGCCCGGAAAGACAACTATGCTCGACAAACTTTTCTTATTTAAGGAGTTTGAAAAGGGATTAAAAGAACTCCATAGGGATCTTTTCTGTAAATGTTTAACGAGCCCGAAAAAGTAAACTCATGACCTCCTTACTGTTTTTAACAAGCTTAAAGGAGATAGAAAAATGCTCACAACTTCCTTACTGTTTTTAATGAGCGAGAAGTGAAGATGAAAGAAATGCTCATAGTCTCCTTACTGTTTTTAATGAGCTTGAAGGAAAGGTGGAAGACTGCTCGTAACCTACTTACTGTTTTTAACGAGCTCGAAGTAAAAGAAGAATGCTCGAAATGGGAGGAGACGAGTGTCAGGGAAATGAAAAACTAGCTCCAAGTGCATGGAACAAAGCTATGCCTAATGCAAGGAACATGAGCAAGATAAGGACACTCAGGGTGTGTCTCCTCCACGTAAAAGGTGTCAAATTGCGAAGGAAAAATGATACAGGGCTTAGCGGAAATGAGATCAGAGTTGGAGGTTTATATAATGAGCTAAAAGCATGGAAGCCGGCATCAGGCTCATTAGTGTAAGCGAGATCATAACAAATGCATATGCAACTCAAACACAAAGATGGGAGCCTTATCAGGGATGACCAGAAATATATGAGGAAGAAAGATATGAGGCTTCTTCTCAAAGTCATGGTAAATCTAAAAAGGCTCCTAATCCTACGAGAAAAACTCAGCATGGGCACCAGAATGGCATAAGGGTGCTGACTAGGGTGACCCATGTTAGGTAGGCTCTACTGTCGGACTGTTGCATGATGCATAAAGAGATGGCTAACACACCAATATCCAACAAGTTCAACCCTATGGTGAATTCGAATGGAAAAAGGTTCAAATGCAACATAAAAGTGGGGAAACCTAAACCTATATGCAAGGTTCCGAATATACCTAACAAGGTCACACAAGGTGTCAAAAGAGACCAGTAAGCAAGTATAAATCTAGCTACGAATCTTGTCTCCAAGAAACATTAGTACCAGGATCATATCTAAAACATATGTAAGGAAAGACCTAATACAAGTCACTATGGTAGAAATACTTTCAACTTCACTATCATCAACAACATGCATAAACAAGGCAGAGTTTTCAAATGAAGACTCTATGGTAGCCAAGCCCGAGGACTTACAATCAACAAGATCAACTTCAGGATGAAGATCAAAGTTGAAGGACGTGATGGAATCTGTAGAAACAAATTATTCATCACGGGACTTGAAAATTCTAGAAGCAGAATCAAACTTAGTAGGAACACCAATTTGTGGATCTATAGGAGATTCAAAAGACTCAACAATAGGAAGATCATACTTTAAGGTCAAACTGAGGCTGGACATAACTGCGACTGGATCAACAACCAAATGAATGGCAAACTGTACTATGGACTCTAGGAAAACTTCATCAGAGGGAAGTATATCGTCCCAGATAGAACACATATCTAAACATTTAGAAGGAGGTGCCACTTGGTCAAAAGATGGGACTAAGTCCCGAGAAGGTAAGCATGAACTCAGATACTTCTTCTCAGTAGCAGTTGAACTCAAGGAACAATATGCCACATAAGCACCATGTGACATAGTAGTGCCTAATGACAAGGGATCTGAATGGTCTACAGTTGGGTAATAAGGAGGATCAACGAATGCAAGCTAATCTATGGTGACAATGTTTTCGTTATGAGGTAAATGCATCGCATGAAAGAGCGTAGACACCACAGCATGCATAGAATAAGCGTAATCACGCCCGACGATCATATCAAAATCCAGAGGGTCCTTTAAAACCATAAAATAAACTAAGACTGTTTTTCCACCCAAAGTAACAGGTGCCTGACGGAGGAATCCAAACGGTTCACTAGGTCTTTTATCGAAGGTCAACGGCCAATTAGTAGGTGGAGTAACATTAGGGAAACCCAAATCTCTCCACGCATAAGTAGATAAGATACTAACAGAAGCACCTTCATCAACAATGCATCGATCAACCGTATGGTTCCCGATATCAACCTTTATCTGGAAAGGTGTCGAATAAGGAAGACGAGGCTCGGCTAGACTATTCCAATCAAAGGAAACGATCCTAGGGCTTGGTAGAGGTTCACATGGCACAGATGAAGTGTCCCTTTTTTCAGAAACATCCAAACTGGTAATGAAGAAGACTTCCGGGACAGGTGCATCAGTCTCCAAAGGACTAATGGGATCGTTTGAAGATTGCATCGATTCGATCACTTCACTCTCCGAAGGAAGAGTGGGGTCGACCAAATATTGCATTGGTTCAACCACTTTATCAACCAAAGGTTGATCTGACGGTAGGGAATCAATAGACAACTCAGGAATAGAGGTTCCTTCAAACATGGACCACACTCTTCGTGCCTCAGGAATGGCAGGACATCGGTGAGTAAGGTGATCTCCCTTACAAAGTTTACAAGGGAACTTTGGTTTCTGTCCTATAGGTCGAGACTCCTTTACAACGTTAGTACTCTCAACATGACTAATATTGGATAACAGCTTTCCCCCAGCATGACTTGCAGTGGCTGGTTGCTCAGAAGCAAAAGACTTTTGAACTAAGTACCACACTTTTTGCACTTATGGAAGTACAGGGCACAAGTAAGTAAGGTGATCTCCCTCGCAAAACTTACAAGGGAACTTAAGCTTCTGTTTGTTGGGTTTGTTGAAAATGTCAATTCCCTCAGCATGACTTGCAGTGGTTGATCTGGTGTCTCCAGTATGACTCATAAGAACTGGTGACTTGTCATTAATATGACTAGCAGTGATCAATGACGTGCCCTCAACATGACTGACAGTGGTTGAAGAAAAAACTTTCAATATGATTTTCAGTGACTAAAAGTTTTCTCCCAGCATGACCTCCATAGGCTGGGTAGGTGCCCCTTGCATGATTTGCAGAGGCAGGGTGCTTTCCCCCAGCATGACTTACAGTGGTTGGGTTGCTGCCCCCTTGTTTTGGCATCTTCTTCCCATTCTTCCTCTGTCTATTCCTTTTAGACTGTTGGTTACTAGTATTGCTACTTTCGCCACATGAGGTAGAAGGAGGAGGAGAAGATGTTACTTGAAAGGGAGGCACAAGGTTATGATGCTCTTGATTTGAGGTGCTTACAAAAGAAGCGTCAGGAGCATGCAAGGCATTCGGAGTGGAAAACAACCAAACCGGACGCCCTATGGCGAATCCAGGAAGGTTCAGAGTAGCCATTAAGGGAGTTCCAATGTTTCCAATGAATGGAACAACACAAGGATCCCCTGGAACAGAGGTACCTTGATTGGCACTTGCCGAAACGCTAGACATAGTTTCCTTTTCAAATGAACAAGAAGTTCTCTAAGGAAAACTAAGACAAGTAGCACAAAAAGCACACCACTAAAAAAGGTCCTAGGTAAATCAAAACCAGAAAAACATATGCCTTCCGGAGAAGAGTCTAGGATGACGAGGGCCTAGAACAGATCAACAAAGGATGAAGAATAGTTACCCAGGGTCCACAATACAATGACTAAGGGTGCAAGTGCTAGAATCACCCAACCGCCCTCCCAAAGACCTGCAAGGGATTTCCTCCCACGTCTGTCCTAGGTATAACAGATATAACCCTCTGTCGTCACCTGTGTATGAACCTATCGTCAGATACTAAGGATACCACCACATCGAAAACTCCTGGGGGAACAATCTCTAGTCGAATCAGAAGGCGTGGTCAGGGTAACTGAGCCCGAAACTCAAAAGAGTCCCCAAACGCAATCCAATCCTGTTGTGTGCTCGAAACAGAAAGTAGGAGGTGCATTCCCAACAATCTGATCTCACAAGACCTACTGCATAGATCCCAGGCAAGCTTTGAATGAAGTGGGTTTACCTGTGATAGTTGAACTACGATTTTTGCGTAATGTGTGATCTTGGGTGGTTTAAGGTGTTTTAAACCCAAGATCCTAACCAAGACTAGTTGGTGTAGTGTAACCTAGAAAAGAAAATGTTACTAGTACATTTTATTAGGGTTCATTTTAAAGGTTACTTGCTTACTCAAAAAGGTAGTGGGTGTGTGAGAGTGGTTATAATAGAGATAGAGTACTGAAAATGAAATATTTACCACTAAACAAATCTTTTCTTTTCAATGCAATTCTTAAAATTACGATTTAGAATGCATATGCAAATGCAATTTTTAATATTTCGAATGCAAAAAAGGTAAAAATAAAGTCTAAATGTACAAAATTAAACTCAAAACCTAAGAATGTAGCTACTCAAACAAATAGGTATGCAAAAAAAAACTTTTTTTTTTATGCAAAGCACTCTAAAATCTTTTAAGCCACTTGCAAGGTACTCTATTCAGAAAATGAATCAAAATTCTTTATGCTTTCCAAAGGTAAGAAACAAAACTGAAACTAACCTACTATCAAAGCAAAGCAAAGAGACTTTCAGGTTTTTTTTATTGAAACAGTAAAAGCTACCAAATATGACTTTCAAATTCTTATTGATGTAAGCATGCCAGACATTGGGAAAAGAGTACAAAAACTACTTTTAGACCCAAACGAAGCAAATGACCTACGAAGAAGTATGGTTTGGTAAATTCATATCTGCACATAAACAATGCAAACAAGGTCTTGAACAACAGCCAAAACACTTGAGCTTTCACTACAAAAGAAAACTTAAAAGCATAAGGGAGGATAAAAAACCAATCTAAAAGAGAAATTTCACTCAAACAGATACAAACAGGGTCAAGAAAACTCAATAGGTTTCAAATCCAATGGAAATGGGGCAAGCAGGTTCAGTCAGACTCAAATTAGGGTACAAAACACCAAACGGGTCCACAACCCCCCAACTTGGGTCAACAAGCCCCAAAACTTTCCAAACAAGCCCAAATTGATTGAAAGAGGTTCAAATCATGAACGTAGGATTAGTACAATGATAGGATACCACTTATAGTGGTTTAACATAGACCTAAGGTCATCGGGGACCCCAAAAAATGCAGCCACAGCCCCCAGATTTGGGTCCACAACCCAAAAACTCAAAACTTTCAAACCCAGATTATGAGCACTATTGTGTATGAGGCATTGTGTATGAGGCATACCAGTGCCCATAACAGGGTGGGCACTACTGTGCAGAGGAAAAGCAGGGTATGGGCGCTACTGTGCTTCACAACAGTAGCATATAGGTGGGAAAAGTTGAAAAATGGGGTTAAAACCCCCCAACTTGGGTCCACCAGGGTTTGAAAGGGATAGGAAAGGTCTATAAGAGCCAAGGAGGGTCAAAGAGAGCCTACTAACTGATCCTAATCAAGAAAATGAACAAATACCATCAAACAAGACTGAAGAAATGACCTTGGATACCCCTAAGCAGTTAGGCTTTCTGTTAGATTTTCAGAATTTACTTCAATCTGATCTAGGATCTTAACTAAGAGAACAACATTTACAGCATATCTACAACATATCAATCATGGAGACAATAATGCAAGCACACAAGAGACACAAATATTTACTTGGGGAAAACCATAAAGGTGAAAAACCCCAATAACTTCCTCAGAGATAGATAGAGCAATGATACAACCATGAGAGATAGACATGACCTAGCAGCAGATCCTCCTCCTCCATAAGTGCGCCACTCCTCCTTGAGTGCATGTGTGAGAAGTGAGTGAGCAAATAGAGTGCCTCCCGCACTCTATTTATACTTGACTTGACTTGCCTTTTTACCTAACTCATGTAGGCTCGAACTTAACCACATAACATAATGCTGACTGGGCCGACCCCCAATAGGGTGGTCTAATAACCCTTCGACCCACATGGCCGACCCCCAATAGGGTGGTCTAATAACCCTTTGACCCACATGACTTATACAGGGCCGACCCCAAACAAGGTGGTCTAATAACCCATCAAGTATAAGTTACGACACTTACAATATAAATGACGACACTTCCGTATAGAGGAATAATAACATCTCTATAGGAATACAATATACGTATATGTGAAATACATTCTGAAGTTACATATACATCAACACTCCCTCTTAACTAGGAAGGTATTTCTCAGCACAGTTCTTCTAGCACAAGTCATCTTCTCTAGATCATCGTCACTGGATAATTGTCATCGAGTCATCATCATCGTCACTGCTGTTGATATCTCAATCAATCTCTGAATCTACTCGTCATAGGAAGTTCTACAGAGCCAGTCCTTTTTCATACTGGATGTAGGCCCACCACCTGCAGGTCTTCATCATCACTGGCCATACTGTGGAATCCTCAGGACTTATTACGTGCGTCACAAAACCTCGAAAGAGCATCCCAGGATGTTATGGGTACACAACTCCGACCTGTAGGATCTCCCAGGGCGCTATTACATGTGACCCCACCACAAAACCTCGAAAGAGCATCCCAGGATGTTACGGGTACACAACTCCAACCTGAAGGATCTCCCAGGGCGGTATTACATGTGGTCACCACAAAACCTAGCAAGAGCATCTCAGGATGTTACGGGTACACAACTCCGACCTGAAATCTTCCAGGGCACAAATTACATGTGGTCATGGCAAAACCTCGAAAGAGCATCTCAGGATGTTACGGGTACACAACTCCGACCTGAAATCTCCCAGGGCCCAAATTACATGCCATAGGACAAAACCTCGCAAGAGCATCCCAGGATGTTATGGGTACACAACTCCGACCTGAAAGATCTCTCAGGGCACAAATTACATGTCCTCCCAGAGCAATGTCTCGAAAGAGCATCCCAGGTTGTTACGGGTACACAACTCCGACCTATAGGATCTCCCAGACATGCTCATCTGCACAACCTGATCCACGACCATAGAGTATCAACCTAATACTCACCATACATCATCCTGATGTATCCATGATCATCCTGATCATCATCACTGCAACGTCCTGCTGCATGTCATCTGGAGCAACATCCTGAAGCTCATCATCCATGATCATCCTGATCATCACTGCAACATCCTGCTGCATGTCATCATACATGATCCACCTGATCATCAATGCATCTACCTGATGCATACCAAGTATCTACCTGATACATATCATCATACATGATCCTCCTGATCATACAATGTATCCACCTGATACAAATACAAATACATGATACATATCACCATACATGATCCACCTGATCATACAATGTATCCACTTGATACATATACAAATACATGATACATATCACCATACATGATCCACCTGATCATACAATGTATCCACTTGATACATATACAGATACATGGTCCAAGCATCCAACATGATGCATACATACATACATAAAAATGATCCAACTGATCATATCCATCATCCAACATGATGCGTACATACATACATAAAAATGATCCAACTGATCATATCCAGCAGAAACCAGAACATCATCCTGATGCTCATCATCCAGCACTTACATCCACAGCCATGTGAAGGATCCTCCTTCCAACATGCTTGGAATGGCTTCAGCAAAAGTGTCCATCACTTCTTCCTCGAAGTGTCCTCGATCTGAAGAACGCCAAGCCTCTCTATGAAGTACTCGAACTTCACCCTGGCTAGTGGCTTCATCAACACATTTGCAATCTGCTCGTCCATCGCAACATACAGGAGCTTCACAGCTCCTCTTTGCACCATATCCCTGATATAGTGATATTTGATCTCTATGTGTTTCTACCTGTCATGAAACACTGGGTTCTCGGATAGCTTCACACAACTATGGTTATCACAGACGATACCAGTAGCATCCAACAGGAGATCAAATAAATCAGACAGTAGCTTCCGTAGCCATACTGCCTCACAACTAGATGAACAGGCTGCAACATACTCTGCCTCAGCTGTACTCAGTGCTACGCAGGACTGCTTCCTTCTAAACCAAGAGATCACACCTGATCCCATACTGAAGCAACACCCAGATGTGCTCTTCCTATCTGCAGCACTGCCAGCCCAATTTGAATCAACATAACCCTGTAGGTTAAACTTTTGATCCGCCTCATACCTGAGTCCATAATCTACTGTACCCTTCAGGTACCTCAGAACATGCTTTACAGCAACCAGGTGAACACTCCTCGGATCCGTCAAGAACTGGCTCAATGTGTTCACAACAAAGCAAATGTCTGGTCTTGTGTTCGTCAGGTACATCAAGGACCCAATCATCTGACGATACAAAGAGACATCAACTGGCTCAGATGAAGCATCACATAGAAGCTTCAGATTTGATGCCATAGGTGTTGCCATGGCCTTGCAATCCATCATCCCAAATCTCTTCAGGATATCAACTATGTACTTCCCTTGACCAAGGAAGATCCCACCTGCACTCTGCCACACCTCCATACCTAGGAAATAGTGCATCATTCCCAAATCTTTCATATTGAATTCAGCAGCAAGCTTCCTCTTAGTATCTGCAATCAGTCTGTCATCTCCTGTTACAAATAAGTCATCCACATACAGAAGTAGAATCACAGGATTCCCTTCCTTAACCTTGTAGTCAAGGTTGGAATTCGCTTTACTCTTGGTAAAGCCCAAACTGGATAGAAAGCTGTCTATCCTACCATACCAAGTTCTGCACACATATATGACTACACCATGCTGTCTTGAAATCCATCTGGTGCATCTTCTATTTCATCACTTTTATATTTCTCAATGCTGCCATCTGCAACATGCTTGATCTGATAGATCCATTTGGAAGTCATAACAAACTTCCCTTCACATCTTGGGACTACATCCCAAACAATATTCTTCATGATCGACGGATCATGGCATTCCATTTCTTCATCCCAGATCCTGGGAACTTCAATATCTTCAATAGATATCTTTGTTGCTGGAACAAATGTTGTAGTCCTTTTGTAGGTGAAGATATACGGTCTTTCCTACAAAATAGGTTAAATTGCATGATTAGAAACATCTCATAATTTTCAGAACAAATTCTTACACATAAAGAAATATGTCATACAGTCATGCAATTATCTTAGCCAATGCTTCAATACAACATTTATCCATATCCCGTAACTTTCTAGATGCCTTCCAATCTCTACCAGAACATTGTTAAGAGTGTGCACAACTCCCAACATGTCAGCAAAGAGGTTTCATTCTAGATAAGTAGCAATGGAATGTTGTACAGTGCCATAGGCCACTTACCCATGTATATTAGTAGTATACGGTTCATCAATGCAACTATTCTAATATGCACAATACATATCCTAAGTCTAGGAACATGAGCATATACATCATTGAACAATTTTATTTAAACAAACACATATGCAAGAAATGATAATTAAAATACTTATCTTTGTTTGTTCGTTGGGTGGACTCCCTCTGAGTCTTCGCTTTCTTGCAGGAGCTACTGGAGTCCTAATCTGCAGTAGCTTCTTCTACACCTTTCTGTTGTGGAATGTAGAGAGATGGTCAACTCCCTCTGAATATCTGCATCTTTTCATAAACCACTGGAGTGTACTCCCTCTTGATCTTTGCTCCCTGGATTACCTGTCCTTGAACTTATATACATTCTCGATCCCTATGCATGCTTGTTAGTATCATCATTGTGTTATCCTCTAGGTCTAATATAAAATCATACATTCATTAGTATACTATTAAAACACAATAATCTCAAGCATGTATAGTCATGATCATTTCAAACAGAAATAATAAGCATTATCATTCAAGGTTTATGTAGGATTCTTATGGTTAGTCAAATCATAATAAGCATAACATGTCTAAACCTATAATTACTCAAACCTATGACTCTTTAGTTGAATCATCACTCAAGATAAGAGATATAATATGCATAAAACCTGTGATTATTCGAACCTATACCTTCATGATTCTTCTGGTTCTTCTTCAATGACTTGTGCTAGTAACCTGTATATCTCATAGGTTAGCCATTATAAAACCAAGTTATACATACCTCGTAAATGGATCTTCTATGAGATCCATGACAATGGATGAGTCTTTATCCTCATGTTATCATGATCATATGTTCTTGAACTGGAACATGATTTGTCTTTCTTGGTGTACCTTTCATGTTAGTAGACAACATAAACCTCATACAACACCATAATGCATTAGTACAATCATAAGTGTCAACACCCTAACCAATGAATATCTTCTATCATGCATTCATAATTTTGTTAAGGTGATATGACAAATCTAAAATAAAAATTGTACTAACCGTAATAACATGAAGACAAACATACCATAAACTTAATCAAGAACAAATCTCAAAACATACCTCGATGAGTCATACCTGTCGAGATTGCTTGTAATCTCCTTATGTAAAGCCTTAGCCTTATCTCCCTCTGAAACAGGAACTCCTTCACTTATGCAGGCGACCAGTCCATCTTCTTCTAGGATTAACCCTATCCACTTGATTTGCAAGAACTGGACCTGGAGCTAGATATGGATTTGTCAGAGAAACCCCAAAAATTCAAACTTTGAATTTCAAACTTCCGAAAGGATAGAAATATGCGCCTTGATGAGCTGATCAAACTGGTATATTCAGAATTTGAAAACTGCAAAGTTTCACTCCTCAATTTTGCCTTTGAAACTTCCGGATTCACTGGACATGACCCTGAACTAGGGTTTGATGAAGCCCATACTTCTACCCAATCAAAAGGTTTGATCCAAAGCTCTAAGCTTCTATTTCTCTGAGGAGCTTCCAGCCGTGGTCACAGATTTCAAAAATTCCCATTTTTATAGAAGCCCTAATTTTCCACTTTTCTGATCAAAGTCCCGAACTAGGGTTTGATCAAGCCCGGCCATATTCCCAACCAAAAATTCTGATCTTTGTCTCTAAATTTTTATTTTGATGAGTAGCATTCAGCCGTGGTCTCCGATTACAAAAATTCCAACTTTCTCCAAAGCCCTAAATTCCGGAAGCCATGAAAGAAGGTACCAAAAAATAATTCTGTTTTGACAGAAATATGTACCTGATTGTTTCTGGTGTAACTCCGAAATTTTTGATCCACAGGGTCTGAAAAAGTTTACTGAGATAGCCTGACCTGTTAGCTTTCCATCCTGACAGGTCTGACCTCAATTGGATTTTCTGAGAGAGAGTTATGCGAAATGTCGCAACGTGACCTGTTTTGGGATAATATAGGAGAGCGAACTTGTACGGCATTCCACGTGTCACTGTTTCAACTTCGGCCTCTGAAAATATTTCCTGAGATATCTTGGCCTGTTATATTTCCATCCTGACAGGTCTGACCTCAATTGGATTCTCTGAGAGAGAGTTATGCCAAGTTTCGCAACGTGACCTATTTATGGGGTAATACAGGAGAGCGAACTTGTACGGAATTCCACGTGTCACTGGTTCACCTTCGGCCTCTGAAAACATTTTTTGAGATAGTACAGTCTGTGTACTACCTGTCACTTTTTACGAAATTGCATTTGGAGCTTCCTAGCCTAGTTTATGACCTTTTTCCCAAGGTCACCTGATTGTGACTCAGATCTGGAAGAGGCAGAAACCCTATATTGCACAGATCATAAATCACAAAGTACAACGAATTAGAGATTGTCCTTTGGACACAAGGTACCTAGAGATTTAATCTTTGTCCTATAACAATTTCAGATCCGAAAACTTCGCCAAAACAGATTTATAGTGAAAGTGCTACGATGACTGGTTTTTGCTATATCAAGCCCTAGCATCGTAAGTGCAACAAGTGTCATACATGCCATATCATGCCTTCTTTCAGGCTAGCTCTAATACCATGTTAAATTTTCAGAATTTAATTCAATCTGATCTAGTATCTTAACTAAGAGAACAACATGTACAACATATCTACAACATATCAATCATGGAGACAATAATGCAAGCACACAAGAGACACAAAGATTTACTTGGGGAAAACCATAAAGGTGAAAAACCCCAATAACTTCCTCAGAGATAGATAGAGCAATGATACAACCATGAGAGATAGACATAACCTAGCAGCAGATCCTCCTCCTCCATAAGTGCGCCACTTCTCCTTGAGTGCATGTGTGAGAAGTGAGTGAGCAAATAGAGTGCCTCCCGCACTCTATTTATACTTGACTTGACTTGCCTTTTTACCTAACTCATGTAGGCTCGAACTTAACCACATAACATAATGCTAACTGGGCCGACCCCCAATAGGGTGGTCTAATAACCCTTCGACCCACATGGCCGACCCCCAATAGGGTGATCTAATAACCCTTTGACCCACATGACTTATACAGGGCCGACCCCAAACAAGGTGGTCTAATAACCCATCAAGTATAAGTTACGACACTTACAATATAAATGACAACACTTCTGTATAGAGGAATAATAACATCTCTATAGGAATACAATATACATATATGTGAAATACATTCCGAAGTTACATATACATCAACACTTTCCCCAGCGGAGTCGCCATTCTGTTATGAGGAAAATGCACCTATAGTTCAGGGGAGAAACTACCAACTTACGGTGATAAAGATAGACTTACAAGCATTCTGCAAGTACAACAAATAAGTGAAGATATTAGGGTTTAGAGATGTAGGCACCTCATTCAAAAGGTTGATCCTAGATTTTCCTCCATTGCTCTTCAATGCTTATCCACTATCGCAATGTCTAGACCTGCAAAACAACTTGATACCTTTCTCAAACACATTTGACTACATATATAAAATTGATATTCATAATAGAAGAAGACATCAAATTATAAACAAACTATTATCAAATCTGGGACACATTAATAGGTCATATTTGGAAATAGAAGAACGTCTGATCTTTATTAATGAATGAAAGCAAGTACATAAAGTTATACATTATTTCAAGCTTGGCACTTCACGAAACCTAGATTCAAGGTCTCCTGCTTCCGTTATCCAAGGATCCCAGCCTCTAACCAGCAATGCTAGGGTTTATCAAAAAACTAAGCACAAGAGAGGGGAATGAAGGTCTCCATTCCTCCAACATAACAATGTTAAAGACTTGGTCCCCTCACATGGCCCTTCTACCTTCTTTATATAATCAGTGAAGGAGAGCAAAAGAAGTTATAACCACCCATGAGGTTTCCCAACCAACTTAACTTACTCAAATTTTGAGATTTTTACCAAAACAGGGGTGTACCCTACTCTACAGGTGACAAAGTAGCGTACATGTGGAGGTGAACGCTACTTTAATGAAGCATGTAGGGTATACACGCTACTAACATGCCTGTGTACCAGCGGCCATGTTGAAAAATGGCCAAAAACAGGCTTTTCTGCTCAATTTTCAGGAGATGGTTTGGTCTGGAAAAATGTTCCTAAGGGTCATAAACATCAAATGGGTCAAGAATGAGGTAATTTCAACCATTTTTAGTGTCCCAAATGGCTCCTCCATCCACAAGTGTCCTATTGTGTGGCTGAACTTGATTTCAAGAAATGTCGTCATGCAACCAAGGAATGCAAGTGTCGTCATGGACGGAGAGGTGTCATTTCAAGGTATAACACCTAGCAAGATCTCTGAAGAGCATCGAGGCCTTTTACATGAATAGCACAACCTGTCCGGATCTCCAGGACGTTTTACATGCTACCCTTGCACAACCTGTCCATGGCCACAGAGTACCATCCTGATACTCTAGCTCAACCTGATCATCCTCGTACATAGCATCATCCTGATGCTCATGATCATAATGATCATCATCATACAACACATCATCCTAATGCACATCATCATCGCATGATCATACTGATCATCGTCACAACATCATCCTGATGCATATCATCATCGCATGATCATCCTAATCATCGTCACAACATCGTCCTGATGTATATCATCATTGCATGATCATCTTGATGATCGTCATGACATCATCCTGATGCATATCATCTAGAGCATCTTTCTGATGCTCACAAATAGCTCTTACATCCACATCCATGGGAAGGACCCTCCTACCACCATGCTTGGAATGGATCCTGCAAATATGTCCCATCACTTTTTCCTCGAAGTATATTCTATCTGAATAACACCAAGCCTCTCTCTGAAGTACTCAAACTTCACTCTGGCTAGTGGTTTGGTCAACACATCTGCAATCTGCTCATCCATCGCAACATACAGGAGCTTCACTGCTCCTCTCTGCACCATATCCCTGATATAGTGATTTTTTATCTCGATATGCTTTGACCTGTCATGGAATACTGGGTTCTCAGACAACTTTACACAACTCTGGTTATCACAGAAGATACAGGTAACATCCAACGGGAGATCAAATAACTCAGATAGTAGCTTCCTCAGCCATACTGCCTCACAAATGGCCGAACAAACTGCAACATACTCTGCTTCGGCTGTACTCAGTGCTACGCAGGACTGCTTCCTGCTAAGCCAAGAGATCACACCTGATCCCATACTGAAGCAACACCCAGAAGTGTTCTTCCTATCTGCAGCACTGCCTGCCCAATCAGAATCAACATAACCCTCCAGGTTAAACTTTTAATTTGCATCATACTTGATCCCATAATAAACCGTACCCTTCAGGTACCTCAGAATATGCTTTACAGCAATCGGGTGAACATGTCTAGGATCTGTCAGAAACTGGCTCAAGGTGTTCACCGCAAAACAAATATCTGGTCTCGTGTTCGTGAGGTACATCAAGGATCCAATCATCTGATGATACACCGTGACATCAACCGACTCTGATGAAGCATTATACAATAGCTTCAGGTTTGATTCCATACTTGTGGCCATGGTCTTGCAGTCCATCATCCTGAACCTCTTCAAGATCTCTACTGCATACTTCTCTTGTCCAAGTAAGATTACATCTGCACTCTGCCACACCTCCATACCTAGAAAGTAATGCATCATACCCAAGTCCTTCATCTTGAACTCGGCAACAAGCTTCCTCTTCGTATCGGCAATCAACCTATCCTCTCCTATCAGAAACAGGTCATCCACATACAATAGGAGTATCATTGGATTGCCTTCCTTATCCTTGTAGTAAAGGTTGGAATCCGCTTTACTCTTGGTAAATCCCAAACTAGACAGGAAGCTGTCTATCTTGCCGTACCATGTCCTAAGTGCTTGCTTCAATCCATACAAGGATTTCTTCAATCTGTACACATATGACTCCCTGTCATGTGTCTCAAAACCGAGTGGCTGCTCCACATACACTTCCTCTTCGACTACACCATTCAAGAAATTTTTCATGACATCCATCTAGTGTATCTTCCATTTCATCACTGCAGCCAGAGAAAGTACTGTTTTGATGGAATTGTATCTGGATACAAGTGCAAAATTTTCTTCATAATCTATCCCTTCTTTTTGGGAGAAGCCACGAGCCACAAACCTTGCCTTGTATTTCTCTATGCTACCGTCTGCAGCATGCTTGATCTTATAGACCCACTTGGAAGTCACAATAGACTTCCCTTCTGGTCTTGGGACCACATCCCAGAAATCATTCTTTATGATCGACTGGTATTCCTCGATCATGGAATTCTTCTATTACTACATCCTAGATCCTGGGAACTTTAGATTCTTCAATATCTTCAATGGATAGTTTTCTTTGAACTTCGTTGTTGGAACAAATGTTGTAGTCCTTCTTTTGTAGGTGATGGTACACGGTCTTTCCTACAAGTCAAATTCAATTGTATGATTAGAAACTTCTCATAGTTTTCAGAACAAAATCTTACACATAAGAATATATGTCAGACATTCATGCATTTATCTTAGCCAATGCTTCAATACAACATTTATCCATATCCCATAACTTTCTAGATGCCTTCCATCTCTACCAGAACATTGTTAAGAGTTTGCACTACTCCCAACATGTCAGCAAAGAGGTTTCATTCTAGATAAGTAGCAATGGAATGTTGTACAGTGCCATAGGCCACTTACCCATTACATACATATTAGTAGTATATTGTTCATTAATTCAATTATTCTAATATGCATAATACACAACCTAAATCTAGGAACATAAGTATGACTTGAAAGCATCATTTAAGTAATCATATATATGACAATTCAAAAACTTATCTTTTCTTGGTTGTAGGGTGGACTCCCTCTCAATCTTTGCTTCCTTGCAGGAACTACTGGAGTGTGCTCCCTCTTGATCTTTGCTTCCTTGATTATCTTTCCTTGAACTTATATCCATCCTGGACCACTATGCATGCTTAAGTGTGCACTAGTGTCATCATTGTGTCATCCTCAAGATCTCATACATAATCATACATTCATTAGTATAATCTCAATACTATTAAATAATCTTAAACATGTATGGTTATAGTCATTTCATACATAGGTAATAGACGTTAGTATTCAAGGTTTCAGGGAATACTTCTTTTACTCATGCATATTATTATTTGACCATAGGACTCTTCTAGTTAGTCATATTATCAATCAAAGTAAGAAACATAATATGCATAAAACCTTGATTACTTAAACTTCTAACTTCAAGAATAATCATTATCATTCATACAAAAGTATAAGATCCTAACACAAGATAGGATTCTAACTTGATATAGGAAAAACATACCTTGATTATCATGCTTGCTAGTTATGCCTAACATACGCACATAATGTCTTCTTGTTCTCTTCAATGACTTGTGGTAGTAACCTACATATCTCATAAGTTAACCATTGTAGAAACAAATTATACATACCTCGTAAGTAGAGCTTCTATGTGATCCATGACTATGGATGAGTCTTTTTCTTCATGTCACCATGGTCATATGTTTTTGATCTAGAACTTGATTTTTCTTTCTTGATGTTAGTAGACAATATCATCCTCATGCAACATCACAGTGCATTAGTACAATCATAAGTGTCATAATCCTAATCAATGAATGTCTTCTAATATTCATATGCATTCATACTTTTACTAAGGTAATAAGACAATTCAAGATTGTACTAACCTCAATAATATGAAGACAGACATATCATAAACTTCATCATGAACAAATTTCGAAACATACCTGTATCTCCTCAAGTCCTACCTGTCAAGATTTCTTGTGGCCTTCTTATGTAAGGCCTCAACCTCATCTCCCTCTGGAAGTGGAACCTCCTCACTTATGTAGGTGTCCAATTCATTCTCTTCTAGGATTAACCCAATCCACTTTGATTTGTTGAAACTGGATCTACAGTTGGATTAAGGTTTGTCAGAGAAACCCTAAAACTTCAAATTTTGAATTTCAAACTTCTGAATGGATGGAAAGATGTGCCTTGTTGAGTTGATCAAACTGATCTACTTCAATTTTGAAAACTGCAAAATTTGACCCTTCAAAATTGCCTTTGAAACTTCCAGATCTTGTGGATAGGATCTCGAACTAGGGTTTGATAAAGCCCGGTCTTCTACCCAACCAAAAAATTTGATCGTGTACCCTAAGATTTTATTTTACTGAGGAGCTTCCATCCGTGGTCTCAGATTCCAAAATTTTCAATTTTTGCAGAAACCCTAATTTTCCACCTTTCTGATCAAAATCCCGAACTAGGGCTTGATGATGCCCGGGGTTCTTCCCAACCAGAAACTTTGATCTTGGTCTCTAAATTTCAATTTTTCTAAGGATATTAATCCTATGTTGAGACACCAAAATTCCACTTATGTCAAAAGCCCTAATTTCCCGCAGCAGTGATAAGCCAAAAATGCGAATGCTCACAATCCAATTCTATTTCACAAAAATATGTGCCTTATTTTTTCTAGTGCATCTCTGAAATTTAGGATCCACAGGGTCTGAAACTTTGTTTTTGGTATCCTAACCTGTCTCTTTCCAACCCCATAGGTCTGACCTCAAATGGATTCTATGAGAGAGAGATATGCCAAATGTCGCAACATGACCTGTTTATGGGATGAAATAGGATAGCGAACTTGTACGGAGTGCCACGTGTCACTGATTCAACTTTGGCCTTTGAAACGTAGACCTGTGAAACTATAGTCCATTCCCTTACTGCCAATTTTTATAGAATTTCATTTGGAGATTCCTATCCCAAGTTGTGACTTTTTTTCCTAGGTCACCTGTTTATGTCTGAGATTTGGAAGAGGCAAAAACCCTAGATTGTACGGATCATAAAACAAAAAGTACAGTGAATTAGATGTTGTGCTTCGGACACAAGGTACATAGGGATGTTATCTTCGACCTGTAGAAGTTTCAGAACCTGAACCTTCACCAAAATGGATTTATAGCGAAAGTGCCACAATGATTGGTTTTTTCTATATCAATCCCTAGCTTCCAATTTGTTGCAAGGACAACAAATCTCATAAATTCCATACCATGCCTTCCTTCAGGCTAGCTCTGATACCATGTTAGTTTTTCATCATTTAATTCAATATAATCTAGGATATTAACTGAGAGAACAACATGTACAGCATATCAAACACAAGAGACAAAAGACACAAAGCATTTCACCGGGGAAAACCAAGAAGGTGAAAAACCCCGCAACTTCCACAGAGATAGAATAAGAACCAATACAAGGATCACAAAGATGAATCCCCAAAAGATAAATGTCTGCAGCAGCTACTCCTACTCCACTTATGTGCACTCCTCCTCTCTCTCACTAATGCGAAGTGAGAGAATGTGTAAAATGAGAGAGACACACTCTCTATTTATACACTACTTCACTTGTCTTTTAACTCTAACTAGGTCGGCCCCAACTTAACCAATTAACATAATGTTGACTGGGCCAACTCACACTAGGGTGGTATAATAACCCTTTAACCCACATGACTCATACAGGGTCGACCCCATCAAGGTGGTCTAATAACCCATCACGTATAAGTTACGGCACTTACAATATAACTTGCGACACTTGCAAGTACAAATGACGACACTTCCAATCGGAGGAACAATACATCTTCGTTGGGGATACAATAAAGTACAAATACAATATACAAGTGAATATCTTCCGAAGTTGCAAATACATCAACAAGATATTCATTTCTCTTATCTCTATTTAGGATTTGAGGATTGAAAGGACTCTTATACTGATTAGAGTTTCTTTGTCCCATACCTTGAGGATTTCTGTACTAATTGTTTCCATCTACCTTAATTCTGGTGTGTTTATTTGACAATCCTCTCAATAATTTTGACATCTCCTCAATTTTTTCATCTTGATTTTCCCTATTTTTTCCTGATATACTAGCGTCATCTTGAGGATTCTTTTTTTCAACATCTTGTCTATGTTTCAACTTGCATGAGGTTGGCCTATTACCTTCTACATCAATCGCATCATCTTGCATATTCAATAGAGTAGTGGATCTCCTTTCTCTAAGAGTCACAGCAAATTCATATTCATGAGCTCCTACATATGTAACTTTGGCAGCAGCTTGTGAAGGTTCAATATATTGAGGAATTTTATTATAAATCTTGTTGAACCTCTTATTGAATTCACTCACATTTTATCCATTCTTCTTTTCTAAAGCTGTAAAATTAGTTAAGTAGTATAGGTGATAATTGTTTTCACCCCACTGTCTCATGAATGCCTGCTCCACATCAAGCCAAGAATTTAAAGACTTAGAAGGAAAGGCTCTAAACCATTTCCTGACTTCACCTTCTAAATATTGTACAAAAAGTCTCATATATACATAATCTTCTTCAATGAAGAGATTATCTATAAAATCTTGGAACTTAGAAATATGATCTTCTGCTGTAATATCCTTTTCTCCATAAAACTTGGGTAAAATCTTAAAATATTTCTCGTCCATGTCATGAATATTATTTGGTGGATTCAAAGGGCCAAATCTATAATCTATCCATGGGTTTATAGTAGAGGGTGGACCTCCTTGTCCTCTTTCATCCATATTTAAATGTTGTAGGATAGTATTATGATCTTTAGGTGTGAGTGAACTTCTTTGAGGTTGAGCAAAGGTATGATTAGGTCTAGATTTATTAGCAGATGATGATGGATAAGTGAATCAAGGTTCGAAATCTGGAATTAAAGGATTTTCAGGAATATTATGCATATTTTTAGAATTATTTAAATCCTAAATTTTGTCTTGATTATCTACTGCAAGAGATATCAGGTGTGAATTAAGAAAAGGAATAACTTTCCCTTGATATGCACGGAAGTTCCTCTAGTGAGTTCGAGAAACTGGTAGGATCCAGAACTCTTTTAACTGAGGATTTGATCTTGTATGTCTTTTACCAGGATCCAACTTGATCCAATGAAGTCTCTAAGTGAGATTCAACCAAAGGTATATGACCTTCTTCACCATGCAAAGCTCAAATCGTCTTCAACAGTGTAGCAAAGGAAAGATTTATTTCACACTCGTTCCCTAGTATGGTCTTCATTTTTCATGTTATTCCCCATAGGTAGACTAGGTTGAAATAATATACGACCAGGCATGATAGAAACTCAAATTTTAAAGATATTAGAGCTATATCTAGTATAAAATGTATTTTGATTTAATTCTTGATACTTCTTTAAGGACAAAAGGTTATGGACATCTTTTTATGAATGTAAAGACAAAATTGTAGAGGAATTTTACAGCATGTCACAGAATATAGGAAATGATGATGGTGAATTTAACAGATGAAATGCTAGGGTCATTCAAGAAGTGTCCACAGAGACAAATTTATAGAACATGAGCTTACATGAACGCACTGAGCCTCAAGGTGAGTAATTAAGTAATTATTACTCAATTGTAAAGTAAGACATGAGGAATAAATAAATGCAACAAGAATTCTATGTATATAACATGCACAGGAAACTCCTTGTGGATATGAACAAACATAAAATATTTAAAGGAAATAACAGAGGCAAAAACAATTTAAGAATATCTTATATAACCTTTGATTTTCAACCATCACAAGCATCACTAACACCATAATGGGATCAAAGCTACGGCATCAAGCTTATATTAATCTCATGAATCTTTTTATACAAACATAGATGAGGTAACAATGGATTTACATAACAGAGGAAACACGAGTTTTTGAAACAATGATGTATCTTTAATTTCATGCAAAGCAAAATTACAAGGGCAAATTCTGCCCTTCGACTCTACAAAACCATATAGATATCATCTCTTCCTAAAATTGACAGCCTTTTAGGATGAATACAAGTTACTTTATAGAGATTCTCTATGTGACTGAATTTAATTTTTACATTCTAACATAATTGTAAAAAGACTCAATTTACTTTGTTACAAAAGTTGACTTTTACACTTGTCTTTTACAACATTCCTTGTTGAACTTAGCATCTTCAATTCCTCTTGTTGGGACTCTTATGTTTGCCTCTCTTGTAGATATTTGGTTGGTTAGGAGGCTTCCCCGTTGGCCTTACTTGAGGAATACCATCTTCATTCATTTGATACATCATTTGTATATTGGATGGTTCTGAAGGTGGCATGAAAGAAATTGGTAGTGGTTGATTTGCAAAGTGCCCTGGTACCTATACTGATGGTTGAGTTGCTTCTTGACCAAATTGTTTGTTTGGATATTGATCTGAAGGTTATCATGTTGATGTCCTAGGTGGCAGCACATGTTTGTGATATTGTATAACCATCTACCACTCCTTCCCCAATGGGTTCTTGTGAGTTCTCAAGGATTCTAAAGATATCTCTGCATTTGTTGTTTTCTCATAATAGATTGGTACCAATATATTAGCAATCTTCTTTAATCCTACCCAGATTTCAAAACAGTTCTTGAGTCTATCCACTGCATGTTCCCCTTGAATTTACCCTTCCAAGGGCTCTAGAGGAAATTCTCCCTTCTTTTGATCCAAATGTTCTTTATAGGTGTCCTTGGGATAAGAATCTCCATTTCCATCCCATGGAGAAGGCATACCTAGACTTAACACACCCCTGAATAGAGCTTTGAAGATGATTATTTCATTAGTCAACTATTTAATATTGTCCTCCATTCTGAACACAAATGTTTGTTTCATTATCATGGACCTATCTATCTTGATGATCTGTGTTCTATTATTAATTCTCTTCTCATCCAACTTCCGTTTGGTTAGATTTTTCAATTAATCTATTACTTCAGTTGCTTGTTTGGGCACATTTCCCAGCTACTTTTCTACTGATTTTACCTCTGCATTAGCTTATGTTGTCATTTCTAATTCATCTTGAATGACCTAAAAATAATCCCATTTATGTATAAACCATTCACTAATTTTCTCCCAAACATTCAATGTTATCCTCCTCAAAAGTTGCTCTCCTTGGACATTCATTTGTAATGAGGTTATCTAGCTTTTTAATTACCCTATTTCTTTTTCTATATCTATCATATCATCCTCCTTTTTGTGGAGTTCATTCTCTAGTTATAGGATCCTTTTGTCTTTTGTCTCAATCTATTTTTCAACCTATTTGAGCTTGCCACTTAGTTCCTTATCCTCTTGAATGGGTTGAGGAATTGACCTCATATTTTATTGGTATTCCTCTATAGCATCTACATCTATGGCTTCTGGATGGATAGTTTTATACTCATCTATTGCTTCCTCTACATATGTTATTGTAAGATGACTCTCTACTTCTTCTGTTACACCTATTGCTGTAGGATGAATTTCTGCAGGAACTGCAGGGGTTGATGTTCCAGTATCTCCTCCAATGGATATTTTAGTCCTTTCTAACTTCATATTGGCTATCTACCAATGCAAATCATCTATCGTTTTTCTTCTCTCGTCAGTTAAATTCTGGCATTCTATCATGGTAGCATAAATTTTCTCTTTTTCTTCCCGCACCTGCTTTGGCTCTTCAGTCTGGACTGGGTCTTTTCTAGGAATTTTCAATTTATTCCTCAAAGTGCCTATCTCATTATATTTCTTCTCAATAAGTGATTTGATTTGAGATCCATCTTGTGGATCAGCTGCCAATGCCACCATCTTTTTCTCTAGTGAATTTATAGATTTTTTCTTGGACCCAATTGTCCACTTCTCCATCTTGTATAGATTATCAAACTTCTCTAGTGCCAATATGAGCTTTTTATCCTCCTCTTTTGAATTTACTATCACTTTACAAATCATATCACTGGCCTGCTTGTAGAAGTCCAATTTATCCAGCTTCCCAACTTCCTTGAAATTAACAATGTGTTCCTCAACTCTCCAATCACTCAACTTGATAGGTTTAGGTACTTTGGGATCAAGAAAAGAAAACCTAAAGGTATATTGTTGATGATCAGCGACTAAGATTGGTATCTTTCCTGCTGTTGGGATTTCTTTCCTCATATCCTTTACCATATTCAATATTTTTTCTCTATTGTTCCTGTAGCCAGACTGGAGATCTATTTTCAATGGTACTAGCTCTCCTGATGATTATCCATGTATCTTTTGGGGGATTGTGAACTCTATAGATGGATAACAACCATATTTAATGGGAGGATTTCTTGGGAGCACTATTTTTTCTGTTAATTCAGTGATTTCTCTCGGAATTTCACTGACTCTGGCACTTATACCAATTCATGTTCATCTCCCTCAGTTTCTATTCTTTCCCTCTTAGGGTTTAGGCCATGCTCAACTTGATCAATGTCCATCTCCTAAACTTCTCCATCTGTCCTTTTCTATCCTATCAACTATTATTTTCTTTCTTTTTCTTCAAATCTTTTCAAAGCTTCTTGGACTTCTTCCCAAGTCTCTTTATCAGTTATTTCTTCCTAGACTAGTATGGCTTGACATGTATATGCTATGTTTTTATTCTCTAGCCTTTGCTTTGAAACAATTTGGTGTGGGTCATAGGATGCTTTCTCATCTTTCTCAAGATTAAGTTGACTTAAATATTCTCTTGCATATTGATAGGCATTCGGTCTTCTTATGATGAGAGGCCCCACTTCCTTTGGTAACAAAAATGATATATGCTACCTAAAATGTCTTAAATGCAGCTCATATGAAGAAAATATTTGCCTTATATACTCCATTGAAAAGATTCTTGGGGTTAGAAAAGTAGGGAATTTGTATGGTTCCTCCTCAAATCCATAAACCCTGATGACTATGTGGTCCTCATAAAGGAACCAATCTCATGTTTGAATATCTGAGGTGAATTTTGAACGCTTTTTGTTTTCTAGCAGCATCCTTGGGTGTGAACTGCCAAAAATCAACCTATATGCAATGCTCATAACCTTATCTGTAAAATATAATTAATTAGAGTGACCAGCTCTTCAAAGGACTAGATCAGTTAGTTCATACACTGGAATTTGTGTCCCTTGTTCATCAGTAGCCCTAAGACCTAGATGCTTAAATCTCTCAAAGTTCTAGTAGAAAAACATAAAGAATAGGTAAGATGGAAATCTGAAGTATTCAATGGCAGTGATTCCTCCAATTTCTCATGGATTACTTCTACTAGGTGAGTACAAAGGTTGAACTGGGGGGAATTCATGTCAACTTCTGTGGTTAGCCTAACGAGAATCCCTAGAATCACTTCATCTACAAACCTATCAACCTCAAGACCCACAATTGTCCAAATGATGGAGATAACTTTCCTGGAATTTTTAGAAAAACTTGTGGTAGCATAAGTAGGTGGGGTGGTAGGTATGTCCATACCTGGATCTAAGTACTTCGATAGAAACTGGTGATGTTCACAGGGCCCAATACTGTGAAATGCGCTTGCTAGGTATTTCTCATTAAAAGGATAAGGGGATAAATATTATGGGATGCAAAACATCCATCTGAGTGCATCTAGAGTGATGAAACAGAGGTTTTTTGACATATTAGAGGAAAGGATCTCCCGCTCGGTAGGGGAATAGTGCTTTGAGCACCATGTTACAAATTTAGGGAATACCACGAATCTACGGCAAGTGGTCCAAGCATAGTTTGAATTCCATAGATTAAGGTTGTCCTAGTCAACAAAATCTAGGGTTTTAGTTTCCTTAATGGTTTTGTTCAGATCTAAATTGGTGATAATAGTGTCAAAATAATCTACTTCATGGTCATAAACATGTTCTTCGCCTGAGAAAAAAGGTTTTGAAAGCTTGAACTTGGGTTTGGAAGGCATATTGAGTTAAAGACTGGTTTGAAAATTTTAGTGGATATTAGGGAAAATTTACATAAATTAGGGATTCTTTCTGATTAAGTAGCAGGTTAAAGGTAACAACATAAGTGTTGGATAACAATAAGTAGGAAATACCCAGGTGACATATGACAGATGAGATGGAACGCTTTGGATGCTAACGTGGGCTAGTTTGTTTCATGCAGATGGTTGACCTAGTACATTGGGTCTGGTAGGAGCACGTTAGAAATTTGATGAGGAAATGATATTTTAAAAATAGGGAAAATATCCTTTTATTCAATTTAGGAAGCATCACTTTCCACGTTGGATTTCGTGGTTGAGGTACGAGGAGGAAGTGTTGGGGCCCACTTGACAGATGGTAGGCGGAGAAAGGGATGAATTGTCAAGATGATGATCTCTAAAGTGTTTTGGGTGAGGTCACAAGCGGATACCACTTCTGGTTTCCCAGGGTGTTAATGCACCATAAATGAGCAGTAAAAGAAAACTGCGCTCAAGGAGGCGTGGTTAATCAGCAACGAGCACATGTCCTCAATGGTTTTGAGGACAACGCGTGCTCATATACCTTTTGTGGAGGGAACATCTTATCGGCAAGTTTTATATCTCCACCGTTGATCTATCTCGCACCCTTATGAACTTGCACGTACACCCTCCTTCTTTAATTATCTTGCACTTTATGGGATCGTACGATCTCTGGGCCATGGATCTGTCTTGATCTAACAGCTCAACAACTTTAGTGGTTAAGCACTCTTCACTAGGCTCCCGATCACTGGCCACTGGTCACTTTTAAACTTTCGCTCAATTTTCCTTTAATCGTGTAGCTCCCGAGCGATGAAATAAATTGTGCATACCATGTTGAGTAACTTCGAGGATGTACTTTTATATGGAGAAAAATCCCAGTACTAACAGGCACCTTGACATAATAACAATATCTTCAACATAGAGGAGGATGACAACTATATCAGCTAAGGTCATGCCAATGCACCCTTCATCTTCTAAATAACCTTCTATCTTATTAATGTAAATTCCAAAAAGCATAGGGAAGAGGGGGAAACCTTGTTAGGATATTCCTATACTCCATCCTAGTCCTACCAGCATTTTCATCCTTTGCATTTTCAGTCCTGCATGCATTCCTGCATGCAGCATGCATTGCATGCATCCACATGCTTCCCAGTCATTAGGTTGACACCTCCAGCACCTAGTCCCTAGTCTTCCAGCACTCGAGAGATTATTTCCACTTAGATTGAGCCCTCCTAGTCAGTGATGTGCCCACATCTCACCTTCCACTTGAGAAGGGAGCCTTTTCTCACCTACCATTAAGTTGCATTTCAGTTAGTTGGTTTATCTTCAGTTCTTTCCTTGATTTAAGGCTAGATTGACTCTCAATTGACTGTATCACTCTGATGGACCTCTGATGAGACTTGACTACCCATTATGACTCCAGTTATCTCCTCATGCACCCTCCAATGAGCCTCCTTCATTCAGTTAGTGTCAGTTACACTCAGTTACACCTACCACACTCAGTTTGACTGATGGTTGACAGTTACTTGTGCACTGATGACTCCATAGATGATGAGATAGACTTCTAGTTGTGCTCCGATGACACTCCAGTGATCTTTTGATCTTTCCATGTAGGCTAATTCGAATTACCCCCTTGGTATTCGAATCTTGTGCATTGTATCATTACTGTTTTACTATTCTGGTTAATGAAACATGTGTGAATATTCTGCTCGTATCTGAGTTCCATTGGATCTATGTTTTGCTGCACTATTCTTCTTCTATTTTCCTAAATTCTTTCATTGTGAGGTTTACATCATCTCTTTGGATCCACTGTGAGAATTTTCACATGGTATCAAATCCATTTGAGAGTATATTCTACCTCCATTCTTGAGAGTTTTTTGCAGGTATTTCGAAGTTCCAGCAGTTGCAGTAGCAATATCAGCAGTTTCACTTTTGCACTCGTTCCAGCAATCAAGATGAGAAATTTGAATGCTCTTTCCTCTCCTATAATCCTCACTCCCTTCAATTACTTTGATTGGAAGAGAGAGATGAAAATACACTTGTAGAATAGAGCGCTATCCAGATTGGTTTTTGAAAAATATCCCATACCAAATACAGTTGTGGAGAGAACCAAGCATCTAAATAAAATGGATGAAGCCTTTGGTTACATATGCATTCATATGTCTAGAGATATTTTGTTTCATATTGAAGGATTGAAGTCTCCAAATGAGTTATGGACAAAATTGGAGAGTCTTTTTGGCAAACAGGATGGGCTAAGAGGCCACATTCTCGAAAATGAATTGGTTGCCCTTCAACCTAGCAATTTTGAGACCATTCAACAATTCTTCTCAAAATTTAAGAACTTGGTTTTGCAATGCAAGCAGTGTGGCATCACTAAAACTGATGAACAATTGGTGCTCTCCATTCTGAGCAAACTAGGATCTCAGTTTTCAGTCTTATTATCTACCTTCCATTCTGGACAAATGTCAATCCCTGGATGGAAGTTTCCAACCTTTGAAAACTTCACTGAATCTCTCATTCAAGAAGAGGACAAATTGATTAAAATGGGTGCCATCAAGGCCTCCAAAGATCAAGATATTCTATCTAGAGGAACAAGAGGGACAAATTTGAAATGGAGGAAAAAAGACAAGGATAAGAAGCCATCTAAATCCAAGCTGACTGATAAGTCAAGTCCATCAAAAGGAGCCTCTATCTCCAAGAAGGACAAACATAGGAGAACGACATGTCCCTACTGCAAGAGAGGAAACCATCCTGAGAAATCTTGCATGCACAAGAAAATAGACCTACTAACCAAGCTTCTTGAACAGAACAAATTTGCTATTCCAAAAGATGCAAAGATGTCTGATTCTGGAAGTGGATCTGATGGTCATGAGGATTGCCATGCATTGAAAGCTGGTTTTTAAAAATAAAAATCCCTCCTCATAGATTCTGGAACCTCCAACCACATGGTTGCCTCTGAAGAATATTTTTCCTCTTTAGATCTCAAAGATGGGCCTACTATTCACATGGGAGACAACTCTCAGATTTCTGCAAAAGGATTAGCTACAATACATATGGAGCATTGCAAATTCAAGAATGTTCTATTCGTTCCCTCCTTGACAACAAACATATTATCTGTATATCAGCTGACTCACACCGGATCACCTAAGAAGGTGACTTTTTTTCCTGACATAGTTGAGATCACAGAAATTTCTACTGGGAAGACTATAGTGACAGGGTTTGCAAATCATGCCTTCAAGGCATATGAGTTCTCTCATTTTCTTCCCTTCTCTCTTCCTATGCCTTCAGAATATGATGAAGATTCAAGTGACTCTTCTTCTAATGAAAATGAACATGAAGATCTTAAAGTTGAGATCAAAGTTCGAGAACATTCAGATCCAGAACCAACACATGTTTGCAATCTAGAGCCAAGGCCAATATGGGCTCACACAGTCCTTGCACCTACTGAGAACACAATTGAGGATTCATTTGATCACAGAACTACCAGGCTTCAACATCATTCCAACCTTGCATTATTCCATCTACCTCTCCATGAGAGATGCAACATGATGGAGCGGTCCACTCTTCCATCCCTTGGGAAGACTCAACATGATCCATTTGTTCCAGTGAAAGAAAGGTTTCCTGAAAAACTTGGTTCGTCCAACACATTCTCTACACAGTGGAAGGCACATCAGAATACCACATCCAGATATAGCACCTGCTTTAGCATCCTACAGAGAATCAGCTTGCCAAGTTTTTTTGCAAAAGTTTTCAGTGATGAAAGCTTCTTTCTTTTCTTCTTAGTATGATGGTTCTTTGAGTTATTTTACTATTCTTTTGAGGGGGGGTATTTTTCCCATTAGGTTTTCCCCATTTCCTCGATTTATGGACAGTTCTTTATTTTTCTATCATTTATTTTGATTGTATGGGTGACCTTTGGTCCTAGTTACCAGGGCCCATGATGGATTAAGGGGGGGTGTTAGGATATTCCTATACTCCATCCTAGTCCTACCAGCATTTTCAGTCTTGCATGCATTCCTGCATGCAACATGCTTTCTGCATGCATTTCATGCATCCGCATGCTGCCCAGTCATCAGGTTGACACCTCCAGCACCTAGTCCCTAGTATTCCAGCACTCGGGAGCTTATTTCAACTCAGATTGAGCCCTCCTAGCCAGTGATGCACCCACTTCTCACCTTCCACTTGAGAAGGGTTCCTTTTCTCACCTACCATTCAATTGTACTTTAGTTAGTTGGTTTATCTTCAGTTCTTTCCTTGATTTAAGGCTAGACTGACTCTCAACTGACTGTATCACTCCGATGGACCTCCAATGAGACTTGAATGCCCATTCTGACTCCAGTTAGCTCCTCATGCGCCCTCCAATGAGCCTCCTTCATTTAGTTAGTGTCAGTTACACCTACCACACTCAATTAGACTCAGTTTGACTGATGGTTGACAGTTACTTGTGCACTGATGACTCCACTGATGATGAGATAGACTTCTAGTTGTTCTCCGATGACACTCCAGTGATCTTTTGATCTCTTCATGCAGGCTAATTCGAATTACCCCCTTGGTATTCGAATCCTGTGCATTGTATCATTAATGTTTTACTATTCTGGTTAATGAAACATGTGTGAATATTCTACTGCTATCTGAGTTCCACTGGATCTATGTTCTGTTGCACTATTCTTCTTCTATTTTCCTAAATTATTTCATTGTGAGGTTTACATCTCTCTTTGGATCCACTGTGAGGATTTTTACAAACCTTGCTTAAATCCAATATTCCAATTAAAATATTTCGACCACCCCTCATTGATTTTAAATTTTGCAATAAAAGTCTCATACAACCTTATCACAGCAGTGCTCAAATCGAAAGGAACATTTAGCTCTTCCAATAAATTACACAAGTTATTTCTAGGTGTCATATTGAAAACTTCCCTAAAGTCCACAAAGCAACAAAATAGGTTGGATTTACTATTATGACGATCCTCTGCACTGATCCTAAGCATGACAAGGTGGTCCATGGTAGAGTGATGTCTTATAAATCCTACTGACCTTTAGCCTTCTTACCTTCACTTTCTATCCACACACTGATTTTTTTTTCTAGAATGATACCGTAAATCTTGGCTAAGAGATGGCTAATCATAGTGGTCTGATAATTAGAGGGGTTATTTTTATCACCGCTTTTAAAGATAGTAATAATGAGGCTCTAATTCCAAGGAATGTAGGGAAACCTTGTTTGACTTTTAGGTTGAAGATATTTTGGATGTGAGGGATGAGGGTCGGCCCAACAATTTTTAAGGTTTTTGCTTGGTAACCTTAAAATTCCTTAGCTTTTCCATTCGCAAGGCGCTTAACCCTGAAATGAATGTCTTCTAGTGAAAAAAATCCTTTTGTTGTGAGGAGGGTTTGAATATTATCAATGAAATCCAGGGAGTTGTAAATATTTTTAAGATAAGCATTCCAATATTCCAGAAGAAATCTTATTATTATCTTAAATTTTTTTAGTTGGAATATGCCTCCATAATTTCATAGGAGATACCTTAGAAAGGTGTAAAATATTTTCCTAGTTTTTATTTATATACTATTTTTTTTTCTTTTAATTAGGGCTTTGTATCTATTTATATTATCAATTTTTAAAGACTCTTCGATAGCTTCTTTGATGGCTCTTCTAGCATTTTTACATTCTTTATCATACCAGGGGTTGATTCTTCAATTTTGCTTTTTACTTGAAAATTCGATGGAGAACTTGTTAATGGAATCTAATAGGATTGTTTCCATCTGATATGCGCCTCAAGTAATGTGGCGGAAATAATCAAGCCATTGGGTGCGACCTTGGGGCGAAGTCTCGAGTTAAGTGTTATCACCCGATACTTGACTCATTCGTTTAGGACAACTCCTAATGAAGACAAGTGGGGTGGTCCCTAAGAAAAGAAACTGTGGATTCTATGCAAAGTTACGAAAGTGAAAGTTAATCTAGGAGTTTTAAATGAATTGTTGAAGCAAGATCATCACATATGAATTAAACCAACATAAAGTAAATGATAAATTAATCATGACATATTGAATTCACTTAAGAAAATGATTGTAATAGACCAGTTCCAAAGAAGGTAAAAGGAGTATGCTAAAATAAAATGTTTTGCAATGCTTCTTAGTAAGTTTTAATTATTATGGATGAGTTGATTATAGGATGGGGGTTTCGATATACTATGAGGTACATGGAATAAATCTGGAGTGCCAAGTGTGGCTCTACACAAGAAGGGGGTATGTCCAATTCTGACACCAAACTAGAGTGTATCCTGACAAGTCCCCACGGTCACCACTGTAATATCCTCAATTTGGCCATTTTTCAAACCTTGGACTAGTGAAGCTCCAAACTGTCCCAAATGATCCCAAATGATTTCGAATTATGTCCAGACTAGATTTATGTGTATTAGGACACTCTAATATATCTATTATATTCTTTGACACCTTCTAAGTACTTCATCAACTTGCATTTACAATTAGGGAATGAAAGGAAAAATTACTACGAAAATCGATGTTGAAATCCCCAAGGGTAGATGGATACAAAAGACTCCTAAGGATTTCAAATTGGGACTGAGAGTGTTTGAAGGTTATTAGGACATAAAAATGAGGCTAATAGGTGCTTGTACACTCTCAAAATACTTTTTCAACATTCATTTGTTATCAGGAGAAAATAGGGAATTTAGTAGTAATTTCGAGGTTCAAACCCCCAGGGGTAGAGGTCACTAATGGCTTCCCAAATGCAGTACGAACCTCCCAAATTTCAGAACATGGACATGGAATAGTTATATGACTTAAATGGCCATCCAAATGCATCATTAATCAGATCCTAAAGGCTGCTGAAACTCCCATAAATCATATATTGGTAAACATGTCTTAACATAAGGGGAAATGAGAGAAAAACTCTATAACTTGATATGAAATTTGTGAGAAATATTACAAGGACTTTCATAAGGTGTATGAAAATTATTAAGTATATTAATGGCTCTCCAAACATAAATAAAACCACATATATTTGCTGATACAATTCGATACCAAAAAACTTCAAGCTCTCTCAACAAGATATATGGGAAAATGGCTCGAATCTCTTCCTTGAATGTAAATATCACTTGAAATACATAATGTTTCAAGCTGTGGATATCATGATATGATTATTACAGAGATATATATAATCTAACATGTCCATTAATTCTAAATGGTATTCCTTCACTAGCTATGTGCTACAACAAGTGCGCTATGCAAAAGCTATGGGGGGAAATGGCACCATTCATACATAGTTTGGCATTTTTACATGGTTTTACTTGGATATTCGACCTGAGGTTCATATCGGAATCAAATACAGAGTTCAGACATCATGTTACAAATTAATGGGGCCCCTTGGACTTCCACAAAGAGATATTCACCTCACCATGTGCGCCCTTCCTCCAAGAGCAAGAATATAGAGAGAAACGTGAGAGAGATGTGGGAACAAGTTGAAGGAGAAATGGTCACGAGCAACCCTGTAGCTTAAACCTGTGACAAATGAATCCATTGTAGCTCCAAATGAAAGTTTCGAATGGCCTCTCCAATTTCCAATTAGGATGGGAATCTTGCACCCTCGAAATTGGTACTAAGGCAAGTAGCATAAACACTCCACTAGCATGGACAAGCTATGCTCTCCACTTTGCAAAATGAGAAATGATAAAAAGATGCTCTATTTCTTTCCTCTTTTCTTTTATTAATCTCCCAAGGCCTCTTTATCTTGAATTCCATCCAAGAGACTCATCCCAACTCAAGTTAGGGAGAGATTCCCATGAATGCCACTTGTCCAACGTTTCCTAGCTCTCCTCTTTCATCAATTCGAATGGGGGACTCTTGGATGCCCTAAATCCCCTTGTGCACCCTGTTGGAGGATATTTTTAACCCTGACATGTTATATATGTCAGATTTCAACAATCGTTTATGAACTTTGTCATAAGTGTCATAGAATCTTCATCATTGTTGTCATATGAGTTACGAAATCTAGCTCCAAGTGTCACAATTCTTCTAAGATGCCTCTTCCTCTTCCATGGGAGTTTCTCTTCCCCTACAATTCGACCCTTACATGATTCATGCCATGAATAATGCCTCTTCAACTCCCCCAAGTATGTTACCCTTCATCTTGAACTCGAACCAGTGAGAGAATAATGCCAATTGTAGTGGGGAATCTTGCCACGTGTGGGTCCCACAACCTCTTACGTGCCCTCATGATCCAATGCCACATTATTATATTTTTATTATTATTTATTTGACCCATTTAATGTTAATTTGTAAGTCTAAGGTCATTTTGGATCTTGTAGCTCCCTTATTCCATCTTTTAATGCTTCCACCCCCAACCTAGGGAACTAGTAATTTTCCTCCATGATAGTTCATTTGGATGGGTATATTAAAAACTTTGAATTGGAATTTTTCTCTTAATGTGACCCACATTTTCCATTTGGATCTAATTTTACATTATTACTAACTTGGACATCATTCTTGGAAATTATTTTCCCCTTAGCACCAATTTGACAAACTATCATGAGCATAGCTAAGTGGCTTAGGCCATTGTGACCCAATGCAAAATTTGGGGACATGAAAAATCTCAAGCTTGAACAGTTGAAGACGGAAGAGATGTCGATGGGAAGAATCGATGTTAGATCCACTTCAAATTGCTAAAGGTATAATAGGATGCAACCGAGCTCAACTTCCTCCATCGGAGTAGTAACCTACACAGCTACACAACCTTTCACAAACGAGATCAAATCCAGTAAGTTCTACCAAAAGAGATTAAGAAAACATAAAATATAACTTACTATAGTATGATACTCCTAGATCTCTAAAATTAAACACATAAACAGGTAAATTGTAGCCAAAAATACCTACTCTATGGGTTGGTAGCAGCCTTCTAAGCTAGAAAGACCTACAAGCTTATGAAAAAGAAGAAGTAACTAGCATGATATTACCTATGTTTATATCAAAGCATTCACAATAGAAAATAGTTGCACCACCTGGAATTCCAAGGTCTTCTTCTTATTCAAAATATGAAAACATTACAACCTACATGATCAACCCTTTGGCATCTCTGGCCATGAGAAAATGAGAGCCAAATGCATGCTTAAATAGCTAAATGAGCGCAGGGGGCACCTTCTTTAACTGGAGCTTGCTAAGATAGAGGGTGAGTTCCTTTGAGTTGATTTAGGAATTTGAGTGAGTTAACTAAAGAGGTTGGGTACCACCTCACATGAGGTGCACCCCTCTCTCTTCGTATTAACTCCCATCCAATGTGCAGATGGCAATTCAACAAATGCACCCTCTCTTAGAGGGATGCGCCACCCTCTCTTGGAGTGAACTCACCTTCATGATATTTGATGTCGATTCGTCTTCACTTAACTCGATTTTACCGCTAGTTAACTGTGCCACCATTGAGATCTTGTCTCTGGCATGTTCCCATTGATTTAGGAATGCCGATTTTGACTTTAATTTGTCTTTTTTGCCATTTATTTGGTGTTTTTGTCCATTTTCGAGAGAATTTTAATTTAAGTGATAAATAATCACTCAAATTATTCTCAAAGTGGGTTTAGGGGTATAGTGGGTGCTCTAAGTTCGAAAACAAATTCCACCTCCTAACCACTATTTTATGACTTTTTTATTTTTATAATTAAAACATTAAAAAATTGACCCGTTTTACAAAAAAAATTGCAGAAAAATAAAATAAACCTATGGGGACCTAATACACATTCATATGACTCAGTACTGATGACTAGAATCATAATATACATAGACACCTAGACTTTAATAACCTCCTAAGGTTTAACCACCAAGGCGAATACTCTAGCTTTAGAGGTGTGAGTGAAAAATTCAAAAAGTATATGTCGCTAAAAAGAAACATATAATTAACAAGGGAAAAACACTATGGAGTAACGCATTGACAACTAAGTACTAGGAAATCCAACTCTTTTACAAAAATTCAACATGCTACATCAACTTATTACAATTTCCCCAAGTAGTATGAACATGCAAAAATTTGAAAAGGGGCCAAAGTGGCCTACTAGGATTCTGAAAACTAATCATGACCTAGGGACTTGTTCACACTTTGGCGGCTCACTGAAGAAATCCAACCAAGTACAACTTAGGTGATAACATCTGGATCCAACTATAGGACGTGTGCTCGATCTGGTCTTTTAGGCAAGGAGAGGATGCGAGAACAACAGAATATCTGGTTGCTATAGCCTGTAAAAACATCTCAACTTGGAAAACCAAACCTTCAGTAGCACACGTTTTATAAAAATGAAATGAAAAATAAGTTGTATTTATTTGAAAACAAATACATAAATGAAAATAACTAGAGGAAAATATTATTATTCCTAAGTACAGAGAAGAAATGTAAAAATCAAATGCTCACTTCAAGGAGCTTATTTTCCTACTCTAAGCATGACATGATCTAATGATAAATCCAATGTAACCATCTTAACATTTTATTAGTATAAAAAAAAATTCCCATTATGTTTGGTTTCTAGCAAAAACAAGGATACCGTATTCATGAAATGCAAACCTGTGTGATTATTTTGGATGGGACGGTTGGATGGGAGATCATAGGTGTGAACAATATCATTGAACTGCTTCCCAAATTGGCAAGTCCTCCCGTAGGCTTCTTCTATCCAAGATTGGATAGCACCGATGTATAAATCTGTATGATGTGGAAAATCAACTGCCCACCATATTGTTCCATAAGGCTTATCGAATAATAACTCTCTATGTAAGGCCCATGTTGCTCCAAATTCGTAAGGAACCCATGCATGTGAAGACAACGGTTGAGACTGATCTTCAATTAATTGCATCTGATCTGACTCGTCACTACACTGCTTCTCCATGTCTTCATTATTGATACTCATATATGGCTCTAACTAATCATATGAAACATTTGCATGCTCCTTTTCCACATCGAGACTCCCCAAGGTCTCAAGATCAATGCTCCCTTCTTTGGACATGTCATAGATGGGATTTTCAATAAAATCACCAAAAGACTCTGACTCAACACGCAATTCTCTGGACATGTCATAGATGGGATTTTCCATAAATGTCCAATAATCATAATCAACATCTTTATTAGACATAAGGGAATATGCATCACTTGTATCATGCTCCTAGAAATACCTATCCTATTCATGATCGTAATCATCCTCTTCAGAAAAAATGTCACAAGGAAGTAAACTTTCCAAACCTTATTCATTATATGGAAAACATGAAGGATTATCATCATACACATTACAAATTTCATCATGGATTTCTATATAGGCTTTTGTAATTGTTTCTTCTTTAGTTGGATTTGGCATACAAATGTGATCATCATCACTGAAAAAAAAATGAGAAAACTCCCAATCTTCAACGTTTTATTCCATGGTGTCATGAGGAGGGTCTTCAATAATATCTTCAATGAATGGATCTTCATGAACTTCTTCAATACGGTCATGATGAATCTCTTCTTTAAATTCATGATGTGCTTTAGGGAGAAAACACGATTTTCTTTAATAAGTTGCCTAATCCTCCCTTCACTGAAACAACTTAGAGGCATATCAAAATATTAGGTGTCACCTACCATAATAATATGAGGTAGCTCAAGATTTTCAACATTATTTTAAATCAAGGTCTCTCCATGTGCTTTTGTTAGGTCTTATTTTGTAGGCAAATATGGCACACAAATGTCATTTCCTGCACTGAAATAATCCAGAGGAAGCTCCCAATATTTATCGTTTTTTATTATGATGAGACGAGGAGAGTTAGGGTCTTCCTCATTATACTCTATCCAAGGCAGGAACGAGAAATATCGTTTCAAGTATCTTTTCCAAAGCTTACATACTACATCCATTATTATGCCACTGCCTCAAAAATATTCTAAGGAAGCTTGAAAGGGAAGTAATACATTTATTTGGAAGGCCATTAAAATACCAATGATATGCATTTCCCCACAGAGTACTAACAAACATATCCATCATATTATCTTCATACAAAACATTGAAGTTATCCAAAACTTTAAGAAAAGACATGACATGTCGGATATCGGAATCACCATTTTCCCAAAAGATCGGCAAATAGCCAGATATATCTTTAGCATTATGATAACTAGGGAAACCTGGGATGTTTGAGAAGTCAATGGGAGTATATGCATTGGAAATGTGGTTACCATATTCTTTATCATCCATATTCAGTGATCAAAAGCATACATTTGAAATTACCATGGAATATATCTGGTACTGAATTAAGGTAGCCATCAAACAATGAACTTAAATATTTTACTGTGTCACATGGGCTCATCTACACACAACAAGTCTCAATAATTTTATGAGAAACAGATTTTTACCCCTTCAATGGAGTCGCCATGTGAGAATAAAAATATGCATTTAAAACTCTCAAAAACTTATCTTTGTTGTTTTTCTTTGTTAATTTATAAAAATGAAAAGGTTAGTGGAGTCTCCATATGAAAATTAAATATCTACTCTAAAAATTCATCAAACAAAGCAAAAACAAAAGTCGTACTCCAGGAATAAAAAGATTTATCCTTGGCAACGATGCCAAAAAAATGTTGCCACCTAATACACACCTCAGGTAACGTGGCAGAAAAATTCAAGCCACTGGATGTGACCTTGGGGGAAAGTCTCGAGTCAAGTGTTGTCGCCTGATACTTTAATCCTCCATCTAGGCCAACTCCTAGCAAATCCAAGGAGGGTGGTCCTTAAGAAAATAAACTATGGCTTTTACACTAAGTTACGAAAGTGAAAGTTAATCTAGGAGTTTTAAATGAATTACCGAAGCAAGATAATCACATATGAATTAAACTAGTAGAAAGTAAATGATAAATTAATCATGACACGTTGAATTCACTGAAGTAAATGATTGTAATAGACCAGTGCCAAAGAAGGTAAATGGAGTCTACCGAAAGAAAATGTTTTGGAATGCTTTTTGGTTAGTTTTAATTATTATTAATGAGTTTATTATGGGATGGGGGTTTTGATATACTCTGAGGCACATGGAACAAGTCTCGAGTGCCAAGTGTATCTCCACACAAGACGAGGTATAGATTGGAGTTGCTAGAGTATGTCCAATACTAACACCAAATGAGGGTGTATCCTAATGGGTCCCCACTATCACTACCTAGATGTTCCCTCTTCTTTGTAGAATTTTCCCACACAAGCCAATCTTGATAAGGCATTGGATTTTTGTCTACAAGGAATTTAATTTTAATTAAATGTGGAACTTTATTGAGTGCTAAAAGTCTCGTTTATGGTTGTTCCAAAGCTTAGGAAACCCTATGATGGACAAGAGCATACGCAGAAACTTGAGATAAATGTTCAATACAATTATTACTTACATAAAATGAACTTGCAAATAAGAATTAAATGTTTTGCTAATTACTAAACTATGAATCTATTTTCTGATTACCACTTACTTGGGAAATCCCTTTCAACTAGTACTGTACTTTAGGAAAGCATAGCGAATGGGTTTGTTACTTCTTAATGCAAACTGAAAAGAAATTAAGTTAAGCAATCTATGCAAACAAATCTAAGCTAACAATTAGTAAATCCATACATAAATAAAGCAAAAGAGTAAAAAGGTCACGTCATGAAAATGACATAGATCCCCAAGGGGGATGAGGTGTGGACGTTAGGTATCCCACTTGATTTTATTATTAAAATTACAATCTTTGAGGTGGATAATTTTTGTCCTTTTCAAATGAATAACCAAACGTTTACAAGGTTTTAAAAATTGACTTTGAGGAAAGGTGGGTGCTCGCAGGTTCTTGGATGGCCTGAGTCTTTAATTTTTCGGCAGCACCTCCTCTTACATGTTCATCAAAAGTGAGAAATCAACCACCTGTTATTAACCAAATGTTCCAAATAAATCATTAAGAGAATAAAATATTTAAGTACTCTCAAGATATGAACTTGAGAAAGAACTAAGTACTTGAATCGAACTAGATCTACTCTGAAAATATTACTTTACACTTCTTGATCTAGTTACAAACTTAAATAAATCGGCCTTTAGATAAAAAAAAACCTACTTAAGCATGCAAGTAACTATAACCAAAGAAAGCTTGACTTAAAGGTGAAGGAAAGAGGGAAAAATAGGAAGCAAGCTCAACCTTGAATAGTTTAAGACGGAAGAGATGTCGATGGGAAGCAACGCCGTTAGATCCACTTAGAAGCCCTAAAGGTATAAGAGGATGAAACCTAGCTCAACTTATTCCTTCACAGTAATAACATGAACAACTACACACCTTGCACAAATGAGATCAAATCTAGTATGTTCTACAAAAAGAGACTAAAAGAGAATAAAATATAACCAACTATAGTATGTTAATCCTATTATTTTAAAAGTAAATACGTAAATTGTAGCCACAAATACCTGCTCTATTGGGATAGTGTTAGTTTTTCAGAATTTACTTCAATCTGATCTAGGATCTTAACTGAGAGAACAACATGTACATCATATAAATCATGGACACAATAATGCAAGCACACAAGAGACACAAAGTTTACTTGGGGAAAACCATAAAGGTGAAAAACCCCAATAACTTCCTCAGAGATAGATAGAGCAATGATACAACCCAAGCATAAGAGATAGACATCTCCTAGCAGCAGCTTCTCCTCCTCCACAAGTGTGCCACTCTCCTGAGAGTGTGAGAGAGAATAGAATGGTGAAATAGAGTGCCTCCCGCACTCTATTTATACTTGACTTGACTTACCTAATAGCCTTTAATAGGTCGGCCTTAACTTAACCACATAACATAATGCTGACTGGGCCGACACCCAATAGGGTGGTCTAATAACCCTTTGACCCACATGGCCGACCCCCAATAGGATGGTCAAATAACCCTTCGACCCACATGACTTATACAAGGCCGACCCCAACAAGGTGGTCTAATAACCCATCAAGTATAAGTTACGACACTTACAATATAAATGATGACACTTCCGTATAGAGGAATAATAACATCTCTATAGGAATACAAAAAATTCCGTATAGAGGAATAATGCCATCTCTATAGGAGTACAATATACATATATGAAATACATTCCGAAGTTGCATATACATCAACACTCCCTCTTAACTAGGAAGGTATTTCTCAACACAGGTCTTCCAGCACAAGTCTTCTTCTTTGGATCATCGTCACTGGATAATCATCATCGAGTCATCGTCATCATCACTGCTTCTACTATCTCAATCAATCTATGAATCTACTCATCATAGGAAGTTATACAGAGCAAGTGCTTTTTCATACTGGATGTAAGACCACCACCTGCAGGTCTTCATCATCACTGGCCATACTGTGGAATCCTCAAGACTTATTACGTGCGTCACAAAACCTAGCGGTAGCATCCCAGGCTGTTACGAGCACACAGCTCTACCTAACGAATCTCCCAGGATCACATTACATGTGACCCATCACAAAACTTGGTTGAAGCATCTTAGGCTATTACGAGCACACATCTCTACCTGTCGGATCTCCCAGGAGCACATTACATGTGATCTCACCACAAAACCTAGCTAAAGCATCCCAGGCTATTACAAGCACACAGCTCTACCTATCGGATCTCCCAGGAGCACATTACATGTGGTCCACCATAAAACCTGGCTGAAGCATCTGAGGCCTTTTTCATCCTGTCCAGATATCCCAGGAGCAAATTACATGTGGTCATGGCAAAACTTGGTTGAAGCATCTGAGGCCTTTCTCATCTTGTCCAAATCTCCCAGGAGCACATTACATGCCATAGGATAAAACCTCGCAAGAGCATCTCAGGATGTTACGGGTACACAACTCTGACCTGAAGATCTCCCAGGGCACAAATTACATGTCCTCCCAGAGCAATGTCTCGAAAGAGCATCCCGGGTTGTTATGGGTACACAACTCTGACCTATAGGATCTCCCAGACATGCTCATCTGCACGACCTGATCCACGGCCACAAAGTATCATTCTAATACTCACCATACATCATCCTGATGTACACATGATCATCCTGATCATCATCACTGCATCATCCTGATGCATGTCATCTAGAGAAGCTCGTCATCCACGATCATCCTGATCATACAATGCATCCACCTGATGCATACCAAGTATCTACCTGATACATATCATCATATACAATGTATCTACCTAATACATACATAGATATATGATCCACACAATGTATCCATCAACATACATGATCTACCTGATCATACCTGATACATATACAGATACATGGTCCAAGCATCCAACATGATGCATACATACATAAATGATCCAACTGATCATATCCAACATCCAACATGATGCGTACATACATAAAAATGTAAATGATCCAATTGATCATATAGAGCAGAAACTAGAACATCATCCTGATGCTCATCATGCAACACTTACATCCACAGCCATGTGAAGGATCCCCCTTCCACCATGCTAGGAATGGCTACAGCAAATGTCTCCATCACTTCTTCCTCGAAGTGTTGTCGATTCGAAGAACACCAAGCCTCTCTCTGAAGTACTCAAACTTCACTCTGGCTAGTGGCTTCATCAATACATCTGCAATCTGCTCATCCGTCGCAACATACAGGAGCTTCACTGCTTCTCTCTGCACCATATCCCTCATATAGTGATATTTGATCTCTATGTGTTTCGACCTGTCGTGGAACACCGGGTTCTCAAACAGCTTCACACAACTCTGTTTATCACAAAATATACTAGTAGCCTCCAGCGGTAGATCAAATAACTCAGACAGTAGCTTCTGAATCCATACTGTCTCACAACTAGCCGAACAAGCTGCAACATACTCTGCTTCGGCTGTACTCAGTGCTACATAGGACTGTTTCCTACTAAACCAAGATATCACACCTGATCCCATACTAAAGCAGCACCCAGAAGTGCTCTTCCTATCTGCAGCATTGCCTGCCCAATCCGAATCAACATAACCCTATAGGTTAAACTTTTGATTCGCATCATACTTAAGCCCATAATCAACTGTACCCTTCAGATACCTTAGAATATGCTTTACAGCAACCAGGTGAACACTCCTCGGATCCGTCAGGAACTAGCTCAATGTGTTCACTGCAAAGCAAATATCTGGTCTCATGTTCATGAGGTACATCAAGGACCCAATCATCTGATGATACATAGTGATATCAACCGGATCAGATGAAGCATCACACAAAAGCTTCAGGTTTGATGCCATAGGTGTGGCCATGGCCTTGCAGTCCATCATCCCGAACCTCTTTAGGATCTCCACTGCATACTTCCCTTGTCCAAGGAAGATTCCATCTGTACTCTGCCACACCTCCATGCCTAGAGAATAGTGCATCATCCACAAGTTCTTCATCTCGAACTTGGAAGCAAGCTTCTACTACGTGTCAACAATCAATCTTTCTTCACCTATAATAAACAGGTCATCCATATACAAAAGTAGTATCACTGGATTGCCTTCCTCAACCTTGTAGTAAAGGTTGGAATCCGCTTTACTCTTGGTAAAGCCCAAATTGGATAGAAAGTTGTCTATCCTACCATACCAAGTTCTGCACATATATGACTCCCTGTCATGTGTCTCAGAACCAAGTGGCTGCTCCACATACACTTATTCTTCAACTACACCAGTCAAGAAAGCTGTCTTGAAATCCATTTGGTGTATCTTCCATTTCATCACTGCAGCCGGAGAAAGTATGGATCTAATGGAAGTGTATCTGGCTACAGGAGAAGAAGTCTCTATGCTACCACCTGCAACATGCTTGATCTTGTAGATCCTATTGGAAGTCACTACAGACTCCCCTTCAGGTCTTGGGACTGCATCCCAAACATCTTCATGATCGACTGGTACTCCTCGATCATGGCATTCTTCCCAGATCCTGGGAACTTCAATATCTTCAATATTTTCAATAGATAACTTTGTTGCTGAACAAATGTTGTAGTCCTTCTTTTGTAGGTGATGGTATACGATCTTTCCTACACAAAAAGTTTAATTGCATGATTAGAAAACAACTCATAATTTTAAGAACAAATTCTTACACATAAAGAAATATTTCATACAGTCATGCAATTATCTTAGCCAATGCTTCAATACAACATTTATCCATCTCCCGTAACTTTCTAGATGCCTTCCAATCTCTACCAGAACATTGTTAAGAGTGTGAACAACTCCCAACATGTCAGCAAAGAGGTTTCATTTTAGATAAGTAGTAATGGAATGTTGTACAGTGCCATAGGCCACTTACCCATGTATATTAGTAGTATACTGTTCATCAATTCAACTATTCTAATATGCATAATACACAACCTAATTCTAGGAACATGAGTATACACATTATTGAACAGTATTATTTAAACAATAAAATATGCAAAGAATGATAATTCAAATACTTATCTTTGTTTGTTTGTTGGGTTGAATCCCTCTCAGTCTTTGCATCTTTTCTGCAACTCCATTCTGATATGGATTGTGAGAAGTGGTCAACTCCCTCTGAATATCTGCATCCTTGCAGAAACTACTGAAGTGTGCTCCTTCTTGATCTTTGCTTCCTTGCGGGAACAACTGGAGTGTGCTCCCTCTTGATCTTTGCTTCCTTGCAGGAACAACTGGAGTGTGCTCCCTCTTGATCTTTGCTTCCTACATTACTTGTCCTTGAACTTATATCCATCACTATGCATGCTTATTAGTATCATCATTGTGTTATCCTCGAGGTCTTATACATAATCACACATTCATTAGTATAATCTTAATACTATCAAAACACAATAATATTAAACATGTATAGTCATGATCATTTTAAACACAGATAATAAACATTAGTATTCAAGGTTTCAGGGAAGTCTTCTTTTACTCATGCATATTCTTATTTGATCATAGGACTCTTCTGGTTAGTTAAATCGTCAATCAAGATAAGAGACATAAACTGCATAAACCCTTGATTACTTACATTTCTAACTTTATGAATAAACATAACCAATCATACCAAGTATACTTATATAAGGGATCCTAACACAAGGTAGGATTCTAAATTGATATAGGAAAAACATACATGGATTGGCATGTTAGCTAGTTATGTCTAACATACCCACATGATGTCTTCTTGTTCTCTTCAATGACTTGTGCTAGTAACCTGCATATCTCATAGGTTAATCATTATAGAACCCAGTTATACATACCTCATAAGTAGATCTTCTAAGTGATCCATGACAATGGATGAATCTTTGTCTTCATGTCATCATGATCATATGTTCTTGAACTAGAACATGATTTGTATTTCTTGGTGTACCTTTCATGTTAGCGGACAACATAAACCTCATACAACACCATAATGCATTAGTACAATCATAAGTGTCAACACCCTAATCAATGAATATCTTCTATCATGCATTCATAATTTTATTAAGGTGATACGACAAGTCTAAATTTAATCAAGATTGTACTAACCGTAATAACATGAAGACAAACATACCACAAATTTAATCATGAACAAATCTTGAAACATACCTAGATAAGTCATACCTGTCGAGATTGCTTGTAATCTTCTTATGTAAGGCCTTAGCCTCATCTCCCTCTAAAACGGGAACTTCTTCACTTATGCAGATGGCCAATCCATTCTCTTCTTGGATTAACCCAATCCACATGATTTGCAGGAACTGGATCTGGAGCTGGATTAGGGTTTGTCATAGAAACCCTAAAAAATCAAACTTTGAATTTCAAACTTTTGAAAGGATAGAAATATGCACCTTGATGAGCTGATCAAGCTAGTATACTCAGAATTTGAAAACTGCAAAGTTTCACCCCTCAAATTTGCCTTTGAAACTTCTGGATTCACTGGACATGACCCCGAACTAGGGTTCGATAAAGTCCACCCTTATGCCCAATCAAAAGGTTCGATACAAAGCTCAAAGCTTCTAGTTTTATGAGGAGCTTCCAGTCGTGGTCACAGATTTCAAAAATTTCCATTTTTGCAGAAGCCCTAATTTTCCACTTTTCCAATCAAAGTCCCGAACTAGGGTCTGATCAAGCCCGGCCTTCTTCCCAACCAAAAATTCTGATCTTGGTCTCTAAATTTCAATTTTGATGAGTATCATTCAGCCATAGTCTCTGATTACAAAAATTCCAACTTTCTCTGAAACCCTATATTCCGGAAGCCATGAATGAAAGTGCTCAAAAATAATTCTGTTTGACATAAATATGTACCTTATTGTTTCTGTTGTAACTCCGAAAGTTTCTATCCACAGGGTCTGAAACATTTTCTTGTGATATCCCGACCTGTCATATTTCCAACCCCACAGGTTTGACCTCAAATGGAGTCTCTGAGAGAGAGTTATGCCAAGTGTCGCAACATGACCTGTTTATGTGGTAAAACAAGATAGCAAACTTGTACGGCATGCCACATGTCACTGGTTCAGTTTCTACCTCTAACAACGTTACCTAAGAACGTACAGTCCATGCACTACCTGTCATATTTTACAAAATTTCATTTGGAGCTTCGTAGCCCAAGTTATGACCTTTTTTCCAAGGTCACCTGTTTATGACTGAGATCTGGAAGAGGCAGAAACCCTATATTGTACAGATCATACCTCGCCAAGTACAACGAATTAGAGGTTGTACTTTGGACACAAGGTACACGGGGATCTTAGCTTCTCCCTGTATGATTTTTAGACCTTGAAACCTCACCGAAAGTTATTTACAGTGAAAGTTCTACGATGATTGGTTTTTGTTATATCAAGCCCTAGCATCGCAAGTGCAACAAGTGTCATACATGCCACACCATGCCTTCTTTCAGGCTAGCTCTGATACCATGTTATTTTTTCATAATTTACTTCAATATGACCTAGGATCTTAACTGAGAGAACAACATGTACAACATATCTACAACATATCAATCATGGACACAATAATGCAAGCACACAAGAGACACATAGTTTACTTGGGGAAAACCATAAAGGTGAAAAACCCCAGTAACTTCCTCAGAGATAGATAGAGCAATGATATAACCCAAGCATAAGAGATAGACATCTCCTAGCAGCATATTCTCCTCCTCCACAAGTGCACCACTCTCCCGAGAGTGTGAGAGAGAATAGAATGGTGAAATAGAGTGCCTCCCGCACTCTATTTATACTTGACTTGACTTGCCTAATAGCCTTTACTAGGTCGGCCTTAGCTTAACCACATAACATAATGTGGACTGGGCCGACACCCAATAGGGTGGTCTAATAACCCTTTGACCCACATGGCCGACCCCTAATAGGATGGTCTAATAACACTTCAACCCACATGACTTATACAGGGCCGACCCCAACAAGGTGGTCTAATAACCCATCAAGTATAAGTTACGACACTTACAATATAAATGACGACACTTCCGTATAGAGGAATGATAACATCTCTATAGGAATACAAACACTTCCGTATAGAGGAATGATAACATCTCTATAGGAATACAAACACTTCCGTATAGAGGAATAATGCCATCTCTATAGGAGTACAATATACATATATGAAATACATTCCGAAGTTACATATACATCAACAGCTAGTAGTAGCCTTCTAAGCTAGAAATATCTACAAGCTTATGACAAAGAAGAAGTAACTAGCATGATATTACCTTGGTTTAGATCAAAACATTCACAATAGAAAATAGTTGCACCACGTGGACCTCCAAAGTCTTCTCCTTATTCCAAATATGAAAACTTTTCAATGCACATGAGTATCCTTTTGGTCCTCTCTAACCATGAGAAAATGAGAGCCAAATGCTTGCTTAAATAGCTAAATGAACACAGGGGGGTCGCCTTCTTTAACTAGAGCTTGCTGAGGTAGAGGGAAATTTCCTTTGAGCTAATTTAGGAATTTGAGTGAGTTAATTAAAGAGGTTGGGTGCCACCTCACATGAGGTGCACCCCTCCCTCTTGGGATTAACTCCCATCCAATGTGCAAATGCCAAGTCAACAAATGCACCTTCTCTTGGAGTGAACTCGCCTCCATGATAGTTGATGCCGATTCGTTGTCACTTAACTCGATTTGACCTTCAGTTAATTGTGCCACCACTAATATCTTGTATCCGACATGTTCCCACTGATTTAGGAATGTCGATTTTGACTTTAATTTGTCTTTTTTGGCCATTTATTTGGTTTTTTTGGGCATTTTCGATTAAATTTTAATTTAAGTGATAAATAATCACTCAAATTATTCTAAAAGTGGGTTTAGGAGCATAGTGGGTGCTCTAAATTAGAAAACGAGCACCCCCATGGAAAAGTCCGCCTCCTAACCACTATTTTATGACTTTTTTTATTTTTATAATTAGAACATCAAAAAATTGACCCATTTTACAATAAACAAAAAATATTTGCGGAAAATAAAATAACCCTAGGGGGGAGCTAGTGCACGTTCATATGACTCAATATCGATGACTAGCTGTAAAACCCCCAAAATTTCACTAAAATTTAAAAAAATTTGTAGTAGCATAAATTGCTATGATTACGATGCGGAAGTATTAAAATGTAACAACAACATGCTAAACTCTAAATACTAATTCAATGATGACAACATTCTTAATCTGTTTTTTAGATTACTTAAGAATCCTAGCACAATGTTGCAGCAGTTAAACATTCAGTCTTGAATTATTGAATCCTTAATTAGTGTTAAAAGATAGAAAATGTCGTAAAGTCAAATTAATATGGTTCCTAGCATTATGCACTTAAATTTGTCAAGGCACATCATCACTTACTTTCTAAGTTATGCATTTTGATTCTAGCAACTAAAAGATCATTTTGACTGAAGGGGTCCTTGGTTTTCCCTAAGGATTACTTAGCTATCGCTAGCTAACACTCCTGAATACCAATGCAGAGAACAGGCATGTCCAAGAATTCTACTAGCAGCTTACTTGTATAATTTTCAGTTATCCTACAACACGGTACTGGTTTTGTAAGCAACTAGTTATCTGTACTTAAATTCTTTTCCAGATACTTTTAATTCGATTTTCTTCTTCTCTACATTATCAAAATCTCTATTGATTAATGGTGATAGTTTTGGGTATAAAAAGAATATGAATATCATACCATTGCTAAGTGAATTTTGCAAAGTCTACTACTTCAAGTTCTTTACTAATGTCTATAATGAAAACCTTGTCATATTACACTATTTCAAAGATCAAGACATAATGCCTATATCTAACAATATAGTTTTTGTTATATGAAATAATTCACCATATTATAATGCAACTATACAAAGACCTTAGACCATTAAATGGAAAGACTATGTATTGATTTGATGCAAACATAATACTTAATATTATTTTCCATAATTCCAAATGGATACTTATACATAACCTAAGCAAATGTTTTCGTGGATTAACATGCAGGTACAAATGTTAGGTTGAAAACATACGACCCTTCCTAATCATGGACTACACCTAACAAATACATTGATTGTGATGTATTAACTATTCAAGGTGTGTGTTGACAGGCACTCAATGCAAAGGTGGTAGTTAACGCTTCCATAAATGTCTCCATAGTGGATTGTATGGTGTAAGCTTACGTGGCTAGTTTCATGTGATCACTAAGGGGTCATGGTATTGATACAACGCATTGGGCATAAGAACAACGTTGAGCTGTCATGAGTTGATAAGAAATTGCATGGCTAGAACTATGTGTTGGTTATTAAATTCGACCATGGTGATTATGTTTTAAATGAGGTTTTTAATGCAGTAGTTGGATGTATACCTAAGCGTTGTGGTGGCTACATCCCAACCGTTGATCTTGTATTACCTTGGGTTTTGGAAAAACCCTACTTCACCATATCGCCGATTTTTGTGCTTGTAGCATTCATTTGGTTGGAAGAGTGGGGAGGGAGGCTGACAGGCTCTCCGAGTCCCCAGGGTTTGTAACCTGCACTCTTGCTTTGGCCCTCCAGCGTTTCCATGGCGTTTTGGCCGACTGTAAAATATTTGCATGGATAAAAGAATGTGAGATGTGGTCTTCTAGGTTGTGAGGTGCTCGGGTCTTGATATCGTGACCTATCGATGTAGATTCTGATTGTAGAGTTTGGAAGATTTGTGAAACACTAAGTTATGAGAAACCCTGATGGAGAAGGTTGTGGGATTTTAAGCATTTGATCTGGTTTAGAGTTATGCTTGCTCTGAATCTGACTACACCGGTCTTATTTTTACTCGATAGGAAGCTATTGAAGTGATGCTTCGGTTGTCTACTATTTGTCTGGAGGAGAACGATGTAAAATATTTCTACAAGGTGATGTACCAGAACTCCCTTTCTTCGTTTGCTGTTAATACTTGATAGAAGTGTAGTTTCGTAAATATTTTGAATATCATGTGTTAACTCTTACATAATACCTTGTTTGTTGGCAGGTTTCACCTTCATGGTAATGACGCTCGTCTGCAGTCTAGGATACTAGCTATCCGGGTAAGCCTCAGTATTAACCTCCAAGGGTTAAACTGTGAAGCGAAAGGATTTAGGAGCCTTGCTTCTTGAGCTGTAGCTCAATGTTTCTTTTCTATGTTCAGCCACTGTTTATAGTGTTTTTGCTGAGGCTCAGAGTTTGGATTTTGATACTATGAATTGAATTCGGTTGATTTTGTACTGAAAGTTCTAAGTAAATCTAAGGTTAATGGATTCAGTATTTTTATGAAACAACTTCGTAAGCAAGTGTCAATGTTTTGCTACTGCGAACGTTTAGGGCTTAGCCCGACAATGATGATGTGATAAAATTGTGAAAGTTGTCACTCTGGGTCTTCAAACCTTGCTATGTTTTGACTACTTTTTTCCTATCTACGGTCTAGGGTTTTTGTTTGATCTTCCAATGATTCTCTAAAACTATTGTATTGCATTTATTGTTGAGTTTGGAAAACAAAAAGATTTGTATCGAATCGTCGTTACTGGGATTCGAATGTTTGAATGGGAATATATTAATAACGTAGTAAAATGATAGACTGTCAAACAAAGATACTTTGATTTTCAACCTGAGTTTATTTCATGAAATGATAAGAATTATTACATGTCTATGTAATAAATCGTATTGGGTTACCATTATAATATTTGTAATAAATTTCTTTTAAATGTATGAGTACTTAAATTCTGTGGAAATTAACGCTTGGTTTAAATGTGGAAATTGTAATCTAGGTTTGCATTTGTCCATACAATGTTGTAATAAAAAGAGTAAATGTACTCTTTTGAAGAAGTATTAAAGCACGAAATACTTTATGTCTACTATAATAATAGTATTTAATTGATTTCTGTTTGGGTTTATTCTGATGTTGTTGATAGTATAATATCGAGTCTATAATAGGCATAATTATATGATAGTTAGAAATGATACGAGAAGCCTGTTTAGGAATTATATATGTAGTGTTTGTTTAAATAAAAAGAGTCCAGTTATATAGGGTCTATTGAATTTTAAAATACTATTTTTACTATTGATTTAGCAGAAAATTCTTTTGATAATATTATTGTTTGCAACAAGAGACAGGGTTTATTAAATAACAGAAAATAATATAGTATTTAGAAGAAATGTAATTGTTGTTTACAATTCTAAATGATCTATTTAAATAAAGACAATGATACAAAACTAAAATATGATAGCTCTGTTTATAAAACAATCATTTACATTCATCTAATGCATGTAATCATTCTGTTCTACTCTAATTAACCCTTTCTGTACTAGAGTACGGCACTGTTAAAGTGTGTGGAAAAATGCAAAAAGGTGATTTCATAATCAATCATTCTATCCTTTTTAACTACATCATTCACACTACATTTTATTCCATGAGTACAATTTACAGAAATAAAATAATCATTAACTCAACAGGATCTCTTAGATTAAATGGGAAAAATAGATAACCATTGCATTCCTATTTAAGTTACTAATATAATAGAAGTAGAAAGGATAACACAATATGAACCTGGAACTATAGAAGAAGAAACAAATAGCCAAAGGAGCCTGTTCCACCCAACCAACTCCTGAAGACAGCCAAGCTACTTGCCTTAGGACCCCCGAGCCTGTTCATTGAACCACTAGGACGAAGATGTTGTGTGGAATAATGTAATAAATTCCCTTGCAACTCAGCTGTAGTGCTTAGCAGCAGCACTACCTGCCTTTAGCAATATTGAACTCAGCAATGTGGCTACACTAGTTCAGAATGCAGTCTTAATTCAGTCAATTACTTCTAACTTTCCCCTCATCAAATCTCTTGTGCTAAGAAGTTATCACAAGGTAAGAATGAACAGCCTCATGTTGAATTTGATGGATAGATAAATACCATGCCTAGGTCTTTTGGTCAGTTTATTTCAGTAAATGAGCCACCTGCTCAGTTCCACTTTCTTGGGGAACATGACCACAAAAGTAGGAAATTTTCCCCCTACAACAGTTAGAAGTGAGTTGAGAATGCTGCCAAGTGTCAATTTTCTTTCTACCACAGTCCATTCCCCCTACTGGGTCAGTGAACACTCATTCAACAGTCTCCTTTGGATATTTTTCTCCACTTTTATTTATTAATAATAAAATATTCAGAATAATTAATTACAGTCATCCATGACCCCACTTGGTCAATTTTCATAAAACTTTACAATAAAAATAAAACATAATGTTTTCTCAATAACATAAAATGTCTAGAACTTGGGGTATGTAACAAACACCCCCTCTTAAGTTCAACATCATCCTCGATGTTTTTTTATTCATCATCCTCTTGTTCCTCCTGGAACAACATTGGATATGCCACCCGCATATTACTTTCCAATTCCCAAGTAGCTTCGTCCGGACTAAGGTGCTTCCACTGCACCTTAACTTGTCAAATGGTACGATTACGAAGCAAAATTTCCCTCTTGTCGAGGATACAGTCCGGTTCCACCATAAAATCTCCTTATGGTCTTAACTGGTATGAAGTGCACTACTTTACTAAGCCTGTCCACCACTACCATGATGGAATCATTCTGTTTCTTATTTTTAGGTATCCCAGTAATAAAATCAATACTAATTATCTCCCATTTCCAATCAAGAATAGGTAGTGGCTGCAACAAACTAGTTGGGTGTTGGTGTTCATCCTTTACTTGCTAACACTCTACTATACACCTAGCAATATATTCAACTACTTCACTTTTCATACAAGGCCAAAAATAATCTTTTCGCAGCATAGTTATCATCTTTTGATAACCACGGTGTGCTGAGTAAGGACTTTTATGCAATTCATTCAAAATCAGTAATTTAATTTCAGCAACATTAGGAACATAAAGTTTGTTTTTATATAGCAGTAACTCTCTTTCATCTATTATGTAATCTTTTACGCAATTCTCAGCATTATCTTCAGCAATTTTAGTAAGTAAATTCTGATATTTTACATCCATTCCGACACTCTCCTTAATCTGATTTTCCAGATCAGATTTAGAAGTGTTGATTGCTGAAATAAAACTTATTTTTGTGTTTATACTTAATGCGTCAGCAACCTTATTTTCCTTTCCTTTTATGTGTTGAATTTTGAAATCGTACTCGCTAAGGAAAGATAGCCACCTAGCTTGCCTTGCATTCAGATTTGGTTGATCCAACAAATATTTTAACCCTTTATTATCAGTCCTTAAGATGAATTTCCTTCCAATTAAATGATGTCGCCACATTTTTAATGCATGTATTACAGCAGCTAACTCAAGGTCGTATGTTGCATAATTCTTCTCATGAATCTTTAACTTTCTAGATTCATATGCAATAGTGTGACCTTCTTGAGTTAAGACCCCACCAAGTCCATCATTGCATGCATATGTTCATACAATGAAATCCTTGTTACGATCCGCAATTTTTAAAATAGGTGGTGTTGTTAATAACTCTTTTAGTTTCTTAAAGCTTTCTTCACAATTTTGATCCCATACAAACTTCTTACCTTTCTTTTGCAAAGACGTTATAGGATTTGCTATCCTAGAAAATCCTTCAATAAACTTAAGATAGTAACCTGTGATTCCCATAAAAGAGCGTACACCTATCACGTCTTTGGGGGAGGCCATTCATTAATTGCTTTTATCTTGTCTAGGTCTACTGTAATTCCATCCTTGGATATTACATGCCCTAAGTACTGTATTTTATCTTTATAAAAATCACATTCGCTAAACTTCGCATATAGTTGATGTTCCTTTAATACTTGTAAAATTATTTTTAGATGTTCGTCATGTTTCTCTTTCGTCTTAGAATAGATTACAATATCATCAATAAAAACCACAACAAGTTTATCCAAGTACTTATGTAATATGTTGTTCATTAAACACATGAAGACTGCTGGAGCATTAGTCAGCCCAAAGAGCATAACCACGAACTCGTAGTGTCCATAGCGAGTTCTGAACGCAGTCTTAAAGATGTCCTCATCTTTAATCCTAACTTGATGATACCCGGACCTTAAATCAATTTTAGAGAATACCGTTGCACTACACAGTTGATCAAACAGATCATTAATACGGGGCAAGGGATATCTGTTCTTTATAGTCATCTTATTTAGCTGTCGGTAATCTATGCATAAGTGCATAGTTCTGTCTTTCTTCTTAACAAACATTACAGGTGCTCCCCATGGAGACACACTCGATCTTATATAATTTTTATCAATCAATTATTTAAGCTGTGACTTCAGTTCATTGAGTTTCAGAATATTCATTCGGTAAGGAGCCTTTGAGTTTGGTATCGCTCCTGGTACTAACTCAATGGTGAAATCGAGTTCCCTTTTCGAAGGTAGTCCTGGAATTTCTTCTGGAAATACATTAGAAAATTCCTTAAGAATGGGTATATCCTCCAGTTTTAACTTATCTTCATTAGTGAACTGCAGGGATAATTTTAAGGACCCATACTTATTTAAAAGTGTATAAACCTTGGTGAATCATACCAATTCTCATAATGTCAACTATAAAATATTTGGCGATATTTTTCTAAAATTATTTAAATTTCTAAGGATTTTATATAGTTTATATAATATTTTGGCGATTTTTAAAGTGAAAAAAGTTTACCCCATCAAAATTGGGCGAAATGGGGCTTCAAAAAATGCAAATTGGCGAATCTTTTTTTGGAAAAAAAATGGAAAAATAGCCCATGGGCTAAATTTCGCCCCTAAAATTATCCTTGGTGGACTGTTCATTATTAATTATGTTTACAACAAACAACTTACACCCTTTTTGAACAGCTTTCTTAACTTGTAATGCAAAAATTTGCCTAAGAGATATCTTTCTAGGAATCCCTTTTACCATGACAGTTTCAAATGTATCATTTAAACAGGTAAAAGTCTTTGCAAAGCAATTTAATACAACTCTATGCTTCTCTAACCAATCCATTCCAATCAAAATATCATAAGAACCTAAAGGTAAAACATTTAGTTTAACATGAGTTCTAAACTGATTCATCAACAATTCGCGTTCTCTTACAAAATCAGTCACCTTTCTTTTCATGCCAGTAGTTAATTGAACCAGCCAAGATTTATCAAACTTATCTACTTTCAGATTGCAACATTTTACTAAATCACGTGAAATATAACTAAGACTTGTCCGTGGATCGATCAAAATAGAAACATGTTTATGTTTTAACATACCTTCCACTTCAACCATGGAAGTTTGATGATATTCCTGCCTGTTCTCCAAAGCTGCATTTATCCTAGGCATCTCTCTTGCTAAATCACCAACAGTAGCCTCTTCTTGCACAGTGTGTATGTTGTTAACAACTTTCTTTCGGAGTGGACAGTTTGATGCATAGTGAGGTCCCTGACATTCCCCACACTTAACAGGTTCTTTCTGTTCATTACTTTTAACAAAACATTTATGTGGATCACCATTTATTGCAGCTGTAAATTTTGATTGTTTATTAACTGCTGCATTATTTCCTGGAAACATCCTGTTAGCATATTTACGGGAATTATTATTACTGAAATTACGATTAAATGAAAACTGCTTCTTCCTTTGCTCAAAGTTGTTAGGCCTTTTTTCCTTCCAACTTGGTATGCCTTCTCTTCTCTTATTCTGTTCAAAATAGATATTCGCCTTTCTCATAGCCTCTTCAAGAGTTCGAGGACTATCATATTCAATTTTATCCTTGATGTGTGAGAGAAAACAGCTCAAAAACCTTTGAACCTTGGGTTTCTCTTCAACAAAATAAGGCACATACCTTAATAAATTCATAAACTTGCTGCACAATTCTCTCATATCCATGGAACCAAGCTTTAACTCATAAAATTTCTTAGCTCATTCTTCATAATACTGTTCTGACAAAAATTTCATTTTAAAGTACTTCTTGAAATTACTCCAAATTACACTTTTCTACTTTAAACCTTTAACTCTTTTCAGATCTTGCCACCATATGTCTATTTTTCCAATTAAATTATAAATTGCCATTTTAGTTTTTAGGTGACTTGAGTAATTATAACTCTGGAGATACTTATTCATCTCGGACAACCATGCTTCAACTGTCTCACTCTTTTCTATTTCTCCATTGAAGGTTGGAGGTTTGATCTTTTTAAACTCGCCAGAAATTTCTTCATAGGGTCTGTACTTTTTTTTCTTAGTGTAGCAGTCACTGTCACTACTATCACTAGAGTACTGATGCTTTTTCTTGTGTGCCCTTTCATCAGATTCAGAAGATGAACTGTTGTCATAATCAGCTAATTTTATCTTTTTATCTTTACGTGGATAGGACATTGTTCCAGACTCAATATTATTTGGTGTTTCGTTATCTTGGTCATTTTTATTAAGATTATTCGGCAAGATGTGATTTAGCTCCTATTGAGCTTTCAGTATATGTTCGTTCTCTTCCTTAACTATTTTTATCTCAATTTTTAAATCTTTTACAGTCTTTAATAATTCAGATGAATTATCATTCAGTTCGACAAAAAGACTTTCTATATTTACATGTCCTTGTTCATTATTATTCTGTTTGTTATTAAGGGAGCTGTCCTCATCCAACTCTGTTGGTCCTTGCATACCTACAGACTCAAATTATAAATGCTGAAACTGAAAACAAAATAAATTAAATCAATAATTTGAAATTCTGTTATAGATATTCATTTGCGTGCACGAGCCACTTCAGGCCTAGTATTTGAACTTGCGTTTTGATACCACATGTAAAACCCCCGAAATTTCACTAAAATTTAAAATTTTCGTAGTAGCATAAATTGCTATGATTACGATGCGGAAGTATTAAAATGTAACAACAACATGCTAAACTCTAAATACTGATTCAATGATGACAACATTCTTAATCTTCTATTTAGATTACTTAAGCATCCTAGCACAATGTTGCAGCAGTTAAACATTCAGTCTTGAATTATTGAATCCTTAATTAGCGTTAAAAGATAGAAAATGTCGTAAAGTCAAATTAATATGGTTGCTAGCATTATGCACTTAAATTTGCCAAGGCACATTGTCACTTACTTTCTAAGTTATGCATTTTGATTCTAGCAACTAAAAGATCATTTTGATGTACTAAAGGGGTCCTTGATTTGCCCCGAGGCTTACTTGGCTATCTCTAGCTACTACTCCTGAATACCAATGCAGAGAACAGGTATGTCCAAGAATTCTACTGGCAGCTTACTTGTATAATTTTCATTTATCCTACAGCACAGTACTAGTTTTGTAAGCAACTAGTTATGTGTACTTAAATTCTTTTCCATGTACTTTTAATTCAATTTTCTTCTTGTCTACAATCTCTATTGATTAATGTTGATAGTTTTGGGTATAAAAAGAATATGAATATAATACCATTGCTAAGGGACTTTTGCAAAGTCTACTACTTCAAGTTCTTTATTAATGTCTATAATGAAAACCTTGTCATATTACACTATTTCAAAGATCAAGTCATAATTCCTATATCTAACAATATAGTTTTTGTTAAATGAAATAATTCACCATATTATAACGCAACTATACAAAGACCTTAGACCATTAAATGGAAAGACTATGTATTGATTTGATACAAACATAATACTTAATATTATTTGCCATAATCCCTAATGGATACTTATACATAACCTAAGCAAATGTTTTTGTGGATTAACATGCAGATACAAATGTCAGGTTGAAAACTTACGACCCTTCCTAATCATGGACTACACCTAACAAATACGTTGATGGTGATGTATTAAATCTTCAAGGTGTGTTTTGACATGCACTCAATGCAAAGGTGGTAGTTAACGCTTCCATAAATGTCTCCATAGTGTATTGTATGGTGTAAGCTTACGTGACTAGTTTCACGTGATCACTAAGGGGCCATGGTATTGATACAACGCATTGGGAATAAGAACAACGTCGAGTTGTCATGAGTTGATAAGAAATTGCATGGTTGGAACTCTGTGCTGGCAATTAAATTCGATCGTGGTGATTATGTTTTAAATGAGGTTTTTAATGTAGTAGTTGGACGTATACCTAAGCATTGTGGTGGCTACATACCGGCCATTGATCTTGTATTACCTTGGGTTTTGGAAAAACCCTACTTCACCATATCACCTGTTTTCATGCTTGTAGCATTCATTTGTTTGGAAGAGTGGGGAGGGAGGCCGACAAGATATCCGGGTCCCCAGGGTTTGTAACGTGCACTCTTGCTTCGGCCCTCCGGGGTTTCCATCGTGTTTTGGTCGAATGTAAAGTATTTGCATGGATAAAAGAATGTGAGATGTGGTCTTCCAGGTTGTGAGGTGCTTGGGTCTTGATATCGCGACCTATCGATGTATATTCTGATTGGAGAGTTTGGAAGATTTGTGAAACACTAGGTTATGAGAAACCTTGATGGAGAAGGTTGTGGACTTTTAAGCATTTGATCTGGTTTAGAGTTATGCTCACTCCAAATCTGAGTGAACCGGTCTATTTTTTACTCGACAGGAAGCTATTGGAGTGATGCTTCGGTTTTCTACTGTTTGTCTGGAGGAGAACGATGTAAAATATTTCTACAAGGTGCTGTACTAGAACTCCTTTTCTTCGTTTTTTGTTAATACTTGACAGAAGTGTAGTTTCATAAAGCTTCTGAATATCATGTGTTAACTCTTATGTAATACCTTGTTTGTTGGCAGGTTTCACCTTCATGGTAATGACGCTTGTCCGCAGTCCAGGATACTAGCTATCCGAGTAAGCTTCAGTATTAACCTCCAAGGATTTTGCCTACATATATACAAAGATGATTTTAAAATGTTTAGCTTCTGCTAGGGTTCAAAATGTAGATAAAGTTGTGCAGATGTTTATTGTAATTGTCGTTTAAACTGTGAAGCGAAAGGATTTAGGAGCCTTGCTTCTTGAGGTGTAGCTCAATGTTTCTTTACTATTTTCAGCCACTGTTTACAGTGATTTCGCTGAGGCTCAGAGTTTGGATTTTGATACTATGAATTGAATTCGGTTGATTTTGTACTGAAAGTTCTGAGTAAATCTAAGGTTAATGGATTCAATCTTTTTATGAAACAACTTCATAAGAAAGTGTCAATGTTTTGTTACTGGGAAAGTTTAGGGCTTAGCCCCATAATGATCATGTGATAAAATTGTGAAAGCCGTAACTCTAGGTCTTCAAATCTTTCTATGTTTTGACTGCATTTTTCTTGTCTATGGTCTAGGGTTTTTGTTTGATCTTCCAATGATTCTCTAAAACTATTGTATTGCATTTATCGTTGATTTTGGAAAACAAAAGGATTTGTATCGAATCGTCACTACTGGGATTCGAATGTTCGGATGGGAATATATTAATAACACGGTAAAATGATAGACTGTCAAACAAAGATACTTTGATTTTCAATGTGAGTTTGTTTTACAAAATGATAAGAATTATTACATATCTATGTAATAAATCGTATTGGTTTACCATTATAATATTTGTAATACATTTCTTTTAAATGTATGAGTACCTAAACTCTGTGGAAATGAAGGCTTGGTTTAAATGTGGAAATCGTAATCTAGGTTTGCATTTGTCCATGCAATGCTGTAATAAAAAGGGTAAATGTACTCTTTTGAAGAAGTAGTAAAGCATGGAATACTTTGTCTACTATAATAATAGTATTTAATTGATTTCTGTGTGGGTTTATTCTGATGTTGTTGCTAGTATAATGTCTAGTCTATAATAGACCTAATTCTATGATAGTTAGAAATGCTATGAGAAGCCTGTTTATGAATTATATATGTAGTGTTTGTTTAAATAAAAAAGAGTCGACTTATATAGGGTCTATTTAATTTTAAAAGACTCTTTTTACTATTGACTTGGCAGAAAATTCTTTTGATAATATTATTGTTTGCAACAAAAGACAGGGTTTATTAAATAACAGAAAATAATATAGTATTTAGAAGAAATGTGATTGTTGTTTACAATTCTAAATGATCTATTTAAATAAAGACAATGATACAGAACTGAAATACGATAACTCTGTTTATAAAACAATCATTTACAATCATCTAATGCATGTAATCATTTTGTTCTACTCTAATTAACCCTTTATGTACTAGAGTACGGCACTGTTACAGTGTGTGGAAAAATGCAGAAAGGTGATTTCATAATCAATCATTCTATCATTTTTAACTACATCATGCATACTACATTTTATTCCAGGAGTACAATTTACAGAAATAAAATAATCATTAACTCAACAGAATCTCTTAGATTAAATGGGAAAAATAGATAACCATTGCATTCCTATTTAATTTACTAATATAACAGAAGTAGAAAAAATAACACAATATGAACTTGGAACTGTAGAAGAAGAAACAAACAGCTAAATGAGCCCGTTCCACCCAACCAACTCCTGAAGACAGCCAAGCTACTTGCCTGAGGACCCCCAAGCCTGTTCACTGAACCACTAAGACGAAGATGCTATGTGGAATAATGAAATAAATTCCCTTGCAACTCAGCAATAGAGTTTAGAAGTAGCACTAGCTGCCTTTAGCAATATTGAACTCAGCAATGTGGCTACACTAGTTTAGAATGTTGTCTTAATTCACACAATTACTTCTAACTTTCCCCTCATCAAATCTCTTATGCTCAGAAGTTATCACAAGGTAAGAATGAACAACCTCCTGCTGAATTTGATGGATAGGTAAATACCATGCCTAGGTCTTTTGGTCAGTTTATTTCAGTAAATGAGCCACCTGCTCAGCTCCACTTTCTTGGGGAACATGACCACAAAAGTAGGGAAGTTTCCCCCTGCAACAGTTAGAAGTGAGTTGAAGATGCTCCCAAGTGTCAATTTGCTCTCCACTGCCGTTCATTCTTCCTAGTGGGTCAGTGAACACTCATTCAACAGTCTCCTTTGGATATTTGTCTCCACTTTTTTTATTAATAATAAAATATTCAGAATAATTAATTATAGTCATCCATGACCCCACTTAGTCAATTGTCATAAAACTTTACAATAAAAATAAAACATAATGTTTTCTCAATAATATAAAATGTCTAGAACTTGAGGTATGTGACACTAGCATGGTAATATATAAAGACACCTAGACTTTAATAACCTCCTAAGGTTTAACCACCAAGGCGAATACTCCATCTTTGGAGGTGTGAGTGAAAAACTCAAAAATTATTCATCATTGAAAAACAACATATAATTAACAAGGAAAAAATACTTTGGAGTAATGCAATGATGACTAAGCCCTAGGAAAGCCAAGTCTTTTACAAAAATTCATCATGCTATGTCAACTTATTACAATTTCCCTAAGGGGTATGAACATGCAAAATTTTGAAAATGGGTCAAAGTGGCCTATTGGGCTTCTGAAAATTGATCATGAACAAGGGACTTGTTCACACTCTGGTGGATTACCGAAGAAATCCAACTAAGTACAACTTAGGTTATGACAAGGAGCATAGTTAAATTATGATAAAGGTCTTCTATATTGTTCATACTTGATAGAGGAAACAAGTGAGTTTTAACTCATTTATGAAAAGATCATCCTTTCTTGTGTCTAAGATCAAGTGTTTTTTACTCTTAAGAATTTTCTTCTCTGTAAGATATATTTATGACAGAGTTTATGGTTGCAATAAGACGTCTATGGTCAGAGTGAGGCTCGTAGTCATTTAAAATCTATAGGTAAATATCATTCTATTGTATAAAGGAATATTATATATAACATAATCTACCACATTGTTGCCAACCTCATGAATATAACTCAGATGACTAGAATTTGGCCATTTTATTAGACCGTTAGAAATGATAAGATCTTGAGCACTACAGAGTTTGACAAGCTTGGAGCCGAACAAATTTTCATTGAAATCTTCAGAACTTTTTTTGTATTGGCATTCAAGATCAAGGTCTTTGTCTAACCAAAGAGGATTAGGGTTGGAATAGTTGCTTAAAAGAATAGCTTGCTTGTTCGAAGTTCAAGCGTTGAAGTCCCCCATTAAGATGATATTGTCTCCATTCTTTGGAGTGCAAATATCATTTTCCAAGCCACGTTAAGGGAAATTTTTAACTATATTGTTTTTCTAATAAAAATTAAAATTAATAGGGGTGAAATAACATATTGTTATGTAGCTTTTCTTAACATTAGTGTCGAAAATCTTTATCCAAATATACTAGTTGTGAGGGTCTTTCTTATAGATCTCAACATGGAGAGGAGATGTTATCTCTAATGTAACAACTATACCTCCAATTCCTCTACAAATGGATCGCTTGTTCCAGATCGACTACAAGACAAATCCTTTTATGTTAAGGACCTTAGATTCATCTTGCTCTTAGGTTTCAACGAAAAAATAATATCAATTTCACTTGAGAGCCAACTTAACTTGGGGCCTTTGTTCCAAGTTCCAAGAGGGGAGCCAAAAAGTTTCTAGTTTCTATTTATTATTATCTTTTTTGTTAATGTCCAAATAATAGTTTTTCTATTTCTAATTAATGCCCATTTTCTTTCTTTCCTCGCTGCTCTTACCTTTTGAACCTCCTTTCTTAAATTGGCTTGGTCTTCCATAATGAGATCTTCATTTATGAATATTGTGGATCCTTTTAGACGAGAAGTTTTGCTAATTGTGCCATATTTATGGTCATTACAGCTAATTTTAACTTGGATCAACCTTTTTTTATCTCAATTAATTTCCAAATCCTCTTTGCTTATATGAGATAGATTGTTTCAATTTGTAGTTTATTATGTAGTTGTGTCTTGACTACGACCAACATATCTTCTTTAGCCTCTTCTTTTAAACCGAAAATTACCAAGTTCAAAGCTCATTTGTTGCATTCATGGTCTACTACTAAGAGCTTAAATCCATTTCCTCCTTAATGGGTGTGATATCTAACTAACCTTCTACATGTATCAACATCTCCTTCATGGATTGAGTATTTGATTTCTTGGTTGTTTATCTATAACCCATAATCGAGTCTCCATTAACTCCATCTTATTCTCCATCATTTTATCTTATTGTCTAATCTCCATTAACTCCATATTTTCCATTACATATAATCTAATTTTTTAAATAATAAAAATTAAAATTTATGATTAATAAGATATAAGAATAAAAAAAATTAAAAAATGACTAAAAGGTTATCAAAACCTATTAATACTCCTTTTATATATATTTTTTATTAATAAAAAAAGCATTAATTCAAAAATATTAAACCCCATATCACATAAAATTGTATAAAAAAATGCACAACCCATTAGTTTTGATTTTATAATCATATCCATGAAACAAGATTTTATAAAATCGAGAAAACAATTGAATGATTCTGTTGACGTTTTCAAACCTGAGCTATGGCTCTCGTTCATAAGAATAACCTCTTAATTTCTGAGATAATACATGGTGCATCTAGTCGAGACAAGATAGGAAAAGAGAGATATACAAGAAATAAGAGACATCAGGATATTCAGATCTTATCATTTAATCATAAATAAAATTGAATTTAAAAATTGCAAAATTCATTTTTATATTAATATTTATTATATTAAATAATTTATTTAATATTAATTTTTATATCAAATATTAACTTAACAAAATCATCAAAAACAACAAATAAATATATTTATAACTTTTTTTAAATTATATTAAAATAAAAAAAATTATACTAATAAATATAATAAAAATATCAATAATAAACATCAAAATGGATCAATGTACTAACACTGTTTATATATGCACCTATCACATACCATAAAACAATGTAGTAACACCATAAAACAACATTACAGTGTTGTAAATATCACCATATGTTCAAATATACAAATAAAAAGAGTGGCTTCACCAGAGGTTTAAATGAATGAAGCTATGACTCATCTATACTCAATTAGAACAAGATTTTAGATATTTATGTTCTCTCAGTAATTCAAATTCAAATGGTAGATATATAATGTTCTACTAAGTTTTTGGGATGTAGGAGCTTATATTGGGAATGTGTGGAGATCATCTTCAAATTTAGAAAAAATTAAAGGAGAAGGGAACATCCATATCTTTAAAATTATTAAAATATATAATTTACATAAATTCTAATATATTAACATAATATAAATTTCTCATTCCAACATCATTTAGATACTAAAATTTTAGAATTAATAGTAAATACAAAATAATAAATTCATTATAGTAAACATGGTTATCAATTCATTATTAATTTATGAATCATTTATCATTTGACTATTTAAATTTATGAATTATTTATCATTTGACTATTTAAATTTCACATTATAAATTATAAATTTATAATACATACACATCATGCATTATAAATTTGAATTATAAACATAAACAGTAGATGAAAATTTAAAATCATAAAAGTGAATCATAGCCATGTCACATATAGTCTTAACCACCTTCAAATTTAAAGGGTCATTGAGTTATAAGATCAATAGTGAATGTGAAGTCATCAATGACACTATCTACATTTAGAGTCAGAAGTTAAACTAAAAACTAACAATGGACAATGAACACTAAAAATAAAAGTAGTGAAAATAAAGTTGAAAACATCAAAAGAGCATCAAGGAGATAGTTCCATGGAGTTGTCATCCCCATGCATCGTGAAACCATTAAACCATTATTGATAGTGATACTATTTGAGTCAGTTACTCTCATAAATGACCAATGGCACACCAACCAAACCATTTTTTTTTTCAAGTTATGAAGTTATGTTTCCCAAGGAATCCCCAAGCCCCTTGGGTGTGAGAAACAAGGGGAGCACACCACAACCCTAGGAAAGGCAACCACACAAAAAAAACATGCCCAAACCTTGGGAGACTAATCACTTGAAACACTATATATATGTGTATATGTATATATATTTTATTCATGAGACTGTATATTGAGAAGGAGACATGGAAACTTTTAACTGTGGCCAGGAGACATGGAAACTTTTAACTGTGGCCATTCCTGCCTCATTGCTACTAGTGACAGCTGATCAGGGAGAAACACCAGCCGGTACCAGAGGTGTTGATTATAATGAGAATAACCAAGATTTTGACCAGCCACGCTCTGGTGTGATACCAGAGAAGAGAAGTAACAGCTGAGGCGAGAAACCATAAACGGGAGAGGTTGTTCTAAGAACGAGCCCACAACTTTTTTTTTCATTAGTTTTCGTTAGTATTAGGTATAGCTTCAGCTTTTGGTTTAACCCTTCATGATCTCTGAATTTTGGTTGAAAGAATCAATTTCTTTTTAATAATTAAAACCAAGTTTACATTACGTTTCCACTTCCATATTTAAATATAAATATAAATTTTAAAACATCATTAAATAATTTATTGAAATGCAAAATTCATAAAATTTATGAAAACTCATACATTTAATTAAATTTGGCTAAGGAAAGTAGTTAATAATTCCTATGCAAAGTTGATAATCAAATAATGATTTATATTATAATTAAGAAGTAGCATATTGTGGTCTATTGGATGTTAGTTCATGATGTTTGTAATTAATAATTAATCATTTCTAGATAACTCACAAAAAGGAAGACGAATCTCACATATTTTGCTGCTTGTTTTCAGTTGATAATTTATTAATAATTAGTTAATTTAATATTTACATAGTTATAAACATTATAATTAAAAAGTAGATTTATATTAGTTAACAGATTTAGGTTATTGTAAACGGAAATAAATTTATTTCTTCACAATTGTACAGTTGGTTAACTCGAAACGGAAACCCTCGAAACAACCAAGAAAAATAATCAACGAAAATCAAACACTCGTAAAATTAACATCCAACTTATACTTCAAAAAGCCTGGGCGTATTCAAGAATTTCTTTGTAACCCATCAACCATTCAAAGTGAAGACAGGTTTAACAATCGCACAGCCATACGCATTATTAAACCATGAAGTACGCATTAAAAGTCTTGAGAAACAGATACATTCAAAGAGCAATTTGAAGTTTGACATGATTCCAACTACATGAACCCTACACCAGTGAAACCCTAATCAACGAACCTTTATTTATAATAGTAACCAGCAATCCCCACATAACTGGGACACTCTCTCAATCTTTGCTGTTGAAGTACTCAGCAGGGAAAGACTCCCCAAGACTGGCATAGCTCTTGAAGTAGATCTTGGGAGGAGTAACTTCGTCGTCCACAACGATCTCACGAAGGGGAATATAGAAAGGCATGTGCCGTTTCTTGGCCTTCACTCCCTTCACATTTTTCATCTTGTTCTTCTCCAACTGGCAAGAAATCTCAGTAGCATACGAGACAAAGCTGTCTGCGCGCTTGAAATGGTGCTTCACACCAGCCTTCTGCTTCAACCAGATATCCCCAGTGGCTTCAACTCCACCGCCGTCTTCCACGTTCTCCAGAGGCATGAGAAGACCTTTAGGTATTCCATAGGTTTCCAGAAGCTCCAGAGCTTTGCCCAGTGTTTCGTCTCCTTTGAATATTATGGCGTCTTCACGCTTGCTCATTTCTGCTCTCACAGACATCCTTGCTACCCAACAACCCCTAACAATACCTAAATATGTTAAAACCAGGAAAACGCGAAGAGAACGAAATTCGTAAAGGAGACGAAGATATGAGAGCTGAGGAAACCCAATTGTTCTTTATAACAGTTGTGAAAACCCAACTGTTCATGTCTGGTATCAAAGTGAAAATTAATTCAATGACAACTCAGTTGGGTGGAGTTATATTATGTACGTTCACCTTTAGTCAGTTTCAAATTCCGATGAGGTGAAAACGCGTAGTCAGACAACGGTGCATCTGTTTTGCCAGAGGTTATAAATAAATATCTGGTCTAAGTACAGTATATATGGGGTTTTTACGGATAAATCGGCACATAGCTTTAAACAATTTAAATGCCATTAACCATTGCAGGTACAGAGTAGACAGGATATTTATGGCGATGTATGGGATGAGGACTTCGGCTCAACTAACTTGGTTGGATGTTTTCGGCTTTCACACGAAGGAAAGTGGTTCTTATGGGTGTAGTTGGTGGAAATTCAAGAGCGTTGTAACTGAGGTTTTGCAGTGCAATAACGACGCTTCTCGAAACACTTTCCAGATCAGTTTCCATTCTGAACTCTTTTTTAATATTTTTTTGGTTGCAGATCAGTTTCATTATTGATGCTCTTTTATGATGGATACATTTTTGGAATTTCATTTTATCTTGTTCTTTGTACCAGGTTTTGAACTTTTATCTTACTCTTAAAATTGGTGATTTGAATTCATGATGTCCATTTACAACATGTTCTTCATATAAAGGGAATCCTAGATTGAGTTACACCCATGTGGGCATGAAAATATATGTTTTTATTAAGGAGTTTAATTTTCAATTAAAAGATAACAATAGATTTATTTACCCATGTTTTTAGTTAATCGTGTGCTTTGAAAATCTACAATGGAACAAAACAACCGACTAATAGTAACACATACAACTCAAAAATAATATGTGCAAACATTATGTATAATGTGAGGCCACATGTAATGTAACATACATAATTTTGCAAGGTTAACATCTTGGATCAAGGGTGTAATTGAAATTGTGACATATTAATTTTCAAACAAAAGATATATTTTTATTAAGGAGTTTAATTTCCAATTAAAAGGTGACAATAGATTCATTTACCCATGTCTTTTGTTGATCATGTACTCTGAAAAGGGTGGAACAAAACAACCTACTAATAGTGACACAAACAACTCAAAAGTAACATGTACAGGCATTATGCATATGAAACACAATAAGAGATAAATGTAGGAAACAAACAAAAGGTGGAACTTAGAATATTTTCCAAAGATTAATGTAAGGCCACATGTAATGCAACATACCAAATTTTTCAAGATTAACATGTTGCATCAATGGTGTACCAAACTGTGATATTATTTCAAATGACTTGAGTTATTCTTCTGGGCCATTCGCTTTCCCTTAGCTATAAATGGATAATAAGAAACAATAATAGTTTCTTTAAAATTTGTTTTTAGATTATATCAAATTTATAAAAAAATTAAAAATAACATCTTATCAAAATTAGTAGCTCGAAGTTCGTGCCAACCACAAGAGAACAATGTCAAACTTTATAGAGAAATGGATATCTATTTATTCAGAAGGTGCTTGGCCCATAAATGAAAAACAAGCATATAAGAAATTCCATAGATGATGCTTGGTAAATTTGGTAGCTGATAAATTGTTGTTGCTTGGTGGGTATCCAACGACTTCTTCTAAAACGGTACCCACCTTTCTTTGAGTTGCACTTTCGAACTTGAAAATTGACTATCCTTTCAATCAAGTGAAAAAGTTTAAATATTCATTATTACATATATAATAACATCCACTTAACAAATCTATTAATAAAAATTAATAATTACGCCGTAGGCATTCACCATGGAGAAGCATTACTTCCACATCAACAAGATTCCTCGCTCATGGAGCGAATGGAATTTTGCCACGTGGAGCAAGCTTTTCATTTGTTATTACGTCGGTCAAAGGCCAACGAGCGCTCGGCAAATATTTTTTTAAATGTCGCAGCTGCCTCCGGACCAGGGTTAGCGTCTACTGCACTGTGCTTAAACGTGCTCGCATTAGTCTGCTGCGCTGTGCTTAAACCTGCTCGCATTATTGTCTGAACGGATCCAAGACCAATGAGTTGGGACCTTTCCGATTTGCTTATATATCCAATTTCCATTCGTGCAAAACTTACTGAACTTTCCATTCGTCCTCCGTTGGTAGCAACAGTTCTTGCACTCTGAGGGAATTCCCCACTGAAAGGACTTATATGGGGAACTCGATCTATTACTGGTTGATAAATCAAGAAAAATTTCTAAAAACCATCATAAATAGAACAAGTGTTCATACTGTCTCTCGGGCCTATTCGCTGCTAGATACCCTGCCCTCGTCGCTGGTCGTTTGCCGCACAATACAAAAATTTCGTTTCTTATCCCTTTCAAAGCGACCGCCGACTGTCGTCCACTGAAAAGCCCCTTGTCGCTGGTCGCTTGCCGCACAAAAAATTAGTTTGTTATTCCTTTCAAAGCGACCGACGACCGCCGTCCACCGAAAATCCCCTCTCGTCGTTGGTCGCTGGTCGCTAGCCGCACGGCAGAAAATAAAATTATAAATTATAAATTTGCAGAACCAAGAGTCCATAGAATGATATATAGCCACCTTGTTTGTTTACTTGTTTGCTATAGAAAGCAGATACTACTGAACGATAGCCACCTTGTTTGTTTACTTGTTTGCAATTAGAAAGCAGATACTACTGAATGTGATTGTTTGTTTTGTTGCAGAAACCATTACTAATTTAGATGATTCTTGCTGCATTTATTCATTCATTCTATGATTTTTACATATACCCTGTTATCACCTGATAAATTTTCGTAAAAAATATATATATATGGTCAAGTTTCGTTCTTACACGATGACTTTGCTGAAGATTACGTCATTGAAATACATTTGCAGAACTTGATACATTTTATTATTTTTAATGGGCATCAAGCAAAATTTTCGAGTCCACAGAATCAAACACCATATCAAATGCTCGACATCAAACACCAAGTTGCCCAGGGACGAATCTGCTGAGCACATAGTGTCATTACCCATCGAAGTCCATTGCCATTTTAGTTGTACTTGCACACAAAATAAAACAAGTTCATATGGAGGAAGGTGATCTAATATATAATACTTTGGATAAATGTATGAAAACAATTGTGCTAAATGTGGCCGTGAGGCTAATTTTCCAATCGCCCATTTTAAAGGAATGTTTGTCAAGCTATCATCCAAATCTGTCATGGATTGGCTATTGTAAACATGAAGTGAGATGGCTTGGAGTTCCCAGTAGGAATGTGGGGTATCAATGCTTCCAAACGTATCACTCAACAGGATCACAGGCTGTCATCATTTAAAGGCAATTCGTAATCACCAAGCTAAGCACCAACATCAGGTTTAAGAAGAGCGTCATACCATGTGTCTACAATCAGTTTGCGAAGAAAACTTGACATCGTTTTGACGATTGAAGTGGTTACATTAAAAAGGTTTCTGCATATGAGTTTTTCACATTTGCACCTGAAATTATGAAAGCTGGAGTGCTATCTATATATATGGTAAACTCTGCCAAAATGATGTCGGACACGTTTTCAAAACATTAATCTCCAGGTCAGCACATGACAAACTGTCAACGCCCTAGATCAACGGAAGAAGATTAAACATGAAATTGAAGACCGACGGTCCACATTGACACCACATTGCGAAAGTGCTCGAGAGATAAATAAAAAGGCCGGTGCGGTATACAAACCACCATTACGTGTGTCCACTTTTGATACATCCGCATATGGAAAAGTGGTATTGCAAACTACTCATAGGCAACGCGAAACTGCTTTACATGGGTATTTTTCAAATGCCAACTACACCTTTGTGAAGTTCAACTTGACGAATAGTGGTTTTTGTTTGCCATATTATATGTTTATGATAGATCATACGCCCATTTAGATTATTTCATCGTTGAGCAATAAAGAAAGAATTGCTTGCCAATAGAATATGATGAAAAGAAACTGGTGAATGGAGGAACAATAAATTCCTGGGCCTGTGTGACTTTTTCTCAAAATGTTTCAGGACAGCATTACTCGTAGTTTTTGTCATGAATTAATTCATATGTTTCCGATTTCTGGCATAGTATTTGATCCAGAACCTGTCATCCATATCCATGAAGTATGACCCGATCCAAATTGAGAGAACGTTGAAGACTGTGTACAAAGAAATGACAAGCAAATTAAGGAGCTGATTGGTTCGTGCTGTGTGCAACAATGAAAAAGAAACTCAGCCAACTCAGAGATGAATGGTTTAGAGTGAGAAATGTTGCAGACCTTTGTGGTTGTAGTGATACGTTTTTCCAGATTGACATCTACATAGATGCTGTGCAAAAACAATGTTACATTTTCAAAGTTTGTAGACAAATATTTTTATTGTTTATGAGGGAGATTACGAAACTTGAGCTCTCTCGGGCAAAACCTTGTTACAAGCACCTATGTTGAAGAAATTTTATTTGCTATCCTCGTCACAAATATTGGGCTGGTTCTATTCGCGCTTCTTATCGACAACATGCAGACCTATCTACAGTCAATAACAATCAAACTAGAACAATGGAGATTCAAGTAGACCGATACTGATGAAGGGAATAGATACCGAGACATCATTTGTTGCTCCCAAAACCCTCAAGAAACGACTCTACTCCAGTGGGAAACTGGGTACCAATTTCACAAGTATAGGAGGATGCAGTTATTGCTTGTATGCAACAAGTAGACTTGGAAACAAATACAATGTTCTTACCATATCAGCGGTTGTGCGATGCAAAAAGGGTGAAAACGGTGCTTGTTGGTGAGTTTGAGCTTGCTGGCATTCCACCAGCACCCAGAGGTGCACCTCAAATAGAGGTTATCTTTGACATTGATGCAAACGACATTATCAATTTATGCAAAGCTTTCTATTTTCCCATCGCATTCCTCATTATTTGTAACTATTGAGCAAATAACAAAAACAATGCATTATTTAACCTAATAAATAACTTTTGGAAATGGTCTTTTCGCACGTTCAAAGGGTGGTTCCGCATGGCCTTTGGATGGTTTCCAATACTATCTTTCCTACATGCGGATGTATCAAGAATGGACATGTGCGATGGTTGTTTATATTCCGCAACCACTAATTTTTCTATCTCCCGAGCATGTAGACGGTGCGGAATACATCATGAGCCGTCGATTTCTTCTTTATCTTCATCAAACGGTTGTGATTTGGACACCAGGATCATATGTGCAAATTATATCAACTAAAGGTGGTAAAAACAACGGCGCCAACCCCAACAGTCTCTTCCTTGGCCACAGAAAAATGGCCGCAGCATTTACCCTTGTCTATTATTATCTCACAAAGTAAAGCATTTGTATCAGCCAGGAGGGCAGAATCCATTCTTTTTTCCAATTCAGTTTTAAACATCGATATAAGCATTTTTTAATCTCTATTTTTGCGACTTGCACATTTCCATGAAGATCCCTTTCAAGCATCAATTGCTCCTGAATACTTCCATGCAATAAGTCAAAAAGCGTTTGGGATTGAGATTGCAGTTTTTGTTTCCAAAGGCCACCTTCATCTATTACATCATGGGCCAAAATCTTATTCAGCTCAGTAATCAACCGTTGCACCTTTGGAATGAAGTCGATAAGACCCTCTGGTATAACTACAACACCATAATTGTATCCACGGTCTGCTTGTTTAAAAATCACATCTGTAATGTAACCTGTGACACTTTTAAGAGTTTGTTTCTTCTAAATATTATTGAATGTTTGAAAAAAAAGAATACTAATATTACTAAATTATGTAAATTATGAGTGAATATAGAACATATATTTTATTTTTTATTTTTTTACATATTAAAAACATTAAATCATATTTAAGTTTTAATTAATTTTTTATGATACTTTTTAAGTTGACATAATAGGTTTTGTTTTTAAATTTTGAGATAAATAATAAATATTGGGTTTTAAAAATAGTGTTAATTGCTTCAATTTACAATTGAGCATTTCTTTTTTCTTTCATATTTAAAAGGATATTTATTTATTCACAAATTCAAATGATAGATATTTTCATTTCATTTAAATAATTGATCTTGTTAAAAGTCTCAAAATATTATTAAAATTAAGATGGATATCAACAAAATCAAAGTTTAGAGGCAAAACAAACTTTACTTTGAATTATGGATGTCATTTTGTGAGTACAATGAAACGTATGTTCTCTTTTGGCTTGGTGCATTGAATCCTATGGCTTATACATTCCAAGAGATTAATGATGTAAAGCATGTACACTTTAGTGATTGCCATTAGAAACCTCGCAGTGTCATGAATAGATGTTGCTTGCAATGATAAGGAAAGTCATTCTTTTTGTATCTTTTTTAATAATTGTTATTTTTTCATATAGTGAGAGTTGACCTTAAAATCTATTCTATGAAATATGAAATAAAACTTGCCCAAAGATTAATGATCGTGCCACCCATCAAATTGAAGACTATTCCTGGGCCAAAAATTGTTCTTTTCTTAATTTTATTAATAACAATTGTGGCCAAAAAAAATTCTATATAATATTAATAATTCAAGTCTATCTTCCACCAAAGGAGTCTAGAGTTTTAGCCCATCCACCGCCAACCCAACCTTTTCAGGTCAACGCCAAAATTTCCTTTGTCGTTTCTGACCGAGTCTATCGCATGTCCACCACGGCGTGCTCCCTAGGGCCGATTGGACCATGGTGAGGCGAAGGGTGGCGTGGGCCTTCAGGCGGCTAGGGCATGGGAGATGACTAATGGACGTGAGTTGGGAGCCTGACGGTGGCACGGTGAGGGTGGAGGGATCTGGATGAAGTAAGAAGGGTTAGCTGGGACAAACAAATACAAAAATATTTTGGAATGTTAACAAATTTTAATGTTTTAAATTTAAACATTTATTGCTTGAAAATGTTTTTTTAGTTTTTAAATATTTATAGTTTTGAAAATGTTATATATATATATATATATATATATATATATTTATATTTATATAAAATGGGAACAATTTCAAGTCCGCAATCTAAATTATTTGCATCAGGTTTAGGAGTCATTGATATTTCTGTTTATGCATTTAGTTTGATGTATATTTCTACTTTCAACCACAAAAATCTATATCACAACATCTTTACCATGTATCTATCAATTATAGAGAAAGCATGGATGTTTATATAACATAGCTTACATAGAAGCCTTAGTGTGAAATCGAAAATCCCCAAATGGAAATTCACACAAGGATGCAAAGACACACGTTGATTCAATCTAAAACCCATAACATGGTGCCATGGTGAAAGCAAAGCTTGGGCCATTTTTTGTCTTGTGGAAGTCTATAAATGGAAAATATCTCTTTGGAAGGAGAATTGTCAAGTCAATTGAAATCATTATTGTTGAAGCAAGCTAACTGGGCATCATGTTCATACTTAACTCACACATGGTGTTTTCGACAAAGTGTGGAAAAAATGGAGATTTGGGTTTTTCGAGTGATCATTGGATAAATTGCATGAAATAATTTGTTTTTTTTAGTTTTCATTTTTTTACTATTTATTTTTTATTATTCAAACATTTTTATTGTAGAAATAGAAATAGATTTAGTGTATATTTTATTCGAATTATGCAATTTTAATAGCTTATATCTATACTTTAAATACCTTGAAAATAAAATTGTTAAGCAAAAAAAAATAGCTTATATCTACAATTTCAATAACTCGAAGATAAAATTGTTAAATAAATAATAATAAAAATATAAAAATCATCATATATCAATTCTATACAAAATATGAGAATCAACATTGAATATAAAAACAACATGAAATTCTATAAAAAAAATATGAGAATCAAAGCACGAATAAAAATAGAATTTTTTACTTTGAGAATATTCTTAAACCATTCATATTTAAAATTTTAAAATTAAATTAAATAAAAACTTATAAATTTTTATGTTTTACTTTTTGAGGAGAGATCCATTCCATTGCGTGCAAAAAGAAAACCAAGAAAACTCTATATGAACCCTCCATACCAATGCGACGATAAAAAGTGCCACCTTCCTTTACCATTCACTCCTATTTGTATGACTTGTGACCAATAAAGAAAGGTCGAACTGAGTCAGAAGTATTCTCCATGGTATATTGTTGACATCACTCTTTTCTTTGCAGATCTAGGCTTTATGAAAGCTGTCACAAAAAGCCACCATACAATCATATTATGAAATCAGGTCAACTGCGCTAGGGTCAAACCTTTCAATGCTAGAGTCTCATTTGAAACTATTTTATTTGTGCTTAAGAATATAGCTTTTATATTATTATAAGAGGTGAACTATCTTTATTTGTGATTATCAATTTCAGTTTTATATTTTTAGAGAAATTCTAAACAAAATTGTTAAAATTGATATTTTAAATAAAATTAATATTTAATATTTATAATTATCAAGTTTAAATCTACATTGTATTTCAACTATTTAAACATTTAAAAAGAGAAAGTAAAGGTATCAACAAAAGCATATGTGAGGCTTCCATCATCCATGTCTTTTATTTTGGATGATTATGTTATTATACCAGAGTGGCTAATGTTTTTATTGATTAGTCTTTGCGTATGAGAAGGGACTAAGTGTGAGGTTCTCAACCCTCGTTAGCCCTTGATGTAATATTGAATATTGTTAAGTTCTATGTTGTAATAAAAGTTTTCATGTTGTATATATTAATGGCTCATTTAATCCTATGAGGTTGTTATTGGATATGCTACTTGTTACTTGAGTTGTTCATTCATTTGAAGGGTGTCTCTGTTAGTCATTTTCATTATAATCTCATGTTATGATTATTTATTCAATATTTAAGTTATACATTAAAACTCATATTCCAAAGTCTTTTGACATGTTGAAGTGCTTGGCCAAATGGTCCTTAAAGGTCTAATATTCCATGGAAATTTGATTCAAATGTCACAACGAATTGAAAAAAAATGAACTTGAATTGGATATAGCAAAATAGTGAATTCCATAAGGAATACTAATCCAATGGTATATACGTTGAAGTGACCCACTAATTAAAATTTACTTTGTTGAACCTTTTACCACTAATTTAGGATAAGTGTTTTTCCTTCTTTATGTTCTTTTCCACTCGCGTTCCTTTTGCCCCTCATGGGGGCAATTGCTCTATGGAACATTAACCTTCCTCAACTCTTGGATTTGATTGTTTCAATTAAGAAATAGAAGGAAATGTGCACACAACAACTCACCAATACAAACCATTGACAACTTACACATTCAATGAAGCATTTTTATTCCTATATCACTAAAACAAGAGCATGTGGCAATAATGTGAACAACAAGAAGTAGCTCATTCAACATTCAAAGATCCATGCTATTCTTCACTGGTTGTTTTAGCAAGATAGAGCATTCATCATTGATAGCATTAACGCCAGTGCAAATGGACATCCACCATCATCTCAACCATAGATTGGACTTTGTGGTCATTCATTCGATGCCCAGGAAGATCTTCAATGCAGGAAGACTTCTTAGCACATGATAGAAAATATAATACATAGTAGCTTCAAGTGAAGCGCAGCTCCTAGACACTCCATCCCCACGCAGCAGAAGCTCCATGCAATCACACTCTTTAATGTTCCTATGAGTATCCTTCAGTGCTTCAGCCTATGTTTTTGTTCCTTCTAACTTTCCTTTTTCCCTACCAGCGTTCATTTTTACCTCTCAAGAGGCAAATGCTAGTAATAAATTGTTTACTGGATCTTTGAGACGATTTGTTCCAACCCTCATTGGATATGTTTAGCTAGCCGTTTTAGTATTTGAGTGTGTTGAGGTTTTATGTACGATTTGAAAATAAAGAAAATTAAATAAGCCATAAATTTTCGTATTTCAATGTGCTTAGGGTTTACTTGAATATGTTCGATTAGAAAATAAAGAGAATTAAATAGAGACATAAATTCTATTAAATTTTTTTATAAATATATTGTTATTATTTAAAACGTATGTCTTAATTAAAAGATTAAATTATATTAAGGTAATATATTGTTTAATCTAAATAGTTATGAGATCGAGTGTCATACTAATACTTCATTTATATAGTTACTCTATAAATATAACTTTGGTTAGAGAAAATTTATATAAAAAATTATACATTTATTATTTTTAAAAAAATATAAATAAGAAATTAAATTATAATAAGATAATATTTTATATTTAGAATTAAGTTTAAAATGTTATGAGATTTTTTTATATGCTAGTTAAGACCACCTCAACACAATTGGTATAAAGATATAATGGCTTAATTAAATCATTGATATAGTTACTCTCTTACATATAACTTTGGTTAGAGAAAATTTATATAAAAAAATTATAAATTTATTATTTTTTAAAAAGCATAAATAAGAAATTAAATTATAATAAGATAGTATTTTATATTTAGAATTAAGTTTAAAATGTTATGAGATTTTTTTATATGCTAGTTAAGACCACGTCAACACAATTGGTATAAAGATATAATGGTTTGATTAAATCATTGAGAGATATTATTGTATCTAAGTTTAAAGAGAAAATGAGAGGCAGAAAGGATTTAGAGGTTAAATGAAAATTAAGATACTATAAATAGGTCATTAACCTTAATATAAAAGATCAAAAGTATCTTTCTTTTATCCAACTCAAAGAAAAAAACAAATATAGCCAAAATAAGAACTAACTCTAATGAGCTCCATAGTGAAAGAGTGGCTCGACATAACCAAAATAAGAACTAACTCTAATGAGCTTCATAGTGAAACATTGAGCTGGACAATTCCTAAATTGTGAAGGATTTGCCATCTTTACCAGACTGAGAGTGTTGAGGACCATAAAAGTCAGTTTCCCTTAGAATGTCCTTCATACACCCATATTAGATAGGAGTTTCACAACCCTTGCTACAATAATAAACTCTAACCTTCTAACTTGTCAAAACTTTAATGACCTCAAAACTCTTATTTCTAAGCTTTTTAAGTAGCAAAGCAAGTATTTTAAAAAAAAACATCATCAACCTTTATTCATAAATAAATAATTAAAATATATATATATAAAAATAATAAGTATAATAAAAAAATAATATATCATTTCATATATAAAATTAGAATTAAATGTTCTTACTAAATATTTTTTTTTCAATAAGATAAAAACATTATTGTTTAATATTCATTAAGGTATAAATCAAAACCAACATACTTGAGATATAAATCAAATGTTACAATACTTATTTTTTTTAATAAAATATTTTTTCTTAACATATCATAACTCTATATATTTAAATATTATCACTCTATATATTTAAACATTATCATATTTATGTTTGCTTCTCAATAATTATTCCACACCATTGAATAAATTTTATTGCCATATCATGTTATTAAATTTATGTTAGCTCCTCATTAGTTTCCATAATAATTCCACCTGGTTTTCATAAATATCCCTATGCATGATAATGGTACTGTTATCAACATTAAAAGCCTCAGGCTAACTAATAAATAACTTTAAATATAAACTTTTAAATTGATTTAAATGCCTCAACCATTGGTTTATTGTTGTTTCACTATTATAAAAACACAAAAACAAATAACTTAATTGGCTAATGAACCATGTGTGTACACACATGGTTTTGGTTGCTTTCGGAGGAGAAAATTTCGGTCTGGCCAAATCTGTAGAAACGTGGATACAATGGCCCGGGTATTTGTGCCCTTTGCTTGCTTGAGGCCGAATCTTTATTATATATGTTTGTTATGTGCCTCTTTACTCATCAGGTTTGTAATTATCTGGGAAATCCAATTGCAACAATCATGTTGGATCGTGACATTTCCATTCAGTCATGGTTCCATTCATTATACTCTCAGAACAAGCAACTGCTCATGCTGGCATGTTTCTTATCCTAGACGATTTGGAAATCAAGAAACTTGGTCATATTTGAAAATAAATTGACTGAGGCTCGCAAAGCTGCAGGTGATGTTCAGGCTCTAGCTAGTGAATATGGTTGCTCATGGAACAAGCCATCGGTGTTACCTATCCGTAACCATATCTCTCCTAACCCGATCCATAGCGGGAATAGGGCCAAATTCGATGGAGCTGCCCTGGGTGCTACTAGTCTTTGTGGTGTTGGCACCTTCTTTGAACTAGACAATGGGGATGTAATAAAATTGTGGTTCCATGGTGGTGGCGGCACCAACATGAAAGGGGAGCTTATTGCCCTTTGGCTTGTATTATATTTTTCTGCTCTGACTAAAATTCATCTGCATCAGATTGCGGGAGATTCGATGGTCATTGTGGATTAGGCTAACTCCTGTGCATCCATCCGAACATTGGCTCTCACTTCTTGGCTGGAGCAAACCAGGTCCCTCATTCGCCTTTGTTCGCAGACACCTATTGTCCACATTTTTAGGGAACATAATTCCATGGTCGATTCACTTTCCAGACGTGGACTTGAGGTACATGCTGGACGGATCTATTATGAAATCATTGAGGGTAGCCGACCTCGTTGAATATTGTAACTTCTAAGAATATTATATTTGTACATTATTATTCCGGAGATAACATCCCTCCGAGGCAATTCTATTATGTATCCGTAGATGTTTATTCCTCCGATGGTTTGTGGGAACTAGGGTTATTAGACCCACCATGTGGTGGTCGGCCCTGAGTTTATATTTTAGGGGTGATTAGACTTCTCAAGTAGAGGTCGGCCCCATTAGGGTTTTTGGTCAGTTGGGGTCTAGTATAAATAGAGGAGAGGAGCTCCTCATTTGATACACACTCACAACTCAGAAAAGTAGCGCACTTGTGTCTGGGAGGTCTGTCTGGAAGATAGAGAAGGAGGACAAGTCTTGGAGCACATCTTGTATTTTGGTTGATCATCTTATTGAGGAAAGCTTTGCTGGGTTTTCTACCCCATGAGGGTTTCTCAGGGTAATTTCTGTGTCTATCTTGTGATTATGTTTCTTTCAATGATCTTGCTAGTCTATTTGGTTTAAAACTTAACATGGTATCAGAGCTAGCCTGAATAGGACATCTTTCACAAGGTAAAAATATCTCTCTCTCTCTCTCCGGTGAAAATTAGGGTTTCTGCAAAAAGTTGGTATTGTTGAATTCTGATTACATGGCTGGATAGCCCTTCTCAAAACCAATCTTTTGAGCCCTATATCAAACTTTTTGGTTGGGTAGAACTCCGGGAAAGTCAAACCCTAGTTTTACCAAAAGTGCGATAAACCAAAAATTCTGTCCCAGGATCCGGAAAAGTAAAAAGATTAAAGTTTCCAGGTAAGTACTATTCTATCTCTTGTCTCTTGGACTCCCCCAAGAGAAGATGGCTCCAAGCACTAAGCTTGAAGACAAGTTAGAAGGTATAGAGAATTTTCGGGCATGGAAATACAGAATTGGTCTCATTCTTGAAGAGAATGATCTTGCTCAGTACATCAAGGATGAAGTTACAGAACATGAAGGAGATGAAGCCAAATAGAAGCATAGAAAGGATTTGATTAGGGCAAAGAGAATCATAGTTGATTCTATTAAAGACCACTTGATTCCCCAAGTGGCTTCCAAGAAAACTCCAAAGGAAATGTATGATGCCCTAGGAAGAATGTATGAGAGAAAGAACATCAATAGGAAAATGAACCTAAGAACTCAATTGAAGAGTACCAAGATGAACAAAGGAGAATCCATTCAAGACTACTTCTCAAGGGTCTCCCAAATCAAGGAGCAACTAAATGCCATTGGTGATACTCTTGATGAAGATGAACTTGTGAGGACTGCTCTAAATGGCCTCACTAGACCTTGGGAGTCATTTATACAAACTATGTGTGCCAGAAAAGAAAGTATGAAGTTTGATGTAGTGGGAGGATTGTGTTCAAGAAGAGGCTAGGGTAGCCAACAGAGAAGCATTCCTCAAGGAGGATGACCAAGCCTTGGCTACTCACACCAAGAGAAGAAGAATGGGTCACTTCAAGAAAGTTGACCACAAAGGATCTCAACACTTATCTAAATTTAAAAGGAGTAGAGGACCCAATCCAGTAAGAGATCTCTCCACAGTCCAATGTTACAGTTGTCTTAAACTAGGACACATTGCTAGATTTTGTCCTTCACAAAAGAAGAAGAAGTTTGTACACAAAAGACACCATGCACATATGGCAGAAGATGATGGTGAATAAGAAGAAGAAGAAGAGGAAGAGGAAAGGCCTCGAAGGAAAAGATCTAAAGTAAAGAAAGAAGATCCAGAAGAATATGTCCTATTCTCTGCACTCTCTGGATCTGTATCTCCTGGAGAAGATACATGGCTCATTGATAGTGGTGCTTCTAAGCACATGACAGGTCAAAGAAAGACTTTCTCAAATCTTGAAGAAAAGTCTTCTACACAAAAGGTATCTCTAGGAGATGATTACCAATATCCCATCAAGGGGATTGGTGAAGCAAGCTACAAGCTAGATTCTAGAACACCCTTGAAGATGAAAGAAATTTTATATGTGCCGGGATTGAAGAAGAACCTACTCTCTATCTCAGCACTAGATAAGAAAGGTTTTAGAGTTGCATTCATAGATGGTCAAGTACTTATGTGGCCCAAAGGAAAATCTATTAAAGATGCAATTGTCATTGGTGAAGAGGAAGGAGGCCTCTATAAGCTCAAGGGACATCCAAAAGTTGCCCTTGCTCATGAAACATCTAGCCCCAGTGAGCTATGGCACAGAAGATTAGCTCACATTAACTACAAAGCCCTACCCTATGTAAACAAGGTGGTCATAGGTTTACCAGACTTAAAGGTTGATCATAATGGCTCATGTAAAGGATGTGAAAAAGGGAAGAATATCAAGAACCCTTTTCCAAAAAGTGAAACAAAGACTAAGAACATTTTGGAGCTAATACATTCAGATGTATGTGGACCAATGCCCACCACTTCCCTAAGTGGTTTTGAATACTATCTCTCATTCATTGATGACTATTCAAGGAAGACATGGATATACTTTCTAAAAGGTAAGAATGAAGTCTTTGGAAAATTCAAAAAGTTCAAGGCCTTAATAGAAAATCTCTCATAAAAGAAAATCAAGATTCTCAGAACAGAGAATGGGAGAGAATATACTTCAAAGGACTTTGAAGACTTTTGTAAGGAAGTTGGAATCAAGAGGGAACTAACCACTCCTTGCAATCCCCAACAAAATGGGGTGGCTGAAAAAAAAGAATAGAACCATCATGGATGCTGTAAAAACTATGATACATGATCAAGATCTACCTATGTATTTATGGGCTGAAGCAGCTAGGATAGCAGTCTATGTGCAGAATAGACTTTCCCATAGTGCTTTTGAATTCAAAACTCCAGAAGAAGTGTTCATAGAAAAGAATCCTGAGGTAAGTCATCTCAAAATATTTGGTTGTCCTGTGTACATTCACATTCCAAAAGAAAAGAGAACCAAGTTGGATCCTTCTGGTAAGAAGGGAATATTTGTTGGATACTGTGAAACATCCAAAGCCTTTGAAATTTACATACCAGGTTTTTATCATATGGAAATAAGTAGAGATGTAACATTTGATGAAGAAGCAGCTCTCAAGAAATCCAGGAAGTGTCAACTTGAGGAAATCTATGAAGAAGATACACCTCCTAGAATCACAATAGCTGTGCACATTCCTGAAGATGATACTCCAGAGGATCATGACATGATAGAACCACAAGAACCCCCTATTTCAGACTTATCTAGGAAAAGAAGGCCAGCATGGGCGAGAGACATTATTCAAGGAGCTGAAAGATATGGAGCTCCTGAAGGGTCCACTAGAGAAAGAAAGAAACCAAAGCTAGTATCCAACTATGTAGCCTTGATGTGTGATCTTGTGGATCAACATCCTACTAGCTATGAAGAGGCAGCTCAAAATAAAGAATGGGTAGAAGCAATGACAGAAGAATATCAGTCAATAATGAAAAATGATGTTTGGGATATAGTTCCCAAACCAAAAGATAAAAGTGTGGTTTCTTCCAAATGGATTTTTAAGATAAAACATGCTACAGATGGTAGCATTGAAAAATATAAGGCAAGATTTGTAGCCCGAGGATTCTCTCAGAAAGAGGGAATTGACTATGAAGAAACATTTGCACCAGTTGCTAGGTATACTTCAATTAGAACTATCATGACACTTGCATCTATGATGAAATGGAAACTACATCAAATGGATGTTAAGACAACTTTTCTGAATGGTGTAATTGAAGAAGAAGTGTACATAGAGCAACCACAAGGGTTCGAGGTTAAATACGGGAGAACTCATGTATGCAAACTGAAAAAGGCATTATATGGATTAAAGCAAGCTCCCAGAGCTTGGTACGGAAGGATTGACAATTTCTTAACAAGCATGGGCTTTACCAAGAGTAAAGCTGACCTTAATCTTTATCTTAAGGTAATGGATGATGAACCAATTATACTACTGTTATATGTAGATGATCTATTTCTAACCGGAAATGAGAAACAGATTATTGAATGCAAGAAGAAGCTTTCTTCAGAATTCGAGATGAAAGATCTCGGATTAATGCACTACTTCTTAGGCCTAGAAGTATGGCAAGAACCAAAAGGAATCTTTCTAAATCAAGGTAAGTATGCTGTGGAGATTCTAAAAAGATTTGATATGTTGGAGTGTAAAGCCATGGCCACTCCCATGGACTCCAACTTGAAGTTATTAATTAATGACACATCAGAATTAGTGGACATAACTCTATATAGACAAATCATTGGGTCTTTAATGTATTTAACAAATACTAGGCCAGATATATGCTTTGCCGTAAATACCATGAGTTAGTATCTAGTAGAACCTAGAAAGGTTCACTTAATAGCTGCAAAGCATGTGATGAGGTACCTAAAGGGTACTTTAGATTTTGGTCTATATTATCTTGGAAATCATGAACTCAATTTACATGGTTACTCAGACTTTGATTGGGCAGGAAGTATCTTAGACAGAAAGAGTACATCAGGTGGATGTTATGGTCTTGGATCTGCCATGATCTCATGGTTCAGCAAGAAACAATCCAGTGTGGCTCTCAGTACTGCTGAAGCAGAATACATAGCTGCCTGCTCTGCTAGCTGTGAAGCAGTGTGGCTTCGGAAATTATTATCTGGAGTATTTGACTTAGAGATGGATCCCACTATGATCATGTGTGACAATCAAAGTTGCATCAAAATGACAGAAAATCCTGTATTCCACGATAAGTCAAAACACATAGAGATCCGATACTTTTACATACGAGACATGGTGCAGAGAGGAGCTATCAAACTCGAGTATATAAGTACTGAAGAACAAGTTGCTGATATATTAACCAAACCCCTATCTCGTGTGAAATTTGAACACTTCCGAGACAAGCTTGGTGTAGCTCTAAAAGACCCTCCTCGAAAGGGGGAGTAGTATCATCACTAATGATGAGGATACATATTTACCACTCTTAGATATTTATGCTTATTTAGATTTAGACTTCTTACACTTAGAACACTTACACTATTTTTCTTTTACTTTGATGATGTATGAGAATACATGTTTTGATTGATGAGGATACATGTTTTGATGATGTATGTATTGATGACGATACATGTTTTATGTATTGATGAGAATACATGCTTTGATGATATATGTATTAATGAGGATGCACGATATATGTATATGTGTTTTGATGCATTGATGAGAATACATGTTTTAATAATGTACTTGTATGGATGAGGATACTAGTATCTATATTGATGTGAGGATTGGATCATCCTTGGACTTCAGTCCTAAAGTGAGCCGTAGACAAATGTCTTCGGGAATGAAGTCCTTTGTGGACATGTGAGGATTGGATCATCTTTGGACTTCAGTCCTAAAGTGAGCCGTAGACATGATTTATCCGAAAATAAAATCCTGAATGAACAGGTAAGGGGATTGGATCGTCTTCGGACTTTGGTCCTTTGAATTGAGCCGTAGACAAGATGTCTCCGAAAATAAAATCCTGAATGAACAGGTAAGGGGATTGGATCGTCCTCGGACTTTGGTCCTTTGAATTGAGCCGTAGACAAGATGTCTCCGAAAATAAAATCCTGAATGAACAGGTAAGGGGATTGGATCGTCCTCGGACTTTGGTCCTTTGAATTGAGCCATAGATAAGATGTCTCCGAAAATAAAATCCTGAATGAACAGGTAAGGGGATTGGATCATCCTCGGACTTTGGTCCTTTGAATTGAGCCGTAGACAAGATGTCTCCGAAAATAAAATCTTGAATGAATAGGTAAGGGGATTGGATCGTCCTCGGACTTTGGTCCTTTGAATTGAGCCGTAGACAAGATGTCTCCTAAAATAAAATCCTGAATGAACAGGTAAGGGGATTGGATCGTCCTCGGACTTTGGTCCTTTGAATTGAGCCATAGGCATGAGGTCTCCGAGAATTGAATTATAGGATTGTATCGTCCCTGGACCTTGGTTCAAAAGGTACATGATAGGACTGGATCGTCCCTAGACCTCGGTTCAAAAGGCACATGATAGGACTGGATCGTCCCTGGACCTTGGTTCAAAAGGTACATGGTAGGACTGGATCGTCCTTGGACCTCGGTTCAAAAGGTACATGACAGGATTGCATCATCCATGGACCTATGTCCTAAAGAGAGCAGGATTTATCATCCTGTAATATGATCGTATGATGACGATGCTGATGATCGTATGATGACGATGCTGATGATGACGATGCCGATGATCATATGATGACGATGCTGATGATTGTATGATGACGATGCCAATGCTAATGACGATGCTGATGATCGTGTGATGACAATGCTGATGATTGTGCGATAACTATGATGTTGATGTTCCAGTAACTAGTTGAGTTACTAATGATGATGTATTGAAGAAAGCTTCCGATGATATAGAGATGTATCATGTATGATGTAGTCGATGACTCCTTACTCCTGCATATACTATTATAATATCCTTCTTGTTAAGGGGGAGTATTGAATATTGTAACTTCTAAGAATATTATATTTGTACATTATTATTTCGGAGATGTTTCATCCCTCCGAGGCAATTCTATTATGTATTCGTAGATGTTTATTCCTCGGATGGTTTGTGGGAACTAGGGTTATTAGACCCACCATGTGGGGGACGACCCTGAGTTTATATTTTAGGGGTTATTAGAATTCTCAAGTAGAGGTCAGCCCCATTAGGGTTTTTGGTCAGTTGGGATCTAGTATAAATAAAGGAGAGGAGCTCCTCATTTGATACACACTCACAACTCAGAAAAGTAGCGCACTTGTGTCTGGGAGGTCTGTCTGGAAGATAGAGAAGGAGGACAAGTCTTGGAGCACATCTTGTATTTTGGTTGATCATCTTATTGAGGAAAGCTTTGCTGGGTTTTCTACCCCATGAGGGTTTCTCAGGGTAATTTCTGTGTCTATCTTGTGATTATGTTTCTTTCAGTGATATTGCTAGTCTATTTGGTTTAAAACTTAACACTTATGGGGGTTTTGGCACATTTTTGCGGCTTAAATTTTTGTAGTGTATTTTTTCTGCGGCTCTAGGTATTGGTAGATTATCTTTCACTTCTCATTTTCCTTTGGCTCCATCTACTTTTTGGATCTTTTTTTTGTTATTAACATTGTGGGGGATTGGTATATTCCGATATCTTTCTAATATTGGCTTGAGAACTGACTTGGGGGATCGAGAATGGTCTCGGATTTGGATAACTAGATGGAGGAGTACTTGCAGATCTCTCTTTTGCTATTTGGACCTCTTATGCTTTTAATACAGTATTGTTTTTTCATGTGAAAAGAAAAAAATAACTTAGTCTAACAAGCTTTTAAATATTTTTTTGATTTTAAAATTCATTGTGATTTTTGTTTCTTTGACTTCAATCCCAAAGAGAAACAATTTATTGTAATTCATTTCCAATGAGTATATTTACAATTTATTTCAACATAGTGTAGATTGGCTGGTTGGGAGGTTAGGTTGTGATCCTTCCCATCCAAATTAAAATCTATCTTAAGACGTATGTTGTTGTATTACCATAGCACTGGTTAAGTGTTAACAATTATCATTTGAAAAAAAAATTAAATATTAATAAATTTGACTCAAAAATTTACATTTGTATATATATTGTAGATAATATATTAAATATATCATTATTATGTCTATGGCATATATTAGTCCCTATTAGTCCCGCCGTACTCAAATTCATTTCCAAGTTCCAAAGTTTAACATTAGTGGTGGATTTTTGCAATTATTTATATTTAAAAAAAAAAAAATCATTGTTCAAATGTTGTTGATGCCACCCTTGGGTTCTGGAGTGGGGGTTTGGGAGTAGGTGGACGTCATATGCACGGTAACCACTGATAATGAGATGAGGACTTGTGTCGTGATGTTAATGCATATTAATAGAGGAGCAAGTGTCAGTTCTAGGAAAGCAAGTGCGGGAAGCACGAATGCCAAAGTAAGATCCATACCTTGGCCACAAGGATCAAAATTGAGCTCGTCATTGTGAAATTCTAAATCACAGTAGATCTAAGAGCAGAATATACCTCACAGATAAAGAATGAGCAAAAAAGATGAATTAGAGTGAAAATTGCATTGAAAATGAGCAGAAAAACAATGATGCATGAGAACTCAGATAGGAAAAGAATAATGTCACATGATCCAATAATCCTGGTATAATCAATAATGATGTTACAATGGAGAGAATTCGAATCACACATGATAATTTGACTCTCAGTTGGTCTAGCATAGGAATTGTCACCACCGAAGTGTTCCGGAAGACTCAAGCTCAACTAAATTGGTCATAAAATCAGTTAACTGAAGACACAATCAATTAACTGACAAAGGAGGACACATCAATGAGTTTTCCATGCAAAACAGTAAGAAAATGGCACATGAGGCCACAATCAGTGGTATTCGAAGCTCTAACCCCCCACAAGAATTAGCTAACTCGAGTGGACTGAACTGGAACACTGAGTAGGTTTGTAAAAAATAGGGAACTATTGAAGTGGTCCTAAAATGATGCATGCAAGGCTAAGAAGGTGGTAGCTGGATCATGGATGACATTTGCACACCACTAGCGGTCAAATGACATCATAAGCTACTAGGAAATGAAATAATGCTAGGTAGGACAAGGATGGAGTATTAAAATATCCTAACACCCTCCCTTAATTCATACTTTTTCATCCTGGGCCTTGGTTACTAAGACCAAAGGTCACCCATACAATCAAATAAATGATAAAAAATAAAAGAAGTCTCTATGATCCAAGGAAATGGGGGAAAACATCATGGAAAAAATACCTCCCCTAAAAAAAGAACAACAGTAGGGAACTCAAAGAACCTTCATATTAAGAAGAGAAGGAAAAAACGTTCCTAAGTGAAAGCCTTTGCAAAAATAGTGGCAATCTGCTCCTATGTAGGATAATAATACAGGTGCTAGATCTGGATATGGATATGGATCTACTCCTTTGATGTACCTCCCACTATGTCGAAGTTGTATTTGCCAAAACAAGTCTTTTAGGAACCCTTCTTGCTACTGGATCGAATGGCTCATTGTGGTCCAAATCATGAACCTTTAAGTACCCTTTGTCAAACAACTGAGATTTGTACTTAGTTATAGATCCCCCATGGCAAGTCTCTTCAAGGGATTGTGGATCAAACCTTACCATCATGTAGCACCTCTATGAGAGAAGTGGGTATACATGACATAGTGCAAGGTTTGCATAATACTGCTATCTAGTGTTTCTATGGTCAGATGGATCCCCAACTGTGTTCCTAGCAGTTACAAGGATTTTGTGATCCCATATTGGCCTTAGCCATGGATTGGGAGCATGTGTTGGATGTAGATCTGAAACTCCTTGAACTTTATTCTCAACATCAAGATCTTGACTCTCATATTCATTAGAAGAGATATCACTATGAACTTCATCATATGCCAATGGGGTAGGCAAAGAGTATGGCAAAAAATGAGAGAATTCACATGCCTTGCAGGCATGGTTTGCACACCCTTTTGCTATAATATTCCCAGTAGAGATCTCTGCAATCTCAACTATGTTAGGACCAAAGACCACTTTCTTTGGTGAACCTATATGAGTCATCTGATATACAAACAACAAATTTGCTGACAAAGAAGGCACAAATAGAACATTTTTGAACTTTCCATGCTCTAGATGTATTGTGCCCTTCCCTTCATTGGAGATCTAAGAGTTATATGTGAATAATCGAACCATCTTTGAGATTTAGAGAAGAAAATGATTCTATGGAGGAAACCATGTGGTTGGAGGCTTCTGAATCTATGAGGAAGGCTTGTGATTTTGCGAATCCAGCCTTCAATGCATGACATCTCTCATGACCATCAGACTCATTTTCAAAATCAATCTCTCTTGCACCTTTTGGAAGAGCAATGTTATGTTGTTCAAGGAGTTTGGTCATCTGATCTATCTTCTTTTGCATGCAAGATCTCTGTGGGTGGTTTCCTTTTTTGCAATAGAAACACTTGGATTTCTCAAATCCCTTTTGTTTGTCCTTCTTGGAGATGGAAGATCTTTCTCATGGACTTGACTTGGCATTTTACTTGAGCTCAGATTTGCCCTCTTCTCCTTGCGCTTGTGCTTCCCCTTTCCATTCACACTTTTTGCTTCTCCAGCTACAAGAGCTTGATTTTTGGAGGCTGTCAAGGCATCTATCTAGATCAATTTGTCTTGTTCTTGGATGAGAGATTCAATGAAAACATCCAAGGATGGCATATTCTCGCGAGGAATTAAAATTCACTCGAATGAAAGGTAGAGACAAAATTGGAAAATTCAATACCTAACTTGCTCAAAATGGATAACACCAACTACTCATCCTTCTTCTCAATGCCACATTTCTTTCATTGCATGACCAAAGACTTGAATTTGGAAAGACTATAAGTCCAAATATTTCTTCAAAATTTTACTATAAACGAAAACTCTAGAAACAACAAAGAAAAATAATCAAAGGAAATCAAACACTCGTAAAATTAACATCCAACTAATACTTCAAAAAGCCTGGGCTGTAACCCATCAACCAATCAAAGTGAAGACAGATTTAACAATCGCAGTGATATGCATAATTAAACCATGAAGCAGCATTACAAGTATGGAGAAACAGATACATTCAAAGAGCAATTTGAAGTTTGACATGGTTCCAACTACATGAAACCCTACACCAGTGAAACCCTAATCAACTAAACTTTATTTATAATAGTAACCAGCAATCCCTACATAGCAGGGACATTGTCTCAATCTTTGCTGTTGAAGTACTCAGCAGGGAAAGACTCCCCAAGACTGGCATAGCTCTTAAAGTAGATCTTGGGAGGAGTAACTTCGTCGTCCACAACGATCTCACGAAGGGGAACATAGAAAGGCATGTGCCGTTTCTTGGCCTTCACTCCCTTCACATTTTTCATCTTGTTCTTCTCCAACTGGCAAGAAATCTCAGTAGCATACGAGACAAAGCTGTCTGCGCGCTTGAAATGGTGCTTCACACCAGCCTTCTGCTTCAGCCAGATGTCCCCAGTGGCTTCAACCCCACCGCCGTCCTCCACGTTCTCCAGAGGCATGAGAAGACCTTTAGGTATTCCATAGGTTTCCAGAAGCTCCAGAGCTTTGCCCAGTGTTTCGTCTCCTTTGAATATTATGGCGTCTTCACGCTTGCTCATTTCTGCTCTCACAGACATTCTTGCTACCCAACAATACCTAAATATGTTAAAACCAGGAAAACGCTTAGAGAACGAAATTCGTGTAGGAGACGAAGATATGAGAGCTGAGGAAACCCAATTGTTCTTTATAACAGTTGTGAAAACCCAACTGTTCATGTCTGGTATCAAAGTGAAAATTAATTCAATGCCAGATTCAGTTCGGTGGAGTTATATTATGTACGTTCACCTTTATTCGGTTTCAAATTCCGATGGGGTGAAAGCGCGTAGTCAGACAACGGAGCATCTGTTGTACCAGAGATTATAAATAAATATCTAGTCTAAGTACAGTGTATATATGGGGTTTTTACGGATAAAATGGCACATAGCATTAAACAATTTAAATGCCATTAGCCATTGCAGGTATAGAGTAGGCAGGATGTTTATGGCGATGTATGGGATGAGGACTTCGGCTCAACTAACTTGGTTGGACGTTTCGGCTTTCACACGAAGGAAAGTGGTTCTTGTGGGTGTAGTTGGTGGAAATTCAAGAGCGTTGTAATTGAGGTTTTGCAGTGCAATAACGACGCTTCTCAAAACACTTTCCAGATCAGTTTCCATTCTGGATTCCTTTTTAATATTTTTTTGGTTGCAGATCAGTTCCATTATTGATGCTTTTTTATGGTGGATATATTTGTTTTTTTTATCTTATTTTTTTTTTAGGTTTTGTCAAAATTGGTGATTTGAACTTATGACCTCCATTTACAACATGTTCTTCATATAAAGGGAATTCTAGATTGAGCTACATCCATGTGGGCATGAAAGTATATGTTTTTATTAAGGAGTTTAATTTTCAATTAAAAGATAACAATATATTTATTTACCCTTGTATTGGGTCGATTATGTGCTTTAAAAATCCATGGTGGAACAAAACAATCTACTAACACTAGCAAATACAACTCAAAAATAATATGTGCAGACATTATGCATAATGTGAGGCCACATGTAATGCAACATAAATAATTTTGCAAGGTTAACATGTTGGATCAATGGTGTAATTGAATTTGTGACATATTAATTTTCAATTAAAAGATATGTTTTTATTAAGGAGTTTAATTTCCAATTAAATAGTAACAATAGATTAATTTACCCATGTCTTTTGTTGATCATGTACTCTGAAAAGGGTGGAACAAAACAACCTACTAATAGTGACACAAAGAACTCAAAAGTAACATGTACTAGCATTATGCATATGATTTGATATGAAGCACAATAAGTGATAAATTTAGGAAACAAACAAAAGGTGGAACCTAGAATCTTTTCCAAATATTAATGTAAGGCCACATGTAATGCAACATACCAAATTTTTCAAGGTTAACATGTTGCATTGATGGTGTACCAAACTATGATATTATTCCAAAGGACTTGAGTTATTCTTCTTTGGGCCATTCAATTTTCCTGGCTGGCTATAAATGGATAAGAAGAAACAATGAATAGTTTCATTAAAATTTGTTTTTAGATTATATCAAATTTATAAAAACATTAAAAATAACATCTTAACAAAATTAGTAGCTCTCCAAGTTCGTGGCAACAGAACATTTTCAAACTGTATAGAGAAATGAATATCTATGTATATCTATGTATTCAGTAGGTGCTTCTAACTTCTGAGGCCCATAACTGAAAAACAAGCTTCTCTGAAATTCTATTGGCGATGCTTGGTAAATTTGGTAGGTGATAAATTGCTGTTGCTTGGTGGGTAACCAACGACTTCTTCTAAAATGGTACCCATCTTTCTTTGAGTTGCACTTTCGAACTTGAAAATTGACTATCCTTTGAAGGAAGGGCACAAAGGCCAGGGAAAGGAACTGAATGGAAGGGAATGACACTATATTTGGATAATGATAGGCTAATATAAGAAAGAAAGAAGAAATGGAATGAAAGCAAAGCCATCTTCATTAAAGGCAAACTCGCCCACCTACTCTTCAATCAAATGGGAAAGTTTCAATCTACATTATTACATATATAATAACATCCACCTACTAGTCACTTATCTAAACATACACATATCTTAGTAAACCTATTAATATGATTTGAAACTAAAGAGAATTAAATAAAACATAAATTTTAGTATTTCAACGTGCTTAGGGTTTACTTGAATATGTTCGATTAGAAAATAAAGACATAAATTTTCTATAAAAAAATTATAAATATATTGTTATTTAAAAGGTATGGCTTAATTAAAAGATTAAATTATAATAAGGTAGTATATTGTTTAATCTAAATAATTATGAATTGTTCCTACACACTGCTCAACATCTATTTGTGACTTGTTTATACTCCGGAGAAGTTTGGTCTTCAATTTGTAATCATCTAAACTTGGAACATAGTTGGGGGTTTGATAATTTTGATGTTTGTACACTACAGTGGTTCAGGAAAAACAGATTTCATCAAATGATTTTAGTTATGATCTCTTGGGCCTTATGGCATGCTAGAAACTCAACTATATTTGAAGAGAAGCTTCCCACCATGTAGGATACTTGCTCGCAGATTCTGTATTCGCACTCTACTTATGACTGTGCGAAGTTGATTTCAAAGGTTCAAAAAGTGAGTTATTTCTCTCCTCCTTCTGATAGACCTGTTGCATTTTTTATGGGGCGACCAACTATGGATTATGTGCAATAGGAGGTGTATTATTTTTAAATCATCAGCACTTTTTCACTCTGCGTCTATTATGTGGAGAGAGTACAAACATGAAAGCTGAGTTGATGGCGCTTTGGGTTGTGTTAAAAGTGGCCAATATTTTTGGACTCAGTAATGTCAAAGTATTTGGTGACTCGAGAATTACCATCAAATGGGCCTGTGGTGGTTTTTCTCTGAAAATTTCACTTCTAATGCACTGGTGCACAAGAATAAGGACATAAATCCTACACTACAAAAATATTTATTTTGAGCATATCTATATATATCATAATTCACAGGCCGACAAGCTTTCAAAGCAAGCGATGACTGGAGAAGAGGGCGTCATTGTGTGGGAGGAGTTTCAGGAATCTCAATCATTAACTCTGGCATTATAGATATTTTTGATGTTTGAACCATAGAGCAGTTGTGCTACTCAGGCTCTATTTTTTTATATCATTTGCCATGGAGTAGTTATTTTAAATAGCCCTTTTGTATTTTGAGATGGATAGTTTTGTTGATAAGTTTTTTTTACTGGTATTATATACCAAGAAGTCTATATAGACATGTTTGAATCCATGTATTATTTGATTCTATTTTTTGAATATCAAAGTATGACTTTTTTCGTTGGAAAAAAATAGTTATGAGATCGAGTGTCATACTAATACTTCATTTATATAGTTACTTTATTACATATAACTTTGGTTAGAGAAAATTTATATAAAAAAATTATAAATTTATTATTTTTTAAAAAGTATTTAAATAAGAAATTAAATTATAATAAGATAGTATTTTATATTTAGAATTAAGTTTAAATGTTATGAGATATTTTTTATATATTATTTTTATTCATTAAGAAAATGATTAATGGAAAGTGGAAAGTTTATTTTGGTCTTGAAAATAAATGTAAATCAACAAACCTTGTGATGTGGGTTAAAAATAAGTTATTATTGAAAGTCTAGTTACTACAGTTATCTTATAAGGTTGTGAAAAAAATATTGGAGAAAGATGAAACACATTCAAAAGTGTTTTACAACTTATAACTTCAAAATTAAAATCAATATACCTTATCTTATTCTCCTAATAGAAGTGGGTCTTTCTAGAACATCGCTATGACTAGGTACATGATGTACAAGTAAAAGATAAATAACTTGGGAGACTAGAGACTCTTTAAAATTGTTTTAAATTCCACTCAAGACCACCTCAAGACACTTGGTATAAAGACACAATGGCTTGATTAAATCATTGGCGGATATTATTGTATTTATGTTTAAAGAGAAAATGTGGGGCAAGAAGGATTTAGAGGTTAAAAGAAAATCAAGATACTATAAAGAGGTCATTAACCCTAATCTAGAAGATAAAAAAGTATCTCTCTTTTAAACAACTCAAAGAAAAAAACAAATATAGCCAAAATAAGAACTAGTTGTAATGAGCTTCATAGTGAAACATGGAGCTCAACAATTCCTAAAATTGTGAAGAATTTGCCATCTCTATGAGACTAAGAGTGTTGAGGACCATAAAAGTCAATTTCCCTTAAAATGCCTTTCATACACCCATATTAGATAGCAATTTCACAATCCTTGCTACAATACTAAACTCTAACTTTATAACTTGTCAAAACTATACACCTCAAAACTCTTATTTCTAAGCTTTTTAAGTAACAAAGCAAATAATTTTTAAAAAAAATAATCATTATCAACTTTTATTCACAAATAATTAATTTAATATATACATATATATATAATTAAAAAAAAAATATATTTTTAAATATAAATAAAAAATTAAATTATAATAAGATAATATATCATTTCATATGTAAAATTAGAATTAAATGTTACTAAATATATATTTTTTCCATAAGAAAAAAAAAATTATTATTTGATATTCATTAAGATATGAATCAAAACCAACATACTTAAGATATAAATCAAATGTTACAAAATACTTAATCTTTTAAATAAAATATTTTTTGAAAACATATCATAACTCTATATATTTAAATATTATTATATTTATGTTAGCTTCTCAATGATTATTCCACACTATTGAATAAATTTTATTGCCATACCATATTATTAAACTTATGTTAGCTCCTCATTAGTTTTCATAATAATTCCACATGGTTTTCATAAATATCCCTATGCATGATAATGGTAGTCGTTATCAACATTAAAAGCCTCGGACTAACTAATAAATAACTTTAAATATAAACTTTTAAATTGATTGACATGCCTCACCGACCATTATTGTATTAATTGGTTTAATGTTGTTTCACTATTATAAAAACACAAAAAATAACTTAATTGGCTAATGAACCATGTTTGTACACACATATTAAGTATTTTTTTTATTTTAAAATTTATTATGATTCTTATTTCTTTGACTTCAATCCTCTATCCAAATGGTTAATTTCCAGTATATTTACAATTTATTTCAACGTAGATAGGGTGGTTGGGAGGTTAGGTTGTGATCCTTCCCACCCAAATTAAAATATATCTCGAGACACATATGTTGTTGTATTACCATAATATTCGTTAAGTGTTAATAATTATCATTTGAAAAAAATTAAATCAAATATTAATAAATTTGATTCATAAATTTACATATGTATTATATATTTTACATAATATATTAAATATATCATTATTATGTCCAAGGCATATATTGGTGTTTATTAGTCTGGCCGTACTCAAATTCATTTCCAAGTTCCAAAGTTTAACCTTGGTGGTGGATTTTTGTATTTATTTATGTTTTAATAAATTAATTTTTCATTGTTCAAATGTTGTTGATGCCACCCTTGGGTTCTAGAGTGGGAGTTTAGCAACAGGTGGACGTCATATGCATGGTAACCTGTGCTAACGAGATGAGGACACGTGCTGTGATGTTAATGCACATTAATAGAGGAGCGGGTGTCGGTTCCAGGAGAGCAAGTGTTGTAAGCACAGATGTCGTTAATTGTGAAAGTAAGATCCATGCCTTGGCCACAAGGATCAAAATTGAGCACGTCACTATGAAATTCTAAATCACTGTAGATCTAAGAGTTTAGTATACCTCACAGAGAAAGACTAAGCAAAAAAGATGAATTAGAGTGAAAATTGCAGTAAAAATGAGCAGACAATTAATCATGCATGAGAACTCAGATAGGAGCAGAATAATGTCACAGGATCCAATAATCAGTATAATCAACAATGATGTTACAATGGAGAGAATTCAAATCACACGGGATAATTTGAGTCTCAGTTGGTCTAGCATAGGAATTGTCACCACCGGAGTGCTCCGGAAGACTCAAACTCAACTAAATTGATCCTAAACTCAGTTAACTGAAGACACAATCAATTAATTGACCAAGGAGGGAACATCAGTGAGTTTTCCATGCAAAAAAGTCAGAAAAGGGCACATGAGGCCACAATCAGTGGTATTCCGAGCTCTAACCCCCCACAAGAATCAACTAACTCAGGTGAACTGAACTGGAACACTGAGTAGGTTCGTAAAAAATAGGGAACTGATTGAAGTGGTCCTAAAATGATGCATGCAGGGCTCAAAAGGTGGTAGATGGATCATGGATGACATCTGCACACCACTAGGGGTCAAATGACATCATCATCTACTAGGAAAATGAACTAATGCTAGATAGGACAAGGATGGAGTATTAAAATATCCTAACACCCCCCCCTAATTCATACTTTTGCATTCTGGGCCCTAGTTACTAAGACCAAAGGTTACCCATACAATCAAATAAATGATAAAAAAATAAAAGAATTGTCCATGAACCAAGAAAATGGGGAAAAACCTCATGGGAAAAATACCCCCCTCAAAAAAGAACAGCAGTAGGGAACTTAAAGAACCTTCATACTAAGCAAAGAAGGAAAAAAATTTCCTAAGTGAAATCCTTTGCAAAAATATTGGCAATATGCTCCTATGTAGGATAACCATACATGTGCTAGATCTAGATCTGGATCTGCATCTACTCCTCTGATGTACCTCCCACTATGTCGAAGTTGTATTTTCCAAAACAAGTCTTTCAGGAACCCTTCTTGCTACTGGATCGAATGGCTCATTGTGGTCCAAATCATGAACCTTTGAGTACCCTTTGTTAGACAACCGAGAAATTTGTACTTAGTTGTAGATCCCCCATGGCAGGTCTCTTCAATGGATTGTGGATCAAGCCCCACCATCATGTAGCACCTCTATGAGAGAAGTGGGTCTGCATGACATAGTGCAAGGTTTGCATGATACTGAGATCTGGTGTTTCTATGGTTAGATGGATCCCCAACTATGTTCCCAACAGCTACAAGGACTTTGTGGGCCCATGTTGGCCTTGGCCATGGATTGGGAGCATGTGTTGGATCTGGATCTGAATCTCTTTGAACTTTATTCTCAACATCAATATCTTGATCCTCATCTTCGTTATAAGAGATATCACTCTAAACTTCATCATATGCCAATGGGGTAGGCAAATAGTATGGAAAAAAATGGGAGAATTCATATGCCTTAGAGGCATGGTTTGCAAACCCTTTTGCTATAATCTTCCCAGTAGATATCTTTGCAATCTCAACTATGTCAGGACCAAAGACCACTTTCTTCGGTGAACCTATGTGAGTCATCTGATATACAGACAAAAAATTTGCGGACAAAGAAGGCACAAATAGAACATTTTTGAACTTACCAAGCTCTAGATGTATTGTGCCCTTCCCTTCAGCAAAGATCTGAGAGTTATCTCCCATGTGAATAATCATACCATCCTTGATATGTAGAGAAGAAAATGATTCTCTGGAGGCAACCATGTGGTTGGAGGCTCCTAAATCTATGAGGAAGGCTTGTGATTTTGAAAATCTAGCCTTCAATGCATGACATCTCTCATGACCATCAGACTCACTTCCAGAATCAATCTCTCTTGCACCTTCTGGGAGGGCAATGTTATGTTGTTCAAGGAGTTTGGTCATCTGATCTATCTTCTCCCGCATGCAAGATCTCTCTGGGTGGTTTCCTTTCTTGCAATAGGAACACTTTGATTTCTCAACTCCCTTTTGTTTATCCTTCTTGGAGCTGGAGGCTCCTTCTGATGGACTTGACTTGGCATTCTGCTTGGGTTCAGATTACCTCTTCTCCTTGCCCTTGTTCTTCCCCTTTCCATTCGCACTTTTTTCTTCTCCAACCACAAGAGCTTGATTTTTGGAGGCCTTCAAGGCTCCCATCTGGATAAAATTGTCTTGTTCTTGGATGAGATATTCAGTGAAAACATCTAAGGATGGCATCTTCTAGCCAAGAATTGACATTCGCCCTGAATGGAAGGTAGAAACAAAGATGGAGAACTCGGGACCTAGCTTGCTCATAATGGATAGCACCAACTGATCATCCTTCTTCTCAATGCCACACTGCTTGCATTGCATGACCAAAGACTTGAATTTGGAAAAGAATTGTTGGATGGTCTCAAAACTGTTCAGTTGAAGAGAAATCAACTCATTCTCCATAATATGGCCCCTTATCTCATCTTGTTTGCTAAAGAGGGTCTCTAAATTAAACCATAACTCTCTTGGAGTCTTCAATCGATCGAGGTGAAAGGCTAGATATCTGGAAATATGAATACACATGAAATCGAATGCTTCATCCAATCTATTAGGATACTTGGCCTTCTCCAAAGCTGCTTGAGGTTCGACCTCCTTTCCCATTGTTACCTTGTACAGTGGCTTGTTGCGCAATACCATCTGCATATCAGCTCTCCAATCAAGGTTAGAACTGCTGGAGCTAATACAAGGTGGTACTATTGCTACTATTTCACTTTCAATAACCCACCAAAAACTCTCAATTTTGGAGATAGACTACTACTGAGCACTTCTTTAGGACAATAGGAACATTTTTCTGGATCCTTCACAACTGGCTAGTCCTCAAAGGGTTTTTCCAATGAATTAAATGCAATGGCAGCAAGATTTGCTATGGAAATCTAGAGGCTTCTGGTGCACTGCTGAAAGCAACTGCTCAACCTACGCTCACTGAGCTTTGATACCATGTGAAATTCTAAATCACAGTAGATTTAAGAGTTGAGTATACCTCACAGAGAAAGAATGAGCAAAAAAGATGAATTAGAGTGAAAACTGCAGTAAAAATGAGCAAACAATTAATCATGCATGAGAACTCACATAGGAGCAGAATAATGTCACATGATCCAATAATCAATATAATCAACAATGATGTTACAATGGAGAGAATTCGAATCACACAGGAGAATTTGAGTCTCAGTTGGTCTAGTATAGGAATTGTCACTACTAGAGTGCTCTGAAAGACTCAAACTCAACTAAAATGATCCTAAACTCAGTTAACTGAAGACACAATCAGTTAACTGACCAAGGAGGGTGCATCAGTGAGTTTTCCATGAAAAATAGGACCACAAAAGGGCTCATGAGGCCACAATCAGAGGCATCCGGAGCTCTAACTATTCGGATATCCACATCATCTTTTTCAGGATCTTGCACGCAATTAGGGTTTGCATGCAAATTCTAGGGTTTGCATGCACTTTTCATGCATCCCAGTCACCAGGTTGATGCCTCCAGCACCTTAGCCACCTTATTCTAGCACCCAGGAGCCACTTACTTCAGATTTTTAGCCCTCCTAGTCAGGAAGGTGCCCTCTTCTCACCTACTACCAGAGAAGGGCGCACTTCTTCACCTACCATTGCAGTTCCACTTCAGTTACACTCAGTTAGCTCCGATTCTCCCTGATTTGAGGCTAGTTTCACTCCTGACTGATTGTTTCACTTCCGTTGGACCTCCAGATTGACTAGATGACTTGTTCTAACTTTAGTTAGCCTCCCATGCGCCCTCCACTGAGCCCAATTCCCTATATCAGTGCTACACACTTCAGTTACACATGTTACACTCAGTTAGACTCAGATTGACACCTGGATGACTGGTTCTTGTGCATTGATGACCACCACTGATTGATGATGAGGACTCCTAGTTGGAGTAAAGCTACTCCATTCAGTGATTCGAATGACCTCCTTAGGCAATTCGAATTGCTCAGTCACTGTTACTGTATTCTATTGTAATCATTCACCCTTACTGGGATATTGAGCACTGATGCATGTTTTGCACAGTTTTACACCATATTTTCTATGTTCATCTGTTGTGATTGATTTACTTGTTCATTAGATCTGCTACGACTAATTTTGCATGGTATCAGAGCCATTGCAGGGACAAGATCTCTTTTCTACAGGTGTTTCTACAAGAAGATTTGAGTGAATTGCTCAAAAATTACAAAAAGTTTTGGCATGAAAGATCTCAAGGGCATTCGCTCCTGTGCATGCAAAGCTTGAAAATACATCCAATACCACTCCAGAAGCTTGAGTTTCCACATAATTCCTGGATCTGATACATTGGACCCATTCAACATTGTTTGATCTTCAATCCCAGGTGCGATGCAACTCTAAAAGGGTGGATTGTTCGACCTCATTGTTCTTGGTTTATTGTGATTTGCAGGTTATTGTCTCCATCATTTGCATTCGCTACTCTGCCCTTGCAAGCTTCTCTACATCAGTTGTGCACTCGCTTCTAGCAATGGAATACTCTTCTTCAAAGCCTATCCTCACCCCATTCAATTATTTTGATTGGAAAGATGATATGGAGATCATATTACGTTCAAAAGGTTACTACCGAGTCACTCTTGGTCTTGAATTGGAGCCAAACAACTTGTCAGATAGAACCAAACACTACAACAAGCTTGATGAAGCTTATGGTCTTCTTTGTCTCTCCATCTCGAAAGATCTTCACTTCCATCTCAGCGGATTTAAGACTCCAATAGCTATATGGGAGCAACTTGAAACACTATTTGGCAAGCAGGACAAGCTTAGGGCCTTTCAATTAGAGAATGAATTGATTGCCCTTAGTCCTGAGAATTTCGAGACCATTAATGAATTCTTCACAAAATTCAAGAACTTGAACTTGCAGTTGAAGAACAATGGAGTTATCAAAGAGGATAAACAATTGATCCTCTCCATTCTCAGCAAGCTTGGTAAAGATTATTTGGTATTTGTCTCTACTTTCAATTCCGGTCAGCTAACTACCCCGAATTGGAAGATGCCTACCTTGAATGCCTTCATTGAGTCCGGCACAAAAGCGCATGACAAGTTGATTCAAATGGGGTCCATAAGCTCCAAAGATTCAGTCCTATATGTTCAAGGACCCAAGATCTCGAATGGTAAAGGAAAGCAAAAGAAGGAGAAGCCCAAATTCGAGCCTCACAAGCAAAGAGAGAAAGGCAAACAGACGGATGTACCATCCAGTTCAAAGTTCAAGCAAAAAGGCAAAGAAGGTAACCAAAAATCTAGATGTACTTATTGCAACCATGGCTTTCATCCCGAAAGTTCATGTATGAAGAAGACTATACATCAAATGGCCCTCCTTTTGGAAAAGAACAACATAAATCTTCCTGACGGTGCAAGGAAGAAGGATAGGAATGATGATCATGAAAGAGGACAAGCACTCATGGCAACTGTTTCGAAGCCCATTACTCTCTTGATAGATTCAGGTGCATCGAATCATATGGCTGCAAATATTGATTATTTTTCTTCATTCCATCCAAACAGCTCCATCCCCATCCATTGGGAGATGACTCAAAAATTTCTTCAAAGGGAAAAGGTACGATTCATGTAGATCATGGAAGCTTTCAGAATGTTCTCTATGTGCCTTCCTTAGCTTCAAATCTTCTTTCTATGTATCAAATGACACACACTGGTGAACCGAAGCAAGTTACATTCAGCCCTAATACAGTTGAAATTTCTGATATCAAAAGTGGAAGACTTGTTGCAGTTGGAAAGGCAAACCACACTGCAAAATGCTATGAGTTTTCACACTTTATTCCGCTTGCAAAGCCCACTGCGCTTCGCACACATGGTAATGAGGTTAGTAGGATTTGGAATGAAAGATTTGGACATCTTAATTATAAGTATTTGCTGCTGATATCAAACAAATCCATGGTAGATGGTCTTCCACAACTCCTTTCCTCGAAAAAAAATGCACTGGTTGCATCATTGGGAAGCACCCCGAGCACAGATTCGACCGCGACAAAGCTAGCAGAGATTCTACAGTTTTGGAGTTGATACATTCTGATATCAGTGGTCCATTGCCCCATATGCCATTAAATGGTTCAAGGTATGTTTTGACATTTATTGATGATTTTTCTCACTTTACATGGGTATTCTTTCTCAAAAACAAGTCAGAAGTGCTTGGAAAATTCAAGGATTTTAAGGCTTCTGTTGAGACCACCACTGAGAGCAAGATCAAAGCTCTTAGATCTAATAATGGTGGAGAATATATCAAGGCCAAGTTGCTGCAACTTTGTGCCCAAAGCGGAATTCAGATCCAACATACAGTTCCCTACACACCCCAGTAGAACGGTGTAGCGGAAAGGAAAAATCGGTCACTGAAAGAGATGTCTACATGCATGATTGAATCAAAAGGTTTGGATGCAAATATTTGGGTTGAAGAAATCAATGTTGCTGCATACATACAGAACCATGTTCCACATTCATCCGTGAAAGGCATGACTCCTTTCGAAGCATTCTTTGGTCACAAACCGGATGTGTCAAATTTGAGAGTTTTTGGGTCTACTGCATGGGCTAGAATTCCTTCCAAGAAGAGACGAGCTTTGGATCCACAAAGTATTGAATGCATACTGATAAGATATGGGGAAGAATCAAAAGCATATAAACTCATGGATATCAGATCTAAAAAAATATTCATAGAGCGTAGTGTGCAATTTGAAGAACCACTTCAAGAATTGCAACTAGTCAAGGAAGAGACTGCCAATTCACCGCCTTCACCAGAAGAAGATCCGTGCAGCGATAATGAAGGTATGAGTTCTGATATTTCTGATATTTTAGCAGCATATGATGATCATGACATATCAGGTTCGGAATCCGACCATTATGATCCTCCTCAGTTACCAAAGTGGGCCCAAAACACTCTTCAATCTGCTGGTTCGAACCTTGGAAATCCTGCTGATCCGAGACGAACAAGAGCAGACTTTCAAAGAGCAGGTATGGATCTTTCTATTGCTGATCCATTAATTCCTGAGATTTTCTATTTGATGGCTGGTTCAGATCCCACATCATACTATTCTTCCCACCGAGATCCGAGATGGAAAAGTGCCATGGATGAAGAGTACAGTTCTCTTCAAAAGAACAACACATGGGAGCTAGTTTCTCTTCCACCTGGAAGAAAATTAGTGAAGTGTAAATGGGTCTACTGCACGAAAGTTGCTGCTAATGGCTCTATTAGCAAATACAAAGCAAGTTTGGTGGCAAAAGGTTTCTCCCAAGTCCAAGGAGTGGACTACACTGAGACCTTTGCACCTGTTGCAAAGATGGATTCCATCCGCCTTGTTTTGGCTATTTCTGCATCCAAGCACTAGGAAGTGCACCACATGGATGTGAAGAGTGCATTTCTACATGGAGACCTTGCTGAAGAGGTATATATGCAGCAACCAGAGGGCTACACATCAGATCCATCATTAGTTTTCAGATTGAAGAAATCTTTGTATGGGTTAAAACAGGCCCCAAGAGCTTGGTACGCAAAGATGTACTCCTTCCTTCTTTCTTAGAATTTCCAAAGATGCAAATCTGATCCGAATGTGTATCTTCAGTGAGTTAAAGGTAATTTGTTGGTTATTGTACTTTATGTTGATGATCTTCTCATTATTGGTAGCACTCTTATTTCAATAAACAAGCTAAAAACTGCCTTAAATCTAGCTTTTGACATGAGCGATTTGGGCTTGCTGAGTCACTTTTTGGGCTTGGAGATAGCTCAAAATTTTGATGGGATCACTATATCTCAGCAAAAATATGCTTCCGACCTGTTATTGAAGTTTAATATGGCTGAATGTAAGGCAGCCCCTTTCCCATTCCTCTCAGGAATCAGTCTTGAGGAGGGAGATTCTACACCGCTTGCAGATTGTAGTATGTATCGACGGTTGATTGGTTCACTACTTTATTTGACACACTCAAGGCTTGATATTTCATATGCCATGAGTGCCGTGTCAAGGTATATGCAGCAGCCACATGAGCTTCATTGGAGAGCATCCAAGCGGATCTTGCAGTATGTGCAAGGTACGAGACAGTTTGGCATACATTATGCTGCAGATTCTGAGCTTGATTTCATTGGTTTTACTGATTCAGATTGGGCAGGTGATAGCATTGATCGGAAGTTCACTTCCGGTTATGTTTTCATGATTGGTCATGGTGCTATTTGCTGGTCCAGCAAAAAGCAAGCAGCCATTGCACTTTCTTCAGCAGAGGCAGAGTATCGAGGGGCAGTCAATGCCTGCATTCAGGCAGTTTGGTTGCAAGGTATTCTTTCTGTGTTTGGTTTTGGTGGCACTACTTCGACTGTCCTATTTTGTGACAATCAAAGTGCTATCAAGATCTCCACAGATCTAGTTCAGCGGCAGAGGACCAAACACATTGAGATTCATATGCATTACATTCGACATTTGGTGCATGATCGCACCATCATTCTACAATATTGCCCTACTGATGAGCAAATTGCAGACATCTTCACCAAGAGCTTCACCGAGAAGAAGTTCTCTTACCTCCGTTCACTGTTGGGGGTGAGTTCCATCATGGTGGAGACAGATTGATCCATTATTATGCTTTAGCTTGAGGGGGGGCTTTCTTCCCACTGGGTTTTCCCTCTTTCCTCACTTAGTTTATTTTCAGCATTTTTTGGTTTATTGTATTGGGGTGACCTTTGGTCTTAGTTACCAGGGCCCCACATTATTTTTTGCACATCATAGTCTATCTTGAGGGGGGGTGTTCGGATATCCACATCATCTTTTTCAGGATCTTGCATGCAATTAGGGTTTGCATGCAAATTCTAGGGTTTGCATGCACTTTGCATGCATCCCAGTCACCAGGTTGATGCCTCCAGCACCTTAGCCACCTTATTCTAGCACCTGGGAGCCACTTACTTTAGATTTTTATCCCTCCTGGTCAGGAAGGCGCCCTCTTCTCACCTACTGCCAGAGAAGGGCGCACTTCTTCACCTACCATTACAGTTCCACTTCAGTTACACTCAGCTAGCTTCGATTCTACCTGATTTGAGGCTAGTTTCACTCCGGACTGACTGTTTCACTTCCGTTGGAGCTCCAGATTGACTAGATGACTTGTTTTGACTTCAGTTAGCCTCCCATGTGCCCTCCACTGAGCCCACTTCCCTATATCAGTGCTACACACTTCAGTTACACATGTTACACTCAGTTAGACTCAGATTGACACCTGGATGACTGGTTCTTGTGCATTGATGACCACCACTGATTGATGATGAGGACTCCTAGTTGGAGTCAAGCTACTCCATTCAGTGATTTGAATGAACTCCTTAGGAAATTCAAATTGCTCAGTCATTGTTACTGTATTCTATTGTAATCATTCACCCTTACTGGGATATTGAGCACCGATGCATGTTTCGCACAGTTTTACACCATATTTTCTATGTTCATTTGTTGTGATTGATTTACTTGTTCATTAGATCTGTTGTGACTAATTTTACACTAACCCCCCACAAGAGTAGGCTAACTCAGGTGGACTGAACTGGAACACTGGGTAGGTTCCTAAAAAATAGGAAACTGACTTAAGTGGTCTTAAAATGATGCATGCGAGGCTCAGAAGATGGTAAATGGATCATGGATGACATCTGCACACCACTAGGGTGCAATTGACATCATCGACTACTAGGAAAATTAAATAATGCTAGGTAGGACAAGGATGGATTATTAAAATATCCTAACAGTCATAGCCCTTCAAAGGTCTTCCAACTCATCCTAGAAGTGCCATTTAAAAATTGGTTGTCATAAAAAATGTTATTTTTTTATTTTCATATTTTCAAAAAAATGTGTGATTCAGATTAAAATTTCATTAAAATGGTTGCCCTACAAAGTGTCTGTCAAACATAAATTACAGCTGCTAGTGCCAACTTACCAAGGAAAAACTTAATTTTAGTTTCCCAAGGATAGGAAAACTGTGAGTGTAAATGATGAAACCGCTATCAGTTTTTTGAGGAGGTGAGGATAGATGAGGATATATGATATGATGTGAGGTTAGCACAACCACTATCAGTTTCCTGAGAAGGTGATCGATGATATTGCTCAGCAATTCAGAACAAAGGAGTCACAACAACACTAAATCTTGTGTTTAGTACTTCTGTGGTAGTTATGATGACATTTATGTTGCCATCATCCTTCAGGTGGACCGTGGAAGATTAAGGTCCATTATGGATGTTTCTTGAGGTAACTGAAGCTTCCATGGGGCAATAAACAACTTAAGTTTTTGCAGAAGAGTGGTATCAATATTTGGATTTTGTAGAAGAGTGAGTGGTATCAATATTTGCACTAACAATGGTAACGACGAGGAGGTGGACTTTCTTCTTCTATTGGTAGAAACTTGCCATGGACATCTAGTGGGATAAGAAAAAAGAGGGTGAAGGACATCATGCCACCACACCCCCGCTCTTGGTACTAATCCAGGTCTTTCCCACAACTGGAGGAACACTTTACAATTCCAATGCAATGCAACCAAGATGGGATATCTGAAAATCAGGCTCTTAAGGTAATCTTATGATCTCTTCCATTTAGTTTTATGTATTATATGGTAGACATAGATTTATCTAAAGTTCACCCTATGAAATTTGACCCTCATGTGTTGGGGCAACTCGATCTTCTCTAGAATCCTTAAGTTTGTGATTGAGACAGGGCGAATCATTCTTATCCCAAAACCATGAAAATTTATATATCCCCAGCCTTATTCTTACCCCCGGATAGCTTATAATTTGTGATTAAGACAAGGAAACTTGTTCTTCTCCAAAAACGTTGTAAACTTATATATCCATAGCCTTATTCTTACCCCTGATTGCATCATCTATATTCTTTCTCTTATAGAATGGCATGGTATAGTTTGTAGTCCTATTCATTTCTCAAATATATTCATTTATGATGGTTGCATTGTGTTGATGCAAGAGTAGAAATATTAATATTAACAATACTCATTGGTGGCTCCATGCATGCTTTGTTTATGGCAGTGGCCCCGATTGACCTCGGTTTTTTGGTGGCTCCATGCGCAATTTGTTAGAAAAACAAGATCGCAGAACAATAACATAAAATAAGATGGATAAATAAAACATATAAACACAATACAAGAGATACACCAATATACGTGGTTCACCCAATCTGGGCTACGTCCATGGAGAAATTGCTAGTCCTTTTATTATACCATCCAACAAATGAAGGGATACAACCTACAGCACATCCGTTGCAATTTCCTCTTCACTCTCTCACAGTCTCTCTTACACAATCATAGATATCTTTTACAATACTATGATACACAGCCATATTACAATGCCTTCCTTTTAAAGAGGGATTACCATTATTGACCAAAGTCATGACTATGAAATTACAACATTTTACAAGGCAATCAAAATTTCTTTCGGGGGCTTTGCCTCCGAACCCCCTTTCTCAAGGACTCTACCCCCACACCCCCCCCCCCCACTGGGACGTATGTAGAGTCCACTTGCAAATCATATAAAATTGAGGTACAAGCACGACTGGACAACAAGATCTTTGAATCAGGAAGATAATTATGCTCCACATGCAACATAGTTACCAATGAAAACACACTTTATTTTCTATTTTGAAAGGTAAGGTGATGTTATGTAATACCCCTAATTTTGACTTGGAATGTATGTAACCAAAATTATGTGGAGCTCAAGGCCAAGGCTCGACTAGAGAATGGATAGGCATGTATGATGTATATATTTTTATTTGGACCATATGGTTGACTCACTATGCCAATTAAAAATGTATGTAAATATTATATTGAAAATTAATAAAATGGTCCAAGATGATTGTGTAATGAGCACTAGAGGGGCTATGATTCCACCAGAGGGGAAGAGGAAAGGGGGCCTATGGGGAAACCAAATCCTATGTTTCCATGTGTCAACCTTAGAACTCATCCAAAACTTTGCCATGTGCTTTAATTAAGCCAATTACCTTCTCTTGACTATTGAATCCAATCATTGAATGCATATGTGAGGTTGGTGGGAAAAGTCACTTCATGTAGTTATTGAAGCATGGGGGTTGTGACAATTATGTCAGTTGTCAGAAGTCCTATTTCTTCTATGGTCAGAAGCTATGTCAGTTGTCTTTTCACCCTTACCTCATATCCTTGGATTCAACACTCTTTTGATCATGCTCTCATGCATGTTTTCTACACTACGTAGAGTTTCCACTGCTGTTCATGTCCATTACCAAACTGTGTTTAACCCAAAAATTCAAATTTGAAGATAGAGCTGCATTTTTGGAAGGGAAAATAGATGGTTGTAGGTGAGCATGGAGGTTGGGAAAGCTAGGAACCTTTACCCATTGAGTTATGCTACTTTTGGATGCTTGAAAATCCATGAAGTAACATTGCAAGAGGTTCTCTATTATTGTACAATAGGTTGGACTCTTACTGCACACACTGGTAATCACTGTAAGGGTTGGATTTGAAGGAACAATGGATCAGTGAAGGGAAATTCCTTCCTTGTGTTGTGTGGGGAAGTTGGAAGGAGTGGCATGGTTGTGATGTCTTAGTGAGACTCATGTAGAACTCAGCTAGAGCTTTTGGCTAACCATACAAAGCATAGTGGGTTGTGGGATGACAAATATAATCCTGTAGGTGTTTCCTTCACCCTGGTGGCCTCATAGCCCAGCTTGGGGGTGGCCTCTCAACATAAAGAGTATATGCTGGAAAGAGTGCCTATGGCTGGGTGGAAAATCGCTCTTACACAACCAGTTGCTTGGATCTTCTTTGTTTCAAGATAAGTATTCTTATGTATTTGATGTGCACTGATTTTATTTGTATTCATGTGATAATTATGCATGTAAATTGCATGTTATGTGTGTGTGGATAAATTTTATTTCCATGTCTGCACATGCATTTTAGCTATAGAAATTCATAACTGTGGTTATGGGGAAAAATTTTGAGGCACCGATTCAGTTAATGTCCCCTCTTGCTGGACAGATTGAGGGATGGGGATGTTACATCGTGGTATCAAAGCTTCTGGTTATAACACTAGAGCTGGATGGGCCGTGAATGCACAGTTACAGGAAGAAATCAGAAGACGTCCTTGTGGAAGTCTCTTGGTTTCTCCTCCCATTGGATTTTGTCTCGAAATTCTCAACCTGTATGTTCGCTCCCATGGAATCTATCTCAAGCTCATAAGGTGTGAAAGTATGTTCACACCAAGATTTGATCAATAAATTACACACTCACAAAATATCTCACACAACTAGTCAAGGACACTGAAATTCACTCACAATAATTGCACATTGAATTACTCAAGAGAATAATATTACATCAGCCAACCTTAGGAAATTAAATGGCTTTCAATATATAAATTTACATCAGAGGTTCGAATACATAAGGATGCCATTCGAATACTCACAAAAGCAGACTTACTAAAATAATGCAAATCCCCCCGAGGTGGAAAGTGTGTTCTTCAAGTCACAACAAAGGCTCACAAATTTCTGATTTAGTGATCAGATAGTGATGTATGATGAATAAAAAATCCAAATCCCAAAAATGGAAGGAAGAAACATCATGGAGGATGAGTGGGCCAAAAAACAGTTTCCCTAGACAACTAGCTTTTACCTTTCACCCAAAAAGTGGTAAAAAGCAGTAAAAGCAGCATGTGCGCCTATCTAACTCAAAATAGTCTATAAATAGCCAGAAACTATTTCTGGATGTCCAGAAATAGCTTCTAGTGAGTTTAGGAAACTTGTGGTCCACACAAAGATGCTTGTGGTCCACACAATGACTCATAATCCAACTATCTAGTCTAATACATAGTAATTAATCATAGAATGATTAATTAATGCTACTAATGTATCAATATGACATATATGAAGGATTTAATTATTCCAACACCCCCCCATAAGTATTAATTTATGTGCTAAAAATTAGAAATAAAAAATACTAAGGGCCCAGTAACAAGACATGGTCACCCTGTACAATACTGCCTGGTCCACAAAACAAGGAAAGAAGGAAAACCTCATGGGAAAAACCTTCCCTAAAAAATGGACATCATCAAAATTGAAATATTGCTGATCAATCCTTCACTCCACCACATGTTCAACCATCCCAAGCAGTGATCTCAGATAGCTGAAAGTATTCCCAGTAAAAGCTTTGGTGAATATGTCTGCAGTTTGCTCACATGATGGGAGATACTGCAAATCAATGATCTGGTCATGCACTAAACTCCTGATGTAGTTCATATGGATCTCAATATGCTTGGTCCTTTGTCTCTATACTGGATCACTTGATACCCTTATAGAACTCTGATTGTCACAAAAGATGACAGTAGGAGTACTAAAGGCAATCTCAAACTCTGAAAGAATACCCTACAACCACACACACTGAGTAGCAACATTCACTGCTCCTCTATACTCGGCCTCTGCTGAAGATAGTGAAATTGCACTATGTTTCTTTCTTGACCAGCAAATAAGACCACCTCCAAGCATGAATACAAATCCAGATGTGGATTTTCTGTCAAGGCTATCACCAGCCCAATCTGAGTCAGTAAAGCCAAGAAGATCTAGGCTAGAATCTGCAACATAGTGAATCCCATCAGTCTTGGTGCCTTGCACATAATTCAAGATCATTTTTGAATCCCTCCAATGGATCTCATGTGGCTACTCCATGTATCTTGATGCCACACTCAAAACATATGCAAGATCAGGTCGAGTGTGAGTCAAGTATAGCAAGTTGCCAACAAGCTGCCTATACAAGGTGTTGTCGACTAAGGGTGTAGATTCTACTTCTTCAAGTATAATTCTTGAAAGGAAAGGAGTCTTTGAAGGCTTGAAATCAGCCATCTTGAACTTCTTTAGTAGGTCAGATTCATATTTGGTCTGAGATACCTTAGTTCCATTCTCTATTTGAGAAATATCAAGCCCTAAAAGCTGCTTAAGAATTCCCAAATCACTCATGGAAAATGTTGGATGCAAGGCAGTCTTTAATGAAGCTATTTGATCAATAGAGTTACCTGTTATTAGTATATCATCAAAATACAACACTATAATCATTATTGAACTATCAATCAGCTTCATGTAGACATTAGGATCATATTTTCATCTAACATAAGATTGTGACAAGAGAAAGTTGTCCATTTTGGCATACCAAGCCCTAGGGGATTTCTTAAGCCCATATAAGGAATTCCTCAACCTGCACACATAGTTAAGATCAAATGTATACCGTTATGGATGCTGCATATAAATATCCTCCTCAAGATCCCCATGGAGGAATGCACTCTTCACACCATGTGGTGCACTTCCCAACGCTTGGATGCAGAAATTGCCAAAACTCGTCTTATCGAATCCTTTTGTGTAACTGGTGCAAAAGTCTCATTGTAGTCAGGTCCTTGGACTTGGTAGAAGCCCTTTTCCACCATCCTATCCTTATATTTTATTTCTATACTATCAACTTCACACTTGGTTTTGTAGATCCACTTACACCTTACCAATTTTCTGCCTGGGGGGAGCTTGACTAGCTCCCATGTCTCATTCTTCTGCAGTGAATGAAACTCCTCATCCATGGTATCCTGCCATCTTGGGTCATGTGAGGCTTCCTCATATGTCCGAGGATCAGAATCCACCATCATAAAACACCTCTCAGACAAGTAAGGATCATTCACATTGAGAGCAGTATCAAATTGTGATCTAGTCCTCCTTGTGTCCTGAGGATTTCCCACTAGTTCACTAGCTGCTTACAAAGTCTTAGAATCCCATTTAGGCCTTGTTGGTGAATTAGGATCTGTAATAAAATGGTCCTCATCATCATAAATATTAGAATTAAAAAATTCAAGAGTAGCATCACTTACTTCTTCAGGTGGTGGTGAAGATGGTTCTCCAATTTCAACATTCTGAGAGGTCTCTTCTTCGAATTGAACACTTCTTTCAATGAAGGATTTTTGAGTGGCCATGTTCATAAAATTATAGCCCTTTGAGTCCTTTGAATAACCAACAAAAATACATGGTTGGATTTGGGGCTGCAATGCCCTCCTCTTCTCCAATGGAATTCTAGCCCAAGCCTTGGAGCCAAAAATCTTGAAATGAGAAATATCAGGTTTGTGCCCTGTCCAAGCCTCAAAAGGAGTGATTCCTTTTAGTGCTTTGTGTGGCACCCTGTTCTGAATATATGTGGCACAATTTATTTCCTCATCCCAAAGTCTTGGAGACAAAGACTTTGCCTCAAGCATACATGTGGTCATCTCCTTAAGAGATATGTTCTTCCTCTCAGCAACATCATTTTGCTGAGGTGTATAAGGAACTGTGTGTTGCATCTGAATGCCTGAAGAGGCACAAAATTGATGAAACTCTGATTTTATGTACTCCCCATCATTATCATATCTGATAATCTTGATATGTCTACCGGAATGGTTCTCAATTGAGGCCTTGAAAAGCTTGAATAGACCGAACACTTCAGACTTTAACTTGATGAAATAAATCCAAAAATACCTAGAAAAGTCATCTATGAATGTGAGGATGTATTTGGCATGGCTCAAGGAATCATGGGGGAATGGACCTGATATATCAGCGTGAATAAGCTCCAGGAGTGTTGCGGTTCTCTCAGTTTTGGATCTCTCATACTTATGCTCAGGGTGTTTTCCTAGGATGCAGGATTGACAAACACCTTTGGAAAATCTGATATTGGGAAGCCCTATGACCATCTCTTTCTCATGAAGTTGGGAAAAATATGTATTGTTTAGGTGGCAAAATATTTCATTCCATAATTTACTTGACTCACTGGCATGGGTTAAAAGTGCAGAAGGTGAGGAAAATGGCACAAAATGAGAAAACTTGTCGATTCTAGAATGATGGATAGCAATGCCTAATGCAACAATTCGGCATATTGACATTTCACATATCTCAACATCATTTGGTGTAAAGGTCACCTTTTTGGGTGAACCTGTGTGGGTCATTTGGTATACTAACAAGAGGTTAGCAGCAAGTCTAGGAACATAGAAGACAATATTGAATGAACCAAAAGCAAGATCTATGCTGCCTTTACCTTTGCTTGATGTTTCAGAATTGTCACCCAACACAATATTTGGACCACTGGAAGAGTCAAGTGAAGTAAAGAACTCACTTGTAGACACCATGTGCATTGAAGCTCCAGAATCAATAATGAGTGAGGTAGGCTTGGATGTGCTTTCCATCAATTCATGTACTCGCTCATATCATTAGAATTTTTTTCTCCATCCTTCCTCCTTGCGCTCTCAGGAAGAGGAATGTTGGCTTTCTCCAGGAGTAGAGCCATTTGATCAATGGTTTTCTACATGCATGAGCTTTCAGGATAAAATCCTCTATTGCAATAAGTACACTTTTCCTTCTCATTATTCTTATTTGGATTCTTCTTTGAGTGATAGGAGTCTTCAGAAACTTTCGGCTTATCTTTCTTCTCACTGGTGGCCTTCTTGAAATTGTCCTTCTTCTTCCCTTTTGAACCCTTTGAATCTCCAACATTCAGACAATGGTCTTTTGATGGATTTTTAATGGCTCCCATCAAGACCAGCTTGTCTTGTTCTTATGTAATATAATCCATGAATTTTGAGAGTGCGGGGTTCTTCCAGTTTCGAACTGCCTTCCTTGTGGCATGGAAGGTCGAAACAAACACTGAGTAATATGGGCCAATCTTGGAGAGAATGGCCAAGATCAGCTGCTCATATTTTTTATCAATTCCACATTGCTTCAATTGTAGAAAAAGTGAATTGAATTTAGAGAATAAATCCTGTAGGTTATCGAAATTCTGTGGACTCAATGAAACTAGTTCATTATCCAATTGATGGCCTCTTAATTCATCTGTCTTGCCAAACAATTCTTGAAGCTTTAGCCAAAATTCATTGGGAGAGGTAAGACCATCAAGATGAAATAGAAGATCTCTGGATGTAGTGAGACAACAACCCATATGCTTCATATCTTCGATTATTCCACTTTGATTTCTCCAGTGCTGAAGTTGGTTCAGTCTCTGTTTCCATAGTCACTATGTACTGGCCTTTGCTCCTCAACAAGATCTCCACCTGAGCTTTCCAATCGAAATAATTGAATGGAGTGAGTATGATCTGATGTGGCTGATCCATGGAAGCTCTGAAATAAACTTTGGAGTGGTTTGGGTATGCTTTTGGATGCTCAGTTGCGCCTTCTAGATGATTGAATGTGCCCTGTGGATGAATTAATGCACCCTCCTTGCGACTGGTTGGATCATACAAGACAATAGAAGGAGAAAGGAATACCTTGATAGCTCTGATACCATGTGAAATTCTGTTCACACCAAGATCTGATTAAGAAATTACACACTCTCACAAAATATCTCACACAACTAGTCAAGAACATTGAAATTCACTCACAATAATTGCACACTAAATTACTCAAGAGAATAATATTACATCAGCCAACCTCGGGAAATTAAATGGATTTCAATATATAACTTTACATCAGAGATTCGAATGCATAAGGATTCCATTCGAATCCTCACAAAAGCAGACTTACTAAAATAATGCAAATCCCCCCTAGGTGGCAAGTGTGTTCTCCAAGTCACACCAAAGGCTCATGAATTTCCAATTTAGTGATTAGATAGTGATGTATGATGAAAACAAATTCCAAATCCAAAAAGTGGAAGTAAGAAACATCATGGAGGATGAGTGGGCCAAAAAACAGTTTCCCTAGACAACTAGCTTTTACCCTTCACCCAAAAAGTGGTAAAAAGTAGTAAAAGCAGCATGTGCACCTATCTAACTCAGAATAGTCTATAAATAGCCAAAATCTATTTCTGTATGTCCAGAAATAACTCCTAGTGAGTTTAGGAAACTTGTGGTCCACACAATTACTCATATGCCACTTATCTAGTCTAATACATAGTAATTAATCACACAATGATTAATTGATGCTACTAATGTATTAATATGACATAGATGAAGGATTTAATTATTCCAACATAGGGATCCTGTGCATCATTCATGATGATGATCCTCTTGGCCCAACAAAGACCAAAAATTTCCCAACTACACTAGATTGAAATCTTGAACCTTAAATGTCACTGATATGATTCCGAGTCTGCAAAATGTGTTCATAAACACAATTGTTAGGGTTATCACATTCTTATAGAGTTAAAAAACAATTCATGCATTAGGGAACAATCCATATTGATTGTTTCTGTTAAGCCACATATATTTCTCACAATCAATGATATGTCAGGGGGAGGACGGGGTTCAAGGGGTATTAATGAGTGTTCCAAAATCGTGGGCACACCAAAAACATGTTGTTAGAGGGGAAATCGAGCTTTGGTGGAAAAAATCAAATTTCCAATGGGAATATAGGAATTCAAAGAGAAAAAACAACCTCTATGGACCCCCAAATCGTGACTCCCTTCCTCCCAGACATTCTTCCACACAAAAACGACTTCCTAGCTAGAGAAAATGGAAGAAATCTCAAGAAAATCATGGAGGAAAACACCCAGCAAGCTTAGACTGTGTGAGAGGGAAAAAGCCATGGATGAATAATGGCTTGTAGAGTAATTTCGTGGGTCCTTTATTTCCCAAGAAGAAAAAACTATTTTCAAAATTGATGGCTTGCCCATACACTAAATTGGGAAGCCATGTTCGCAGGCAGTTTGATGGGGAAATGTTGCAGTATCGCCGACGCTGCGACACATCGGATGATGGCGGGGAAGGAATATTTTGTGCTAAAGAATACCGCAGTTGGCAGGTTTTGGGTCACTTGGACCATATATTATGTAATAGTGAGTTAGTTGTACCGTGGTATGTGGGTTTTTGGGGTCATTTGGACCAAGTCAGTTGGATATTGGGTCAATTGTCCATAGTGTCAGTTAGGGAGTCAGTTGTAAGTGGAAAAATATTGTAATGGCAGAAGCCTATAAATACACGAGGGTTGTAAGTGTTAAAAGAGGAGAAAATGAGAGATGAGAGGAGAAGAAGCGAAGGAATAGAATATAAAGAAAGGAGAATGATTGTGTATCGAGATCTATGTTTTGCTTATGGTATATGATCGCGATAGTAATATAATGATGTTTTGGTACGAACTTTGTGCAATGTTGCGATGAATGAATGTTGTTTGATGCAATGTCTGTTTACTGCTGCTATAATGATAAATGCTCCGATTAAGTACTATATTCTATGTAGAATGTGATGTTAAATGTTGCGATGAAGTAATATGGTATAACTCCTTGCCGAATGTTTAAAGTTTCTGTTTAAGTACCGCAATAGAGTCAGTCTGTGCAACCACAACTTTCCTCCTCCCTTGGCAGAAACATGGTTCCGTTTGCTCTTTCTAGACACCTCGGGTGAGACCTCATCCGCTCTGCGGGTGTTGCTGGGTGGGCTCAAACCCACCCGGGCCGGTTCCCAGGGAGACTGCGGTATGTGTCGATAGTGAGGCAAACCCCTGTCGACTGAGGTCGCGTTGGTTAACAAATGGTTCCGTTGCCGGGACCGTGTGCAGAGTAGAAGGAGGTCACGTTGTGGCACCCGACGAAGCCGGAGATACAAAAATGGTTCGATCAGAAGTTGTAGGAGTTTGCTGAAGAAGAAAGTCGGAACACGCTACTGACAGTAGATCACTGGTTGAGAAGATATATTCATGACAGTCCGCACGAATGGTTTTTCTGTGAATTCCTGATCATTCTGTATGAATGGTTGTCAAAGCTGACCTTTCAGAAGAGGAACTTCCAGGGTGGTGAGTCGACGGTTTGGACCCCGGAATTGATTCAGGAGCTACAGGAAGTTGATAATAAGACATCGTGGGCTGTCGAAGTTTGGCTTGATAGCATCTTGGAAGGATATATCACTGAATTTGCAGTCGACACGAAGAAATCCTATAGTGAAGCTGAAAGATACTTCTTCCGAGGACCAAGGGGAAGGTTTTTGTTGTCGCTCCAACTGTCGATTAAGATGCTAATCTACGAAAAGGGTATATTAAAGATGCACCTTGATCAGTAGACAGCCTGGTGGGCGGAGGCCATGGGTAGCGCGACTACTGGGGAACGGTACATGGAATGGTAAAGGGGTAGATGGGTGCAGACCATGAGGAGACTATGAGTGAAGCCGAGGAAGAAAGTGGTCTTACAAGAGGAGGAGCGAGATTTCGACAGGAAAAGAGGCAGAGGACGGGAGAAGGTCCTGCTGCGATCGAACCGCAAAACCGCAAAGGAAGACCACACGGGACGAAGCGACCTCACAGTACTGATAGGGATGACCAGGCTACGCCCAGGATAGAGGCAGGACCAAACCCCGGCACCAACGTACCCACACCTTCGCTCACTGACTCTCAACCAGCAAGAAATACTACTTCGACACTGCTGAGTTCGTCAATACCGCATAAGTTAATTGGTAGTAGCACAACGATAGGAGGAAGGAATCCCAGGATGGTGGGAGATGATGTTAAGTTACCGTTGTTCCATGGAAGTGCGACAGACAACCCAAAATAGTATTGGTTTTTGTGTGAAGCTGTCTGGACCATGAAACATATCACGGATGCCAATGCTAAGAAAGGACAGTTAGCCACGACTCTGCGAGGTCGTGCATTAGATTGGTTCATGAAGTTTATTTTAGTCCCTATGGGGGCCCTAGAGAAGTCACTGGATGAGATTCGGGATGGGCTGATTGTTGAATTTAGATGGCCTAAGTTGGAGGCTCAATACATTACTGAATTGAAGGAAATTAAGCAGTATCCCAATGAGACGGTATGAGATTTCGACCAACGATTCAAGACGCTGATGGCAAAGGTTAGTTTCAATATGAACGTTGTCCAATATAAAGAATGGTTCATTGCAGCACTGTTACCCCACATTCGGCTACCGCTAATGCAACAAAACATATTGACGCCTAGTGAAGCTCTAGAGATTGCAATGCGATTGGAGGCATCACCGATCATAGATAATGCAGCTGGGATGTCGCAGATACAGACACAACTTACTAACCTGACTATACAGTTGCAAGATTTGAAGAAGAACAAGGAACAACGTGATGAAGTATGGTGTACCTGATGCCGAGGAGAAGGGCATACGAAGGATAATTGCCCAAATTTCTGTAATTATTTGGTGTCAGGTGCACCAAACCTGTTGAATGGTGGTAGTATGCCGTGGTGTCGTGTTTGTCACGTGTTTGGGCATAGTCACGATAATTGCCCATATATGTAGAAAATGGTCACAACCCCGCGAAATCTTTACTGCACATTCTACAAGTCAGTGGGTCATGATGACAAGGATTGCCGTGCATATGGGTTGCTATAGGAGAGGATGTGTGATGCATTCTACGTCAAGGATGACCAACGCGCGGTGCAACAACCACAACTGTAATTGCAGGTAGCCCAGCTGCAGATGCAGTTTGCACCACATCAACAACAACCGCAGCAGTTCATGCCGCAATACAACCCGATGCAGACGACTCCCCCACAACCACAATATGTACAGCAACTGCAGTATGCACCACAAGGGCAAGGGATTCCACTAGCAACAATACCAGCAGCAGGGCGGCGACCAGGCAGGCTATAGGGGTGGACGCGATAGCGGATTTGGTCATGGAGGAGGAGGCCGAGGTGGGCATGGACCTATTCAATGTTGCCACTGTGCGGTATGGGGGCATTATCAGTGCGACTGCCCACTGCTATAGAATCAGTGTACATTTTGTTTTAGTAATGATCATACGGTTGAGAATTGTCCACAATTGATTGCACGATGGCAGGCTGGGAACGCTCCGCAGCTACAGAAGCAGGCCCAGCCAAAGCAACCAATACAAAACCCAGTACAACAACCAGTACAGAACCATCCTCCGTGACCACCACCAAATGCCAATCAAAATATCAATCAACCAGGGAATTTGCAGCAGAACCAGACGCAGGGTGCAAATATTGTGACCATTTCTGCAAAACCGCGACCATAAGATGCTTCGGTGGCTATTGTCACTTGTGGAGGCAAGACAACTGGGGAAGATGGTTCGCGATCACTGATTCGGTTGGCTGGTCAGAATACGGTACCCTTCGACATTGATACGGAGCAAGAGACATTCCTGGAGGCATGCCGCGCTTTGGAGAAAGACCACGGTAAGGCTTGTGTTTGCAATATGCCGCTTGTCTTTGATGCTACATCAGACGCTAATCGACCACCACCACGAGGGACATTGCAAAAGTTCCTTGAGTCATTGGCACAAGACCCGACTGCCCTGGTTGAGATTGAGGGATGGTTGCAACGATTTCTGAAAGGACGACAGGAGTCGGCAGTAAACTCTTTACAGCGATGAAAGACTGGCAAGGAAATGTGAATGAATATTTAGATTGGTGACTATGATGTTGACTCTGTGATTCTTGACCTTGGTTCAGATGTTAACATCTTAACCAAGCAGGCATGGTATAAGATGGGGAGTGTTGATGTATATGTAACTTCGGAATGTATTTCATATATATTTATTGTATCCTTATAAGAGATGTGTTATTCCTCTATAAGGAAGTGTCATCATGTGTATTGACAAGTGTCGCAAGTGTGTGTACTTGGCGGCGAGTTATTAGACCACCATGTGTGGGGTCGGCCCTGAAATATATGTTATATTATGGATGTACCTAGATAGACAAGTCGGCCCCATAAGGTCACTGGGCAAATAGGTTAGTATAAATAGAGATCGAGAGATCTCTATTTTGATCACTCGAAAACTCACACTTCTCTCACTCAAAAAGTGGCGCACTAGTGAGGAGGAGGATCATTTGCTACTAGGAGACTATCTCAATGTATTTTGGTTGTACTTTGTTTGAGCCATTGTTCTCTCTATCTCTGAGGAAGTTGTGGGGTTTTTCACCTTAGGGTTTTCCCCACGAAAACTCTGTCTCTCTTGTCTCTCATGCTTTTGATTCTTGTGATGCTTGTCATGCTTATTGTGATTTTTATACATTGATATACTGTATATGTTATTCTCTTAGTGAATATCCTAGAGTATTGTGAATTAATGCTCAAAATTTAACATGGTATCAGAGCTAACTTGAGAAGAAGACATTTTGCAGTGATGGAAACTTGAGTTTCTTGTTTATTAGGTTTCTCTCCATAGTTTTTGGAAAAGCAGTATAGTAGATTGACTCTACTCATCAAGGAGAATCTATCTGTCCAATCATAATTCAATTCTGAGCATTTTCAGATTTGGCCCTAAAAATTAGGGTTTCCACAAAAATAGGAATTTCTAAAATTTGAAGACATAGCTAGAAGCTTCTTGCAAAAATCGAAGTTTAGAGCTTTCGATTGAGATTTTTGGCTGGGTAGATCTCCGAGAAACTCAAACCCTAATTCAGGGCTCTCCCTAGTGAACCCGGGAGGACAAAAGGCAATTCTGAAGGGTAAAGCTTAGCTGATTTCAAATTCTGAATACACCAGGCTGATCAGCTCATCAAGGCACATCTTTCTATCCTTTCAAAAAGTTGAAATTCACATTTTGAATTTTTAGTGTTTTTTCGATAAACCCTAATCCAGGACCAGATCCAGTTTTTAGCATTTCAAGTGGTAAGACCTAAATCTTTTCTATTTCCATTTGAAGTACTCTTTAAGATGTCTCACCACACCAAGCTTGAGGATAAGCTTGAAGGGGTTGATAACTTCCGAGCTTGGAAGTATAGGATTGGGTTAATCCTGGAAGAGAATGAGTTGGACTCATATGTAAAAGAAGACATCCCTATCCCAGAGGATGAAGAGGCTAAAGTATTGCATAAGAAGAACTTGGTCAAGGCAAAGAGAATCTTTGCTGATTCTATCAAAGACCATCTCATACCCCATGTGTCTTCTCTAAAGACACCCAAGGAGATGTTTGACTCTTTGACCAAGCTATTTGAAGGGAAGAACATTAATCAGAAGATGACCCTACGGAACCAATTGAAAGGAGTAAAGTTTCAGAATGGAGAAACCATTCAATCTTATTTTTCAAGGGTCTCCCAGATCAAGGAACAACTAGAAGCAGTGGATGAAATGGTGGAGAATGGTGAAGTTGTGATGACCACTCTAATGGCCTACCCAGGTCATGGGACTCCTTTATTCAAGGAATTTGTGCAAGGAAGAAGTTGATCTCCTTCAACAGATTGCGGGAAGAATGTTCTCAAGAAGAAACAAGGCTCGTGGCCCGAGAAGAAAAGATGGGAAGTGAAGATCAAGATCTCACAGTACACACCAAGAAAGGAAGGTCAAAGAGAGAGCACTCTCATACCAAGAAATCTTCACACTATCATCAACATAAAGATAAGAAAGATCTCAGATGCTTCACATGTAATGAGAAAGGTCATTTTGCTTTAGAATGTCCCAAGAACACAAGGAACAACCACATCAAAAAGAAGAAGGGTAGTAGGAAAAGATATCATGCTTATGCTACTGAAGATGATGAACCACCCAAGAAGAAGGCTAGGGTAGAAAGTGATGATAGTGATGATGACTCATGAAGTGAAGAAGAATATGTTCTAATCTCTGCTCTCACAGGTACTATCTCCCATGGTTGTAATGATTGGTTAATTGACAGTGGGGATTCCAAACACATGACTGGGTTTAAGGAATATTTTGTAAACCTATCTAAACATGAATCACCCCATAAGGTGAAACTTGGGGATGATTATCAATACCCAATCAAAGGAAGTGGTGAAGCCTCCTACAACCTAGATTCTGGAAAATATTTGAAGATGAAAGAATTCCTTTATGTACTTGGGCTCAAGAAGAACTTACTCTCCATCTATACATTGGATGCAAAAGGTATGAGGGTTGCATTTGTGGATGGCCAAGTCCTAATGTGGCCAAAGGGAAAGACCATAGATGATGCAGTAGTGATTGGAGAGCAAGAGGGAGGTTTGTATAAATTGAAGGGACAACCTGAACATGCCATGGTGCATGAATCCATGGAGCCAAGTGAACTTTGGCATATAAGACTTGCTCATATGCACTATAGGGCACTTCCAATTGCAAGCAAGGTTGTAGAGGGTCTTCCTGAAATCAAGACCAAACATGAAGGTGTTTGCAAAGGATGTGCAAAAGGTAAGAACATTAAGAAGGCTTTCCCAAGAAGTGAAAGCAACGCAAAGGATATCCTGGAAATCATCCACTCAGATGTATGTGGTCCTATGTCATCTAGTTCTCTAAGTGGGTATGTTTACTATGTCTTATTTATTGATGACTTCTCTAGGAAGACTTGGGTATTCTTCTTGAAGAACAAAGATGAGGTGTTTGATAAGTTCATGGAATTCAAAACATTGATGGAGAATCAAACTGACAAGAAGATCAAAACATTCAGATCGGACAATGGTGAAGAATTCACCTCAGGTGACTTCAAGAAGCTTTGTAGTGATTCAAGGATTAAGAGGGAGTTGAATGCTCCTTATAATCCTCAATAGAATGGAGTTGCAGAAAGGAAGAACAGAGCAATCACGGAAGCCGCAAGGGCAATGTTGCATGACCAGGATCTATCTATGCATCTATGGGCAGAAGCAGCTAGAACAACTGTATATGTGCAGAGCAAAACACCCCACAAGATATTGGACAACAAGACACTAGAAGAGGTCTTTTCTGGTAAGAAACCTGAAGTCAGCCATCTCAGAATATTTGGTTGTCCAGTATACACTCATGTCCCAAAGGAAAAGAGGACTAAACTAGATCCTTCAGGAAAGAAGAGTATCTTTGTGGGTTATACTGAAAGCTCGAAGGCTTACAGAATATACTTTCCAGGGTTCAAGAAGATTTATGTCAACAGGGATGTAACATTTGATGAAAACTCAACATTTATCAAATCAAGTAAGGAACCTATTGAAGTTTATGAAGAACCTAAGGAAACTATATTTCAAGACACTACCATGACTGAAGCAATTCCAGAAGTTGTTCGTGAGTTTGAAGATCCGCAAGAACCTGTAGATCCACCCCATGAGGATAACTCTCACAAGAGGAAACCTGCATGGGCTAGAGAGCTCATTCAAGATGCAGAAAGATTTAGCATTCCAGAAGAAGAACATGGAGCAAAGAAGAGAACCAGATCACATACCAGCTATGTTGCTTTACTCTGTGACATTATGAACAAAGAACCTTCCAGTTATGAAGAAGCAGCGGAAAAGAAAGAATGGAATGATCCGGATTTATGTGGGAACGAAACAAAAGATAGCATATACAGAGATATATTGCAAGAACACAATGATACAGTAAACACATATTCTATTAAATAGCAGAAATAGAACAGACTGTAAAATACAATAGCTGGAATGGTGGTAGCTATCTCTGAGAAGAGATGTGGCTGCTATGCTCATTTGTGCCAAGATGAATACAAAGAGAGGCCGAAAGGGCCTATTTATGATAAGCATGAGGGAAAGAATCCCAAACATCCAAAAACCTAACCCTAGAAGATGAACCGTGATAAAGTTTGCAGCCCTAAGGTGGTTAGTTGAGCAGTCAACTTCCTGGGGTCATAACTTTTGCATACTATCTCCGTTTGGGGCGCTTGGTAGCTCGTTGGAAAGGTCTATCCGAGATTTACAACTTTCGAACCATTTGGCCTCCCAAATTGCCAAAAAAGGTTGTTTAGGGCCTCAAAATGGCCCCGAAAGTTTAGGACCCGAAAAACCATAGAAAAATTACTAGAAAATTGACAAAATGGGAAACTGTTTTGAGCCAGTGGAATAGGTGGGTGGCCACCGATATCCATCTAGATCAATCCTTCCCCCTTAGGAAGCAATGGTCTCCATTGCGTCAAATCTCTTATCATATGTCGAGCTGTGTGCCGAGTTGAGCTCTTGGTGTGACATTTGCTGAAGTGGAAAGGTTGCCTTACTTTGACATCTTCAGAGGGTTGTAATTGTTGTTGATGGATGCGCTGGAGCTGTTCAACAGTTTTGGTTGTTGTGGTATCCTTGGTATGCACCGGTGTGGATGGTTTCTTTTTGGAGGAGCACCTTGAATGCGTGGCCTTGCACTGTAGAGGTACCCGAATAGGCGATGCTGCACTAACTTTGTGTTTTTCTTGTTTGTGTTGAGTAGAAGGATAATCTGCAGAGGTTGTGGATGTCTCTATGATCTGATGTTCACCTTTAGTGGCATTTGCGAATAGGGAAAATTTCCCAGTGTGGGAGATTATCTTCCTGCCCTGCTTGGTTGGGGTAGGTGAAACTGTCTCTGGTATCCGATAGAGTTGTTAGGATATTTAGACACTTAGGATTTAGTTAAGATCAACTTGTGTAATATATCCGTTAGGGATAGTGTGTTTCTTTAGTATGCATTAGTATGCATTTGTAAATACTTAATCCGACGGTCACGATATGTTCCCGACATAGAGTGATCTGACGGCTCAACTTCTCTTAGATCAAACCTAACCTTGATCCGTGGCTTAACACCCGATTGGTCCATGATCTCTATTTAAAGATCATGGAGGGTCATTGTTTAGTTGATCGATTATGAGAAGCTCATTTGTAACTTTCTTTCTTTGCATAATAAATTGTCTCGTAGAAGGTATTTGGCCGGGGCCGTGGAGTGTTTCCCTCAAGAGGGTTTAAACCACGTCAAAACATCGGTGTGTTGATCTATGATCTGTTTGTGTGAAGTGGTTGCTCTTGGTGTTCGGTCCTTTGGTAGTACCCTGTGTACCCGAACATGGTATTAGAGCTTTTATGAAGTGCCGCTTCTAGTTATGATCTAGATCTTGAACTGCTGTTGCCGAAACTCGAAAGGGTTTCTAGTTCTAGTATTTCTGTGCATTTTTGGGTTGTGGGAGGTGTTCCATTGCATTCGGAGCGTCGTTCCCATTGGGAAATAGTTTTTGTTTGATCGAAAACAGTTCTCGGTTACTCCATAAACTCATATTTCATCAGATTTGAAGATACATCTGGGAAAGCCTTATTGTCCCAACAGAAAGAAAAGTCCAAGCCTCCCAAGAAACAAATTTTTTGCAATAATAAGTCAAACAAGGGTCCCAAACCCTCTCAGTCAGGTCCTTCTTTAAAAAATGACAAAGGATCCAAGCCAAAAGGCAAGAAGACTGAGCGTCATTGCAACTATTGCGGGAAAGATAATCATGATGAATCTAAGTGTTTCAAGAGGATGGCAGCCTTGGAAGCAGCAATGAAGAAGCACCACATCAGCCTAGATTTGCCTTCAGAATCTGCCTCTCATGGACATGCACTTTGTGCTTCTGTTTATTCTTATAATGCATCTTTTTCTTCTACTTCAAATGAATGGCTCATTGATTCTGGAGCATCTTATCATATGGCTAAGGATCAAGCCATCTTTTCTACTATGCATGAATGTAACACCAAACAAATATTTGTTGGTGATGATAGATCTCTAAGTGTTGTAGGAGCTGAAACAGTTCCAGTAGATAATGGTAATTTTAGTGATGTACTATGTGTTCCAAGAATTTCCTGCAATTTGTTATCAGTCTATCAGATCACTCATTCTAGTGAAGGTAAAACTGTGACCTTTACACCTCACCAAGTTGTAATCAAGGATTTTAAAGATCCTCAATAGGTCCTAGCTACCGGCATTGATGATGATATTACCAGGTTGTACAAGTTTAACAACTTTGGGTCATCACCTTTCCCTTCAGTTTTTGTTGCTCATAGTGATAACTTGAGCAAACTTTGGCATGAGCGATTTGGTCACTTAAATTATCGCTCATTGCAACAACTATGTAAAGAAAATATGGTGACAGGTCTTCTGATGGTATCTTGCAGAGATGGTGTTTGTTCTGGTTGTGTACTCGAAAAACATCATCGAGACAATTTTGACAAACGTGCCTCTTGGCACGCCTCGGTTCCCTTGGAGCTTGTGGATAGTGACTTGTGTGGTCCTCTTCCATCTGCTTCATTTTCTGGTTTCAAATATTTCTTAACTTTCATTGATGATCACACCAGACGCACTTGGGTTTATTTCCTAAAACTTAAGAGCGAAGTATTTAACATGTTCTTGGCCTACAAGGCCCTTGTGGAAAAACAATCTGGTCATCAAATTATTAAGTTAAGATCTAACAATGGAGGAGAATATGTTAACAATAAGTTCACTACTTTCTGCACTGAACAAGGAATCCAACAACAACACAATGTTCCATATACACCACAAAAAAATGGTGTAGCTGAGCGGAATAACCGCACTTTAAAAGAAATGGCTAATTGTATGATCCAATCTAAGGGACTAAGTCTTCAATTTTGGGCTGAAGACATTAATTGTGCAAATTACATAGTTAATCGCACCCCCACTAAAGCATTACAAGGTATAACACCAGAAGAAGCATGGAGTAAAACTAAACCTGATGTAAGTCACTTCCGTGTGTTTGGTAGTGAAGCATGGGCTCACATTCCGGATGAAAAACGGAAAGCATTGCAGCCTAAAAGTGAAAAGTGCACATTTTTTGGATATTCTGAAGATGTAAAAGGTTATAGACTTGTTCAACCACATTCTCATGATATAATCATTAGAAGAGATGTTAAATTTGATGAAAATATCTTGGCCTGCGAGCCTAACTCGACGATTGTGCCATCTTTGGCCTGCGAGCTTGATTCGGCGTTTGTGCCTTCTTCTTCTTCTTCCAACTTCCTTGACAGGTTTCCAACTCCAGTTTCTGATGATGACAGTGAGGATGAAAATCCACCTCCGTCTGCTCATGTTCCTCCAATTGCACTAGCACAAGTGCTTCCTCGATGGGTCCGTTCAACATGTGAAGCAGCTGGTGATCTTGCCGGTGATCCTAGAGATCAACGTCGAACACGTTCTCAGTTTTAGCGAGCCTCTTCTCTTTTGGCTCAAGTTTCCGAGAATCATGATCCAGAAACTTTTGCAGAAGCTTTAGGGAATCCAGATTGGGATGCAGCCATAAATGAAGAATATCGTTCCTTAATGGTGAACGATACTTGGGATCTTGTACTTCTTCCAAAAGGAAGAAAACTTGTTAGATGTAAATGGGTCTATAGAACTAAGTATGCATCAGATGGAAGTGTTGAAAGACTTAAGGCAAGGTTAGTTGCCAAAGGTTTTTCCCAAGTTGAAGGGATTGACTACAATGAAACCTTTGCTCCCGTCGCAAAAATGAACTCCATCCACCTTGTTCTTTCCCTTGCAGCCTTACACAACTAGGAAGTCCATCAAATGGATGTCAAGTCTGCCTTCTTACATGGTGATTTACAGGAGGAAATTTACATGGAACAACCTCCTGGCTATGTTCAGAATAACTCTAGCCTTGTCTTCCACCTTAAGAAATCCTTATATGGCCTTAAGCAAGCTCCTAGAGCTTGATATGCCAAAATGGATAACTTTCTCCTTGACACTGGTTTTTCTAGATGCCATTCTGACCCCAATGTATATACCAAGAAAGTAGGACACCATCTCATCATACTTGTTCTATATGTTGATGACCTTATTCTTACTGGTAGTGACCCTAAGCTTATAACCCATGTGAAATCCAGTCTTAAACAAAATTTTGAAATGTCAGACTTAGGACATTTGCATTATTTTCTTGGTCTCCAAGTCCTGCAAACCAAAGAAGGAATCTTTCTTTCTCAGTCTAAGTATGCTTGTGACCTTCTTCGATGCTTTCACATGGAAGATTGTACACCAGCCCCTTCTCCCTTCCAGTCCGGAGTCAAACTTTCTGCCACTTGTACTTCACCTGAAGTCGATGCCACCTTGTATCGTCAGCTTGTTGGTAGTCTCTTATACTTGACTCATTCCCGTCTTGACCTTTCCTTTGCCGTTGGTCGTGTTGCCCGTTATATGCAGACACCTCATGAAAGTCACTGGAAAGCAGCTAAAAGAATACTTTGATATATTCGAGGTACAGTTTAGTTTGAGATTCATTACAGTACAGGGGGGAAACCTTTGTTGGTTGGTTTCACTGATTTAGATTGGGTCGACGATCTTGATGATCGAAAGTCTATTGCAGGTTATGTTTTTCGTCTGGGATCTGGACCTATCACTTGGGCTTGTAAGAAACAACAAACTCTTGCTCTTTCTTCAGCAGAAGTAGAATATCGAGCCGTAGTTAATGCCAGTCAGGAAGCTTTATGGCTTCAACAGATCCTTTCAGAGTTTGGATTTGAGTAGCAGCAGCCTACTCCACTTTGGTGTGACAATCAAAGTGCCATCAAGCTTGCCAAAGATCCAGTTCTACATCAATGCAGCAAACACATTGAGCTACATATGCACTTCATCAGAAATCTTGTTTATGATCGTATTCTTGAAGTGCTCTTTTTCCCTACAGATGATCAAGTTGCAGACATCTTCACCAAGTCTCTTACAGAAGCGAAGTTTTCTAAACTTCGATCTATGTTAGGAGTTCAGGAACTTGTCATTAAAGGGGGATAGTCTCTAATGCCTCCTTCCTTCTCCTAATAGTGTCTCTTTTGTAAATCCTTCAATCCTATCCCAAGTTGTTCTTAAGGGGGGATGTTAGGATATTTAGACACTTAGGAGTTAGTTAAGATCAACTTGTGTAATATATCCGTTAGGGATAGTGTGTTTCTTTAGTATGCATTAGTATGCATTTGTAAATACTTAATCCGACGGTCACGATATGTTCTCGACATAGAGTGATCCGACGATTCAACTTCTCTTAGATCAAACCTAACCTTGATCCATGGCTTAACACCCGATTGGTCCATGATCTCTATTTAAATAGCATGGAGGGTCATTGTTTAGTTGATCGATTATGAGAAGCTGATTTGTAACTTTCTTTCTTTGCATAATAAATTGTCTCGTAGAAGGTATTTGGCCGGGGCCGTGGAGTGTTTCCCTCAAGAGGGTTTAAACCACGTCAAAACATCGGTGTGTTGATCTGTGATCTGTTTGTGTGAAGTGGTTGCTCTTGGTGTTCGGTCCTTTGGTAGTACCCTGTGTACCCGAACAAGAGTTGTCCTCCCAAAGTGACAATGACACTGCGAGGTCGGGATTCATATACAACATGATGCTTCCACATATATGGCTGTCCTAAGAGAACATCACATACTTCGAGTGGGGCCACATCACATAATACCTCATCTTTGAAGGGCTTGATGCCATATGGTAGGCGACATTGGTGACTGACACAGATCCTTCATCCTTGGCTTAGACATCCAATGGTGTATGGTTGTGGGTGTGGTGTTATTGGTAGCTCCAATCTCTTGATGACTTCTTCTGAGATCAGGTTCTTCTGGCTGCCGCTGTCCACAACAAAGTGTAGGGGAATTCCCTTCACCCACGTTTGTGAGTGGAAAAGGCACTCCTCTACCTCTGATTCTTTAGGCTCCTCTGGCTGAATCTATGTGGTAGCAACAACGGCACTGGGTTTTGCATCAATTATCTGCTTCCCTTTTCGCGTGGCTGTGAAATTAGGTTCTAAGTCACAATCGGAACTGGGATCTGATTCTGCAGCTTTGATCTCAACCACCAATGACTGTTTTGAGCGACATTCATCAGTGTTGTGCTAGGGACTTTTGTGGACCTCGCACCACTTCCCGGTGTCCTTTTTTTCCTTTTCATTACCCTTCTTCACTTGTGGTTGGGACTAGTTGTCCTTTCCTTGCCCCGTGTTCTGCGAGCCAGAGTTTCCCTTGCCCTGCTTCTGCGCAGGTCTGAAGTCACACTTGTTCTTTTGCTGAAATTTCTGCTCAATTTTAACAGCATATCGATAGGCGGATCTGAGTGAAGAGATTTACAGGAAATCCATCTCTGTTTGGATGTACCGGTGTAGGCCACTGCAATATTTTAGTACTAGGTGCCGCTCGGAGTCCTTGATACCTAGCTTTGTGCGCAAGGTATGAAATTTGTTGGTGTACTCCGACACCGTTTGGTCCCTATCTTGATGCAGAATGGTCCATTTTGTGTATTGGTCATCATATTTTCCAACAGGGTAATATTGTTCCTTGACGACATCTATAAAAGAGGCCTAAGTGGGATTGGAATATTCAAACAATCCAGACTCGTCTGACGAGTTTTGCTCACAATATGTTTCCCACCAATTTTTGACATGGGGGACGGCCTTGAGGAGTGCAAAGACGATCTTTTCCCTATCGAAAAAATTGTGGACAGAGAAATACCATTCTAGTAGATTCAACCATTTATCTAGGGCATCGACATCGATTTAGCCTTCAAATAAAGGGATATCAAAATTAACTTGTACCTTGAAGGGAGTCGTATCTCCGAAATGGTTGCTCGTTGAGGGTGCATTTGCCACTGTTGGCATGCATTGAAGGATCTGAGCGAAATTATCCATCATCTCGTTCCTCTATTGTGCGAGGGATTCCTCGAGCAACAACTTGATAGGATCTACTGCTCCGTCGTCTCTCTTTTCTTCCGCCATGGGAGGCCGTTTGGGGCGGCGAGAGTGGTCTTCCCCAACTGAAACTAGTTCGAGACCCAACTCTCTCTATCCTGACCTCGTCAGGGACATGCACCGAGAAACAATCAAAGAGCAGACCGCTTTGATACCACTGATTCGGATTTATGTGGGAACAAAACAAAAGATAGCATATACAGAATCATATACAGAGATATATTGCAAGAACACAATGATACAGTAAACACATTCTATTAAATAGTAGAAATAGAACAACTTGTAAAATACAATAGCTGGAATGGTGGTAGCTATCTCTGAGAAGAGATGTGGCCGCTATGCTCATTCATGGAAAGATGAATACAAAGAGAGGCCGAAAGGGCCTATTTATCATAAGCATGAGGGAAAGAATCCCAAACATCCAAAAACCTAACCCTAGAAAATGAACCATCATAAAGTTTGCGGCCCCAAGGTGGTTAGTTGAACAGTCAACTTCCCGGGGTCATAACTTTTGCATACGATTTCCGTTTGGGGCACTCGGTAGCTCGTTGGAAAGGTCTATCCGAGATTTACAACTTTTGACTGAGGCCAAATGTGTGCAATTGAAAACCATTTGGCCTCCCAAATTGCCAAAAAATGTCGGTTACGGCCTCAAAACGGCCTCGAAAGTTTAGGACCTGAAAAACTGTAGAAAAATTACTAGAAAATTGGCAAAATGGGAAACTATTTTGAGCCAGTGGAATAGGTGGGTGGCCACCGATATCCATCTGGATCATGGAAGGATGCCATGGTTGAGGAATAACAATCAATAATGAAGAATGATGTTTGGGATGTTGTCCCAAGACCTAAAGAGAAGTCTGTTGTGACTTCCAAATGGATCTACAAAATCAAGCATGCTGCAGATGGCAGTGTAGAGAAATACAAGGCAAGATTCGTAGCTCATGGCTTCTCTTAGAAAGAGGGAGCAGATTATGAAGAAAATTTTGCACCTGTAGCTAGGTATACTTCCATCAGAACAGTACTTACCCTGGCTGCAGCAATGAAATGGAAAATACACCAGATGGATGTCAAGACTACTTTCTTGAATGGTGTAGTTGAAGAGGAAGTATATGTGGAGCAGCCACTCGGTTTTGAAATACATGACAAGGAGTCATATGTGTGCAGATTGAAGAAAGACTTGTATGGCTTGAAGCAAGCTCCCAGAACTTGGTATGGTAGGATGGACAGTTTCCTATCTAGCTTGGGCTTTACCAAGAGTAAAGCGGATTCCAACCTTTACTACAAGGTTGAGGAAGGGAATCCTATGATTCTACTTCTGTACGTGGATGAATTATTCATAACAGGAGATGACAGATTGATTGCAGATACTAAGAAGAAGCTTGTTGCCGAGTTCGATATGAAATATTTGGGAATGATGCATTATTTCCTAGGTATGGAGGTGTGGCAGAATGTAGGTGGGATCTTCCTTGGTCAATGGAAGTACACAGTAGATATCCTGAAGAGATTCAGGATGATGGATTGCAAGGCCATGGCCACACCCATGGCATCGAACCTGAAGCTTCTATGTGATGCTTCATCTGAGCCAGTTGATGTCTCTATGTATCGTTAGATGATTGGGTCCTTGATGTACCTGACGAACACGAGACCAGATATTTGCATTGCTGTGAACACATTGAGTCAGTTTCTGACAGATCCGAGGAGTGTTCACCTGGTTGCTGTAAAGCATGTTCTGAGATACCTAAAGGGTACAGTGGATTATGGGCTCAAGTATGAAGCGAATCAAAAGTTTAACCTGCAAGGTTATGTTGATTCAGATTGGGCTAGCAGTGCTGCAGATAGGAAGAGCACATCTGGGTGCTGCTTCAGTATGGGATCAGGTGTGATCTCTTGGTTTAGCAGGAAGCAGTCTTGTGTAGCACTGAGTACAGCTGAGGCAAAGTATGTTGCAGCATGTTCAGCTAGTTGTGAGGCAGTATGGCTACGGAAGCTACTATCTGAGTTATTTGATCTCCCATTGGATGCTATTGGTATCTTCTGCGATAACCAGAGTTGTGTGAAGTTGTTTGAGAACCCAGTGTTTCATGACAGGTCAAAACACATAGAGATCAAATATCACTGTATCAGGGATATGGTGCAGAGAGGAGCTGTGAATCTCCTGTATGTTGCGACGGACAAGCAGATTGCAGATGTGATGACGAAGCCACTAGCTAGGGTGAAGTTCGAGTACTTCAGGGAGAGGCTTTGTGTTCTTCAGATTGAGGACACTTTGAGGAAGAAGTGATGGACACATTTGCGAAGCCATTCCAAGCATGTTGGAAGGAGGATCCTTCACATGGCTGTGGATGTAAGCGCTGGATGATGAGCATCAGGGTGATGTTCTAGTTTCTGCTTTGTATGATCAGTTGGATCATTTACATGTATATGTATGTACGCATCATGTTGGATGTTGGATATGATCAGTTGGATCATTTGTATGTATTTTGTATATGCATCATGTTGGATGCTTGGACCATGTATCTGTATATGTATCAGGTGGATACATTGTATGATCAGGTAGATCATGTATGTTGATATGTATCATGTATTTGTATTTGTATCAGGTGGATACACTGTATGATCAGGTGGATCATGTATGATGATATGTATCATGTAGATACTCGGTATGCATTAGGTGGATGCAATGTATGATTAGGATGATCATGATGACGAGCTTCAGGATGTTGCTCCAGATGATATGTACCAGGACGGTATAGTGATGATGATCAGGTGGATACAATACATAATCAGTTGGATTATGTGTGATGAGTTCCAAAGACATAGATGCAAAGTGCCTTTCCGACATGGTGGTAGATGCGTTCTCCCATGTGCATTGATGTAAGTGCAGAGCCTTTCCGACATGGTGGTAGATGCATTCTCCCATGTGCGTTGATGTAAGTGTAGAGCCTTTCTGACATGGTGGTAGATGCATTCTCCCATGTGCGTTGATGTAAGTGCAGTGCCTTTCCGACATGGTGGTAGATGCGTTCTCCCATGTGCGATGATGTAAGTGCAGAGCCTTTCCAACATGGTGGCAGATGCATTCTCCCATGTGCGTTGATGTAAGTGCAAGGCCTTTCCGACATGGTGGCAGATGTGTTCTCCCATGGTCGTTGATGTAAGTGCCATGAGCCTTTCACGGATGGTGGTAGGTTGGTCCTCCAATGCCGTTGAGAGTAAGTGCCATGTGTGTGCATGTGGGTTGTGCTTTGTGATACTCTGTGGCCGTGGACAGGTTGTACAGTAACATGTAAAAGATCTTGGGAGATCCGATAGGTTGAGCTGTGTGCTCATAAGCAATCCTAGGATGCTCTTTCGAGGTTTTGTTGACTCACATAATTAGTCTTGAGGATTCCACAGTATGGCCAATGATGATGAAGACCTGTAGGTGGTGGGCCTACATACAGTATGAAAAAGGACTTGCTCTGTAGAACTTCCTATGACGAGTAGAGTCAGAGATTGGTTGAGATAACAGCAGCAGTGACGATGCATCGATGACGATGATCCCGAGAAGAAGACTTGTCTAGTAGAACTGTGTCGAGAAATACCTTCCTAGTTAAGAGGGAGTATTGATGTATATGTAACTTTGGAATGTATTTCATATATATTTATTGTACCCTTATAAGAGATGTGTTATTCCTCTATAAGGAAGTGTCGTCATGTGTATTGACAAGTGTCGCAAGTGTGTGTACTTGGCGACGGGTTATTAGACCACCATGTGTGGGGTCGGCCCTGAAATGTATATTATATTGTGGATGTACCTAGATAGACAAGTCGGCCCCATAAGGTCACTGGGCAAACAGGTTAGTATAAATAGAGATCGGGAGATCTCTATTTGGATCACTCGAAAACTCACACTTCTCTCACTCGGAAAGTGGTGCACTAGTGAGGAGGAGGGTCATCTCCTACTAGGAGACTATCTCAGTGTATTTTGGTTGTACTTTGGTTGAGCCATTGCTCTCTCTATCTCTGAGGAAGTTGTGTGGTTTTTCACCTTAGGGTTTTCCCCACGGAAATTCTGTGTCTCTTGTCTCTCATGCTTTTGATTCTTGTGATGCTTGTCATGCTTATTGTGATTGTTATGCATTGATATACTGTATATGTTATTCTTCAGTGAAGATCCTAGAGTATTGTGAATTAATGCTCAAAATTTAACAGGGAGTCCCACATTGAGCTGGTCTCCTGTGCAGCTCCGGTTGGCTAACCATGCCAAGGTAACACCCATTGGGCAAGTTCCCCGGCTCATGATTGATATTGAGGGCATGAAGACTTATGCTGATTTTGATGTTATCGAAGTGGTTGAGGGAGGAAGATCTTATCTAGCTCTCTTGGGGATTGGATGGGCTAACAACAGTGGAGCTCTAATCAACTTCAAGAAGTGCATGATGACCTTTGAGAATCGTGATTTCAGAGTTATAGCTCCGTTGGATCCGGCTGAAGGACACCACTACATGGAGCCTGTAAAAGATGATGATCCCACTAGATGGGAGCATGCATTCAATATTTCTAAAGATTATATTCATTCTACCGCCTACGGTGAGTTAGAGTGGCGCTGTGAGAGCTCTGCGTCTTCCGAATTTGATGATGCACTGGAACATTGGCAGAATCAAATGCATGGAGTATTAGTTCGGAAATGTGGTTTAGTTCCGCAATCCTTATGTCATGTTGTGACATAAATGATCACATTGCCTGTCTATGAGGGGTTTCCTGGCCTAAACACCTTTGTAACAGAGTTTGAAGACCGCGTCCCAAAACCACAGCGATTGCTGGCCTTGGAGGAAGCATTGAAGGCTGCTCCAGCACGATGGTGGGCGACACATAAGAAATTCATTAGAGATTGGTCACAGTGTCGAAGGTTGATGATGGTTTAGTTCGGCGATATTGAAGTTTATCACACTGGCAAGTATGATGGTCGGACTGATCCCAGTGATCATGTGATGGAGTGCCAATGTCTATGGGTAGTGCAACCCATAGATGAGTGGGTCCATGATTTTGTCCATACTTTGGATGAGGTACCGCGCTCATGGTACACTGTAGCCGAGTTGCGCCGAGACAATACAACATGGGGGGAGTTGACGATCTGTTTCACTCATACATTCACTTTTGTGGATGCCAACCCTAATGTCCATAACGCCTTGCAACTCATCTGCGACGTGATATTTCAGGTTGTTCGGACGGCCTACCCTATCGACCCACACACCCACTGTCAGATGCAGTCTCTCATGGAGTGCTTCAACATCAGTGGTGGCCCGAAGGACTATGATGATCCATGGAATGTTAACATTCCCGAATCTGAAGGAAGTTGCGATGTAGTCCCACCTATTGCGCCAAGTAATCCGTTCAGTCAACCATTATAGCTTCACAAGATGAATATCGACACCGAGGCTACTCCCAAGTTTGCTAATGTTGGGGATTATTGGGACGATGAGATGATGAGTAAGGTTACTGAGTTACTGCATGAGTTTCAGGACGTATTTTCCATGAATTTTTCTGAAATGAAGGGAATCCTGGGTGATTTAGGAGAGATGAAGATTCCATTGAAACCAGATGCTAAGCCAGTTCGACAGTGACGTTATCGGCTAAATCCGTGACATAAAGGGAAGGTTAAGGTGGAACTTGATCGAATGTTGGATGTTGGTATTATCGAACCTGTGGAAGAGTCCGAATGGATCAGTCCTATGGTGGTGCAAGACAAGAAAACGGGTGAAGTGCGCATTTGTGTCGACTTGCGGAAGTTGAACAATGCCTACTTGCATGACCCTTTTCCGACCCTGTTTACTGATGAAGTACTTGAAGGAGTGGGTGGCCAGGAGATGTACTCTTTCACTGATGGATTCTCTGGCTACCATTAGATTCGCATTGCCAAGGAAGATCGCCATAAGACAACTTTCGTTACCGAATGGGGTTGCTTTCGGTACACGGTAATTCCATTTGGTTTGAAGAATGCACCCGCAATATTCTCTCGGGTCGTTGTTGCCGCATTCAAAGATTTTATTCAGAAGTTTCTGCAGGTATATATGGATGATTGGACCGGTTATGGATTGATTCATGATCATTTGGCCAATCTACGGTTAATGCTTGAGCGATGCCGACAGCACCAAATATCGTTGAACTTGAAGAAATGTATTTTCTGTGCACCGTTTGGGATATTGCTGGGTCATATCGTGTGTAAGCAAGGATTGCTGGTTGATCCAGCCAAAATTGTGCTTATTTTGGGGTTGCAACCGCCGACCACCGTTAAGCAGTTGCACGCGACCTTGGGCCACATGGGATATTATCGCAAGTTCATTAGGGGGTATGCTGCGATTACTGCCTCTATGGAAAAGTTGTTGAAGAAGGATGCGACATTTCAGTGGAAACAGAAATGTCAGGATAGTTTTGAAATGCTCAAAGCGAAGATGGCGTCGGCCCCAATCTTGGTCTTTCCGGACTGGAGTAAGGAATTCCATGTCCATGTTGATGCTTCATCGGTTGCACTAGGGGTTGTATTGGCTCAACCAGGAGAAGGCGAAATTGATCATCCCATTGCTTTTTCCAGTCGGAAGTTGTCTTCTGCAGAACGCAATTACACTACCACAAAACACGAAGGTCTGGCCATAGTTTATGCGCTGCAGAAATCCAGGCATTATTTGTTGGGTGGCCACTTTAAAATGTTCACTGATCATTCTGCATTGAAATACTTGGTCAATAAGCCTGTGTTGGGGGGGAAGGTCTGCCGGTGGCTAATTTTGTTTTAGGAGTTTGATTTCGAAGTCATTGTGAAACCGAGGTGGTTGAATGCTGGACCAGAACATTTGTCACGGATTAATATAGGGGAGGAACTGACTAATATCGAAGACGGGTTGCCGAATGCCCAACTGTTTCACATTGCCAGTGCTAATCAATATTTTGATGACATCCTTCAGTTTCTGGTGACCGGCACCGTTCCTGATGACTTTACCACTACTCAGAAGAAGCAATTGGTTTTCAAGGTTGCTGAATTTCAACTAATCGCGGGAGAGTTGTATAAATTAGGTGTTGATGAGATATTGCGCAGATGTGTCTTGCCGCATGAGCAAGCGCAGATATTGGTTGAGGCACATGGTGGAGTCGTAGGAGGACATTATGGCGGTCGGGTGACTGCCCGGAAGGTACTGCATGCAGGGCTTTGGTGTCCCATGTTACATAATGATGCGACAAACTATGCACGGTCTTGTGATGTTTTCATTTAGGCTTTTACAAGTTGCAGTTATTTTCAAGGGAGATTGGAAACCTGTGTGGAGTTTTTGATCTCAATGCGTTTTGGACTCTATAGCTGAGTCCATCTTCAGGAGAAAATGTATCTCAATTGAAAATCTACACTAATCAACATTTTTATAATGTTAGTTTGTTTTTTAATTAAGGAGAGAGCACCGACCTAATTAATTGATTAAAACAAATTAATATTAAATTTTATTATATTAATCCATACCAGTTTTATTAAAGTAGCTTTATTAATATTAGTTATTAATAATTATTAACAAATTAAAGTTTGAAAATGTTTATTATTATACTATTCTTATTAAATTCTTTAAAAATTATTGTTTTTTGTTTCATAGAATATTATGTTCACTAGTTTAGAACTGAGTCTTTCTCAAATATTAATTTTAAATTTATTATATTAACATAATCAGAACTATTTAATTATTTCTTAAAGAAATTTTAAGTTTATGAAGTATTTATAGTTGTTATATTATAATTTAATTTAGAATTTTTATTTTTTAATTTTATAAATTTAGATTTATAATTTTTATAATTTTTAAACCTAATTTCTAAATCCTTAATTTTTAATTAAAGTTTAATAATTTATTTCCTAAAGAAATTGAAGTTCTTACAATTGTTATATTATAAATTTATTTTAAAATTTTAATCTTTATAAATTATTGAAACTCAATTTTTAATTACATAATTTTTATTTATAGTTTCTTAATAAACCTTCAAGATTTTTTATTTATGTTCTTATTTTGCAGGGAGTGAATGATTGGTTTCCAAGAATCACCTAGGTTAAGACCGTCATCTCTATTGAAATTTCTTGGGTGTTTTTCAATTTCAATTGCTTAACGGATGCGTCTTCTATTATAGTTATGTTCGAATGCTATGACTTTTGCTTCTTCAATGCAAACATGGTGGTTAGTCATTGACGAATGCTCAACCACGGCTGATTTTTTAGTTCTGTTGTGATGTTTGTCAGCGAACTGGAAAGCCATCCAAACGCGACGAGATGCCATTGCTACCTCAAGTAACATTGCAACCATTCGAAAAATGGGCCGTGGATTTTATAGGACCGATCCATCCACCAGGGAAACACACAGGTGTGCGGTATATTATCACGGCGACAGAATACTTGACCCAATGGGTTGAGGCAGCACTTGTAGTTGATTGCTCCGCCGCAACAACTGCTCGATTTTTGTTTGATCACATTATCACTCAGTTCAGCTGCCCCAAGATATTGTTGAGTGATCAAGGCAGCCATTTTCTTAATCGCACTATCAACACATTGACGGAAGAATTGCAGATACAACATAAGAAGAGTACATCCTATCACCCACAGGCGAATGGAATGGTGGAGGCGTTTAACAAGGTATTGGAGCATGTGTTGACAAAGGTGTGCAATGCGAACCGCGACGACTGGGATTTGAAAGTCCTAGCAGTATTTTGGGCCTATCACACCACATGTAAAAGGTGGACTAGTCACACACCTTTCAAACTGCTATATGGGAAGGAAGCAATTATGCCTATGGAGTACATTGTTCCAAGTCTACGAATTGTGGCTGTTACGAGCATGGATGATGTTGCAGCATTAAACGAACGTCTAGAACAATTGGTGGAGCTGGAAGAGGAGCGATTTATTGTTGGCTTTCACCAAGGGGTGGAGAAGGACCGCCAGAAGGCATGGCATGATCGCCACATCAAAAACAAATAGTTTCAGCAAGGCAACTTAGTATTATTATACGATAGCAAGTTTATGAAACATCCAGGAAAGTTGCAGATGCATTGGTTGGGTCCCTATCGCATCAATAGTATTACCTAAGAAGGAGCGGTTCAGTTGCAGCAGTTGGATGGGGAGATGCTCCCCAAGTTGGTAAATGGTCATAGGTTGAAGCCCTATTGCTCGGGCTTGGAGCAATGCGATGTCTAAGTTGCATCGAAAAAAAAAGTGAATGTATGTGATGCAGGTTGCTTGGTGGCAGATGGCACACCAACAGAAGAAGGTATGCGAAGCAGAGAGGCTTGTACCGCAAGTTCGGAACAGTCAGAGACTCATGGAAGTATTACGACCAGGATCAACGATAGATTTTGTTCAAGGAGTTGGGATGATTATGGAGGATTTGGGAGGTACGGGCAGTGTTGTGACTACTGTTCCACTAATATCTTGTCACCGCTTCCCATCATCCCTATACATGATTGCACCTCACAGATTCATCCGGATAACCACAATACGACGGCATGTTTTGCACATGGCATGCTAGGCCAGTACGATCAGAACAATGTGAGGAGATTGCTCACACGTTGGCATGCAGGATCTTCGGTGACAGTATGGCCACCCCCCTGGTTGTGTCAGTTCATGGGTTCACACACACAGATGAGAAATAGTGGGACATCACTCCCACTGTCATGACCCAGGAATGGTCCAGCTATAAGTCCTTGAGGCCGCTGGTAGTTTGTTACAATGAAGTTATTCCGCAATAGAAGTGGTTATGCTGGTTGATCAGTTTGCGAGTTAAGTTGTGAGGAATTCCAAGGAGGCTTTGGAAATGCTTCACTTCGTTTCCCGTGGCAGCACCCTAGGGGCCCTGCGAGCCCGAACAACGAGTGTCCCTGAGCACCTTGATATGATGGGTGCAATTCTACTGTGGTATGCCCGAGCCAAGGGCCAGTCCAGCATGGTTAAGTACGCAGTAGTTGTTTGAAGGATTGTGCTCTTCTTGACCCCTGAGCGGGTTGGGGCAGTAGCTCCCCACCCACAATAGGAACCAGTTGCTAGTGCGAAATAGATGTGCCAGAGTCCTCTGCTCAATTTGCACCTTGGTACTGTTCGTCCTCTTTTTCTTTTCGTTAGTACCTTTCCAAGAGACTTGAGGATGAGTTTGGAATGTACATGACAGCAAGCCAGGCGATGACAATTTTGGGTTAGCCATATAGACGATGATCCGTGTAGCAAAAGCAGTTGCACAACACTGCATGTTCTAGACAGCAAGAACAGTTACCGAAACATCGTTAGTTTGAGTGCACTCTGTCCAGCAATTGATGTGGCTCGAGGGCGAGCCACAAGATTGTGTTGGGGGCCTGTTGGCAAGCGGTTTGATGGGGAAATGTCGCAGTACCGCCGACGCTGTGACACATCGGATGACGGTGCGGAAGGAGTATTTTGCGCTAAAGAATACCATAGTTGGTGGGTTTTGGGTCACTTGGACCATATATTATGTAATAGTGAGTCAGTTGTACTGCGGTATGTGGGTTTTTGGGGTCATTTGGACCAAGTCAGTTGGATATTGGGTCAATTGTCCATAGTGTTGGTTAGGGAGTTAGTTGTAAGTGGAAAAATATTGTAATGGCATAAGCCTATAAATACATGAGGGTTGTAAGTGTTAGAAGAGGAGAAAATGAGAGATGAGAGGAGAAGAAGCGAAGGAATAGAAGATAGAGAAAGGAGAACGACTGTGTATAGAGATCTATGTTTTGCTTCTGGTATATGATCGTGATAGTAATATAATGATGTTTTGGTATGAACTTTGTGCAATGTTGCGATGAATGAATGTTGTTTGATGCAATGTCTGTTTACTGCTGCTATAATGATAAATGCTGCAGTTAAGTACTATGTTCTATGTAGAATGTGATGTTAAATGTTGTGATGAAGTAATATGGTATAAATCATTGCCGAATGTTTAAATTTTTTGTTTAAGTACCGCAATAGAGTCAGTCTGTGCAGCCACAACTTTCCTCCTCCCTCGGCAGAAACATGGTTCTGTTTGCTCTTCCTGGACGCCTCGGGTGAGACCTCATCCGCTCTGCGGGTTGTTGGGTGGGCTCAAACCTGCCCGGGCCAGTGCCCAGGGAGACTGCGGTATGTGTCAACAGTGAGGCAAACCCCTGTCGACTGAGGTCGCGTTGGTCAACAAGCCATACCTCTCCATTCCCCAAAGCGTTAACTACCTCAACCAACTCTTTGAAGAATTAAATGATTGGGTGCATAACTCAAAATGGGTAGTTAATGGTTTATGGGTTCTCTCATTGACACTTGGATTGACACTATTGGCTCAAGGGTTTGAATATTTTCCCTCCCATTTCCCTGTAAAAATCATGCCCCCATACTCTTGTTGCATTGCATAGCTAGTTGTGGGTATTTTTATTAAAATACGTATTTACACGATATTTTTAATTTCTATTGTCCTTGGATAGCACGCAAACCATATGCATCGATATTTAAATGCCAATACATAAATGATAAATTGATAATGGGGCCTTGGCCTTGAGCTCCTCGCCACAATTTTTATAACAATATTACTTCAGTTACAATTTTAATGCAATGAGGTTAAAATCGGGATATTACATTCTGCACTATCTTACAAATATCCGAGACTTTTATTTTGGAACACCGATATAATCATATTCAACCAATGGAGAATCTTAAAATTATGATAATATCATTCTTTGTGAAGTATGCAATATGTATCTCTCTATTTCTGCAAAGTCTACAAGACTATATTTATGTTTGTTATATTTATCTATATCCGAATATGGGTGAAATATAATCTGTAAATGCACTTAAAATTTTTCAAAGATGAATAAAATGAGTCCTATGTCTCACCACACCAACAACCATATTATAATGACAAGTTTATCGAACTATCAACAAAAATAATTAAAGACTTATGTTTGTTACTGTAATCACAAGAGATTGTTATTCAATTCCAATGTCTTATGTCATGTCAAAACTCTTTAAGCAAAACCATAAATCAAATGTATTCTACTGTGCACTATGCAAGTAATTGATTTCACACCAAATGATACCCTATAGCAGATCTTCTCACACTAAAAAAACAAATCACACTACACTTTTGAATTTAAATAAATAAACATAATCTAAACTATCAAATTTAAATTAACTCACAACAAGAAAATGAATCTAAACTAAATAAATAAAATTACAGCAGCAACACTAACCTGAACGATGGGCCCTTGCCATCAGGAAAGCATTGCTTGAGAAAACACAGAAGCTAATGATCAACTACAAATAAATCAAGCATGAATGGTAGATATTCATAATCGAATGAATTAGATCACATTATCACATGATGGAAAAGCATTGACATAAATTCAAGAGCATTTCTTTATTCATCCCCCTTTGCTCCACACAGAGATCAAGTATATATAGTAAATTTACAACCGGATGGATAAGAATCCCATCCCATATTCCCATCAACTATTTATAATTTTGGAAATGGTAGTTCCATGGGTTAAAGGCATTAATCTTCAATTTGGTTAAAAGGGATAGGAATAATAAATTAAAGGAGAGATTCGCTCAACGAAATGACCAAACTTTGACCATCAAGCCACAAATCCTTGTTGACTAGGCATATTACATGGCATTGAGTGCCACGTTAACAAATCAACCATCCCAAAATTTGGATTTTTCACATTCAGAGATCCAACCATATATCCCAAACTACTTTGAATTCGGAAAATATGTTCCAGTGTGATCTAATTGGGCCCGTTTGAAGAAAAACCCATGTTCCATAATTTTGAATTTCACCTTAGTTTGCTCGAAAATTGTGTCGCAAAATCACTGCGTGTTAAACTAACGAAACTTGACTGAGATCTTTGAATGTGAACTACTCTCATCTGGAAGGACCTGGGTGAGACTTGATAGATACAAATCCATATTGGGACATCTAGCAAGAAAATCCATATCATGGATTTTGATAAGACACCTTGCAAGTTACCAATCATTGACCTCTCCTTCATGGAGTACTGGAACGAGTGTCGAAATAGGTGCTAGAAACCAAAGCTTAAAGCTGCATATAAAATGACTAAGCCAAAATAAAAATGATTTAAGAAACAACTTTGAAATAGTCAAAATTAGAAGAAAAACACTTGAGTTAGACATAAGATGTACCTTTTGACAGGAATCATCATTAAAATCTAAATAAGACCCAAGAATAATAATAAATCCGACAAAACCTTTTTAAAGAGTTTAATTCATGTGATATAGATTTAAAAATCGAACACAAACTTATGGCAAAAAACAGGGGCCATCATGGAGTAAATTTATTGTCAAGGCTGATCATAACAGTATGAAGCATTTCTTGTCACAAAAGGATTTGAAGGATAGGCATCAAAAGTGGGTAAGCAAAGTCCAAGCCTTTGATTTTGATATTGAATACAAGAAGGGAAAGATGAATGTGGTTGCAGATGCAGTTTCTAGAAAACCAACTGTTGCAGTGATGAAATTTCATGATGATTGGAAGGTACAACTAGCAATAGAATATTCTAAAAATTAGTTTGCAAGTGATGATATAGGATGATGTCTATAATATCCTTAATGATGTCATCTACCACAAAGATAGAATCTTCTTGGTTCCAGAATCAGCCTTGAAGAAGAAGATTCTAGAAGTTGCTCATGATGCGCCCCTAGCTGGACATCTCGGTTTTCTGAAAACTTACAGGAAGGTGAGAGAAAGGTTCTCTTGGAAGGGAATAAAGAATGATGTGATGGAGTATGTGAGAGCATGCATGGCATGCCAACAAAATAAGGTGGAACACATACATCCTGTTGGTCTCTACAACCACTATCCATTCCAGAGCAAAAATGGGAAAGTGTATCAATGGACGTCATCACCAGTTTGCCTAAAAGTCAAGGTAAAGATTTCATTTTTGTTGTGGTAGATAGGCTAACCAAATTTGCACATTTTTTTTTCTTCTGTGACAACCACTATTGTAGCAAGCCAAGTGGCTGAATTTTTCTTCAGAGAAGTGTTCAAACTTCATCATATGCCCAAATCCATCATCAAGGATAGAGATAGCAAGTTCACCAGTAGTTTTTGGAAATAGTTATTTAAGTTGGTGGGAACAAGGTTGGACCTCAGCAAAAGCTACCACCCTCATACTGATGGCCAAACTGAGAGGGTGAATCAATGGCTTGAGGGATATCTTAGGAATTATGTTTTAGGGAAGCAAAAGGAATGGACTACCCAGTTACACTTAGGTGAATTCTGCTATAACAAAACTTTCCATCTATCCATAGGTATGACGCCATTTAAAGAATTATATGGATATGATGCCCCCACATTTGTAGATCTAATATTTGGAGATTGTAGGGAAAAAAAGGAAAAGGATTGGATCCAAGAGAGTCAATACATACTTAAAACACTCAAAGAGAATTTGCAGGTTCCACATAACTGGCACAAAGTGTATGTAGACAAGTACATAACAAACCGAACCTTCTAAGAGGGTGATATAGTTTATTTGAGGTTGCAGCCATATAGGAAATATTCATTGGAGTTAAAGGGGGATGAAAATTTGCATCCAAGTTTTTATGGACCATACAAAGTTTTGAAGAGGATAGGTGAAGTGGCATATGAGTTGGAATTGCCTCCAGAAAGCAAGATACACATTGTATTTCATGTGTCTTGTCTTAAGAAAGTAATAGAGCAACAAGTAACAATCTCAAATGATTTGCCTCCCCTTGATGGTGAGGGATATTTGGTGCTGGTTCTAGAGAGGATTTTTTAGATCCAAGAGAGGAGGTTGAGAAGCAGAACTATCACAAAATATTTGGTGCAATGGGAAGGGTTTCCTAGTGAGGATGCAACCTGGGAAGGAGAGCAGATTCTACAACATCCAGGATTGAAATTACTTGGGGACAAGCAATATCGGGAGGGGAGGATTGTCATGTCCCTTCCTAAGTGACTATTCGACCAAATCCTTAGCCCATCCAGTCCCTATGGGTTTAGGAGAAGCAAACATTAATTGTTGGGATTAATTTTGAATGAGGAATTAATAGCTAGGAAATTTAATATTTCTAATGTTGAGATGATCCATAGTAATTTTATTTTCATGAATAAAATAATGTTAATAATAAATGTTAATTATTATGTGGCCAAGAGGGCGCATAGGAGATAAGGGTTGGTCCATAATAATCTTACCAAAGAAGGCAATTTGAATAAAGCAGTCAAAGCTAGAAAGCAATGAAAAGAAGGAAACTAGAGAAAGCAAGGAAATGCTGGCAGGAAGTAGAAAAGCTGGAAGGAAGCAGAAAAGTAGAAAACAGTGCAAAGCAGAAAAGCAGACTAAAGCAGTAAAAGAAAGAAAAGTAGTCTTAAAGCATAAAAGCAGTGGAAAAGCATAGTAAAGCAGTAAAAGCAAGAAAGCAACGTAAAATAAGTAAAGCAGGATAAAACAGGTAAAGCAGAAAGAAAAAAGAAAAGCTCCAGAAAGAAACAAGTTCTAATCTTACTCATGAAGGTGCCTTGGGCTAGGTGGCTTGACAATAAGTTATTCATCCTATAAATTTAAGAAAGAGTGAACCACTCATATATTTTGGCTAATTATGTTTTGGTTTTGATATCTCTTGAGCTCTCAATTCGACTTGGGAGATGTGCCCCTAGTCACAATTGGGAGATGTGTCCCTTTTGTTTCAACTAGATGAATCTTCAGTTAGATGTTCGAATGATGGTATCCAACAATTGTCATTGATTTTATTTCAGGTCCTGAAGCTGATTCAAGTGTGGTTTGAAATACAATGAAGTTTCTTTGAAGTCTGTGATTCAAATTCTCAAGTATTCTAATGTTTTTTCAATGGAAATTGATTGTATTGAAACATGTCAAGTCTTGGGACTATTCTGAGAATCCTCTTGGCTCCAATTTGATGTAGTTTTTGTTATATTAATCCTATGATATCAGTTATAAACTTTTATAATGCAGAAGTCTGAATTGTTATGATTTTTCTTCAACCCTTCTAGATTTGCATAGATTTTGACTAGTTTTCAGTATTGCTTGAGTTTACCATCTTCTAATCAATGAATTTCGATTCTTCCAGTTCTTGATGCAAATAAGATCTTAATGCATGAAATATAAATCATATTAGGATATACTAGCTAAATATTACCTCACAATAAAGAAATTTGACTAAGTATGCAAGAAATAGTGTAAAAGAAGCATTTTGGACACATAAATGATAAAATTACAGACACAAATGATCAAATAGCAGGTTTATTATTAATTGTCCAACCCAGAAATGAGTTGTGATCATAATTATATAACATTTGGGAAAAATCGTGAGCCTTTGGTGGCATTAGTAGTGGTTACTATTAATTTTTCATCTAGTTAGGGTTATGTACAGAAGAATAACAATTCAACATACTTTAATGCAAAAAATACATTTAATAAACATTTACAAATATTGAATATGGAATAGTGCAGTAGTAATTTCTAACATAACATAATTTTCATCTCTTTCAACTTCACACCTTTAGCACTCTTAGGTCGGTCACTGTGTTAAAGTAATTTTAACATTACCAGTTAGGTCACTGTGCTAAAGTAATCTTCAGTAACATGTAATGTAAAATAAACAATTTGATCACATAATAATAAAAGAGATATAGTTGAGAATACTTACTTGTGTGTGAAACCCTTCCTATAAGAATACTCAGAAGAGTTACTTTCAGAAAAGATTGTGCCTCAGAGAGGCTAGTCAACTCTAGGAACCAAAAGGACTCTATTAAAGAGTCAGTACAAACCTGAGAGAGAGAGGTGACAGGTTGCAGTAGAGATGGTCAATAAACATTCAGAACACAGTGTCACTCAAACAAGACTCAATATAGGAGGTTCTGATCACAACTTATAAAATTAATCCCAATCAAAGTCTCAGCAAATAAAACAAACCCAGGCAATATCTTTGCACTCATAAAAAAAATCTCATCATAAAACTAAGAAACTTGGGACAGGTTGGTTGAATAGAGAAGATTATTTTCTTCTCAAAAATAAATAAAAGCCTCCAATACAACCAACAGCTCAGAGAATAAATAAATAAAATGTGAAGAGTAGGCCCGTGGTGAAAGATTGTTGCATGAAGCAGACCCGAGGAGAAAGGGTAGAGGAGCAGGTCATGGATGAGCAGGAGAAAACCAAGCAGCAAATCCGTGAAAGATGTTGCGTGGAGCAGACCCATGGTGAAAGGGAAGAGGAGTAGGCCGTGGGACAGGTGCACATCAGAACCGTGGAGAAAGGGAAGAGGAGCAGGCCGTGGGACAGCTGGACAACGGAACCGTGGAAGGAGAGAACCCGTCAAAGAAAGGAAACCATGAAAGTGAGCTCGTAAACAAGCTAACGGTGAAGGGAGAACTCGAGAGGAAGTGACCCGTAAACAGGGTGACAGTGAAGAGAGAACCCGAGAGGAAATAACCCCATAAAGAGTGAGACCGTAAACACACATAAAAAAAGATCAGTGAAATTGCAAGATCGTAATGCATGAAGGTGAGATGAAGTTTAGTCTTCATTTAAATAGAAAAATAAATGGTCCAAGTCTTAAGTTGAAAAATCAAAACAAGGAAGTATTATTTTAAATAAAATAAATAAAATAAAGTGACATGGGTGTGAACCACTTTTTGATAACAATAAAGTCACAAAATAAAAGAAATAAAAATTAAAAGTAAAAGTAAAAGTAAGGAATACAAATAAAGTAAATAAGAATAAAATATAAAATAAGAATAAGAATAAAAAATAATAGAACCTCATAAAGTGGACAAACATCCATAAGATCAAAATAACAAGGGTGGTATAAATAAAAGGTGGGTTAATGACCCTAGTTAACATACATAAAAAAAGAGTACCATAAGACTAATAAACTACAAGGTGCAAGTATGAAAAGTTAATCAACCTAAGTGGAGAAGGTACAACCAATCATCTCTCTTTCAAATGTACAAATGTTCCATATAACCTGAAAGTTTATCATCATTGTATAAGGAAGGGTTCACATAGATGATGTGATCATGTGGTCCTCTAAACTACTCCTAAGGTCAAATGTTAGTGGCTTCATCAAGGGGTGTCCAGTCCCTTGAGAAGACCAACTAACTCATCCACCTGAAGACCTTGGAGAAGAGGACATCACACATCATAATCTTGGTAATTGACCAAGTACCTCCATTCTCAAGGAATGGCTCTCAGCCTAAGGTTGAGCTTAACTCCTAGACTGAGTCATGTTGATCAACCTTTGGTCCATGACCAAGTCTTCCATTCTCCCAAAGAATGATCCTCAACCTTAAGCTAAGCTTTCAGTCCCAGATTGAATGTCGATAAACCATTTGTAGTATCTACTTGGTCCTTGTCCAAGAATCTACCATGTTCTAGACCAGGATGTCTCTGTCTCAACCTACAAGATCTGCTTGGTCCTCGTGACCAATAAACTGTCTGGTCCCAGACCAGAATACCCTAGAGACATATAGGGGCCCTAGCCACATGCTAGGGACTTTTCCATGGCATCAACCTACTTGGTCCTCAACCAAGAACCCCAGGATACAGGTGGGGGCCCTAGGGTACCTTCTAGGGTCTTACTCATTACTGTGCTTGGTTATCTTGACTAGGAACCCTAGTTAACTAACTAGGGTACCATTCTCTTTGAGAATGCGTATCGCAGCTGCACTAAAAATTAACTCTCCCTGTCAGCAAGAGAGGCATTCTTAGCAACACTAAGCTTGTCGAAGACAGAGGCTTAGTCAACACAACTGACAACTGCACCATGTCCTTGTCATGGTGAAACAACCTGTTATAGAATACAAGATTTTCTGAGAGCTTCAAAGAGCTCTGAATGTTAGCAAACACCTTGATCTTATAGATCCATTTGGAAGTTACACCTGACTTCCCTTGTTGTCTGAGAATCACTTTCCATATATCATTCTCCATTTTCAATTGGAGAGCATCATTCCAAACCTGAAGTTTGGCTAACTCCACATCAGTGGTTAAACTTGAACCAATGACATGGGTCCCACTAGAGAAACCTTGGAACCTCTCAATAGGTTCCTTAGCGAGATAAACTAAATACTTCTTGGCCTTCTCCCTCTGCTTCTTTGAACGAGAAGTCTTATAGACTTCTATATCTGAGCCATTGTAGGACTCCCTCTTGATATCTGAAACTTGACAAGGGTTATCCATTAGAGCTTTCACAACACGTCCCGATACCTTGTAAAGGTCTCCCTCATGGACACCGATCTCAATAGTTGAGCTCATATTTCCACCTTTAGTCCATACCATAGCCTTTCCTTATGAGAAAGATACAGAGAACCCCTTTTCTTCTAGAATTTCCACTTAAAGAACATTCCTTTTTAAACCAGGAACATACAAAATTTCCTCAACATGAATTAACGTACCTGAATCCAACTTTAAAGCAGTTGAACCAATTCCTTTGATTTCAGAGGTACTTTTGTTTCCCATCTCTACTTTCTTATTGAACTTCTTGGCCTTGTAACCCACAAGAGCCTTTTTGTATCCAGTCATATGTTTAGTGGCCCCACTGTCAAACCACCATGAGTCTAATGAGTTGGAGATGGAACCTGCGAGTGCTGAAATCAAGTATTACTCTCTTTGATCTCAGTTTTATATTTCTTTTGTTGAGGCTCTTCTTCTTCTGTAGTAGTTGAAACATGATGCTTTCCTTTATTCCAATTCTTGTTAGGAGGATTTCGACAAATTTTTGCATAATGACCAAGCTTGTTGCATTTAAAACATCTCACTTTTGACTTATAAGAGTGATTACCTTGAGTTCTCTTACCTTTGTTCTGGTGCTAGGGAAAACTTCTTTCTTTCTTTGTTTAGGCAGCAAGAGCATGATTCTTTTCAACTGGAGGCCCAGATCTAATCTGGATTCCTCCTTCTTCTTCTAGGCAATCATGCCACAACCTAGATTCCTCCTTCTTCTTCTAGGCAATCATGCCACAACCTATCAAAGCTTGGTTGTGTTTCTCTTCCATTCACTGCTGAAAGAAATGTCTCCCAAGATGTAGGAAGACCATCTACTGTTGCTTGCACAAGATCATCATCATCTACTTCAACTCCAATTTCCATGAGTTGATCTTTTAGCTGAGCAATCTATGAGAAGAAAGAAGCAACTTTTTCTTTGTCCCCTATCTTCAATGAACGAAGTTGCTTCTTCAAGACCCTCTTCTAAGTAGGTGCATTCTTCTCATAGAGATTATCTAGGGCATCAAAGCATTCCTTGGCTGTCCTTAGAGGAGCTATTATAGGCATCAAATTATCTTTGACTGAGTCAAATATCACCCTCTTTGCTTTAGCTTGCTTCTTCTTAAATGTTGCTCTTCCTTGAGCTGTTATGGGTTCTTCCACAACCCTAGTGACCAATTCATCCTAGTCACTCTCTTCCAAAATATTTAAGACCCTTTCCTTCCATGCATTAAAATTTGAGGCTCCTTCAAGCCTATCTTCTGCCTTTACTGAGTTAGAAGACATCTCAAACCCCTACAGTCAACTTGCCAAGTATACATGTAAACATGGAGACAAGTTGATTAGGGCACAAACCCTTACCTTAGGATCTGTGTAGATTCTGTTAGCCTACAAAATATAGTTAGCTACAAGACCTAAGCTTTGATACCATGTTAATTTTTCATCTAGTTAGGGTTATGTATAGAAGAATAACAATTCAACATACTTTAATGCAAAAAATACATTTAATAAACGTTTACAAATATTGAATATGAAATAGTTCAGTAGTAATTTCTAACATAAAATAATTTTCATCTCTTTCAACTTCACACCTTTAGCACTCTCAGGTCAGTCATTGTGTTAAAGTAGTTTTAACACTACCAGTATGGTCACTGTGCTAAAGTAATCTTCAATAACATGTAATGTAAAATAAAAAATTTGATCACATAATAATAAAAGAGATATAGTGGAGAATACTTACCTGTGTGTGAAACCCTTCCTATAAGAATACTCAGAAGATTTACTTTCAGAAAAGACTGTGCCTTAAAGAGGCCAGTCAACTCTAGGAACCAAAAGGACTCTAGTAAAGAGTCAGTACAAACCTAAGAGAGAGAGGTGAAAGAATGCAGTAGATATGGTCAATAAACATTCAGAACACAGTGGCAGTCAAACAAGACTCAGTATAGTCGGAGGGTCTGATCACAACTTATAAAATTAATCCCAATCAAAGTCTCAACACATAAAACAAACCCAGGCAATATCTCTGCACTCATAAAAAAAGTCTCAGCATAAAACTAAGAAACTCGGGATAGGTTGGTTGAATAAAGAAGATCATTGTCTTCTCAAAAATAAATAAAAGCCTCCAATACAACCAGCAACTCATAGAATAAATAAATAAAAAACGTGAATGAGTAGGCCCATGGTGAAAGACTACTGCGTGAAGCAGACCTGAGGAGAAAGGGCAAAGGAGCAAGCCATGGATGAGCAAGAGCAAACCGAGTGGCAAATCCGTGAAGGATGCTGCGTGGAGCATACATGTGGTGAAAGGGCAGAGGAGTAGGCTGTGGGATAGGTGCACAACATAATCGTGGAAAAATGGCAAAGGAGCAGATCATGGGACAGCTGCACAACAAAACCGTGGAAGGAGTGAACCCGTCAAAGAAAGGAAACCGTGAAAGTGAGCCCGTGAACTGTAACATCCCGAATTTTCATAAAAATTTAAAACTTTTGAAAACGGCATTAACTAAGATAAATATAGTTGCGGAAAATAATAGATGTTTGATTACGACAGCAATGATTAAAAAGTCGTTTAGTACTAAACGTAATTTAATTTCTGAGTTAGCAGTATTTTAATAATGACTACTTTACACACTTTTGACAAACATAATTATTGTAATAAAAGCACTGACAGGTTAGAAATATGATGCGATACTTTTCTTTTAAGATGAAGATGATAGTTTGCTTTCTTGGTTTCCAAGGGTGTCCTACGAGGTACCCTGGAGTTTACTTAGCTGCAATGCTAAAGCATTTGAAATGTTTCCATGCACAGACGACAAGTAAGAAGTACCATGATGGTTTCCAGTTGTCTTACTAAATGGTCAATGTTTTAAAAACAACGTTGTCTATTACAACTTCATGCTGCTAAATTGTTGTTATGACCACCGTCTTTGTGATAGCTGGCTTTTGTCGCCGTCTTAAGGTAACTAATATCTTCATAGTACTGATATAGTAATTGTACTGCTAAAATTCATTAATGTTTGCATGATGGTTTGATGGTAAGAAGTACATAGCATTAATCGTTTTTATGCTAAATATATGACAATGGATTAATTGAAACATCAAAATGTAATTTCGATATTTTTACTATTTGCACTAATGAGAACTATGGGAAGATATATACAATAAAATAAAAACCATAATTCTAACATTATAATTACTATGAAATATTAATCCTATGCTACAAATTGATTACTTTAAATATATGCAAAGTGTACATAAGCCTTGTGGCTGAACTTTCACAATATAAAACATATATATGAATGTAACATACGTTACAACTATAAACAAGCATGGAACTATAACGATTTATATGTATACATAACACAAATATTATAACTCGTAAATCATAAACTTAGAACTATATAAACTTTGAATAATAGTTCAACATATCACTAATGTTTTAATTCGTGAATCAAAAGCTTGGGAAACTATATCGTGGATAAAGATATGGTACTAACATGCAATAACTATCGAATGACATGTTGCTAGTTTGGCATGCGTATCAAGCTGGCGTTGGTGACCGTGTTACAGACCTGCATTAATGGTCGTCCCAACCCCATGGTGATGAGGACTGATAGTACTTCCACTTGATACAAAACCATGAGAAGAAGGTGACTGTAAAAGCCAGTGTGTAACACTTCCAAGTTAACTTCTCTGAGATGGCTGTATGAATAGTCCACGAAGAGAAACGGTGGCAAGGCTATGCTTGTGTTAATATTGGAGTAATAAATGCAGTAGATTTACGATCTCCAATGTAAATGTGTTGGCATGCTGGTGATCGTTGATCGATTTGAATCAGGGTCGTTGGATGCAACCCTAGCTTTGCGCCATTGTGTTGGTTGATGAGGAGTGAATGTCATTCATTGATTACTATTGTTTCGACAGAGAGGCTGACAGGCTATTGGATTTTAGGGTTAGATGAGAATGTAAGAGGATTTGACCTCGTAACCTGTAGGGTTAGGGTGATAATAGTAGGCTTTGCCTCGTTGCCATGGCCTGTGATAGATTGTAGTAGCTTGAGTTTGAAAGGCTGTCGACGTTGAAATTATATTTTTCATTTCAGAGTTTGTGTGGGAACACACATTCCTGCAAAAAGAATGAGGGCATCTTGGTCTCGTCTACAGCAAGGAGCTCGTCGTTTGCTGGTGAAAGTATAGAGCTCGGTTGCTAAGAATAGGTAATCGTTTTTCAGCTCAGAGGTGTTAGCATTGTATCTTACAATCCTTAAATATTTAAAATATCTAAATCCTTGACAGCTTTGGTGATAGGTACAGGATTCGAAAGGTGACTTGGGCAAGGGTTTGGAAAAGGTTACAAGCTTCCATTCTTGGTAAGCTCTGGGTCTCAAACCCTCGTAGGTGCCCATTCAACCTTGGTTGATGTGGTTTCAATAAAATGAGTGACCAAGTTTCGCCATGCTTCGGCGTTGTCTGTCAGTCGAGAATCTTTGAAGAATTTTGTGTTGAAGTTGAAAACTCGTACAAGGAATGACCCTCGTAGTTTAAATGATACTAGACCTTTAAATTTTGATGTCTGGCTTGTCGAGATGGGAGTTATAATACTCGTTTTAAAAGCTAGAGGAGGGGATAGACCCTGTGTAGTTTTCATTTTGGAAATGTAATGTTGACCTGTATGTTGATGCTTCCTTTGTGAAGCTGTAACCTATGTTGGGTTTGAAACTCAAACTTGGACAAGTTTTGGGGTTACGTTTAAAGAATAAAATGTTAGAGCCGAAGCTCGTATAACTTTGTATGCTATGTTTTAATTTCTTCAGCAATGGAAAATGTTGTTATGCTATTTGTTTAAGTTCTGTATGGATAACGGGACTGTCGAGCTATGCGAAATTGTATGCATTTTCGTAGTTGGAAAAACTCTGTGTGTTTTGATTAAGTAGCTTTTTGTTTACAAAAGAAAAGGAACAGGGCTACGCCTAAATTCTAATTTTTCCTTCGATGTATAAGATGTTTTCGTAAATGAACTCCATAAAAGACCTTCAACCGACAACTAGGTTTTATTCTGTAGTTTGTACATGAGTGTGTAGATCGTGTTTGTTTAACTGTTGGAAAACGATGTTATGGGTTTGGAAACACTATCTAGGTTTTGATACGAAACCCAACTTTAAACAATACATACAGATTGTAATATAAATGGAAGTAAGATGGATGAAAACAAGATAGGGTTTACATTATTTTCATTCTCTGATAATGCTAAAATAATTAATGAAATTGTTATAGCAGGAGATTTATACAGAAACCACTGTGTGTGTGTGTGAAATATGAAGACTGTGTATTGACTGTGATTTGCAACTTAGTTCCATCGTTAGCAATTCTATTTATTTGCAGCAATACTATCTATTTACAGAATGATGTATGGAAATTTGAATTACATTTATTTCCTATGTAAATAATAGAGATAAGAAAACACTATGTATTTGTACAGAGAATAAATGATATTTGTTTTTCATGAAACAATAAAATATTTTATAATATTTTAGATACTATACAGTAATTCTACTATTGTTAACTATTGGGTAGAAAATGAAAAACATATCAATTACTGTACTTATCTGTCTAATCAATGGCAATCTGCCTATCTTTCATCCATATTTAATTTACTTCTCTACACTAGAGTACGATGCAAATAACAGCATGTTGAAAAATGTAGAGATTGAATTATCAATTCAATTCATCATTAAACTTAACATTCAGACTTAAACCAAATCAGAGATCAATTCTTCTTCAAAACAGAGTTTACTAATATTTACTAAACAGAACTACTAAACTGAAACAAATTAGGAAACAATAGAACCTGAATTAATTCTGTAGGGAAACAAACATCCCAAGAAGACTGTTCCACCCAACCAATTCTTGAAGATAGCCAAGTACTTGCCTTAGGGACCCTGATCCTATTCACTGAACCACCAGGAGGAAGAAACTTAGGAATTTAGGGTCTCCACTTGCAGTAGCAATAATTGTCAAATCTTCAAGAACCAGTAGTCCAAAGGACCTACACCAGTACCTCTTGTTCTCCTTATCAAAATAGTTTGTAGACTTATGATTGCACTCACAACTAGCCTCCCTATTCGAATCTCTCAGTGATCACCTGATGCACCTGAGGAATATTTCTGCAGAAAATATTGTGTAAGAGTTGCCTGCTCAATTCGAATTTGCCTTATATAGGCTACCTAGGCATTTTCAGTTGTTACTTGGTCATTAAATGAGCTTCCTGCCCTCTCCCACCACCTAGGGGATAATGCCACATTATTAGCGGTAGTTGTCCCATAACCAACATCTAGTGGTGAAGTGCAATTGCTGCCATCTGTCCCATCCTTTCGAATAGCTTCCATTCCTCCCAGTGGGTCAGTGAACACTCATTTAACAGTTCCCTTGGGTGTTCGTCTCCTACTTAATTTATTTAAATAATAATAATCAGTAATTACATTCATCCTTGACCAAACTTGGTCATAATTTCAAAACTTTTGAAATTAAAATTTAACATAAAGTATTTTGCAAAATAAAATATTATTTTCAGAATTTGAGTAGGTGACATACACCCCCCCTTAAGTCTCAACATCATCCTCGATGTTGGTTAATCACTCCTTGAGTGTTCCTGAAACAGAGTTGGGTATGATGCCTGCATACTACTCTCCAACTCCTAGGTTTCATCTTCCAGGCTAAGGTGCTTCCATTGCACCTTCACTTGCCCAATGGTGCGATTCCGGAGCAGAGTTTCCCTCCTTTCGAGGATATAGTCCGGTTCCACCTGAAAATCTCCGTCTTGTCCCACCTGTACATCATTCCAATTTACAACATGAGTAGCATCGTGTACATACTTCTTTAAAAATGATATATGAAAAACATTATTTATTTTTAAATTTGGTGGCAAGGCCAGTTGGTATGCCACTGGTCCAACCTTGGACAATATTTCAAAAGGACCACAATACCTGGGTGCCAATTTGGCACAGCTTCCCAATTTCAATGAACTCTTTTTCGGTCTTACCTTGAGGAATACATGTTCACCAACCTGGAACTCTTTATGAGTCCTTTTTAAATCTGCTTGACTCTTCTGCCTATCTTGGGCAACTTTCAAATTTTCTTGTACATGTTTCACAATTAGTTCTAACTCCTGCAACAGTTCAGGTCCTAAAACAACTCTATTTACTGGGTCATTCCAAGAAACAGGTGTATCACATTTCCTACCATAAATAATTTCAAATGGGCTAAGTTTGGATGATGCATGATAATGGTTATTATATGAAAATTCTGCTAAGTGTAAGTAGTCTTCCCACTTACTCGGCTGATCGTTAACATACATTCTCAGTAAGTCTTCCAAAACTTGATTTACCCTTTCTGTCTGTCCATCCGTTTGTGGATGAAATGTGGTGCTGAAATTTAGGGTTGTATTCAACCCTTTAAACAATGACCTCCAAAAGTTTCTAGTAAACTTAGAGTCATGATCTGAAATTATAACCTTTGGTATATCATGTAGTCGAAAAATCTGCTTCATGAAGATTTCTGCAATGTCTGGAGCTTTATGAGTAGTCTTTACAGGTATTAAATGTGCTGCTTTGCTAAGTTTGTCCACTACCACCATGATAGAGTCATTTTGTTTCTGGTTTTTGGGTAATCTAGTAATAAATTCTATGCTTATCACTTCGCATTTCCAACTCGGTATAGGTAATGGTTGCAACAATCCAGCAGGATGTTGGTGTTCAATTTTCACTTCTTGACAATCCAAACATTTAGCTATGTACTCTGCTACTTCTTCCTTCATTATAGGCCAATAATACTCCTTCCTTAGCATAGTAATGGTCTTTTGATAACCTGGATGACCAGAATAATGACTTTTATGCATCTCGTTTAAAATCAAAAATTTTATTTCTGGTATGTTTGGTACATACAATCTGTTTTTATACAGCAATAACCCATTTTCCTACATGCTGTAATCTGCCATAAAATTTTCAAAACTGTTGTTTGCTGTCTTTTCTTTTATTTTTCTATATTCTTCATCTACTTCACTCTTTTCAAGAATCTGATTTTCCAAATCTGTTGAATACGTACTGATCGCTGAAATAAAATTCAGTTTTTCCTTACGACTCAAAGCATCTGCAACCTTGTTCTCCTTCCCTTTAATATGCTGAATTTCGAAATCATACTCACTTAAGAAGGTCAACCATCTAGCTTGTCTAGCGTTCAGATTTGTCTGATCTAATAAATATTCTAGACCCATATTATCTGTCAACAATGTGAATTTTCTGCTAATAAAGTGATGACGCCACATTTTTAAGGCATGAATTACTGCCAATAACTCTAAATCATAAGTAGAGTAGTTCTTTTCATGTATTTTCATCTTTCTAGATTCATATGTCACCGCATGCCCTTCCTGTGTTAGGACTCAACCGAGTCCATCATTGTATGCGTCTGTACAAACTATAAAATCCTTGTTAGGATCTACTATCCTTAAGATAGGTGTTGTAGTAAATAATTCCTTTAACTTCTTGAAACTGTCAGAACATTTCTGATCCCACACAAATTTCTTCCCTTTCTTCTGCAAGGAAGTTATGGGGTTGGCAATCCTCGAAAAACCCTCTATAAATTTTCTGTAATATCTAGTAATGCCCATAAATGATCTTACATCCGACACATTCTTAGGAACCGGCCAGTCATTAATGGCCCTTATCTTATCGATGTCAACCGAGATTCCTTCTTTAGAAATTATGTGTCCTAGATACTGAATTTTGTCCTTGTGGAAGTCACACTTACTAAACTTAGCATATAGTTGATGATCTCTCAGAAATTGTAAGATAATCCGTAGATGTTCATCATGCTCTTCTTTACTTTTAGAATACAATAAAATGCCATCTATAAACACAACAACAAACTTGTATAAGTATTTGTGCAGAATATTATTCATCAAACACATAAATATAGTCGGGGCATTAGTCAAGCCGAATGGCGTGACTACGAACTCGTAATGTCCATACCGAGTTCTTAAAGTTGTCTTGAAAATATCTTCATCCTTAACCCACACTTGATGATATCCTGATCTTAGATCAATCTTTGAAAATATCATTGCTCTATGCAGTTGATCAAATAGATCGTCTATGGGGGGCAATGGATACCTATTCTTGATTATCATATTATTAAGCTAGCAATAATCTATGCACAGTCTTAGGGTTCCATCTTTCTTCTTAACAAATATGACAGGTGCTCCCCAAGGAGACACACTGGGTCTTATATAATTCTTATCAATCAGTTCCTTCAACTGTGATTTCAATTCATTTAATTCCAGTATATTCATTCTGTATGGAGCTTTAGAATTTGGTACTACTCTTGATATTAACTCGATGGTAAAATCTAAATCTCTTTTAGGAGGTAATCCTGAATCTCCTCAGGAAATACATCCTTAAAATCCTTTAGGACAGGTATGTCTTCTAATTTTAGTTTGTCCTCTTTGCAAACAAACTCATCATTTACTACATTTACTGCAAACAACTGGCACTCTTTCCTAACTGCCCTCTTAACTTGCAAGGCTGAAATCTGTCTAAGGGTTACCTTTCTTGGGATACCTTTTATTTCTATGGTTTTTCCTTCTGCATTTAAACATGTAAAACTTTTTTTGTAACAGTTCAGAATGAAATGATGGGCTTCTAATCAGTCCATCCCGATTATAATATCATAAGATCCTAAAGGTAAAATATTCAACTTGATTTGTGTCTGTAATTGATTCATGGATAAAGCACAACTTTCTATAAAATCTGATACTTTCCTCTTTGTTCCAGTTGCTAGTCTAACTAACCAAGATTTACTGAACTTTTATGTTTTTAATTTAATACTTTCCACTATATCTGGTGATATATAACTTAAGCTAGCACCGGGGTTAATTAAAACAGTAACGGGATGATTTTGTAGCATACCTTCAATCTCTGCCATAGAGATTTGATGATCTGCTTTCCTGTTGTCTAGTGTTGCATTGATTCTGGGCATTTCCCTCGCCATGTCTCCGACAGTAGGTTCAGTCTGAATAGAGTGAATTTTGTTAGCTTTTTGCTTCCTCAAGGGACATTCTGATGCATAGTGGGGACCTTGACACTCGAAACATTTGATGGGTGCCTTTTGCTCGTTGGTCCTGGTATTATTAGGTGCATTTCTGGGTGCTGTAGAATTCTGCTGTTGATTGTTTCTGGAATTATTCCCTTGGTAATTCCGATTCTGAAATTTTTTATTTTGGAAACCGCAATTTCCACTAAAACTGAAATTTTTCTTTTTTCAGCTTAAAATTGTTGGGCTTATGACTTTTCCAGTTCGACATTCCTTCTCTTTTCCGATTTGTGTCATAACAGAAAACTGTCTTTCTCATGGCCTCTTCCAAAGTCTTAGGACTGTCATACTCGATTTTGTCCTTAATATTGAAAGGTAGGTAGCTCAAGTATCTTTGAATTTCCGGTTTCTCTTCTATGAGGTATGGCACATATCTCAGTAAGTTCAGAAATTTACTGTTCATTTCTTTCATGTTCATATCTCCCAACTTCAAGTCATAGAACTCTTTGGATTTTTCTTCATACCGGATAGCCATGCTTCAGCTGTCTTGCCCTTTTCTGTTTCTCCATTGAAAGTTGGAGGTCTAATATTTTTGAACTCCCCAGAAATCTGTTCATACTCTTTGTGGCCTTTATTTCTGGGTTTGTAATCTCCTTTACTGCTATCGCTTGAATAGTTATGCCTCTTTTTGCGTGCTTCAATAGCATCACCTGATGATGTCGAACTACTGTTCACATCATCGATTTTAATTTTCTTACTTTTGTGACCATGAGTCAGATCCTCTGCCTTGGAGATATATTCATTATCTGTCTCCTGCTCATCAATTGGGCACTATTCAAACAACACTTGATTTAACTCTTCTTGTGCCTTCAAAATTTTTTCATTGTCTTGTTTCATAGATATAATTTCTGCCTTTAATTCTTGAAATGCACGTAACAATTCTGACGAATTGTTATTTAATACACCGTGGCCTTCTTTTGCATAGTGCTGTCCCAAGCTATGGATGTTTGGTTTAAATCTGTCTTCTACATGTTCAGTTGAGTTCTCCATACCTGTAACTTAAAATAATTTCTGTATAATCCCATAGTTAAAAACTTTAATTAGTAAGATTTTCTCCTGTAATAAAATTTATGTTGTGTGTTCTTGGACCCTTTTCAGGCCTAGAGTTTGAACATAAGCTCTGATACCACATGTAACATCCTGAATTTTCATAAAAATTTAAAACTTTTGAAAACGACATTAACTAAGATAAATATAGTTGCAGAAAATAATAGATGTTTGATTACAACAACAATGATTAAAAAGTCGTTTAGTACTAAACATAATTTAATTTTTGAGTTAGCAATATTTTAATAACGACTACTTTACACACTTTTGACAAACATGATTATTGTAATAAAAGCACTGAAAGGTTAGAAATATGATGCGATACTTTTCTTTTGAGATGAAGCTGATAGTTTGCTTTCTTGGTGTCCAAGGGTGTCCTATGAGGTACCCTGGGGTTTACTTAGCTGTAATGCTAAAGCATTTGAAACGTTTCTATGCGCAGACGACAGGTAAGAAGTTCCATGATGGTTTCCAGCTGTCTTACTAAATGGTCAATGTTTTAAAAACAATGTTGTCTATTACAACTTCATGCTGCTAAATTGTTGTTATGACCATCGTCTTTGTGATAGCTGGCTTTTTTCGCCGTCTTAAGGTAATTAATATCTTCATAGTATTGATATAGTAATTGTACTGCTAAAATTCATTAATGTTTGCATGATGGTTTGATGGTAAGAAGTACATAGCATTAATAGTTTTTATGCTAAATATATGACAATGGATTAATTGAAACATCAAAATGCAATTTCTATATTTTTACTATTTGCACTAATGAGAACTATGGGAAGATATATACAATAAAATAAAAATCATAATTCTAATATTATAATTACTATGAAATATTAATCCTATGCTACAAATTGATTACTTTAACTATATGCAAAGTGTACATAAGCCTTGTGGCTTAACGTTCACAATATAAAACATATATATGAATGTAACATACGTTACAACTATAAACAAGCATGGAACTATAACGATTGCTATGTATAGATAACACAAATATTATAACTCGTAAATCATAAACTTAGAACTATATAAACTTTGAATAATAGTCTAACATATCACTAATGTTTTAATTCGTGAATCAAAAGCTTGGGAAACTATATTGTGGATATAGATATGGTACTAACATGCATTAACTATTGAATGACAGGTTGTTGGTTTGGCATCCGTATCAAGTTGGCGTTGGTGATCGTGTTACAGACTTGCATTAATGGCTGTCCCAACCCCATGGTGATGAGGATTGATAGTACTTCCACTTGATACAAAACCATGATAAGAAGGTGACTGTAAAAGTCACTATGTAACGCTTCCAAGTTAACTTCTCCGAGCTGGCTGTATGAACAGTCCACGAAGAGCAACGGTGGCAAGGCCGTGCTTGTGTTAATAACGGAGTAATAAATGCAGTAGATTTACGATCTCCAATGTAAATGTGTTGGCACGCTGGTGATCGTTGATCGATTTGAATCAGGGTCATTGGATGCAACCCTAACTTTGCGTCGTTATGTTGGTTGATGAGGAGTGAATGTCGTTCATTGATTACTATTGTTTCGACAGAGAGGCCAATAGGCTACTTGATTTTAGGGTTAGATGAGAATGTAAGAGGATTCGACCTCGTAACCTGTAGGGTTAGGGTGATAGTAGCAGGCTTCGCCTCGTTGCCATGGCGTGTGATAGATTGTAGTAGCTTGAGTTTGAAAGGCTGTCGATGTTGAAATTGTAGTTTTTGTTTTAGAGTTTGTGTGGGAACACACATTCCTGCAAAAATAATGAGGGTGTCTTGGTCTCATCTACAGCAGAGCTCGTTGTTTGCTGGTGAAAGTATAGAGCACGGTTGCTAAGAAAAGGTAAGCATTTTTCAGCTCAGAGGTGTTAGCATTGTATCTTACAATTCTTAAATATTTAAAATATCTAAATCCTTGACAACTTTGGTGACAAGTACAGGATTCGAAAGGTGACTTGGGAAAGGGTTTGGAAAAGCTTACAAGCTTCCATTCTTGGTAAGCTCCGGGTCTCAAACCCTCGTAGGTGCCCATTCGACCTTGGTTGATGTGGTTTCAATAAAATGAGTAACCAAGTTTCTCCATGCTTCGGCATTGTCTGTCAGTCGAGAATATTTGAAGAATTTTGTGTTGAAGTTGAAAACTAGTATAGGGAATGACCCTCGTAGTTTAAATGATACCCGACCTTTAACTTTTGATGTCTAGCTCGTCGAGATGGGAGTTATAATACTCGTTTTGAAAGCTAGAGGAGGGGATAGACCCTATGTAGTTTTCATTTTGGAAATGTAATGTTGACCTATATGTTGATGCTTCCTTTGTGAATATGGAACCTGTGTTGGGTTCGAAACTCAAACTTGGAAAAGTTTTGGGGTTACATTTAAAGAATAAAAAGTTAGAGCCGAAGCTCGTTTAACTCTGTATGCTATGTTTTAATTTCTTCGGCAATGGAAAATGTTGTTATGCTATTTGTTTAAGTTCTATATGGATAACGGGACTGTCGAGCTATGCAAAATTGTATGCATTTTCGTAGTTGGAAAAACTCTGTGTGTTTTGATTAAGTAGCTTTTTGTTTACAAAAGAAAAGGAACAGGGCTACGCCCAAATTCTAATTTTTCCTTCGATGTATAAGATGTTTTCGTAAATGAACTCCAGAAAAGACCTTCAATTGACAACTAGGTTTTATTCTGTAGTTTGTACATGAGTGTGTAGATCGTGTTTGTTTAACTGTTGGAAAACGATGTTATGGGTTTGGAAATACTATCTAGGGTTTGATATGAAACCCATCTTTAAAAAATACATACAAATTGTAATGTAAATGGAAGTAAGATGGATGAAAAAAAGATAGGGTTTACATTATTTTCATTCTCTAATAATACTAAAATAATTATTGAAAATGTTAAAGCAGGAGATTTATACAGAAACCACTGTGTGTGTGTGAAATATGAATACTGTGTATTGACTGTGATTTGCAACTTAGTTCCATCGTTAGCAATTCTATTTATTTGTAGCAATACTATCTATTTATAGAATGATGCATGGAAATGTGAATTACATTTATTTCCTATGTAAATAATAGAGATAAGCAAACACTATGTATTTGTACAAAGAAAAAACGATATTTGTTTCTTATGAAACAATAAAATATTTTATAATATTTTAGATACTATACAGCAATTTCTACTATTGTTAACTATTGGGTAGAAAATGAAAAACATATCAATTACTGTACTTATCTGTCTAATCAATGGCAATCTGCTTATCTTTCATCCATATTTAATTTGATTCTCTACACTAGAGTACGATGCAAATAACAACATGTGGAAAAATGTAGAGATTGGATTATCAATTCAGTTCATCATTAAACTTAACATTCAGACTTAAACCTAATCAGAGATCAATTCTTCTTCAAAACAGATTTTACTAATCTTTACTAAACATAACTACTAAAATGAAACAAATTAGGAAACAGTAGAAGCTGAATTAATTATGTAGGGAAACAAACAGCCCAAGAAGACTGTTCCACCCAACCAATTCCCGAAGATATCCAAGTACTTGCCTTAGGACCCCCGATCCTGTTCACTAAACTACCTAGAGGAAGAAACTTAGGAATTTAGGGTCTCCACTTGCAGTAGCAATAATTGTCAAATCTTCAATAACTAGCAGTCCAAAGGACTTGCACCAGCACCTCTAATTCTCCTTATCAATATAGTTTGTAGACTTATGATTGCACTCACAACTAGCCTCCCAATTCGAATCTCTCAGTGATCACCTGATGCACTTGAGGAATATTTTTGCAGAAAATATTGTGTAAGAGCTGCCTGTTCAATTCGAATTTTCCTTATGTAGGTTGCCTAGGCCTTTTCAGTTGTTACTTGGTCATTAAATGAGCTGCCTACTCACTCCCACCACCTGGGGGATAATGCCACATTACTAGCGGTAGTTGTCCCATAACCAATAGCTAGTGGTGAAGTGCAATTGCTGCCATCTGTCCTATGCTTTCCAACAACTTCCATTGCTCCTAGTGGGTCAGTGAACACTCATTTAACAGTTCCCTTGGGTGTTTGTCTCCTACTTAATTTATTTAAATAATAATAATCAGTAATTACATTCATCCTTGACCAAACTTGGTCATAATTTCAAAACTTTTGAAATTAAAATTTAACATAAAATATTTTGCAAACTAAAATATTATTTTCAGAATCTGGGTAGGTGACATGAACAAGCTGACGGTGAAGGGAGAACCCGAGAGGAAGTGACCCGTAAACAAGGTGATGGTGAAGAGAAAACCCGAGAGGAAATAACCTCGTAAAGAGTGAGACCGTAAACATACATATAAAAAAAGATCCTTGAAATTGCAAGATCGTAATGCATGAAGGTGAGATGAAGTTTAGTCTTCATTTAAATAGAAAAATAAATGGTCCAAGTCTTAAGTTGAAAATCAAATTTAAAATAAATAAAATAAAGTGACATGGGTGTGAACCACTTTTTGATAATAATAAAGTCACAAAATGAAAGAAATAAAAATTAAAAGTTAAAAGTAAAAGTAAGGAATACAAATAAAGTAAATAAGAATAAAATATAAATAAAATAAAATAAAAAATAATAGAACCTCACAAAGTGGACAAACATCCATATGATCAAAATAACAAGGGTGGTATAAATAAAAGGTGGGTCAATGACCCTATTTACCATACATAAAAAAAACGTACCACAAGACTAATAAACAACAAGGTGCAAGTACCAAAAGTTAATCAACCAAAGTGGAGAAGGTACAACCAATCATTTCTCTTTCAAATGTACAAATGTTCCATATAACCTGAAAGTTCATCATCACTGCATAAGGAAGGGTTCACATAGATGATGTGATCATGTGGTCCTATAAACAGCTCCTAAGGTCAAATGTTAATGGCTTCATCAAGTGGTGGCCAGTCCCTTGAGAAGACTAACTAACTCATACATCTCGAAGACCTCGGAGAAGAGGAAATCACACATCATAATCTTGGTAACTGACCAAGTACCTTCATTCTCAAGGAACGGCTCTCAGCCCAAGGCTGAGCTTCAATCCTAGACTGAGTCATGTTGATCAACCTTTGGTCCATGACCATGTCTTCCATTCTCCCAGAGAATGATCCTCAGCCTTAAGTTGAGCTTTCAGTCCCAGACTAAATGTTGATCAACCATCTGCAGGATCTACTTGGTCCTTGTCCAAGGATCTACTTGGTTCTAGACCAGGATGTCCCTTTCTCAACCTGCATGATTTGCTTAGTCCTCGTGACCAAGAAACTGTCTGGTCCCAAACTAGAATACCCTAGAGGCAGATAAGGGCCCTAACCACATGCTAGGGACTTTTCCATGGCATCAACCTGCTTAGTCCCCGACCAAGAACCCCAGGAGATAGTTGGGGGCCCTAGGGTACCTTCTAGGGTCTTACGCATTACTATGCCTGGTTATCTTGACCAAGAACCATAGTTAACTAACTAGGGTACCATTCTCTCTGAGAATGGGTCTTGCAGTTGCACTAAAAATTAACAGCCACAAGTGGCTAGGTTACATTGGACCTTAATCCCCCCCTAGGTTGACCAATAGACTCCCAAATCACCTCAAGCTGTCACGAATTGTCAATAGGAACGTTGGGTAGGAATGGGAGGTCATTAATGATGATGGAACATGAGTGGGTGAGGATTTTGTGGAGTGTAGGTGGTTCATGATAGGCCAAAACTGTTAAGGAGAGGCAAAAATGTCCACATACAATGCATGGGCACCTTAGTCAAATCCAGATCCTTAAATCAGGGGATAAGGGCATGCCTCTCTTAGGTAGTGGCAATAAATGAGGGCTCCTAACAACTAGTTTGACTAGATGTTATTCCAGAAGTGGTGGATTGTGCCATAAATGCCCCAACAACCTTCTAACAACCTTGGGTTAACGTCATTAACCATATTTTGGACCAATAACCACTAGATTAACTTGTAGAATATGGTCCTGGATGTAATAATGTTCTAACATAATGAACACAATACATTTCTAATTTTGTAAATTCGATGGTCCTTTATGTTTTTTGGGAGATCCTGAATATTAACTAGTTGTGCAATCCTAATGTGACCAAATCTTCTCCATGATCCCAAATTTCACCAAACCAAGTTTGAACTATATTTTTGAAGTCTGATAGTGGAATTGGGACTTATTAACAAGCCATCCACTTCCATCAAGCATCAAAATTCGTTGAAATTCCACATAAGGTCTCGGGGAATGTGCATTGATAGCCTTTGTTCTCCTAAGAAAATATTCCCAGGCATGTTGAGCATCATAGAAAGTGTTGATGTTGAATTAGGGAGCTTATATAAGCTTCTGCTACTATAAAAAACCTGCAAATTAACCTTTACCAAGTTTTAAAAGGGTTTTTGGGTCTAGTTTTAGTGTTTGTACAAGTTTTCTTTAAAGCTAGTCATTGTCTTTCCTTCAATCTTCTTCCTAGTGTGCCTTACATCCATAAAGGTACATTACAAAGAGGAAGAAACTAAGGGATTATTCTAGTAGTGGTGGTGTTTTTGCATCCTTGGGATGGGTTGTCAGTGCTCTAAATGTAATGTACCCAAATCCCTATCAGGCACACTAACTTGGATTTTTGCAATCTTAGACTCCCCAGAGATGGATTTAACACAAGACTGATAACTTGGGATCAATGAGGAAGGATTAGACACAATGAAAGGCTACAAATGAGGTTGAATCAAGGTCAATACTTCGACAGTGCACTTTTGGGAGTACATCACGCCTCGGGTAGACTCCTTTGGCTAGGCCAAAGGTTTCAAGGTGATGGCCTCGAGAAATTCTATGGAAAATACACTAATTTTGGTGTTTTTTAGAAGTAATCTAACCTTAGGTAATCGAGTAGGACTTCCCCCAACCTGATAAGGACTTAATATGGCTTGAAAACCAAGATCTCGCAGTAAACAAATTAACTAGGTGGAAAAGGCTAGACTTGGACTAGTGGAGGTGAGGATTTACAAATGAATTCGAATGGCCTAGGGAGCTTCCTAATTTCTATTTTGGATACATGGATGGGATGTAATACATCTGTATTGACTGATATAACCTTCATATAATAAGTTAGTAAGACATTAGACCATAACATTCACTCAAACAAAAAACTAAGCAATTTTTCCATTCTAGGGTGCAAGCATTGAAACAATAAATTCCAAAAGGTAGTAAAGGTTCATGAATTATTCCACAAAAATGATATATGAGATCAAATACATGTACATGAATAGAAGAAAGCTAAGATCATATTTTTGGAGTAGGAATCAGCAATCCATTGAAGCAAAATCAACAGGAAGTCCATAAATCGTAGGATTTTACAATATAGAAGCAAGAATGTTAAATATGAGAGTGAAAGGAAGGAATTTCACCACTAGATCAGAACCATGGGTAGGAAATAACCCTATTTCAAGTCATTGAATACACATGAACAACTGATGCAACTAACAGGGGGCACAATTGCTCAAATTTCTCTCTTCTCTAGCCAAATCTCACCACAATCACAAACATTGATGCATCTATCTCTTGAGACTCGAATCCTTCAAGTTGTATGATGGATTAGATCTGCAATTCAGGATCTAATAGCCGGACTGACACTATGAGTATGAATGGAACAGGTATTTCTATGGGAAAAATCACCCAAAGCTGGCTAGGGCACATCTCCCAAGCCTCTGAGATGCAGAGCTCTCAAGACAATGATCAAAAGTGACAAAAGATGTGAGAGGGGGCGCTCCACCTTCTTTTATAACATGAATTGGATTCAAGATACAATGAATTTGGTCATCCACCTCAACCAAGGTACCCTCATTGACTAATTTTGTTCATGTAGATTTTGCCTTCTTTTTCCTTTCTTTTCTACCTTTCTGCTTTGGTTTGCTTTTCTGCTTTTGGAAACATTTTGCTTTTCCTAGATTTCTTTTTCTTTCTTGTTTTTCCAATGCTTTTCTTGCTTTTCCTGCTTTTCTGCTTTCTTATGCTTTTATGAACTTTCCTCTTTTTAGTGGCTTTATTGATTTTCTCTTTTTGTCTTCTAATTTCCATTATGGATGACAACTCATTGGGTCCACAATCTCTCTTATGTGCCCTCCCGGGATACCTAAGCATATCCACTTATTACAAAATTAAATAATAATAAAATATTTACATTTAATGCATTGCACACTATCCTAAGTTTAAAGCTTAATTAAACTTGACAATTAATGTATTCAAAATCAACCCCTTCACTTATTAATTTTTTTCCATAACCTATAGGGGTTGAAAAGATATCAGGATGACCATGGAGCCCTCGGGGAGGGGACATTATAGTCCTCCCTACCCAAAATTGCTTGTCCTCAATAAATTGTAGTTTTGGATTCTTCAAAACTTGCTCAACTATTTTGTCTAGTGGTCAACCAAGAGGAAGGTTCCCGAAAATCTTTCATACCACCTTCTTTCACCTCACCGAAAATCTTCCGTACCACCTTCTTTCACCTCATTGAATGCCAACATAGAGAGTCTTTTGAAGACTCATAAAATAAAAAATAGAAACATAGTGTGTTCATCCATCATAAAAGTTCCCATATAGGAAACCATAACACTATTTCCCATGGATAGACTCCTGAAAGTTAAGGCTAACTCGCCATCCAGGATCCCATTGATCCTGCTGCATCCCTCTCAACATTTTGGTCCCTTGGAACAAATTGTCATTCCGAAGGATTCTAGGATCCCTATTGTGCAGGATAATATCTTATAGTGAGGGAGATGACACTACCAACTTACATGGGGTGACAGGTAAATACATTCATGTTTTGCATTAATTATTACAAATGGAAAGAGATTAGGGTTCTGAAAGTCGTACCTTTTTAACGATGGCTGGTCTTAGCTTTCGCCCAATCTTCCATAGAGATGAACCTACAAAACAAGTTAACCTTCCTCGACGTATCTTGAATGTAATAAATATAATGAAATTGAAAGCAATTTGACATTAACTACAATCAGATCTCCAACAAAAGAGACATTTCATTGGGACAGGAAGGGTATTTCCACCTTTTATTGTCAAATAAATGTAGATAAGTATAGATATACCTGATCTGTCCAGACACTTCTACAACCGAGTCATAGGATACTACTCCTTATATTGACTTAAGAATTCCTCCAGCGTAACAACATCTTATCATTCCTTCGTCCCCTCTCTCATGGCTTCCCCTTGTATTTATGGGACAAGGTTGGAAGTTGGATTCGAGAGGTAGTTGAATTGAGAGGTTGGGAAAGTTACAAAACCAACCTCAACTAATCCCAATTCGTAATCTTAATATATTTTTCAATTTCATCGTAAGATCTGCGTGGGTATCATACAAGTAGACCAGTGCACAGTATGCAACTCTTGTTCTTTACAACTAGTGCACACATCTTTTGAGGTAAGTGCACAGGTTCTCTTCAAAAGAACCAACGTTTAGAACGCTAGATGATTGTAGCAAAAGTAGTGCACATGTCATGAAAACTGTAGAAAAAATAATATTTTAAGCTAAAGAGTGTAATCTCAGCAGTAACTCATCCAAGATCAATCCAGCTCTTCCATCCATAGTGTCCTTTTGTGTGATCGATAGAGCAATGTGATCACGGCTGGAGAAGTGCAGATTTGACCTATAATAGATGCCCCCTAATGTGTCAGGTCAAAGGGAAACAATGGCCTAAATACATTACAATTCCAAGTCAGAGGAGGTGCAAGAAACCGCAGAACCAAGTCACAAAAGTACCTAAAAACAACGATCAAGGTCAGAGAGAAGTTACAATCTTGACATCATATAGATGTTCGGTGTGATACAACATGATCTCCAATACATAATTGGTAGATGTATATATAGCATGGCCACTGAAATACAAATGTGGATCCATGTCAAAAAGAGAGATCATAGCCATAACAACAAGTTGGATCTATGTCTCATGAAGAGCCAAAAATAAGTGAGGCTCAGTCTTGCGCAACTTGGGTGATAACATAAATAGGTTGATGCTATCAAAATCCCAAGGTCTTCATCCAAACAACCCAAGGTACAAACCCTAACCATGTGAATAAATGGCTGGAGTCGAACATGGGGGGTATCGTTTGATTACCAGTCATTGATGTATACCGTTAACAAATGCAAGGGCTTCCATTGATAATGATAATGGGGTCCAAGGTACCTAGTACGTTCCAACAAGTGTGAATAAGTGGACTCGAAGTTGAAGACCCGAGGAACTTGTCAAATAAGAGACATTGATTTATTCCCATTATTCAACAACGAGGGAAACTGCCACTGATGACTGCAATACCCAAGGTACTAACCAAAAATCTAAACTTCATTCCCGGAGCAAAATGAGTTGAAGTCTATGGGAAGAAGTCTGCTGGAAGGGAGGCCTTAATGAATCCTCCATCATCCAACACGAGGAACACTCAAAAGTTTGAACTGAATTGGAGTAGGACAAACACAAGATGAAACAAACTGACACCAGGATGGTCGACACCTGAAGTCAAGGTAACTATAGAATGGTCGACAAAGGCTATATCCTTGAACAGTGAGCATGACACAAAGTGACTTAGGAAGCTTTTGACATGAGGGGAAAGTGATATAAGACTGCAATGTAGGAGACATCAACAGACTCTGCATATGATTGGGAGAATAACCAACCTAAGGAGTAGAAACTTTGAGATCGGGTTCTCCCTAAGGTCAAAAACTATAACCCAACTCAATGATGGACTCAAATAGGTGTTGTGTTCAAAGACATGACTGACTTAGTTTCCTTTTAAACTGAAAAGATGTGATATACCCTTCTCTTCCCTTATTCTTTTTGTCAAAAGAATATCCTTCTTGTTGTTTTAATGACTCCAAGAAAGCAAACCCAATAATCCCAACCATGTAAAAGTTTAATGAGCCCATGGGAGGAAGACTTAGGACCTTCTTCATTTTTTTATAGATTTCAAAGAAGAGATAGACGAGCACTCTATAACACTGATCTCTAGATTTTAATATCGATCCGAGATCTGTTCTTGCTCGCCGATGTTTTCAATTTTAAGGAGTCTGAAAAAATTAAACAATAAATCCATACAGCTACCTGTGGATTTTAGTATCGATCCTGGGTTGGTATGTGCTCGCCGTTGCTTTCCTGTTTATAGAGTCTGAAAAACTTAAACAATCCTCTATATACCCTCTCATGGATTTCACATCGAGCCCGAGTAGGTGAATGCTCGCTTGGTATTTTCATGTTTCGAGAGTCTGAAAACCCTAAAGGAGACTCCAAAAGGTCCTTTTTCGTACAGTTAGTCTCCTCACCCGAAAAAGTGTAAAACAATGAGAGAATAACTCTTCTAGCCACGAATGACTAGAGTATTCCTTTTTCGTAAGTAATCCGCAAAAGTATGGAAAAGGGTTAAACTTATACTTAAGCGGATGTTCCTTCAATTCCTTTAACGAGTCTGAGGGGAACAAGTATGCTCGGCAATCTTGTTTGTTTTTGAAAAGTCAAATAAGAGCTTAAAGATGACTTAAAACAACTTCAGGAATCGTAAGTTCATGACTTGCTAGATGACAGAATTCTAGAAAACCAAATTAGTAATATATCGCAAACTTCAAAAGGAATTTACTTAATGACATGAAATACTGGGCAACACATACCTAATCTGACATGTCAATGAGTTCGACATACCTTTGGCAAAAACGATATGGTAAAAATTGCAATATGTACTTCACCTTTTTCACCAAAACTTCAAAAAGATATTAGTAAATTAAATGAAATATTAAAAACAAATTAAAACTATACCACATTTAGAAAAGTGGGTAAAAATTTAAAACTAAAATTTATAAATAGTTCCAATTTAAAAAACAATTTCACCATTTCAAGTTTTTAGGGAAAATAGTGGAGTGAAAACCTCAAACTTCTTCTATTCATTGAGACCAAATCGGGATACCAAACCAACTTATGCTTTCACCAAGTAAGTTGTCTCATTCCATGCCTTCATTTTTATGCAAATTTGATTAAATTTGGTGGTCAAATTCATTTTTGAACAAAGTTTTAAATGCTTTTCTGCGTGAGCGCTACTATATTTGAATAAAAATAGCGCACTCAACAAAAGTGCACTGGTTCACTTTCAACACAGAGGCGTTCGGACGCTACTATCTATTTCAAACAGTAGCGTTCACCGCAAAACATAGGTCAAAAAATAAAAAATGACCAATGTTTAAATGGTTGCTTGGCAGGATGGTGCTTGTATGGCATGAAAGGGAACATGAGGAAATGGATCGACATGCTTTGAACGATCCATTGACCTTACATGCATTAAGAAGGTGTGTCTTGTTAAAATTCTATCGAACGGTCAACATGCGGGCACAAATCCGATTGCGTGAGAGGTTAGTTCAGTATTGGGATGCTAATGCATTGGTATTCAATCTCCAAGGGGAGATCTTTTAATTAACCATTGATGACATCTACTTCACTATGGGTCTCTCCCGAAGGGAAGATGTAGTGAATCTCAAAGGTTCCTCTCACAATGTGGGTGCCTTGTCCGTGCAAGATTACATTAACACCTACTGTGTGGCGGGTACCGAAAAGACCCATATCCAAGTTCTTATATCCACCGTTGCAAGCTTCCCACTAAAGGTCATCTTTAGTATTCTGAACCGGATGGGAGGAAGCGCAACAAAACACTTGGCTTCGAGGAACTATATGCATATAAGAACTGAATGATTGCGAGGGAAAATGTATGACCGGTGTTCCGGCTTACTGGAAAACATGAAACTTCAGCTTTCCAGGTGCAAAACCGGGAGGATGAAGAACTTTGGGTATGGAAGTATCCTTTGTACCTTTTTCTTTGAAAGGGTACCTGCATTGAGTCTGGGGATGGCCCTGCCCCCACTCAATCCTCATGAGACTATTATGTCTCGTTGGGGAGAGATATTCCTACGCCATGGTGGTGGCAAGAGCAACTTTTGTTGTCATGAGGATGATTTCTGAGCGTGGTGGGACCGACAGGTACCAACTCTTGAGAAGTTCCCTTATGCAGGCATAGACTTCCGCAATGATCCTGAGTTGGATCTTCCTCCAGAAGCAACCTAGGGAGAGATTGGTAAGTTTGTTTTTTGAAAAATTATTTAATTTTTTCATTTTATATATATGATTTTTAAATGAGTTTGAAATACTGAACAAAATGTCTTATGCAGATGTTGGTCCGGTGCGTCCTGAGGGACACCCTCGTACCTTTGTGATACCAGTCATAGTAGGAGAAGTCGACGCCATGTTGGAAAACATAGAGAGGAAGATGAGTTGATGACTCATGACATTCCAACATATAGGATCAAACGGATGCCGCTCGACATGCAGGAGAATGTTGTGGGTGTGCCCCTAGCATGGATACAACTACTGTGGAAAGTAGATAGGCTAGTCATCTGCTACAGAGATGATGTGGCAGAGGCAGATGAGGCCCCTCCTTATCCATAGGAGAAGGACATATATATGTATATTTTTGAGGCCATTGAGCCCATTTTTGTATATTACGACATTATGACAGACTTATGACTCAAACTCATGTATTTGTTGATATGGATTTATATATACAGTATCGGCTTTATTTACATGTGTGTTATTATCTTTATGCGTGAATTGATTATTATGGATGTGTATGATGTAGATGCCAATCTAAAATGTAATTTTCATATGAATCATCTAGTGCATTTAAGTTCATTGGAATATGTTGATAAGTGATGTAATTAAATTGTCTCTCAAATAACCTAACTCGCAAGAACTGACGTAGAAAAACATGATCTCTAACTTGATATTCAACCATTAACTGAAACCCAAGTAGCTGCGAGTCGAGTCTTACCTCCAGGTGTGAAATGCCATGGAAAAGAGCATCACGGAGTAACTCTATGACTGCACTGTATTCAACTACGTTATTCATTGTGGGACCCAAGCAAGCCCCTCAAGAAGAAACCAGTTGGCCAAATGGTGAGTATATAACACAAGCTGCTGCAACCAACTGATGGCTGTGGCGGCTAGCGCCATCAACAAATCCTATAAAGTGTTTAGACGACATCTGAAACACAAAGCAATAGACACATAAGATGTAACGAAACCACAAAACAAAGCTAACTCTACAAAATGTACATCTATAATACATGAAAAAGCACAGAGGCCTAAGCGTAGTACTTCTTCAAGTAGAGCCCATTTCTAGGATTTGGAAACTTATTACCTTCATAGTTCGTTAACTTGTAAGCACCCTTCTTCAGAACCTTATAGACTATGTAAGGACCGAGTCACATTGACTTAAACTTGTCAGCTCCTAAGGGTTCCTTGTCTTGGTCATAGAGCAAAACAAGGTCTCCTTCGAGAAAAACCCCAGGTTTAACTGTATTATCATATTGACCTTTAACTCGATTCTTATGTGCTTCATTTGCTGTGAGTGCCTCACAGTGCTGCTCATAAAGATGTTCTAGGTGCAACAAATGTTCTTCTATGACTGAAGTGTCAGGAAGTAATTGGACAACCAACTTCAATAAAGGAATCTCGCATTCAACCGAGATGACTAGTTCTATCCCATGAACAAGTTGGAAGGGAGAGAACCCGGTGGCAGTCTTGACATTAGCTCGGTATGCCCAAAGAGAAGGATACAACATGATGTGCCAGTTGGTTCGACTGGAATTAACGGTCCTTTGTAAGATGGTCTTCAAAGTTTTGTTAACCGCTTCGACCTGACCATTCGCTTGTGGATAAAATGAAGATGAATGTTCCTGCCAAAACCCTAACATGGTGTATAAATTGGTCATCATGTTGTTCTGAAAGTGCCGACCATGGTCAGTAAAAATCTCTTTGGGTACACCAAATCTAGCAATGACCTAGTTGAAAATAAAATAAGTAGTCGTTTCCCCATCTGCTTTGATAGTAGGCATTGCCTCAACCCACTTGGTGAAGTAATTGAAGGCAACACTGATATGATGATGGACTCCAGTCAAAACTGGATTGCAATTCATGAAATCAATACCCCACTTGGTGAAGGGGTCTGCTGTAATCACAGGATGGAAAGGAGATGGGTTTGCTCTCATCTTTTTGGTGAAACATTGACATCGCTAATAGCGTTTCACAGCTTCCACACAATCTTTGAAGATCATGGGCCAAAAATAACCAGCACGCAGTATTTTCTGGGTTGTTGCCAACCCAGAAAGATGACCCCCACAGGATCCACTGTGAGCATCATTCAATATTGTTTCAGCTTCTTCTAAGGTCAAACAAAGGTTCAAAATGGAATCTATCCCACGTCTATACAAAGTGTCAGAAATGATGAGATAGTTCTTTGCATGACTCTTGAGTTTTCGTCGTTCATCCCGAGAAAAAGTAGGCGGACACCTCAGAGTCTGGAGCTATACCAAAATATCCCCATACCATGGATCAGAGGATGCGATAAAGAAGTTGTGTTCATCTAGGAATTATGACTCTTCCTCATGGTGTACTATGTCACTAGGAAATTCAAAAATCAGTTCAGCGAAAACCAGTGATTTCTTTGACTTAGTGGACTGAAAAACCAAGTCAAATTCTTGCAGGATGACAATCCATTTATTGAATTTCCCACCGATTATACATCGAGTGAGAACATATTGAAATGGGTTGACCTATGCAACCACTGTGGTAGTTCGCAATAAGATATAGTGACGTAGCCTCTGAACAACATAGACAACAACTAATGCCAACTTCTCTATGTAAGAATATTTCACCTCAGGAGCTATTAGGGCACGCGACAAATAGTAAATGACATGCTCTTGGAGCTTTTCATCCTCCTGAACAAGTACTATGCTGACTGTGTATACTGATGCAGCCAGATATAGAAGGAAATCCTTCGTATAGTCTGGCAGGCTCTACAAGGGAGCTGAAAGTAATGCCTTTTTCAAGGCCTCAAATGATCTCTGAGCAGCCTCATCCCACAGAAAGTAGGTATCTTGTTTGAGCAATCTCATGAAACCTTTTGTGATTTTGGCATAGTTAATGATGAAACACCGTAAGAAGTTAGACATACCTTGCAGACTCTGAAGTTGTCTTAGGGTTCGAGGAGGAGGCAGATTTATAATAGCCTCAACTTTTAATGGATCGACCATTATGCCACGACTGGATACTATGAAACCCAGTAATCGTCCGGACTCAACATAGAACACACATTTATTAGGATTCAATCGAACCTTGTAATATCTGCACCGTTCAAACACAAGTCTTAAGTGATCAGGACGCTCCCGTCTCTTGCGAGATCACGTTGGGAGATCATCCAGGTAAGGTTCGACTACATGTTTGATATCATGAAAATCAAATTTCATTGCACGCTGAAAGGTAGCTCCAACATTCTTCAAGCCAAATGGCATCTTCCTATAAGCGAAGGTCCTCCAAGGACAAATAAAAGTTGTCTTGTGCTGGTCTTCAGGTTTAATCTGAATCTGGTTATATCCTGAAAACCCATCCATGAAAGAAAACATTTCATGGCCCGCACACGCATCGATGATCTGATCTATGAATGGTGTGGGGTAATTGTCTTTCGGAAAATCTTTATTTAGGTACCGGTAGTCTGTGCAAACTCGAATGGTTCCTTGCTTTTTATCTGTCGAAACAGGGTTTGAGACCCATTCCGTCATAGCAATTGGATAGATGAATCCGACTTTGAGCAATTTCTCGACTTTCGCCTTGATGGCAGCTGCTTTTCGAGGGTTAACTGGATGGAGCTTCTGTCTTACAGGATTAGCGTTGCGGTAAGTTGTGATGACATGCTCAATGATGACAGGGTCAATGCCTGACATCTCCTCGTACGACTAGGAAAAGATGTCACAAAATTTCTTAAACAGATTGGTATACAAAGTGATCTCCTCGGGAGAACAGTCTGCCCCAATGAAAAGGTTTTCCATGACTTCGGGTTTGATGGAAATGTTGATTGGAATGGTTCTCGATATGTTTTCCATATTCCCTTCGGCAAATTTTATTTTTGAAGTAGAATGGATAGCGAACAAATCAACATTACCACCGAGTCTCATAGAAAACTCACCTCTCTCTATACTGTCCATATCAGGAAGAAATAGGACCTATGGTGCATGTGTTCCCAAGGATGGTCTAGGCCTATGATTGCTTCCAAAATGGCCTCATTAGAGGGAAAAACAGTATCAAGACAGTCAAAAGAGTGGATGGAGTTCACTGACCATGCCGGGGCATAGTCCATATCTGACTCAGCAGAGACCAATGGAGTCACGATATGTTCTACTACAGCATGTTGTGAATCTAAGTAAGCCACCTCTGCAATAGATAGGGGCACAACTGGTTCCGATTCAGTGGGAAGAATCCATGGATATGTCATTGGATAGACTGTGAAAATCTCAAACGATGAACACTCCTCAGAACCAATAAAATGAATAGGAGAAGGTAGGTCAAAAGTGCCCATTAATGACCTATAGAACCCTACTCCTAAACTCTCAGTAGCTAGGTGAGACTGATCAACCAACGGAATTGTTGAATCTGATGACGTCTGGTTTTTTTTCCGAGCAAATGAAATTTGATCAACTGTGATGATCTTGCCTTCGTGAGGGAACATTAGAACTCCGAAAATGACCGATGGCATTGCTTGCATTGCATACGTCCCGCTCCTACCTAATAAAAAATTGTAATCAAGTGGAGCATCCAACACTTCAACCTCTACAGACACTAACTTAATAGTGAGTTCAACGTCAAATGATGGTAAGACTCCGTGTGGACAGAAAGATCTTCCATCAAAGGCAGTAAGCAAGGTGTTCGAAGGGGCTAATTCGGGTGAGCCCAAAGCCTTCCAACAAGAAATTGACATTACGCACATAGACGCGCCCTAATCTACAACAACTTGTCCAATGGTCTTGGGACCATGGACTACCTCTATTTGGAGAGCGACGTGGTACGGAAACTGGGGTTTGATATTGGTCATATCAAACCGAGCAAGCATATTGGATGAGTTTACACTCCCAATCGCTGCAAGAAGTGCACTGCGTTGTAATGGAAAAATCTATAGTACTTCTAAAGCGGACATGGCATAGCGGGTTTGGGATAAATCCTCCACAACATTGTAGTTAGGGGCAGCCCGCGCGTTGGGGTTGTGCACAGTCCGTTTGAAGACACCTTTCAGGATCTTCGACAACGAATCCATCGGTATCTTGATGTGGAGAGGGGTATATGACTCAGGAACATCCTTTTGCTGCGGATCCGTGGTATAGTTTCTCGCTCGAGTTTTTAAAAGTGCATCCAAATTAACCATATTAATAAATGTTTGATCAACAGATGAGGCATGATGTGATGAGTGCCCCCAGCACTAGAGTTTCCAGAAGCTGAACCTTGCCCGTGAGGGAATGGGTCTTTTAAGACAGCTGGTTTCTTTTCACGTAGTAGGTCTTGGGATTCGTCCATCAGAGGGCAATGATGGGTAAGGTGATCCTCTTTGCATAGCTTGCAAGGAAACTTCACTTTCTTTTTCTCCTTTTTTCCTTCCTTGGCATTTTCAGTGTTTTTGGGATTTTGGTGGTTCCCCTCCCCTTTCTTGCCCTTCTTTTTGTTATTGGGATGTTGAGGGCCCTTTTGATTCGTCTGCACTTGTTGTACAGATTCCGTTTGCGAAGGGGAGGATGCAACTGAATTTGCTTCTGCAGCAGATTGTTTGATAGATAAGGCATGGACGTGCTTAGCTAAAGCATCAAATGCCGCAGAATCCACTGAACCCACGATGCCATCAACATTTGGTCCAGGATTAGGTTTACCTAGATCTTTGTTAGACCTCGGTGTGTTGGGAATAATATCATAGAAGAGCCCAGACTAAGCATATACTAGATCAAGCTACTGGGTTCTAAGGATAGATTCCTCTTTGGAGGACACCCCAGAAGTTGGAAGTGATTCAGAAAAACAGTAGCTAGATCCCAAAAGGTACCATAGGAAGCTGCGGGTAGTTCAATGTACCATTTAGCTACAGCACTAGCCAAGGTTCTCTGAAACAGCCTCAATTTGATGGAATCATCATTCAACGAATTAGAAGAGCACTAGAGATGGAAAGTAGTCACATGATCACCGAGATCCTCCCCAGTCTTGCCTTCAAACTTTGGAATATCAGAAGGATCTTGGTTGGGACAGGTGTCCATGCGGGGTGATGTCACATCGGATCGTTAGTGAGTTTCTGGGAAATTCAGAGTTTCCAGAAAAGGTAAACAAGGTCTTGTCGATGGCACTTGGTTAGGCAGAACCACCTAAAGCCTAACTCGTGTACTGCTGGTTGGGGTTTCCCCTAGCCACTGGTTGTGAAGCAAACCCATTGATAAAATTGCTCCAACCAAAAGAGAGAGGGTTATTCCGTTGAGTGTATGTCCATTGCGGCTGGGTATCAGCCCCTCCATAATGTGGGTTAAACACATTACCATCTCCTCCACTAAAAAGTGAAAAAGGGATACTCCCTACAAGTATATGAGATGTCTACACATTGGAATGATGTACATTATGACCCGTGTAGGGGTTAAACCCAGGTGTAGATGTAATGGATGACACAGGCATCGAGCCTATTATAGCTGTGGATAGAGTGGGCATCAAACCTACAAAGGGCATGGAGGGAGCTATGTGCCCTCTAAACCAAGGGAAACCTTGTCCGAAAGGAGCAGTCTGTGGAATTCCCTAGTATTGTTGCATGAAAGGAGATGAAGTAGACAGTATCGAGGATATCCAAGTGACAGGGATCTGAAAAGGTCTAGCAATGGAACCAAGAGAGGTAGCTATTGGAGAAGGTTCAGAACTAGACATCCCTATGGTACTAGTACTGAAACTAAAAGAAGGAGTTGAGGTAGATGTATCCTGCAACGAGGCGGATACCGACGTGCTTGTGAAAGAATGAGAGAGATCTCTCGTAACCATGGCTGCAAAAGGAGTTTGGGGAACTCCAGTTTCCTCTACGGTAGTAGCCATGTGATAACCATGGGTAAACCAGTATGCACTATACTCAGGTTGGCCTAGAGAATCTACAGTTATGAGTAATGGATCGTTGGGTCCAGTCAGGGGAGGGTTAAAAGGAGTGCTAAACTCTCGAGAAGTTAAGTCCTCAACCTCAACAGTATCAAAGACCTGTTGATCATGAAATATGACCTATGGTTCTCCAGGTAGTTCAATTTCACTCGTAAGTTCGTATGAACATGGGAAACCGTCCTCCGGCGTCACGGTGGTGGTGGAGGCTCCACAATGAGTGGGGGAAGGTTTTGCAACCTCCAACACCTACGAAGAGGATGGTCCTCCACAGCTATATAAAAAGAAAACTAAGTATAAAACATAGTGGCCACTAAACGACTAGGGAGCAAACAACATACAACTAAAAATTCCCTAAGTGATCATACCTAGAAAGCAAAGCGAATACTCTCAGAAGCAAGTCTAGGATGATGAGGGCCCAAAATGAACTAATAGAGTATCGATGGTCAGTTACACAACATCTAATGGAGGTCCTCTGGGTGCAAGCGTTTGAATTACCAAACCGCTTGTTGATGTATTTGTAACTTCAAAATGTATTTCATATATGTATATTGTATTCCTATGGAGATGTTATTATTCCTCTATACGGAAGTATTTGTATTCCTATAGAGATGTTACTATTCCTCTATACAGAAGTGTCGTCATTTATATTGTAAGTGTCGTAACTTATAATTGATGGGTTATTAGAACACCTTGGTGGGGTCGGCCCTGTATAAGTCATGTGGGTCAAAGGGTTATTAGACCACCCTATTGGGGGTCATCCCTGTCAGCATTATGTTATGTGGTTAAGTTAAGGCCGACCTAGTAAAGGTCATTAGGCAAGTCAAGTCAAGTATAAATAGAGTGCGGGAGGCACTCTATTTGCTCATTTTCACTTCTCACTTATACTCTCATTGGAGAGTGGCGCATTTGTGGAGGAGGAGAAGCTGTTGCTAGGAGAAGACTATCTCTTATGCTTGGGTTGTATCATTGCTCTATCTATCTCTGAGGAAGTTGTGGGGTTTTTCACCTTTATGGTTTTCCCTAGTGAAACTCTGTGTATTTATTGTCTCTTGTGTGCTTGCATTATTATGTCCATGATTGATATGTTGTAGATATGTTGTACATGTTGTTCTCTCAGTTAAGATCCTAGATCAGATTGAAGTAAATTCTGAAAAACTAACATGGTATCATAGCTAGCCCGAAAGAAGGCATGGTATGGCATTTATGACACTTGTTTCACTTGTGAAGCTAGGGCTTGATATAGCAAAAACCAACCATCGTAGCACTTTCGCTATAAATCCATTTAGGTGAGGTTTCAGGATCTGAAACTCTTACAGGTCTAATATAAGATCCCCATGTACCTTGTATCTGAAGCACAACTTCTAATTCGTTGTACTTTGTGTTTTATGATCTGTATAATCTAGGGTTTTTGCCTCTTCCAGATCTCAGTCATAAACATGTGACCTAGGAAAAAAGGTCATAACTTGGGATAGGAAGATCCAAATGAAATTTAGTAAAAGGTGATAGGTAGGGAACAGACTATACTTTCACAGGTCGAAGGTTCAGAGGCCGAAAGTGAACCAGTGACACATGGCACTCTGTACAAGTTTGCTCTCCTGTTTTATCCCATAAAAAGGTCATTTTGCGACACTTGGAATAAATCTCTCTTAGAGAATCCAATTGAGGTAAAACCTATGGGGTTGGAAATATGACAGGTCAGTCTACCACAAATAGAATTTTTAGACCCTGTGGATTTGTAATTTCAGAGTTACACCAGAAACAATCAGGTGCATATTTCTATCAAAACATAATTGGATTTTGAGCACCTTCATTCATGGCTCCGGGAATTAGGGTTTCGGAGAAAGTTGGTATTTTTGTAATCGGAGACCACGGCTGAATGCTACTCATCAAAATAGAAATTTAGAGATCAAGATCAAATTTTTTAGTTGGGTGGAAGGCCGGGTTTGATCAAACCCTAGTTCGGGACTTTAATCAGAAAAGTGAAAAATCAGGGCTTCTACAAAAATGGGAATTTTTGAAATCTGTGAGCATAGATGAAAGATCCTTGGAAAAATTGAAGTTTAGAGGTTTGGATCAAACTTTTTGGTTGGGTGAAGCTCTGGGAAACTCAAACCCTAATTTAGGGTCCTCCCTAGTGAATCCAGAAATCTAAAAGGCAATTTTGAGTGAAACTTTGCAGTTTTCAAATTCTAAGTATACCAGCTTGACCAACTCAGAAAGGCGCATCTTTCTATCCTTTCAGTAGTTTGAAATTCAAAGTTTGAATTTTTAGGGTTTCCCTGACAAACCCTAATCCAGCTCCAGATCCAGTTTCTGCAAGTCAAGTGGATTGGGTTAATCTTAGAAGAGAATGGATTGGTCACTTGCATAAGTGAAGAAGTTCCAATTTCAGAGGGAAATGAGGCTAAGTCCTTACATAAGAAGATTACAAGCAATCTCGATAGGTATGACTTATCCAAGTATGTTTCGAGATCTGTTCATGATTAAGTTTATGGTATGTTTGTCTTCATTAAGGTTAGTACAATCTTGATTAACTTTAGACTTGTTGTATCACCTCAATAAAATTATGAATGCAGATATTCATTGATTAGGGTTTTGACACTTATGATTGTACTAATGCATTATGGTGTTGTATGAGGTTGATGTTGTCCGTTAACATGAAAGGTACATCAAAAAAGACAAACCATGTTCTAGTTCAAGAACATATGACCATGGTGACATGAAGACAAAGATTCATCCATTGTCATGGATCACATTGAAGCTCTACTTACTAGGTATGTATAATTTGGTTCTACAATGCTTAACCTATGAGATATGCAGGTTACTAGCACAAGTCATTGAAGATAACAAGAAGGCTTTGCTAGACATAACTAGCAAATATGATAACCATGTATGTTTTTCCTATATCAAGTTAAAATCCTACCTTGTGTTAGGATCTTATACTGTTGTATGGTTGATAATGATCATTCATGAAGTTAGAAATGTAAGTAATCAAGGGTTTATGCATATTATGTCTCTTACCTTAATTGATGATATGACTAACCATAAGAGTTCTATGGTCAAATATGAATATGCATGAGTAAGAGAAGTCTTCCCTGAAACTTTGAATGCTAATGCATATTATCTGTTTTTGAAATGATCATGACTATAAATGTTTAAGATTACTGTGTTTTGATAGTATTGAGATTATACTAATGAATGTATGATTATGTATGAGATCTCGAGGGTAACACAATGATGATACTATTAAGTATGCATAAGTGATCGAGGATGGACATAAGTTCAAGGACAGGTAATCCAGGAAGTAAAGATCAATAGGGAGCACACTTTAGTAGTTCCTGCAAGGAAGCAAATATTGAGAGGGAGTCCACCCTACAAACCAAACAAAGATAAGTATTTGAATTATAATTTCGTGCATATTTGTTTGTTTAAATAATATTGCTCAATGATGTATATGCTTATGTTCCTAAACTTAGGATGTGTATATTGCATATTAGAATAATTACATTAATGAATAGTGTACTACTAATATGCATGTGATGGGTAAGTGGCCTATGGCACTATACAACATTCCATTGCTACTTCTCTAGAATGAAACCTCTTTGCTGACATGCTGGGAGTTGTGCACACTCTTAACAATGTTCTTGTAGAGATTGGAAGGCATCTAGAAAGTTACAAGATATGGATAAATGTTGTATTGAAGCATTGGCTAAAATAATTGCATGAATGTGTTTGTGTCAGAAATTGTTACTAAGGCTAAGGTAACAAGCCAACACAATCTCAAGAATAAAATCGATCCAAACTAGGTTTTTAGGGTTTTGTTTTGTAGGTTTTGGTAAGAAAACTTCAAGAGCATAAGGGAATACATTCAACAGATAAGTAAAAACTAATTCACATCCATATATCCATGAAGATGCATATATACCTCAGAAATTCAACAAAAGATAGCAATGAAATTCATTCAATAAAAGACAAGCACCACTGGAAATTATACCTAAAACCAGAAATGAAATTGTCAATAAAGAAACTGTATAAGTTTAAAATGAAGCCAACACATATCAGAAGTGGAATAAGGAGTCATATATTCATAGTTTCATCAAAAATGCAATATGAGAGTTTGCAATACTTAGCAGTGAACAAGTCTGGAATAATGCACAGCTTGCAGACCTCCTCTAGCTCTCCAAAAATTCGAAAACATTACAATGTCTTTTTTCCCTCTCTAAATAGTTTTTCATCCCCCAAAAACAGTTAGGGTCTCTCCTACTAATCCTCCATCGAATGACTAGATTAGGGAAAATAACATTTACATTTTTACAAATTACAATTTTGCTAAAAATAGCAAATCCTTAACAAAAAGCTTTAAATGAACCTAACTGCCCTAGATCTCTTTCGATGCCTCCACTAGCAAAGCTATGCCATCTGGACTCGAAGATCTTTTCTTCACTCTTTTGTGATTTTGCTCCAGCTCAGCTATCCTTTTGTGTAGGTGTTCATTTTCAAGTTGCAAGGTTTGAACTGTCTTTTCTAATTCTGAGCAATTCCTGTTAGCAACCCTTTTTCTTCTGAGTGCCTCTTTAGCATCAATCACCAACTCCTGAAAATTATCATGAGTATCTTGAAGATCTTCTCTCAATCTCCTATTTGCCAGCATTAGACCATCATTAACTTCTTGCATGTAGTTCATTTGATGCTTGTACTGTTTGACCACCTTCTTCAAGTTCTCCCTGTCAGAATTAACCAGTTTTTCTATTGCAGCATCCTGATCTTCACTTGGTTTCCAAAACATATTAAACTTCTTAAACATTAATTCCTCTGTCAATGGCTTTACAGTAATATCTTCAATGATAGGGTTTGAAACACCTATTTCCTGTGCTGATTTAATCTCTTCTGTTAACAATTTTTTAGAATTGTTTTTAACAATGGATTGAGAGCTCTCTTCACCTGTTACCTTTACAGACCCAAAATCCTCTTTTTTAACTGAATGCAATTCATTTTTCTTTGACTTCTCCTCCATGGATTCTTCATCAGAGATGTTTACCTTATCAGTCTTCAATTTCGGATTCAACAACTTTTTCATATTTAATCTTAATTTGTTTTTAGACCTAGTTTTAGGTCTCCATAAAGAAGCTGGCTCTCCCATCATTTTTAGTGTCTTCCCTTGATATTGGACAGATGCTAACTCTACCACTTCTAGCTTTTTGATCTTCTTTTTAGGCTTGGTAGTTTTATCCTCTATAGCTTGATTTTCTTTAATCTCAGCTTTAACTTTGATCTCTGGAATGGACTGCTCTTCTTCTAACATATAGCCCTCATCATCTGAGAGGACTGTAATGGGGCTTTTGGGCTGATTCTGGACTTCCTCTTTAGCTACAGGAATAACTTTGACATCAATTTTCCTCTCTTCTTGAACCACTGTTATAGATGATGACTTATTTTCAAGAATTTCCTTTTCCTTTTTGTCATCAAATAATGAAAATTTGACTTTACTGTGCTGTGGAATTTCCTGAGGCTGACTGTCAGTCTGTCCTTCATCTGCTACCTGCTTTGTTTCCTTTTTAACTTTAATGCCATGTTTGTTTGTAGGTTTAGCTGAATACCCCAACTTTTGTACCATTACTCTTCCCTTATCAGTTTGCCTTTTGGGTTGTTGGTCTTCTCCTTTAGAATGAATCCCTGACCAAAACAAAAAGAAGTCCCAAGTTTTTTCCTCCTTCTGCAACACTGTAGAGATGATCAACTTGATGAGACCATGATGAAACAATGATTGAGAAGTATGATCATCCTGCTGTTTAATTTTGCTAGACATTTTCTGCAAGCTTTTGAAGAAAAAGAATGGCAAATTCATTTTCGACACCCCTGCCATGTGCTGCAAGAACCTGAGATGGTATTTGAACACTAATGAGTACCTCCCTTCACAAGTTATATAGCTCTGAAGAATCCTTAAAGGTTCAATCCATTCCCTCTTGAAATTATGAATGATGATACCTTTGTTCCAGTCAGGAACAACATTGGGCAATAAGTATCTTTGAGGGTCAAACTCAAAAGGAGATTTCTTAAACCAGAGCTCGCCTTCATTATCAATTTCAGTGGCTTCTAAAATTAAATCTACAGTCAACTTGAATCTTAAAGGATCCATTATGATCATCTCATTCTTAAGTCCTTTGGCAAAATTGCATGATACTTGGGCATTAAAGCCATCTATCTTCTTGAAGAATTTCAACCATCCTGCCTGTTGGAACAGCTCTGCACAATCTGGAAGTTTTTGGATCCATGTCAAGTCTGTGGGTTCAGCCCTATTAATCTTACCACTCTTACTGTTTTTTCCCATCTCTTTCTTTCAAGGAACTGGAACAGTCTAGTTTTAGGTTTCAGAAGTGTTTTATAAACTGTTTTCTGGGCAAATAGTACTGCAAGCTATAACAATTTCAATGATATTTAAACCCCTTGCACAAATCTATAACCCTTCCTGTGTAAAACCTGTGTCAAGCTGGCAGAATTCCCTCTGTGTAAACAAAACTGAGTTCTGCAGGCAATTCTGTGAGTTTTTTCGATGCCCTATTCTGATTAGGTCATAAAAGAAACAATCATGCTAATTCCTCCTATCATGCTTCAGCTAACCATTTCAGTGATGAATTCTTCATCCTTTCATTCTATTACACCTTTCTCAGCAACCAATTTTTTCAGAAGAACACGCAGCAGCAAAAACCCAAATTCTCCAGTTATGAGGGTTATACGTAATACCTGTCAATTACTCCTGCATCGTGGCGTAATGTCTTTAAATTGAAGTGTCAATAACGTTCCTCTTCGAGCACAGGTGTCCTCCTAACGCTTCCTTGGCTGCAGGTGAAACGAATTCAAAAGCCCTAATTTCTGCTGGCGCCGGAATCACAGCTGTCTTCTTCCATAATAACGTAATCCAACGTTTCCCAATGAAGTCTCCTCTTCAAACACTAACTCTTCAGTGATGATGCGTGTGTCGAGGGAAACTTGACAGCTGAATCCGGAATTGGCTCTGTGCAACTGAACCCGCATAACCTGTAATGATGCCCTTGTCTTCTCTTCGTGATTATCAACCAACGAACATCATGCTAAAAATGCTGCATACACGTGTAAAACACTTCACAAAATGTGATTAGACGCTCACACTCTTCATGATGATTGAAATCAGATCGAGATTTTACGAAAAACTCATGCCACGATATTCCTGTAGCGCACTCTGTGTTAAACTTCGGTGTAGCGCTACAAGAATATCTTTAAACCAAAATTTAGCAGATTTTCTAACTTTTGCCAAATTTATCGGAGATTTTGGCAGCTATTTGATTTAGGCCACTAGTTTAGCTACTCTCTAAAGTCATTATTGATTCTCCTTTTGAATATATAACTCACATTGACCCACTTTCAGTATAAAAATGACCAAAATCAAATGAAATGTGAAAGGACTGGGATCAAACTTTATTCAAGCATTCATAAGATTGCTAAGAAGGAGAAAGACCAAAATTGAAAACCAACAATTTACTAAGGTAAACTCAAAAAACAAACCAAAATTTGGAGAGGAAAAACTAAAAATGTAGAAAAAATTATTGACTTAACATCTGGCTCCAGCTGCGGGATGAAGTCCTCCCTGTGAGGCTTCAAGAACCTGTAGACTAGTGCATTCAGTCTTCCATTGGGCTATGGAGTCTTTATTCAATCTCACTCACACCGGTATATACAATGAAAAGTGACCATGATCTTCATTTAACTGTAGAAATGCTTGAGGAATCGCCCATTAACAGGGCTGAGCAATTCCTCTCCTTCCAAAGACTGCAATATGAAAGTATTATTTTCCAAAACCTTAGCTATGAGAAAAGGGCCAAACCATAAATTATCAAATTTTCCATGTTTCCCCTTCTGCTCCTTTCTTGCATCCCATCTTAAAACCATCTCACCTTCTGAAAAAATGTGATCTTTAATATTTCTATCAAACCTGGTTTTCATTTTAGCTCTATACAGCTGGGCTTCTTTGTCTACCTTCTCTCTGTTCTGCTGTAACTCAATCATTTCAAAAATTCTCCTTTGCAAATCATCTAGTTCCTCTTGAGAATTTTGGAGGAACTTCATCACAGGGATTCCCAATTGTACTGGAAATACTGCTTCTGTTCCATAAACCAGCTGAAAGGGTGAAGTACCAATGGCTTGTTTTACAGTAATCCTATCTGCCCATAATGCATATTTCAACATTGAATCCCAGGATTTTTTATTTTGTTTGAGCAATTTCTTGATACACTGAATGATATTTTTGTTAGATGATTCAGCCTGACCATTTCCCTGAGGATAATAGGGAGTTGAATGTTTTAGCATAATACCATTTTTCTCACAAAAGGCCACCATTGCCTTGGATTTGAATGCTTTGGCTTTATCAGTAATCAATCTTTGTGGACAACCAAACCTGCTCAGAATATTATTTTCTATGAAATCCATTATTACCTTATCTGTGGCATTTCTTGTGGGGATAGCCTCCACCCACTTTGTAAAGAAATCTGTGGCAGTCAAGATCCCATGATGCTGGCCTGAAGATGCTGGGTTTATTTCTCCAATAAAATCCAGGCCCCACTGCTGAAAAGGGGCATTGACTACAATAGGCTTCAAAGGTAAAGACAATAACTTTTGTTTTCCTGCAAACTTTTGACAAGGTATGCAAGCTCTTACAGTTTGATAAACATCTGTGAAAAGTGAAGGCCAATAGTAACCAGCTCTTAAAATTTTATAAGCTGTTGTTTTCCAGTATTTATGCCCTCCACAGGCTCCTTCATGAGATTCAGAAATTACCTCCTTTATTTCGGCTTGATCTAAACATCTTAATAATATTCCTGCTGGATCTTTCCAAAACAATTGACCTTCTATCAGGCAGTATTTAGTAGTTTTCAATTTCAAGGACCTGGCAGCTTTTCTGTCTAGATGTTCTGGACATTGCAAAATAACAGAAAATGGACAATGTCAGCATACCAATCTGAAGATGAATAAGAATCCATGATTCTTTCCTTTTCCAGGATTACTTGATTTTCTTCAGGTGCCGATTCTTCTGTCATAGCATGTAACCCTAATGCCTGACAATTTGAGTCAGCCAGTAGTTTGGCCAATCCTTGTCCTTTGACCAGCTTCGTAGGTCTGATTTCCACTTCGTATTCCATAATTTTGGCAATCCACCTTCCCCTCTTTCCTTCACTATCAGGCTGTGTCAAAACATCCTTCACTGCAGCATTTGGAACAAATGAAACAACCTTGGAGTGTAAAATATAAATTCTGAAAAATTTTAAAGCCTTTACCAGAGCATAGGCTTGCTTCTCCAAGATACTATACTTCAGCTCTGAATCTCTAAGTGTTTTGCTAAAAAAGGCAATTGGTTGTTCCAATCCCTCTTCATTCTTCTGAAGTAATACAGCAGCAATAGTGTCCTCTGAGGCAAAAGAAAATGTAAGAAATTCTTTGTCAAAATTTGGACTTACCAAAACAGGTGCTTCAGTCAGAGCCACTTTAATCTTTTCAAAAGCTGTCTTTGCTTCAATAGTCCACTTGACTTCTTGATCCTTTTTTAACATGCCTGTAATCTGCTTAATGGTCTCAGCAAAATTAGGAATAAACCATCGCAGAAAATTGATTTTGCCAATAAATGATTGCACATCCTTTTTACTCATGGGCAAGCTAATTTTCAGTATTGCTTTGACTCTCTCAGGATCAATCCTGATACCATCAGCTGATACCAAGTGACCAAGCAACTTACCTTCCTGTACAGCGAAATGTGATTTTTTAGGGTTCAAGGATAAGCCAAATTTTCTGCACTTTATGAAGGTCTGCTCCAAGTGTTTCAAATGTTCATCATTAGATTTGGAGAAAACTGTAATATCATCTAGATAAATCACCACAAACTTATCTTTTTCACCCACGAATGCAATATCCATGGCTCTCTGAAAGGTTGCTCCAGCATTCATTAAGCCAAAAGGCATCTTGTCATACATAAATGTCCCCCAGGGGGTTGTAAAAGCTGTTTTTTCTTTATCATCAAGGTGCATAGCAATCTGATTATACCCTGAAAAGCCATCTAGCATTGAAATCCTTTGAGCTCCAACCACCTGCTGCAAAACCTGTTCAATCTTGGGGAGAGGATAATTGTCTTTTAAAGATGATCGATTCAAATTTCTGAAATCAACACATAATCGAATCTCTCCATTCTTCTTTCTAACAGGAACCAAATTTGCCACCCAAGAAGAATACCTAAGAGGCACTATTATTTTTGCATCCAACAACTTCTTTAATTCTTTTTCAATAACAGGGAACAGTGCTGGATTGATTCTTCTTAATTTCTGCCTGAAAGGTTTAACATTAGGTTTCAATGGAACTTTATGCTGAATAACTGCTGTATCATAGGTTTTCAGCTCCTTGTAAGACCAAGCAAAAGTATCTATATATTTTCTCAACAGCCTAATATATCTAGTCCTTTGCTCAGCTGTTAGGTTTTTAGACAATTTTACCATTCTGGGCTGTTCTGCTGAGCCAATATTGTAATCCTCTACATTTTCTTCTGAAGACTAGATTACTGGTCTGGAAGGTGTATCATCCTTAGTAAATATTCTCTCCAAAGGTACTAGGCCTTTCGGAATGAAATTACTCTTCAATTCAATAATCTTATGTCCAGCAATCTCTTCTGCAGTAAATTCATCCAACTGTTCATCCTTTTCATCCATTTCTTGATCAATTTGATTGTTTGAAAATTCATCTACCAGCTCAAGAAATTTTTTTATTTCAATGTCATCTTCAAAAACCCTCCAATGTTTCACATTATCTGGAACACATGGCCTATATCTCACTTCTATTGGATACCTTAATTGAGTGGTTTTTGGAATTCTGAAATGTGTGGCAGCCAGGGCTAAAGAATCTGCAGTTTCATTATGATTTCTGGGAATATGAGTGATATTAAATGAAATAAAATAATTTTCAAGCATATCCCATACCTCATTTCGATATACTTTCAACAAACCCTGCTTTACTTGATATTTGTTCTTCACTTGTTGAACAATTAGTTCGGAGTCGCCAAATGTAGAAATCTGTTGAATTCCTAAATCTTTTGCAGCCTTCAATCCCAATAGCAGGGCCTCATACTCAGCAGTATTGTTGGTGGTAGCAAATTCTAACTTATACATAAGTTTTACCATTTCACCTCCAGGAGAAATCAATAAAACTCCAGCTCCAGCACCTTCTTTGCATGAAGACCCATCAAAATACAACTGCCATAATACATCCTGCTCTTCTTGACTGTGTTTTACAGGCTGATCTTTTTGTACTTGTAACACACCAGCAGAATTCTCTTCTTCACTAAACTGTAGTATGCATGAACCAAGGTCTTTATCCACAGAGTACATTGGGTGATTTGTAGGGTTTTTCTCATCTGTAACTATGTAAGTCAACTGTAACTCTCTATAAAGTCTCCTGTTTTCCCCACCAAAAACAGGAATAGTTGCATAAGAGAGATCCATCTGTAATGTTCCTCCAACTTTCTTAGCCCATGACCTAGACAGAAGTAAGCCAAATTTTGGTGTGATATCAGCTATCACAACATCCATTATTACACTTTTCATGGGTAACTGAGTAAGATTGACAACCATATCTTTTATCACTCCTAGACATTTTACAGCTCGGGAGTCAAAAGCATATAGATCATGGTAAGGCTTAGTGACATTAAGGCCCAAGGCTTCCATCACAGATTTTGGCATCAAATTATGGGATGCTCCTGAATCTAGCAGACAGTTATGAATCATCTGCTCATGTACCGTCAGAGTTATATAAAATGGAGGAGAAGCACCAGCTTCATTTTCAGTCTTCTCAGCTAAAGCTGATCCAATAAAAATTCTAGGGTTTTCTTTCTGAAGGTTCACTGTATCTGAAACTGGCTGATTATTTTGCATATTCATTACCTTCAAAACTGTATTCTTGTATGATGGATTTTTTATAAGCTCAGAAAATGGGACAGGAATTTTGAGTTTTCCTAATTCATTTTCCAAACTAAAATGTTGACCTGACTTGTTTACCTCTTCAATTTCTGTATTTTTCTTGGGTTTTTCTGCAGGTTGCTTCTTTTCTGCTACAGGATCAACAGTTGGTTTATCAAGAATAACTGGAGCAGGAACAGCAGCTTTCTTCTTAGGAGCTTGAACTAATTGTTTTGGTCCAGTTCTGAGATTAATAACTTTCTTGACTCCATTCTGATTGGTAGCAGCATTTACAGCAGGTTTTTCACATTCCAAATCATCTTCAATCTCATATAAATCAGCATCATAATATTCAGAATTTAGAAAATCTTCTTCAGTAACAAAGCCTGTAAACATTTTATCTCCAATGTGATTCATGTCCTGATCAGTTTCAGTTTCTTCAAAAAGCAGCTGCTGATCAATTTCTTCCTCATCAACCAAATTATTTTGAAAAGGTGGGGGCACTTTTTGATCTTCATTTTCTCTCCTTTCTTGCTGGATGTCATTATTTCTTCGCTCCCTTGGCATGAATCTAGGTGCAAATTGTCTTCTAAACTGATTTTGGTTATTTGGATTTCTCTGAGCTTCTGGAGCAGGTTTAGCAGAATTCTTTTCCAGCTCTAGTTTGTTCAACTTTGCAGTAAGGATCTTAACCATTTTGGCCATCTCATCTATCTTGGCCTCAGCAGATTGAGAAGCAGAGCCTGCTGTGACAGCTTCTTTCTTTCCTTTTCTTTCATACAGCTGCTGAGATGTTTCATTCTTAAGTCTATTTGAAGCTAACAAATTAGACTCTACCTCTAGGGCTGCATCTTGCATGTTCAGCAGGGTGATAGGTCTCCTCTCTCTGAGTAATAAAGAAAATTCATGATCGAAAGCATTGGCGTATGTCAACTTAGCTGATGTTTCAGTGGGTTTAATTTCTGCTGGAATTCTACTGTACATCTTATTAAACCTCTTGGAAAAATCTGCAACAGTCTCATCTTTCTTTCTTCTGAGAGCTCCAAACTCAGTTATATAGTATGTGTGATCTTTCGTATCTCCCCATTGTCTCATGAAAAGCTCATGAAGTTCTTCAATAATAGTAATGGAGTTAGCAGGCAAATCTCTAAACCATTTTCTTACATCACCATCCAGACTCTGAACAAAAACCCTCATCCACACATCTTTAATTTCAATATTCTGATTATCAGCATAACTCATAAAAGCCTCCCAATGTTCCTCAGCAGTATTTTCCCCTTGGCCATTAAATCTAGGCATATATTTCTGATAATCCCCTCCGGGCAAAGCATGTAGAGGCTGAGGTAAAACTAATGGTGCATACCTAGCTGCTACCATTCTGTCCATCATATCCATAGGTGGATTTTGAGCTGCCATTGTGGACTGAAGTTTAGACTGAAGTTTCAAATTAGGTTTTGAAAAGGAAAGAGTTTGACTGGACCCTTTTTGAAAGGTATTCTTTCCTAGTTTCAGCTGAAAGATTGGTATTCTATCAGGAGAAGAGGCTTTAGCCTTCAAGAAACTTTGAGGATTAGTGAAAACCTGAAAACTGCTCTCAGAGAAGATAGGTTTTGAACACGGTGAAATTTCAGCTGGGTCTAATGACTCACCCAACTGATGAGAATCACAGAAAGTTGGCAAAGATTGAGATTTTTTGAGTTTGTTTGCTGTTTTCAAAATCTGCTCAGGGTCTGTCACACCCAGATTTAATGGAGAAACAGGCTTATTCCTGGTCCCAATCCCTTTAGAAGCCAGTGTGACTTTTATGGTGAAAATAGCCTTCAAAAATGCTGGTTCAAGTTCACCTCTTAAACCAGGAAAAATGATGAGTATCCCAGGGAAGATATGCTTCAATTTCGTCCCCGGCAACGGCGCCAAAGATGTTTGTGTCAGAAATTGTTACTAAGGCTAAGGTAACAAGCCAACACAATCTCAAGAATAAAATCGATCCAAACTAGGTTTTTAGGGTTTTGTTTTGTAGGTTTTGGTAAGAAAACTTCAAGAGCATAAGGGAATACATTCAACAGATAAGTAAAAACTAATTCACATCCATATATCCATGAAGATGCATATATACCTCAGAAATTCAACAAAAGATAGCAATGAAATTCATTCAATAAAAGACAAGCACCACTGGAAATTATACCTAAAACCAGAAATGAAATTGTCAATAAAGAAACTGTATAAGTTTAAAATGAAGCCAACACATATCAGAAGTGGAATAAGGAGTCATATATTCATAGTTTCATCAAAAATGCAATATGAGAGTTTGCAATACTTAGCAGTGAACAAGTCTGGAATAATGCACAGCTTGCAGACCTCCTCTAGCTCTCCAAAAATTCGAAAACATTACAATGTCTTTTTTCCCTCTCTAAATAGTTTTTCATCCCCCAAAAACAGTTAGGGTCTCTCCTACTAATCCTCCATCGAATGACTAGATTAGGGAAAATAACATTTACATTTTTACAAATTACAATTTTGCTAAAAATAGCAAATCCTTAACAAAAAGCTTTAAATGAACCTAACTGCCCTAGATCTCTTTCGATGCCTCCACTAGCAAAGCTATGCCATCTGGACTCGAAGATCTTTTCTTCACTCTTTTGTGCTTTTGCTCCAGCTCAGCTATCCTTTTGTGTAGGTGTTCATTTTCAAGTTGCAAGGTTTGAACTGTCTTTTCTAATTCTGAGCAATTCCTGTCAGCAACCCTTTTTCTTTTGAGTGCCTCTTTAGCATCAATCACCAACTCCTGAAAATTATCATGAGTATCTTGAAGATCTTCTCTCAATCTCCTATTTGCCAGCATTAGACCATCATTAACTTCTTGCATGTAGTTCATTTGATGCTTGTACTGTTTGACCACCTTCTTCAAGTTCTCCCTGTCAGAATTAACCAGTTTTTCTATTGCAGCATCCTGATCTTCACTTGGTTTCCAAAACATATTAAACTTCTTAAACATTAATTCCTCTGTCAATGGCTTTACAGTAATATCTTCAATGATAGGGTTTGAAACACCTATTTCCTGTGCTGATTTAATCTCTTCTGTTAACAATTTTTTAGAATTGTTTTTAACAATGGATTGAGAGCTCTCTTCACCTGTTACCTGTACAGACCCAAAATCCTCTTTTTTAACTGAATGCAATTCATTTTTCTTTGACTGCTCCTCCATGGATTCTTCATCAGAGATGTTTACCTTATCAGTCTTCAATTTCGGATTCAACAACTTTTTCATATTTAATCTTAATTTGTTTTTAGACCTAGTTTTAGGTCTCCATAAAGAAGCTGGCTCTCCCATCATTTTTAGTGTCTTCCCTTGATATTGGACAGATGCTAACTCTACCACTTCTAGCTTTTTGATCTTCTTTTTAGGCTTGGTAGTTTTATCCTCTATAGCTTGATTTTCTTTAATCTCAGCTTTAACTTTGATCTCTGCAATGGACTGCTCTTCTTCTAACATATAGCCCTCATCATCTGAGAGGACTGTAATGGGGCTTTTGGGATGATTCTGGACTTCCTCTTTAGCTACAGGAATAACTTTGACATCAATTTTCCTCTCTTCTTGAACCACTGTTATAGATGATGACTTATTTTCAAGAATTTCCTTTTCCTTTTTGTCATCAAATAATGAAAATTTGACTTTACTGTGCTGTGGAATTTCCTGAGGCTGACTGTCAGTCTGTCCTTCATCTGCTACCTGCTTTGTTTCCTTTTTAACTTTAATGCCATGTTTGTTTGCAGGTTTAGCTGAATACCCCAACTTTTGTACCATTACTCTTCCCTTATCAGTTTGCCTTTTGGGTTGTTGGTCTTCTCCTTTAGAATGAATCCCTGACCAAAACAAAAAGAAGTCCCAAGTTTTTTCCTCCTTCTGCAACACTGTAGAGATGATCAACTTGATGAGACCATGATGAAATAATGATTGAGAAGTATGATCATCCTGCTGTTTAATTTTGCTAGACATTTTCTGCAAGCTTTTGAAGAAAAAGAATGGCAAATTCATTTTCGACACCCCTGCCATGTGCTGCAAGAACCTGAGATGGTATTTGAACACTAATGAGTACCTCCCTTCACAAGTTATATAGCTCTGAAGAATCCTTAAAGGTTCAATCCATTCCCTCTTGAAATTATGAATGATGATACCTTTGTTCTAGTCAGGAACAACATTGGGCAATAAGTATCTTTGAGGGTCAAACTCAAAAGGAGATTTCTTAAACCAGAGCTCGCCTTCATTATCAATTTCAGTGGCTTCTGAAATTAAATCTACAGTCAACTTGAATCTTAAAGGATCCATTATGATCATCTCATTCTTAAGTCCTTTGGCAAAATTGCATGATACTTGGGCATTAAAGCCATCTATCTTCTTGAAGAATTTCAACCATCCTGCCTGTTGGAACAGCTCTGCACAATCTGGAAGTTTTTGGATCCATGTCAAGTCTGTGGGTTCAGCCCTATTAATCTTACCACTCTTACTGTTTTTTCCCATCTCTTTCTTTCAAGGAACTGGAACAGTCTAGTTTTAGGTTTCAGAAGTGTTTTATAAACTGTTTTCTGGGCAAATAGTACTGCAAGCTATAACAATTTCAATGATATTTAAACCCCTTGCACAAATCTATAACCCTTCCTGTGTAAAACCTGTGTCAAGCTGGCAGAATTCCCTCTGTGTAAACAAAACTGAGTTCTGCAGGCAATTCTGTGAGTTTTTTCGATGCCCTATTCTGATTAGGTCATAAAAGAAACAATCATGCTAATTCCTCCTATCATGCTTCAGCTAACCATTTCAGTGATGAATTCTTCATCCTTTCATTCTATTACACCTTTCTCAGCAACCAATTTTTTCAGAAGAACACGCAGCAGCAAAAACCCAAATTCTCCAGTTATGAGGGTTATACGTAATACCTGTCAATTACTCTTGCATCGTGGCGTAATGTCTTTAAATTGAAGTGTCAATAACGTTCCTCTTCGAGCACAGGTGTCCTCCTAACGCTTCCTTGGCTGCAGGTGAAACGAATTCAAAAGCCCTAATTTCTGCTGGCGCCGGAATCACAGCTGTCTTCTTCCATAATAACGTAATCCAACGTTTCCCAATGAAGTCTCCTCTTCAAACACTAACTCTTCAGTGATGATGCGTGTGTCGAGGGAAACTTGACAGCTGAATCCGGAATTGGCTCTGTGCAACTGAACCCGCATAACTTGTAATGATGCCCTTGTCTTCTCTTCGTGATTATCAACCAACGAACATCATGCTAAAAATGCTGCATACACGTGTAAAACACTTCACAAAATGTGATTAGACGCTCACACTCTTCATGATGATTGAAATCAGATCGAGATTTTACGAAAAACTCATGCCATGATATTCCTGTAGCGCACTCTGTGTTAAACTTCGGTGTAGCGCTACAAGAATATCTTTAAACCAAAATTTAGCAGATTTTCTAACTTTTGCCAAATTTATCGGAGATTTTGGCAGCTATTTGATTTAGGCCACTAGTTTAGCTACTCTCTAAAGTCATTATTGATTCTCCTTTTGAATATATAACTCACATTGACCCACTTTCAGTATAAAAATGACCAAAATCAAATGAAATGTGAAAGGACTGGGATCAAACTTTATTCAAGCATTCATAAGATTGCTAAGAAGGAGAAAGACCAAAATTGAAAACCAACAATTTACTAAGGTAAACTCAAAAAACAAACCAAAATTTGGAGAGGAAAAACTAAAAATGTAGAAAAAATTATTGACTTAACAGAATGCATGACATATTTATTTATGTGTAAGAATTTGTTCTGAAAACTATGAGATGTTTTATAATCATGCAATTTGACTTGTTTTGTAGGAAAGATCGTATACCATCACCTACAAAAGAAGAACTACAACATTTGTTCCAGCAATGAAGTTCAAACTATCTATTGAAGATATTGAAGAATCTAAAGTTCCCAGGATACAGGATAAAGTAAAAGGATGCCATGGTCGAGAAGTACCAATCGATCATGTTTAGGATGTGGTCTCAAGACCTGAAGAGAAGTTTGTTGTGACTTCCAAGTGGATATATAAGATCAAGCATGCTGCAGATGGTAGCATGGAGAAATACAACGCGAGGTTGTAGCTTGTGGCTCCTCCTAGAAAGAGGAATTAACTATGAAGAGACTTTTGCACCTATAGCCATATTCACTTCCATTAGATCAGTACTTGCTCTGGCTGCAGTGATGAAATGAAAGGTACACCAGATGGATGTCAAGACAACTTTCTTGAATGGTGTAGTTGAAGAGGAAGTGTATGTGGAGCAGCCACTCGTGTTTGAGACACATGACCGAGAGTCACATTTGTGCAAACTGAAGAAATCCCTGTATGGTTTGAAACAGACACCCAGGACCTAGTATGGCAGGATAGATGGCTTCCTATCCAGTTTGGGCTTTACCAAGGGTAAAGCGGATTCCAACCTTTACTACAAGGTTGAGGAAGGAAATCTAATGATACTACTATTGTATGTGGATGACCTGTTTGTAACAGGTGAGGATAGATTGATTGCTGATACCAAGAGGAAGCTTGCTGCCGAGTTCGAGATGAAGGACTTGGGTATGATGCACTACTTTCTAGGCATGGAGGTGTGGCAGAGTGCAGATGGAATCTTCCTTGGACAAGGGAAGTATGTAGTAGAGATCCTGAAGAGGTTAAGGATGATGGACTGCAAGGCCATGGCCACACCTATGGCATCGAACCTGAAGCTTTTGTGTGATGCTTCAGCTGATCCGATTGATGTCACGATGTATTGTCAGATGATTGGGTCCTTGATGTACCTGAAGAATACGAGACCAGATATTTGCTTTGTAGTGAACACATTGGGCCAGTTCTCGACGGATCCCAGAGGTGTTCACTTGGTTATTGTAAAGCATATTCTGAGGTACTTGAAGGGTACAATTGATTATGGGCTCAAGTATGATGCGAATAAAAAATTTAACCTATAGGGTTATGTTGATTCAGATTGGGCAGGCAGTGTTGTAGATAGGAAGAGCACATATGGGTGTTTCTTCAGTATGGGATCAAGTGTGATCTCTTGGTTTAGCATGAAGCAGTCCTGTGTAGCACTGAGTACAGCCGAAGCAGAGTATGTTGTAGCTTGTTTGGCTAGTTGTGAGGCAGTATAGCTCTGGAAGCTACTGTCTGAGCTATTTGATCTCCCGTTGGAGGCTACTGGTATCTTTTGTGACAACCAAAGTTGTGTGAAGCTATCTGAGAACCTGGTGTTCCACGACAGGTCGAAGCACATTGAGATCAAATATCACTATATCAGGGATATGGTGCAGAGAGGAGCAGTGAAGCTCCTGTATGTTGCGATGGATGAGAAGGTTGCAGATGTGTTGACGAAACCACTAGCCAGAGTGAAGTTCGAGTACTTCAGAGAGAGGCTTGGTGATCTTCAGATTGACAACACTTCGAGGAAGAAGTGATGGAAATATTTGCAGGAGCCATTCCAAGCATGGTGATAGGAGGATCCTTCCCATGGTTGTGGATGTAAGCGCTGGATGATGAGCATCAAGATGATGCTCCAGTTACTGATCTGTATATGCATCATGTTGGATGCTTGTTATGATCAGTTGGATCATGTATATTTATATGCATCATGTTGGATGCTTGTTATGATCAGTCGGATCATGTAAATGTATATGCATCATGTTGGATGCTTGTTATGATCAGTCAGATCATGTATATGTATATGCATCATGTTGGATGCTTGGACCATGTATCTGTATATGTATCAGGTGGATACAATTGTATGATCAGGTAGATCATGTATGTTGATATATATCAGGTGGATACATTGTATGATCAGGTGGATTATGTATCAGGTGGATACATTATATGATCAGGTGGATCATGTATGATGATATGTATCAGGTAGATACTTGGTATGCATCAGGTGGATGCATTGTATGATCAGGATGATCATAGATGACGAGCTTCAGGATGTTGCTCCAGATGACATGCATTAGGACAATGATCAGGATGATCATGTACATCAGGATGATATATGGTGAGTATCAGGTTGATACTCTATGGCCGTGGACAGGTTGTGCAAGGGTATCATGTAATAAGTCCTGGAGATTTGGACAGGATGAAAAAGGCCTTAGATGCTCTTTAGAGATCTTGCTTGGCAAGACACTCTTTTAAGGTTTTGCTAGATCACATGTAATAAGTCCTGGAGATCTGGACAGGATGAAAAAGGCCTCAGATGCTCTTTAGAGATCTTGCTTGGAAACACACTCTTTTAAGGTTTTGTGGGGACCACATGTAATAAGTCCTGGAGATCTAGACAGGATGAAAAAGGCCTCAGATGCTCTTTAGAGATCTTGCTTGGCAAGACACTCGTTTAAGGTTTTGTGATGGTCACATGTAAAAGATCCTGGGAGATCTGATAGGTTGAGTTGTGTGCTCATAAAATGCCTGGGATGCTCTTTCGAGGTTTTGTTGATGCACATAATAAGTCCTGAGGATTCCACAGTATAGCTAGTGATGAAGATCTGCAGGTGGTGGGTCTACTTCCAGTATGAAAAAGGACTGGCTTTGTAGAACTTCCTATGACGAGTAGATCGGATATTTGTTGAGATAGAAGCAGCAGTGACGATGACGATGACGATGATCCAAAGAATAAGACTTGTGCTACAAGACCTGTGTCGAGAAATACCTTCCTAGTTAAGAGGGAGTGTTGATGTATTTGTAACTTCGGAATGTATTTCATATATGTATATTGTATTCCTATGGAGATGTTATTATTCCTCTATACGGAAGTATTTTTATTCCTATAGAGATGTTACTATTCCTCTATACAGAAGTGTCGTCATTTATATTGTAAGTGTCATAACTTATACTTGATGGGTTATTAGACCACCTTGGTGGGGTCGGCCTTGTATAAGTAATGTGGGTCAAAGGGTTATTAGAACACCCTATTGGGGGTCATCCCTGTCAGCATTATGTTATGTGGTTAAGTTAAGGCCAACCTAGTAAAGGTCGTTAGGCAAGTCAAGTCAAGTCAAGTATAAATAGAGTGTGGGAGGCACTCTATTTGCTCATTTTCACTTATCACTTATACTCTCATTGGAGAGTGGCGCACTTGTGGAGGAGGAGAAGCTACTGCTAGTAGAAGACTATCTCTTATGCTTGGGTTGTATCATTGCTCTATCTATCTCTGAGGAAGTTGTGGGGTTTTTCACCTTTATGGTTTTCCCCAGTGAAACTCTGTGTGTTTATTGTCTCTTGTGTGCTTGCATTATTATGTCCATGATTGATATGTTGTAGATATGCTGTACATGTTGTTCTCTCAGTTAAGATCCTAGATCAGATTGAAGTAAATTCTGAAATACTAACACCGCCCTCCCGGTATTACTACTAAAGGGTTACCTTCTGCGTTTGTCCGAGGTAAAGTGGAAATATCTTTCCACTCTACCTGTGTAGAGCCCAAGGGTTATGATACTAAGGATACCACAAATACAAAAATACCTGGAGGAACAATCATCATCCTAGCCAAGACGCATGGGCAGGGTAGCAAATCCTGAAATCCAAAAGCACTTAAAAGTACTAGTGGACCCCCGTACGTGAATCAACTCTAGTTTATGTTTGAAAGTAAAGTGAGGGGGTATCCTCAACAGTTCCAGTTGCACACGGCCTCGTGCTTAACTATGGTTTGAGTAGAGTGTTTCTAGGATATTTTGATATAGGTGGGTTTACCTAAAAGATTGTCTTACTACGATTATTGAGTAATGAAATCGATTTCGGGTATTTTAAGGTGATTTACCCCGAAACCCTAGCCTAAGCTAGTTGATGTTGTGTCATACCTAAAAAGAAAAATTTGCTAATTAGTTTTATTAAATTTTCTTTTTAGAGGCTACTTTTTACTCAAGAAGGGTAGTGAAGTGTGTGGAATGGTTTCGACAGAAATCAAAGTGTGTAGAAATAATGCTTTTAAAACTTCACAAAGACTCTTTTTGCTTTTTCGTTTATGTTTTTTCAAAACAAGAAATAGGCAATCTTAAGCATAATTTTTTTTTTTAATTTTCAAAGCAAGACAATCTATGCTACTTCGAAAAATGATGATAAATATTACTACTAAGCTACCAAAATCAATTTTTGTCTTTTCTTTATTTTCCAAAGAAAATGAACTTGAAAGAAGGAACAAGAAAGATCTAACAAAGTTGTGGGTAAAGAAAAAGGACCTAATGGCTTAAACCAATCGAATCAAAAGACCGAAAAAGACTTGACCTACAGAGTTGTTTCGATGAGAAAAAAAACTCTAAGTTTGGAACAAGGTGTAAAAGAAGAAAGGAAACAGATGCATCCAATGGAAAAACAGACCTAAGAGGCTAGTCCTAAGCACCAAAAACCAAGAAAACACCTGCCAAACAAATAGGGTAGGTAAGAAAACCAAAGGTAACTCTGTCACCACAAACTCAAAGGAAAAGCTTATTAGAAGGCTTCAACCAACTCAAACTGATCTGAACAAGAGTTCAGAAGGTTTCCAGACTAACAGACTTTTCAAAAACCACCCTAAAAACTCAAACTGGAATCCAACCCTTCAAAAAAAAGACAAGACTCAGTAAAAGTGCACAACTATTGCAACAGACAACAAGCGTTGAGTGCGCAGGTCTGCGGGAGTGCAACATGCGTCTAGGGGAAAAAGTGCGCTACGGTATCTAGCATATAGTCACACGGCTTCAAAAAGGATTAAAAAATAGAAAAGACACCTAAAACAAGTGCTGAAGCAGGTAAATAAATCTAAAGGACTTCAAAGAGGTAAACAAGACTAGAAAAAGACCAATGTGTCTCAATAGTCAGTCAGAGAAGTAAGGAAAATGCCATAAGTAGACCCAACAGCCTGGAATCCAAACCCTAGTGGAAGGCTTAGACCTATAGGAAAAATGTGCTTTTGTCTGGTATAAGAATCAATGCCTACACCAAGAAATGCGCTACTATGCTTCAGGGAAACTAGCGCACAAGGCAGAAAATGCGCTTCTGTATGCACAGGAAACTGACGCACAGGGACTTAAAGCAGTAAAAAGAGATTTGCTAATCTAGACTGAAATGAATCAAGATAAAAGGAATTGCAAGGTAACCTATAAAAAACCTCTCAAAAAACAAAAAGACTGCATAACTGAAAGAAAACCTACCAAGGTCCCTTAGAGCAAAAACAACCGGTGCTCCCCAACGGAGTCACCATTTTTTTTGTGCAGGATAATACCTTATAGTGAGGGAGATGACACTACCAAATTACATGGGTTGACAGGTAAATACATTCATGTTTTTCATTAATTACTACAAATGGAAAGAGATTAGGGTTCTGAAAGTCGTACCTTTTTAACGATGGTTGGTCCTAACTTTCACCCAATCTTCCACAGAGATGAACCTGCAAAAAAAATTAACCTTCCTCAGCGTATCTTGGCTATAATAAATATAATGAAATTGAAAGCAATTTGACATTAACTACAATAAGATATCCAACAAAAGAGACATTTCATTGGGACGAGAAGGGTATTTCCACCTTTTATTGTCAAAGAAATCTAGATAAGTATAGATATACCTGATCTGTCCAGACACTTATGCAACCAAGTCCTGGGCTCCTGCTCCTCACAATGACTTAATAATTCCTCCAACGTAACACCAACTTATCAATTTTTCTTCCCCTCTCTCATGGCTTCCCCTTGTTTTTATGGGACAAGGTTGGAAGTTGGATTCGAGAGGTAGTTGAATTCGTAATATTAATATATTTTTCAATTTCATCTTAAGATATGCGCGGGTATCATACAAGTAGACCAGCGCATAGTATGCAACTCTTATTCTTTACAACTAGATCACACATGTTTTGAGGTAAGTGCGTAGGTTCTCTTCAAAAGAACCAGTATTTAGAACGCTAGATGACTGTAGCAAAAGCAGCGCACATGTCATGAAAACTGTAGAAAAAATAAGATTTTCAGCTGAAGAGTGTAATCTTAGCAGTAACTCATCCAAGGTCAATCCATCTCTTCCATCCATAGTGTCCTTTTGTGTGATCAACAGAGCAATGTGATCACAGATGGAGAAGTGCATATTTGACCTACAACAATCCCATAAACATATTGATGGTGAATCACTACCGATGCCTCTAAGAATACTTACCATTTGATCCAAAAAAATAGATATTTTCTTGTGCCTTCAAATCTCTTTCAGTTTCATTGCTGCATCCAATATTCCATGAATGTAAGTTAATCCTTTATCAGGTGGCCTTCCCTGTGGGAGGTATCCATGTCTCAATATTTCTCTCATACTCTGTGAAGACACTACTTGACTAGGATAGGTGTTGATGCCTTGCAAAATTATCTGCTTCCCATCAAAATATTTGAAACTTATTTGAGGCACCTGATAGTGATAATTCATGGAATTCTCTCCAATGCAGTACAACCATTCTACTCCCAATACCAATTTAGTGTCGACAACACTAAAAACATAAAAAGTATATGTTAAGGTATAATATCCTATTGTTAATTGTATATTTGGAATCCATTTAGTACAATCCATGGATTTATTACCTAGTATGATGGCTGTGAAACCCTCAAAGGTTTCAGTAGGAAGCTTCCTTCTTTCCACCAAGGATGTGTCAATGAAATTATGAGTAGCATGTCCATCAACCAAAATTGTAACTCTAATCCCTTGCACCACTCCCTTGAATATGAGAGTGTGGAAGCGAGGTACTCTCATCATAACTACAATATGGCCACTTGCAGGTAGTAGGTGTTTTTCATCTATTGTCTCATAACCACCATATGCTTCAATCAGCGCTTCCTCATATTCCTCCTTAGATTCACTCTCTGAAAATACCCAATGTAGTGTGCCTTACCCTTAGTACACTTGTGGCGTGGAGCGCATGGTTCTTTGCAAGAGAAGCATAGATTTCTCCTCCTTAATTCATCTCGGTCTCTGAAAGTGACCTCCTTCTTGAAATTTTATGTTGAATCTTTTTTGGGAGGTTTCTTGTGACTCCGAATGGAGTATTGGTTCTTGGTGGAAAACTTGTTCTTGGATTGGCATCCTGCAGATCGCTTGTTCTTCTCATTGCATCCTGCAAGGTAGATGGTCTATAAGATTTAACTAATCCCTTCATTGGCTTTACTAATCCTGTTATGAATAAAAGGAGTAAGTGAGCTTCTGATATATCAGTGACCATTACAGCTAGCTTTTGGAACTTAGAAATATAGGTCTTAGGATTTCCTGATTGTATAAGATGCGTTAGCTCCGTGAAGGATATCTTAGGATCGTTCTGATCAAACCTCTCTTCCAACCTTCTAGTGAACCCTTCATAGGTTGAAACTTGGTCATGCCTCAATGTCTTCATTCCATGGAACCACCAATCATTATCCTCTCCATCAAGATGCAGGGTGGCCATTTTGATGGCATCCTTTTCAGCCATGGGATTCAATTGAGAATAGGTATCCAATTTTTTGACCCAAGCACTTGTAGTACACTTGGATGAACCATCAAAGTATGGGATATATATTTTACCAATGACATTCCTCAACTCAAAATTTTGTGTAGGAATCCTATTTCCCCCTCTTGGATGGAATTTTTATTGAGCTTCACAGAAATATTTGAAGGGAAATGGTCTCCTGCATTTTTCACTCAGAGTTTGGTACTCCACATATCGATCCTCCCATGTAGAAATGGATTTATTCTACATTTCTAGTTCTTCTTTATTCTGTTCAATAAACTTGGGGATGGTAGGCCTTGGATGAATCTTGATCTCACTCTTGAATTCATGAAGCCGATTATGAGGCCCTATTTTTGAAAATAGAGTCTCACCAAAGACCCTCTTTCCTTCATGTTGAGAGCCACTGCTGCTCCCTTCTCCATATTTGCTTACCTATTGCTTAGCAGGAAATTATCGAGTCTCTTGAACCAACTTGATGATATTCTGGGATATGTATTGCATACCTTTCAACATGTTTTGAACAAAGTATCTAAACTCTTCTCTTTCATCCATGTTAGGTATATCCTTTTCTCCTTGGAGCTTTCCTTCAGTGAATCAACCTCCTCTTCAACAAGAGGTTCTTCTGGACCTTTCCATTTGGGTGGTGGATTTCTCCCAGGACTTATCAAAGATAATCAAGATACCACAGTTTAGAGGACAATGCTCTGATACCACTGTAATGTACCCAACCCCCTATCAGGCACATTAACGCAGATTTTTGCAATCTTAGACTTACGAGAGATGGATTTGACACAAGACTGATAAATTGTCTTGGTGAGGAAGGATTAGACACACTTAAAGGATTTCAATAAGGTTGAATCAATTTAAATACTTCAACAATGCACTTTTGGGAGTGTGCCACACCCCGGGTAGACTCCTTTGACTAGGCCAAAGGCTTCAAGGTGATGGCCCCAGGGACTTTTATGGAAACTACACTTCTTTTGGTGTCGTATGGGAGTAATATAAACTTAGTTAATATAGAATTACTTCCCCCAACCTAATAAGGACTTGATATGGCTTGACAACCAAGATCTAGTAGTAAAAAATTTAACTAGGTGCGAAAGGTTAGACTTGGACTAGTGGAGGTGAGGATATACAGATGAATTTGAATGACCTGGGGAGATTCCTAATTTCTATTCTATAGATATGGATGGGATTTAATACATATGTATTGACGAATACAACCTTCATATAAGAACTTAGTAATAGATTAGGCTATAAAATTCATTTAATCAAAAAACTAGGCCATTTTACCATTTTAGGGTGCAAGCATTGAAACAGGAAATTCCAAACAGCGGCAAAGGTTCACAAATTATTCCAAAAATTTGATATATGTGATAAAATACATGTACATTAACAAAAAAATATTATATCAAAGTTTTGGAGTAGAAATCAATAATCTATTGAATCAAAATCAACCGGAAGTCCATAATTCTTAGGATTTTACAATATAGAAGCAAGAATGTTAAATATGAGAGTTAAAGGAAGGACTTTCACCATTGTATCAGAACCATGGGAAGGAAATTAACCTCTTGCATCTCATTGAATATATAGGAACAACTTATGCAACTCACAGGGGGCGCAATTGCTCAAATTTCTCTCTTTTATGGCTACATCTCACCATAATCACAAACATTGATGCATCTATCTCTTGAGACTTGAATCCTTCAAGCTGTATGATGGATCAGATCTGAAATTGAAGATCTAATGGATGAAATGACACTTTGAAGATGAATGGAACAACGTTTTATATGGGGCACATCACCCAAAGCTGGTTAGGGCACATCTCCCAAGCCTCTGAGATGCAGTCAAGACAATGATCAAAAGTTACAAAATATGTGAGAGGGGGCGCTCCACCTTCTTTTATAACATGAATTGGCTTCAAGATACAATTAATGTGGTCATACACCTCAACCAAGGTTCCCTCATTGACTAATTTTGTTCATGTAGCTTTTTCCTTTTTTCTCCTTACTGTGCTACCTTTCTACTTTGGTTTGCTTTTATGCTTTTGGAAACATCTTTCTTTTCCTGGATTTCCTCTGCTTTATTGCTTTTCCAGTGCTTTTCCTACTTTCTTGCTTTCTTATGCTTTATGAACTTTCCTCTTTTTAGTGGATTTATTGATTTCCTCTGTTTTTCTTCTAGTTTCCATTGTGGATGACAATTCATTGGTTCCACAAGCTCTCTTATGCACCCTCCTAGGCCACCTAAGCATATCCACTCATTACAAAATTAAATAATAATAAAATATTTACATTTAATGCATTGCACACTATCCTAAATTTCAAGATTAATTAATCCTGACAATTAATGTATTAAAAAATAACCCCTTCACTTATTAATTTTTTTTCAGAATCTATAGGGGTTGAAAAGATAGCAGGATGACCATGGAGCCCTCAGGGAGGGGACATTACACAATAGCTTCCAATTAATCTCAAATCCTCATTGTATGCTTGTTAGGGTTTCTTCCCCTCGGCTTTCGTGATGGTAAATTTGTGTAGTGAACATTGAGTTTCTATTATTGTAGAGACTGCTATGTTACTCTGGTAAATAATTTGGATAGAAAAATATGTTAAGCTTAAATTTTTATCATTTATTGTCAAGGTCTCTTATGAGGGGCCAGTAAGAAATATTTGCAACTTTATCATCGGTATCACTTCTTATGGACTTCTATGTTATGAGATGGTTGATTCATGTGATAACAATTACTTACCTTGAGTTTTTATTGCATTTTCATATGTTGTTTCCTATAGATGACTCGCAGTTGAAATATATGTCATAATCCCAAATTTTCTCAATCTTCGATTACTATGTAAGAGTTGACTCAGCAGATTACTATGTTATTCAAAGTTACATGTGTTGACTTAGAGAATGATTTGTTGACGCCAGAGAGTAAGAGTTGACTCAGCAGAGAGTAAGAGTTGAATTAGAATCAGAAAACTCTGGAGTTGACTTGGAATTTAGAAAAGAAAAAAAAAAATTCATAAAAGAAAATGTTTTTCATCAATAGAAAAGTTTGCATGTCCATATAATGCAAAAAATATATCAGTAACTTGTTTCAAAGTACATATATGGTACTACATATTCATAATGCCATGGATTCTAGATAGTTGATAGTTCTGATGATTGTCTGTTGTGAAATTAGGTCAGAAAACAAGCAAAATGACCACTTTTTTCTATTGTCTTTTTTATATATAGATGACCTAACCTGATTCAATTTGAATCGTATTTGACATGCAAATTTGAGGTCATATTCATGAATCAAAATCGTGAGTATGACTTGGGGACAAGTTAGATGTTTGATCCAAGTCATTTTCCCAAAGAGCAGACTCAAATTCGAGGGTAGACTGAAGAGTCTAGTAATGCTGATGTTATGGAATGGTAAATTCATTTAATATCATGCTCTTTGGTATATTTATTAGGGCCTCTTCTCACTGACTTGCATAGTAATAAATTTGTGCAATAGAGGTTAAGTTACCCTATACCTTTGTTGGATTTCGGGTAGGGTGACTTCCTTTTGATTGTTATTGCTTCCTAGAGACTATTATAGTGTAGGATAAGTTCATGCAATAACATCAAATTTGCCTGAAAACTTTCCTCCATTTTTGCTAGTATCACTTCTTATAAAAAACTATGTTATGGTATGGAGCATGGTTGATGGGTGAATCCATGAAGATGGGTAACACGTTTTGGCCAAAAGTGACAGTGAAAATTCAGTTTTTTACTCATTCATTAAATCGAAGCCCTCAAAACTCATATATTCCTTGTGAATTTCAACACTCAAAACAAATGGTAGGGAATTAGGTTGTCTTTCCACCTATATGTTTTTTAAATAATAAAATTATTTAATATACCAAAATTACATTTACTGCTGGGTGTGTTGTAAATTTCAGCAAAAGTTTACAAATTTCTTGTGTGCATGTAAAATAATTTAATGATAAATACATAATTTTTCAAAAAAATATATATGAACATAATTTACACAAAATGCACCGGGGCACACATATTTCATTTTTAATTTATGATGGAAATTTTTTTTTTTTTAAATTTTCAAAACTGACTGTTGAAAATTTAATTGCATTTCACACACATGTGTGTGCACATAAACTTTTATTTACTAGTTACAAAAATAAAAAACTGAAAAATACCTTTTTGAAGAGCACATGTTGGTCTGGGGCATATATATCTTTTGAATTTTTTTGTTGTGTACTCTTTATGTTGCTGATTTTTCTTTGTGTTGATTCAAAGTTGTTGACATGGTTTTGTAAGTGTAAGTTTCAAAAGAAAATAAAAAAAATTATCATATCAACTCATAAACTTGTAAATTATATGCCAGTGGATATACGATTCGTTGATGAATCCATTGGTATGAATTCCACCATCTAAGGTGCATCCTAGGATAGGGTTTAGGTTTGGCAAAACGAGTAGAAAAAATAAAAGGGGGCTCAAAGCTTGTTTTAAAGCCCTCGATTGAGCTATTAGCTCGATCAAGGATTTTAAAACCCTCGATCAAGCTTCTACGTGCATTTTTAAATAGTTCGATCGAGGGTTTATGTGCAGTTAGGTAGAAGCTCGATCGAACTTTTAAAAACATGGATTAAATTTCTTTTCAGGTGCCCATATTCATGTGCACTAAAAAAAAAAATTAATTGAGGTTTTTAAATACTTGATAATGGTAAATAGTAAATACCTTGTAGGTAATAGTGATACCTTGAATATGAACCAAGTAAAAGCATTAAGACAACCAGTTCCTCTTGTTATCAGTCAAATTAGCATTTCCCCGTCCGTGATCACATCGCCTTGTCGATCAAAAGGACACTATGGATGGAAGAGTTGACTTGACCTTGGATGATTTGGAGCTGAAACCTTTTTTTTTGACTAATTTCACCATAAAGTCATGACTCCTATACTTGACATGTTGTGAGTCACTCGCAGGTCTCCATATTGACAACCCACGGGTGTCAATTGAAAAGATGCGCTCGCGAGTTGCTGAACCCACATGTTGTGAGTCACTCGCAGGTTGCTATATCGAAGAGTCGCGGGTGTCTTAAGGAAACTTGAAAAAATATATTAAAAACATGAATTGGGATTAGTTGAGTTAGTTTTACCAACTTCCCCAACTTCCCAACTCAACTACTTTTCAAACCAATCCTCCTTGCCTTGCCATAAATACAAGGGAGAGGCATGAGAAAAGGACCACCATTTTGAAGAGCTATTGTTATGCTGGAGAAATCCTAAGTCAAGAGAGGAGTAGGATCCCAGGTCATGGTTACGAAGGTGCCTCATACAAAAGTCCAGTATAATTTGTACTTGCTTCGTTTACTGATTAATAAAAGTGGACATTCTTCCTTTCCCAACATAATCTACGTTATATGTTGTAAATTTGATTATTAATTGATGTTTCATGCTATTATAAATGTCAATTTGTTTTTATGTAATCAAATTGGTTTGAGGAAGGTCTAGATTTGTTTTGCAGGATGATACATTGAAGAGAAAAGGAGGAGAAATGTAGGATCAAACTTCAGAATAAGGTGCATGTCTTTCTAACCTATAACTTATGTTCTTAAGTATAAGTATGTGAGAAATTTATATGTCCATCTTACACCCTTGTTTGTTGATAGTCTCCATCCCCGACTATAAGGTAAAATCCTTCACAACAGAACTGGCGACTCCGCTGGGGACACCTTCTTGTTTTTCTACTTTGGGGATCTTTGGTTTCTTCAGTTTCATAACCTTTCCAATTTTTTTTAGGTCTTTAGGGTTTCTTTTTAGATCCCTTTGTGTTGACTCAGCCTAGTTTGGTTTGCAAATTTTTTCTCTTCTTTTACCAGTACCTACCCGTGTGTTTCCTATATATACATGCATGCACTTCTTGTTGTAGCCGCGAGTTGCAGGATTTGCTACCCGCACACATTAAGTTGCACCCACGAGGTGTTTGCTTATACAGTCGCGAGTTTGCCTTAAAAGGTATGAACCTTGATTTAGGGTTTGATCTTGGGTTTTCTAGGTATGATCTGAGTTTTTGCTTTGTTTTCTGGCATTTGCTTGACACTCCGGTGTCACTCCTGGGTCTGTTTACAACCTTTTTAGAAGCCATCTGATGTTCTCAGCTTTATTTCATTTGCTTTAGGTCTCTTTTCTTTATTTTAAGCTTTTTGAAGCCTACTCGTGACTTGTTAGTACATACATTCGCGCACTTTGTTCCCTAGCTACGTGTTGCTCTTATACATACCTGTGGGTTCATCGTGAGTAGTTTTACATAGTAGTCACGAGTATTTCCTGAGTTTTACCTTTTCGTTTAGGGTTTGAATTCAATAGGGTTTCTCTGTGTTTTTTAAAGTGCTTGTGAGTTTGGGTACCTCCTGGACATTGTTCAGGCTGCTTTGAATCGATTTTTGAACTTCTTTTATCACTTCTCTTTGAGTCATTGTGTTTGTAGAGTTTACCCTAGATTTCTATCCCATCTTTTGTTTGGTGGGTGCTTCTTTCTTTTGTTTTCTGATGTTCAGGAACAGTCTAGTTTTTGCATAAAGATCCTTCTGTTTTCCGTCTTGCACATCAGTTTTTCTTTTTAGCATCTTGTTCCAAAATTTCTAGTTACTTCTGTGAAGCAACTTGCTTGGGTTAATCCTTTAACGATCTTGCTTTAGGTCTGTTTGTTTTAAGCCTTGGGCCAGCTTTCTTTACTTACACAGATTTATAAGTCTTGTTATTTCGTTATTTTCATTTGCATTTATTTCGTAGATAGAGAAAAGATCAAATTGAAAAACTTACCAAAGAACTTCTTTTACAAGATTTGTCATTTTTATTTTTTGAAGTAGGGTGTTGAATTACTATGAACTTTGAAAACAAAACAAAAAAAAGAAGAAGAAATTTTGTATGCTTAGATTTGCTTAGATTTTATGTTTTGAAAGAACAAGCGAAAATAAAAATTGTGAAGTTTCATTTTTGATATGAACTTTGTTTACAGTCATAACCATGCCACACACTACACTATACCTTGAGTAAGTAACAACCCATAAAAAGAACTTAATTTAAAATTTATTAGTAATATTTCCTTTTTAGGGTTACACGACATCAACTAGCTTAGGCTAGGGTTTTGGAATAGATCACACTTAAACTTTCTGAAATCGTTTAAACTCTTAAATTTTAGTGCAAACTGTTATCTAGGTAAATCCACTCTTATCAAAGTATTCTAGGAAGCTCCACTAAAACCGGATTTAAGCACGAGGTCGTGTGAGACTGGAATTGTTGGGGATACCCTCCACTTTCCTTTCGAGCATACACCAGGTTTGATTCATGTATGGGGGTCCATTAGTGTCTTGCGCATTTATGGATATAGGGATTAGCTACCCTGCCCATGCGTTTTGGCTCGACCTGCAACTGTCCCCCCAGATATTTTTGTATTTGTGGTATCCTTAGAATCTTGACTTTAGGGCTCTACACTGTTATAGCTTGAAATGACACCTCTCCATCCGTGACGAAACTTGTTTCCCTTGGTCGCATGACGACACTTCTTGAGATCAAGTTCAGTCACACAACAGGACATTTGTGGATGGAGGAGTAATTTGGGACACTAAAAATGGTTGAAATTACCTCATTCTTGACCCATTTGATGTATATGACCCTTAGGAACATTTTTTCAGACCAAACCATCTCCTGAAAATGAGCAGAAAAGCCTGTTTTTGGCCATTTTTCAATATGAGCGCGACTCTACTGTTATAATAGTAGCGTGTGTACGCGACTTTACCTCATTCATAGTAGCGCCCATTGCCATATGTACGCGACTTTGTCTACTATAGAGTAGCGTACACACTTGTTTTGGTCAAAAATCTCAAAATTCGAGTAAGTTAAGTTGGTTGGGAAACCTCTTGAGTGGTTGTAACTTCTTTTCCTCTTCCTCATTGACTATATAAGGAGGGTAGAAGGGTCATGTGAGAGGACCAAGCCCAATTGCAAAGTTATGCTGGAGGAATGGAGACCCTCATCCCCCTCTCTTGTGCTTCAGTTTTGGTAAACCCTAGTACAATTGCTTAGAGGCTGGGATCCTTGGAGAACGGAAGCAGGAGATCTTGAATCTAGGTTTCGTGAAGTGCCAAGCTTGAAGGAAGGTATAATTGTATGTACTTGCTTTCATTCATCAATAAAGATCAGGCGTTCTTCTCTTTCCAAATATGACCTATTAATGTGTCTCAGATTTGATTACTGTTTGATTATAGTTTGATGTCTTCTTCTATTATGAATATCAGTATTATATATGTAGTCAAATGTATTTGAGAAAGGTATCAAGTTGTTTTGCAGGTTTGGGCATTGCGACATTGGATAAGCATTGAAGAGCGAGGGAAGCAAAGCTAGGATCAACCTTCTGAATGAGGTGCCTACATCTCTAAACCCTAATCTCTTCATTTATTTGTTGTACTTGCAGAATGCTTGTAAGTCTATCTTTATCACCGTAAGTTGGTAGTTTCTCCCCTGAACTATAGGTGCATTTTCCCCACAACAGAATGGCGACTCCGCTGGGGAAAGCCTAATTGCTTAGGGGTATCCAAGGTCATTTCTTCAGTCTTGTTTGATGGTATTTGTTCATTTTCTTGATTAGGATCAGTTAGTAGGATATGTTGACCCTCCTGGGCTTTTTACAGACCCTTCCCAACCCTTGCAAACCTTTGTGGACCCAGTTTGGGGGTTTTAACCCCGTTTTTTAGACTTTTTTTCTTGTACGCTACTGTTTGTACCACACAGTAGCGCCCATACTGCTATGAGCGCTAGTTTCCTTCATACACAGTAGCGCCCATACTGCTATGAGCGCTAGTTTCCTTCATACACAGTAGCGCTCAAAATCTGGGTTTGATTTTTTGAGTTTTTGGTTTGTGGACCCGTATCTGGGGGCTGTGGCTGCATTTTTTGGGGTCCCTAATAACTCTAGGTCTGAGTTAAACCATTGTAAGTGGTCTCCCATCCTTGCACTGATCCTACATTCATGATTTGAACCTCTTTTGATCATTTTGGGCTTGTTTGGAAAGTTTTGGGGTTTGTTGACTTAAGTTGGGGGGTTGTGGACCTGTTTGGTGTTTTGTACCCTAATTTGAGTCTGATTGAACTTGCTTGCCCCATTTCCACTGGATTTTAAACCTCTTGAGTCTTTTTGACCCTGTTTGTATCTATTTGAGTGAAATTTCTCTTTTAGGTTGGTTTCTTGTCCTCCCTTATGCTTTTAGTTTTTCTTTTGTAGTGAAAGCTCAAGTGTTTTGGCTGTTGTTCAAGACCTTGTTTGCATTGTTTACGTGCAGACCTGACTTTACCAAACCATACTTCTTCGTAGGTCATTTTCTTCGTTTGGGTCTAAAAGTAGTTTTTGTACTCTTTTCCCAATGTTTGGCATGCTTACATCAATAAGAATTTGAAAGTCATATTGGTAGCTTTTACTGTTTCATAAAGAGAACCTGAAAGTTTCTTTGCTTTGCTTTGATAGTAGGTTAGTTTCAGTTTTTGTTTCTTACCTTTGAAAAGCATAAAGAATTTTGATTTATCTTATAAATAGAGTACCTTGCAAGTGGCTTAAAAGATTTTAGAGTGCTTTGCATCAAAAAGAACAAGTTTTCTTTTGCATACCTAGTTGCTTGAGTAGCTGCATTCTTAGGTTTTGAGTTTAATTTTTTACATTTAGACTTTATTTTTACCTTTTTTGCATTCAAAAGATTAAAAAATTGCATTTGCACATGCATTCTAGATCAGAATTTTAAGACTTGCATTGAAAAGAAAAAGATTTGTTTGGTGGTAAATATTTCATTTTCAGTACTCTATTTCTATTATAACCACTCTCACACACCCACTACCTTTTTGAGTAATCAAGTAACCTTTAAAATGAACTCTAATAAAATGAACTAGCAACATTTTCTTTTCTAGGTTACACTACACCAACTAGTTTTGGTTAGGATCTTGGGTTTAAAACACCTTAAACCACCCAAGATCACACATTGCGCAAAAATCGTAGTGAGACTATCATTAGGCAAACCCACCTCACTCAAAATTTGCCTGGGAGCATATGCAGTAGGTCAATGTGAGATCAGTTTGTGGGAATACCCCTCCTACTTTCTGTTCGAGCATACGCCAGGATCGGATTGCGTATTGGGGACTCTTTCGAGTTTCGGGCTTAGCTACCCTGCCCACGCTTTCTGATTCGACCGGTGACTGTTCCCCCAGGAGTTTTCGGTGTTGTGGTATCCTTAGTATCAGACTTTAGGTTCATACACAGGTGACAGCGGAGGGTATATCTGTTGTACCTAGGACAGACGTGGGAGGAAATCCCTTGCAGGTCTTTGGGAGGGCGGTTGGGTGATTCCAGTGCTTGCACCCTTAGTCATTGTATTGTGGACCCCGGGTAACTGTCCTTCATCCTTCGTTGATCTGTTCTGGGCCCTCATCATCCCAGACTCTTCTCCGGAAGGCATCTGTTTTCCTGGTTTGATTTACTTAGGACCCTTTTTTAGTGGTGTGCTCTTTGTGCTACTTGTTTTTAGTTTGCCTTAGGGAACTTCTTGTTCATTTGAGCGAGAAACTATGTCTAGCATTCCGGCGAGTGCCAATCAAGGTACCCCTGTTCCGGGGGATCCTTGTGCTGTTCCATTCATTGGAAACATTGGTGCTCCCTTAATGGCTACTCTGAATCTTCCTGGATTCACTATTGGGATGCCGGTTTGGTTGTTTTCCACTCTGAATGCCTTGCATGCTCCTGACGCTTCTTTTGTGAGCACCTCAAATCAAGAGCATCAGAACCCTGTGCCTCCTTTGCCAGTAACATCTTCTCCTCCTCCTTCTACCTCATGTGGTGAAAGTAGCAATACTAGTAACCAGCAGTCTAAAAGGAATAGACGGGGGAAGAATAGGAAGAAGATGCCAAAACAAGGGCGCAAGCACCCTGCCTCTGCAGATCATGCAGGGGGAACCCACCCAGCCTCTGGAGGTCATGCTGGGAGAAAACTTTTAGTCACTGAAAATCATACTGAAAGTTTGTCTTCAACCACTGTCATTCATGTTGAGGACACGTCATTGATCACTGCTAGTCATATTAATGACAAGTCACCAGTTCCTGTGAGTCATACTGGAGATACCAGATCAGCCACTGCAAGTCATGCTGAGGGAGTTGACATTGTCGACAAACCCAACAAACAGAAGCTTAAGTTCCCTTGTAAGTTTTGCGAGGGAGACCACCTTACTTACTTGTGTCCTGTACTTCCAGAAGTGCAAAAAGTGTGGTCCTTAGTTCAAAAGTCTTCTGCTTCTGAGCAACCAGCCTCTGTGAGTCATGCTGGGGGCAAGCTGTCAGCCAATGCTAGTCATGCTGAGAGTACTGACGTTGTAAAGGAGTCTAAACCTATAGGACGGAAACCAAAGTTTCCTTGTAAACTTTGTAAGGGAGATCACCTTACTCACCGATGCCCTGCCATTCCAGAGGCACGAAGAGTGTGGTCCATGTCTGAAGGAACCTCTGTTCCTGAGTTGTCTATAGATTCCCTGCAGTCAGATCAACCTTTGGTTGATAAAGTGGTTGAACCAATGCAATCTTTGGTCGACCCCACTCTTCCTTCGGAGAGTGAAGTGATTGAATCGATGCAATCTTCGACCGATCCCATCAGTCCTTCAGAGATTGATGCACCTACTACTGAAGTCTTCTGCATTTCCAGTTTGGATGTTCCTGAAAAAGGGGGCACTTCATCTGTGCCATGTGAACCCCTACCAAGCCCTAGGATTGTTTCCTTTGATTGGAATAGTCTAGCCGAGCCTCGCCTTCCTTCTTCGACACCTTTCCAGATAAAGGTTGATATCGGGAACCATACGGTTGATCGATGCATTGTTGATGAAGGTGCTTCTGTTAGTATCTTATCTGCTTATGCTTGGAGAGATTTGGGTTTCCCTAATATCATTCCAGCTGTTAATTGGCCGTTGACCTTTGATAGAAGACCTAGTGAACCGATCGGATTCCTCCGTCAGGCACCTGTTACCTTGGGTGGAAAAACAGTCTTAGTTGATTTTATGGTTTTAAAGGACCCTATGGACTTTGATATGATCCTCGGGCGTGATTACGTTTATGCTATGCATGCTGTGGTGTCTACGCTTTTTCGTGTGATGCATTTCCCTCATAACGAAAACATTGTCACCATCGACCAGCTTGCATTCGTTGATCCTCCTTATTACCCATCTGTAGACCAGTCTGATCCCTCGTCATTAGGCACTACTATGTCACATGCGCCTCATGTGGCATATTGTTCCTTGAGTTCAACTGCTACTGAGAAGAAGTCTCTGAGTTCATGCTTACCTTCTCGGGACTTGGTCCCAGCTTTTGACCAAGTGACATCTCCATCTGAATGTTTAGATATGTATTCTATCTGGGATGATATACTTCCTTCCGATGAAGTTTTCCTAGAGTCTATGGTACAGTCTTCCATTCACTTGGATGTTGATCCAGTCACAGTTATGTCCAGCCCCGGTTTGACCTTAAAGTCTGATCTTCCTACTGTTAAGTCTTTGGACTCTCCTATAGATCAGCAAATCGGTGTTCCTGCTGAGTTTGATTATGCTTCTAGAATTTTCAACTCCCGTGATGATGAATTTGTTTCTGCAGATTCCATCATGTCCTTCAACTTTGATCTTCATCCTGAATTTGATCTTGTTGATTGTAAGTCCTCGGGCTTGGGTACCATAGAGTCTTCATTCGAAGACTCTGCCTTGTTTATGCCTGTTGTTGATGATAGTGAAGTTGAAAGTATTTCTACCACAGTGACTTGTATCGGGTCTTCCTTTACATATGTTTTAGATATGATCCCGGTACTAATGTTTCTTGGAGACAGGATTCTTAGCTGTATGTATACTTGCTTACTGGTCCTTTTCGACACCTTGTGCGACCATGTCAGGTATATTCAGAACCTTGCATATAGGTTTAGGCTTCCCCGCTGTTATGTTGCATTTGAACCTTTTGCCATCCGAATTCGCCATAGGGTCGAACCTGTTGGATATTGGTGTGTCAGCCATCCCTTTATGCATTGTGCACCGGTCCGACAGCAGAGCCTACCTAACATGGGTCACCCTAGTCAGCACCCTTATGCCATTCTGGTGCCCATGCTGAGTTTTTCTCATAGGTTCGGGAGCCTTTTTAGATTTACCATGACTTTGCAAAGAAGCCTCATATCTTTCTTCCCCATATATTTCTGGCCATCCCTGATAAGGCTCCCCTCTTTGTGTTCAAATTGCATATGCATCTATTATGATCCCGCTTGCGCTAATGAGCCTGAAGCCGGCTTCCACGCTTTTAGCTCGTTGTATAAGCCTCCATCTCTGATCTCATTTCCGCTAAGCCCTGTATCATTTTGCCCTCACAATTTGACACCTTTTACCTGGAGGAGACACACCCTGAGTGTATTTATCTTGCTCATGTTCCTTGCATTAGGCATAGCTTTGTTCCATGCGCTTGGAGCTAGTTTTGCATGTCCCTGACACTCGTCTCTTCCCATTTCGAGCATTCTTCTGCCTTCACTTCGAGCTCGTTAAAAAAAGTAAGTAGGTTACGAGCAGTCTTCCACCTTTCCTTCGAGCTCGTTAAAAACAGTAAGGAGGCTGCGAGCATTCTTCTACCTTTACTTCGAGCTCATTAAAAACAGTAAGTAGGTTTCGAGCATTCTTCTGCCTTCACTTCGAGCTCGTTAAAAACAGTAAGTAGGTTACGAGCAATCTTCCACCTTTCCTTCGAGCTCGTTAAAAACAGTAAGGAGGCTACGAGCATTCTTCTACCTTCACTTCGAGCTCGTTAAAAACAGTAAGTAGGTTATGAGCATTTCTTTCATCTTCACTTCGAGCTCGTTAAAAACAGTACGGAAGTTGTGAGCATTTTCCTATCTCCTTTGAGCTCGTTAAAAACAGTAAGGAGGTCATGAGTTTACTTTTCCGGACTCGTTAAACCTTTACGGAAAAGATCCCTATGGAGTTCTTTTAAGCCCTTTTCAGACTCCTTAAATAGGAAAAGTTTGCCGAGCATAGTTGTCTTTTCGGGCTCGTTAAAATAACTGAACCGACATCCACTTAGGTATAGAATTACCCCTTTTCCGGGCCTTGGTGGATAATTTACGGAAAAGGTATACTCTAGGTATACTCTTGTATGCGCTAGAAGAGTTCTTCTTCCATCATTTTACACTTTTTCGGGGAAGGAGACTAACTTTACGAAAAAGGACCTTTGGAGTCGTCTTTAGGGTTTTCAGACTCTCGAAATGTGAAAACACCAAGCGAGCACATACCAATCCGGGCTCGATATAAAATCCACGGATAAGTGTATAGAGGACTGTTTAAGTTTTTCAACTCTATAAGCAAGAAAACACCGCCGAGCACAGACCAATCCGGGCTCGATATAAAATCCACGGATAGGTGTATGGAGTTTTCTTCTAGGTTTTTCAGACTCCTTAAATATGAAAATACCGTCGAGCATGCTTTAGTTCTTTGTCAAGCTCGTTAAAAAATGAAAAAGGAAAGGGAAGGGAAGAATGTCAAAATATCTTTCAATATGATGGTAGCAAGTCAACTATCTCCTTGAACAAAGCACCTGTTTTGAGTCTATCAAACAAGTTGGGTTCTAGTATTGACCTTAGGGTAAACTTGATCTCAGAGTTCCTACTCCTCCGTTTGGTTAGTATTCCAATCATTTGGAGAATCTGTTAATGTCTCCTACATTGCAGATATGTATCGTGGTCTCTTTGTGTTCAAAGCTGCCTAAGTCACTCTTGTGTCGTGCTCACTGTTCAAGGATACAACCTGTGTCGGCCATTCTGCAGTTGCCTTGACCTCATGTGTCGGCCATTCCTTGGTGTCAGTCTGTTCCATCATGTGTTCAGTCCTACTTCAAATCAGCTCATACATGTTGAGTGTCCCTCGTGTTGGATGATGGAGGATGCATTAAGGCCTCCCTTCCAACGGACTTCTTCCCATCGACTTCAACTCATTGCGCTCTGGGAATGAAGTTTAGAGTTTTGGTTAGTACCTTGGGGATTGTAGTCATTAGTGGCAGTTTCCCTCGCTATTGGATAGATGGGAATACATCAATGTCTCCTATCCGATGGATTCTCCAAGTGTTCGACGGCAAGACCACTTATTCACACTTGCTTGAATGTACTAGGTACCTTGGGTTCCATTTTCATTATTGGTGGACACCCTCACGTTTGTTAACGGTATACATCAATGACCGGTAATCAAACGATACCTCCCATGTTCGACATCAACTCATTTATTCGCATGGATAGGTTTGTACCTTGGGTTGTTTTTTGGATGAAGACCTTGGGATCCTCGATAGCATCACTTCATTTATGTTATCGCCCAAGTTGCGCAAGACTGAGCCACACTCTTTTTTTGGGCTCTTGATGAGACATAGATCCAGCTTGTTCTCTATGGCTATGTTCTCCAGTTTTGACATAGATCCACCTTGTATTTATGTGGCTATGTTTACACTTATGTTCCTCATGGATCCACGCTTGTATTCTAGTGGCCATGATATATGCATCAGTATTTGGATCATTATTATATCCTCTTGGAGATCATGTTCCACCATTTGAACATGGACAGTTACCCCATGGATAAGTTTGTCTGACTTTGCCTTTGCTTTCAGGTACTTCATTTGAGCCTATGATTCTTGGTTTCTCCGTTCCTCCATGATTCAACTCTTTTTTATTTATAATGTATTTCGGCCATCGTTTCCCGTACTCCCTCTGACCTCATACATTAGGGGGCATCTGTTATAGCTTGAAATGACACCTCTCCGTCCGTGACGAAACTTGTTTCCCTTGGTCGCATGACGACACTTCTTGAGATCAAGTTCAGTCACACAACAGGACATTTGTGGATGGAGGAGTCATTTGGGACACTAAAAATGGTTGAAATTACCTCATTCTTGACCCATTTGATGTATATGACCCTTAGGAACATTTTTTCAGACCAAACCATCTCCTGAAAATGAGCAGAAAAGCCTGTTTTTGGCCATTTTTCAATATGAGCGCGACTCTACTGTTATAATAGTAGCGTGTGTACGCGACTTTACCTCATTCATAGTAGCGCCCATTGCCATATGTACGCGACTTTGTCTACTATAGAGTAGCGTACACACTTGTTTTGGTCAAAAATCTCAAAATTCGAGTAAGTTAAGTTGGTTGGGAAACCTCTTGAGTGGTTGTAACTTCTTTTCCTCTTCCTCATTGACTATATAAGGAGGGTAGAAGGGTCATGTGAGAGGACCAAGCCCAATTGCAAAGTTATGCTGGAGGAATGGAGACCCTCATCCCCCTCTCTTGTGCTTCAGTTTTGGTAAACCCTAGTACAATTGCTTAGAGGCTGGGATCCTTGGAGAACGGAAGCAGGAGATCTTGAATCTAGGTTTCGTGAAGTGCCAAGCTTGAAGGAAGGTATAATTGTATGTACTTGCTTTCATTCATCAATAAAGATCAGGCGTTCTTCTCTTTCCAAATATGACCTATTAATGTGTCTCAGATTTGATTACTGTTTGATTATAGTTTGATGTCTTCTTCTATTATGAATATCAGTATTATATATGTAGTCAAATGTATTTGAGAAAGGTATCAAGTTGTTTTGCAGGTTTGGGCATTGCGACATTGGATAAGCATTGAAGAGCGAGGGAAGCAAAGCTAGGATCAACCTTCTGAATGAGGTGCCTACATCTCTAAACCCTAATCTCTTCATTTATTTGTTGTACTTGCAGAATGCTTGTAAGTCTATCTTTATCACCGTAAGTTGGTAGTTTCTCCCCTGAACTATAGGTGCATTTTCCCCACAACATACACAGGTATAGTGGAAGGAAATTTTGACTGCACCTAGGACAGACACGGAAGGTAACCCTCTACAGTAATCCCGAGAGGGCGGTTTGGTGATTCAAACACTTGCACCTAGAGGACCTGTATTGGACGCCATGTAACTTAACTTTGATATTCTACTAGTTTTTTATGGCCCCTCATCATCCCAGACTAACTATTGAGAGTATTATCTTTGTTTACCTGGTCTTGATTACTATAGGACATTTTTTAGTGGTATTCTCTTTGCTCCTTATTCGTTAGTGGCCACTAGGTTTCTACACTTAGTTTATTTATTTTAATTGTGGAGGACCAACCTCTTCATAGGTCACAAAGGTTGCAAAACCTTCCCCCACACACAGTGGAACCTCCATCGCCACCTCGACACCGGATGACTGATTCCTGAGGTTCATACAAACTTACGGGTATAAGGAAACCACCTGGAGAACCACGCCTCATAACTGATTATCAACAGGTTCATGATACTGTTAAGGTTGAAGACATAACCACTCAAGAGTTTAACACACCCTTCAACCCTCCTTTGATGGGACCTAATGATCCTTTACTTGAAAGTGTAGTTTCTCTAAGTCAGCTGGATTTTATTTCATATCGGTTTACACCTGGTTTTTTCATGGCTAGTTCAGGAGACAAGTCAGGAGTTCCCCATACTCCTACTTCATCTATTATACCGATAGGTTTCTCTCCTTCATTCCCACACACAATGGTACCTAGCTCTTTGTAGGTTGTTTCTACTTCGAACCCTTCGTTCGGTTTCAATATTGGTTCCTTAGGTATTCCAAGCTCTTCAGCTTCGTCAGCTATTCCTTTTGGTTCCACCGTCAAATTGTCTAATATCCCTTTTTCAGGGATACCTTCAGTATCGTTCACATCATCTCCCTTTATAAAACAGTCTCAAGCTAATCCATAGTCTTCTCCTTTCAATCATGGTTTTCCTTGGTTTGGAGGACACATAGCTCATTCCACACCTTTTGTGGGCTCGATGCTCGTTTCGTCTGTTACATCTATACCGGGGTTTAACCCCTTCACAGGTTCTAATGTACATTCATCGAATGTACAAACATCTCATGTACCTGTAGGGAGTATCCCCTTTTCACTGTTTGGTGGAGGGGGGTGGTAACTTTTTAACCCACATTATGGAGGGTATAACACCCAATCGCAATGGATGAACACCCAAGGAAGTAACCCTCTAGAATTTGGTTGGAGCAGTTTTAATAATGCTTACACTTCACAACTGATGGCTGGGGGCATCCCCAACCAACAGCATAGGAACCAGGTTCCGGGAGGTTCCACCTACCAGGTTCATGTTAATCAAATTCCATCGTATCGACCTCGTTTTCCCTTTCTGGAAACTCTTAACTTGCCAGATATTTCAAAACTGACTAATGATCCAATGCACCACAATCCGACATGACCACTAGTTCCAACCAAGTTGCCTTCTAACATCTCAAAGTTTGAAGGAAAGAATGGAGAAGATCCTGGTGATCACGTCACTACTTTTCATCTCTAGTGTTCTTCCAACTCTTTGAATGACGATTCCATTAGGTTGAGGCTCCTTCAAAGGACCTTGACTAGTGTCGTGGCTAAGTGGTAAATTGAACTTCCTACCGTAGCGTATGCCAACTTTTGGGATATGGAAACAATATTTTTGAACCACTTTCAACTTCCTGTCCAGTATGATGCCGACATAGACCTTCTGTCAACTTTCTGGCAGAATAAGGCCACTCACTTATCTGACCACATTCAGGAGTGGTGAAGGTGAAAGAGGCTCATCAAAGCTGAAATTCCTCCATAGTTTCTATTAGAGTGGTACTTGAAATCACTCCTTCCTTACATTTATAAGGATGTAGCAACTTTTGGGGTGTCTTCTGAGGAGGAAGCCATCCTTAGGACCCAACAACTTGATTTGGTATATGCTCAATCTAGGATCCTATACGAGATCATACCAGACGCACCGAGATCTAATATTGATCTCGGTAAACCTAATCCTAGACCGCATGTCGATGGCATCATCAGTTCAGTAGACTCAGCAGCACTCGAAGCTTTGACTAAGCAAGTTCATGCTTTATTTGTAAAGCATTTTGCTATAGATGCAACTACTGTTGCAGCCTCCTCTTCTACAACTGAATCTGTACAATAGGTGCAGACTAATCAAAAGGGTCCTTGGCAACCCAACAACAAAAAGAAGGGAAAGAAAGGGAAGGGGAACCATCCAAAGCCCAAAAACACTGAAAATGCCGAGGAGGGAAAGAAGGATAAAAGAAAGTCAAGTTTCCTTGCAAGTTATGTAAGGATGACCACCTTACCCACCAATTCCCTCTGATGGAAGAAGCCGAGAAGCTCTTCCATGAGAAGAAACTAGCTGTTTTGAAGGACCCATTCCCTCACGGACAAGTTTCAACTTCTGGCAACTCTTGTGCTAGGGGCACATCTCGTGTATCGTCAGATGATCAATCGTTCATAAACATGGTTAACTCATATATGATTTTGCAAACTTGAGCTAGTAATTATTCCCTGGGCTCGCAGCAGGAAGATAAGGAAGTTCCCGACACATCTACATCTCTTCACATTGAGATACCTGTAGATCCTTTGTCGAAGATCCCAAAAGGTGTCTTCAAATAGGCTATGCACAACCCTAATGCGTGGGCTACTCCTAACTACAAATTTGTAGAGGATTTGGCCCAAACACCTTGTGTTATGTCCACACTAGAAGTCTTGCAGAGCTGTCCATTACAACATAATGCACTTCTAGCGATGATAGGGAGCATGGACTCATCTAGTATGCTTGCTTAGTTTGATATGTTTAATATCAAACCCTGGTTACCGTATCACGTATCCCTCCATATTGAAGTAGTCCATGGTCCCAAAACCATTGGACGAACAGTGGTAGATGAGGGCGCGTCTACGTGTGTAATGTCGATATCCTGCTGGAAGTCCCTAGGCTCTCTTGAGTTAGCCCCTTCCAACACTATACTTATGGATTTTGATGGGAGATATTTCCGTCCACACATATTCTTGCACGCATTTGAAGTTGAACTTGCCGGTAAGATGGTGTTTGTGGAGTTTTAAGTGTTTGATGTTCCTCTTGATTACAATTTGTTGTTAGGAAGGAGCTAGACGTATGCGATGCAAGTTGTCACATCGTACGTTTTTCGAGTACTCATGTTCCCGCATGAAGGCAAGATCATCACTGTTGATCAACTTTCATTTACTCAGAAAAACAACAATGCTTCATCAAATTCTACAATCCCATTGATTGATCAGTCTCACCCAGCCAGTGAGAGTTTGGAAGTAGGCATGTATTCATCACTAATGGGAACATTCGACCTACTTGCTCCCATGAATTACATTGGTTCTGTGAGTACTTCAAACATTTTGTCCCGGGATGTCTTCACCATCAGTGAAACAACTAATCCTTGGATTCTTCTCACTCAACAGGAACCTACAGTTCCCTTATCTATTGCATAAATAGCTTACCAAGCTACACAAGATGCTGCAATAGATTACATATTGACTCCACTTGTCTCTGCAGAGTTAGATAGAGACTATGCACCTACATGGTCAGTCAACTCCATCCACTCTTTTGATTTTCTAGATATTGTTTTTCCCTCTAATGAGGCCATTTTGGAAGCCATGGTAGGACTAGATCATCCATGGGAACACATGCATCATAGGTCCTACTTTCTTCATAATCTAGACAAGATAGAGAATGACGAGTTCTCAATGAGACTTGGTGGGGATATCGATTTGTCCATCAATCCTTCTACGCAAACAATATATGCTGAAGGTAACATGGAAAATATATAGAGAAACATACCGATCGATATCTCTATCAAACCTGCTATTGTGGAAAACCTTTTTATTGGAGCAAATTGTTCTCCTGATGAGATCACTCTGTATACCAATCTGTTTAAGGAATTCCGCAACTTATTCACCTGGTCTTACAAGGAGATGCCAAGCATCGACCCCACTATCATGGAGCATGTCATCATGACTTACCCCAATGATAAGCCAATGAGACAAAAAATCCGTCTGATAAATCCACAGAAAGTAGCAACCATTAAGGCTGAATTTGAAAAATTGTTGAAAGTTGGTTTCATCTATCCGATTGCTATTACGAAATGGGTTTCCAACCCAGTTCCGGTTGACAAAAAGCAAGGAACCATACGAGTTTGTACAGACTTCAGAGACCTAAATAAATCCTATCCTATTTTGAATTTCTATGCAACAAACATAGCCATAAACTGTGGGATGTTACTCTTTTATATGCAGATGCTTGATCACCTATCTCAGTGGGAAATATCTCTCACACCCAAATTCTTGACTATAATGGACTCCCCTTTAGATGAAAAAGATGTCACCAATATGGACATATGCTCCATGATTGTCTAATTCCTATGTGAAAATCTACTTGGAGGAAAAGGAAACCCTCCAATTTTATGGTTTCTAAGGCTTGTAGTGTAGATGGTCCAAAGGATAGGATTGATGACTCGATTAGATATGGAAATCATGTTATGAGTGATAAGGTTGACAACTCGCAGTTAGCTGGTGACAAGATTACCTATATTAAACCCACTCTTGTTGTCTTTTCGGATTCACATGTTGAGCCTCCAGCTCCTACTCAACTTTTTGCAGAGCCTTTTCCTATGTGACCATATTTGAACTCTTCTACTTCACAAGGTATGATAGAGTCTTCCTACCTCTCTCATTCTACAAAACAAACTAAATACTGTTAAATTTTGAGCATTAATTCACAATACTCTAGGATCTTCACTGAGAGAATAACATATACAGTATATCAATGCATAACAATCACAATAAGCATGATAAGCATCACAAGAATCAAAAGCATGAGAGACAACAGACAGAGAGTTTCCGTGGGGAAAACCCTAAGGTGAAAAACCCCACAACTTCCTCAGAGATAGAGATAGCAATGTCCCAACCAAAATACACTTGAGATAGTCTCCTAGAAGTAGATGATCCTCCTCCTCACTAGTGCACCACTTTCTAAGTGAGAGAGAGATGACTTTCCGAATGATCTAAATAGAAATCTCCTGATCTCTATTTATACTAACCTATTTGTCCAGTGACCTTATGGGGCCGACTTGTCTATCTAGGTACATCCACAACATAATATATATATTTTAGGGCCGACCCCACACATGATGCTCTAATAACCCATCGGCAAGTACACACACTTGCGACACTTGTCAATCCACATGACGACACTTCCTTATAGAGGAATAACACATCTCTAATAAGGGTACAATAAATATATATGAAATACATAGATGAAATACATTCCGAAGTTACATATACATCAACACTCCCTCTTAACTAGGAAGGTATTTCTCGACACAGATCTGCTAGACAAGTCTTCTTCTCGGGATAATCTCATCATCATCGTCACTGCTGCTGCTATCTCAACAAATCTCTGACTCTACTCGTCATAGGAAGTTCTACAGAGCCAGTCCTTTTTCATACTGGATGTAGGCCCACCACCTGCAGGTCTTCATCATCACTGGCCATATTGTGGAAATCTCAGGACTAATTACGTGTGTCACAAAACCTTAAAAGAGTCTCTTGACTAGAAAGAACCCTAAAGAGCATCTGAGGCCTTTTTCATCCTGTCCAGATCTCCAGGACTTATTACATGTGACCCCACCACGAAACCTTGAAAGAGAATCCCAGGACTGATTACGAGCACAAGGCTCAACCTATCAGATCTCCCAGGGCACAAATTACATGTGGTCACCACAAAACCTCGAAAGAGCATCCTAGGACTGATTACGAGCACAAGGCTCAACCTATTGGATCTCCTAGGGCACAAATTACATGTGGTCATGGAAAAACCTTGAAAGAGCATCCCAGGACTGATTACGAGCACATGGCTCAACCTATCGGATCTCCCAGGGCACAAATTACATGCCATAGGACAAAACCTCGAAAGAGCATCTACCATATATCCCAGGGCACAAATTACATGCCATAGGAAAAACCTCGAAATACTATCTGTAGATCTCCCAGGGCACAAATTATATGTCCTCCCAAGCAAAACCTAGAAAGAGCATTTGCTAGATATCCCAGGGTACAAATTACATGCCATAGGCAAAACCTCGAAAGACTATCTGCAAATCTCCCAGGGCACAAATTACATGCTTATCTGCACAACCTGTTCCACAACCACAGAGTATCAACCTGATACTCACCATACATCATCCTGGTATACACATGATCATCCTGATCATCATCATTGCAACATCCTTCTGCATGTCATCTAGAGCAACATCCTAAAGCTCGTCTGTCACATCCCCACCCATCATACCAGTGCAATGGAGAGGATCGTGAGGCTAAAACCGGGCATCCAGCCCCATAAACTTATTTCATAAGCATTCATATAATATAATGGAGATATGAAGATGCATAAATATTTTTGAAACACAGCGAAAGTACATCATGTGCAGAATTAACCCACATCCAGCATTTTCATGATAGCCATTAAGTGTAGACATTGCAAAAATAGCAAATGAGAATACTTATCTTTAAACCAAGTAGTCCTTGAAGCAACCAGCTACGCTTCTGCAACGTTCCACACAACCGTAGGCCAGTATGCTCCTTAATCTCTCAGCACCACTGCCACCCCCGAGCTGGGCATGATCTCCACAAGGAAAAGGGGAAACGGGCTCTCACATAGCCAAAGATATGCCAGAATCAGCCAAACCAACTAGCAGTTGGGTTTCTCAGGCTGCTAAGAGATGGGCAGAGGTGAATTACTAGGCTAGTGGCTCAACCATGAAGCTATGGATACTTCATTAAGCTCATCAAGCCAAATCTGTCCTCTTCCACTCTTGAAGCTCCTGCTCACAGGTTCAAATCAAACAAGGATGCTCATAACAGCAAAACTACACTTGCTGAGCATGAGAAAAATGTTTCAACAGTGGAATGCATGAGGTGGGGTTTCCTGAGCTTCAGAAAAACGTGGGTAGACTCAAAACGAATTGGCAACTAGGAAAATTCGACTAGGAGAGCAACCCATTCCAGAAAAACGCCCCAAGGGCAAAAACGACCTCTCCCTCAGTCCAAAATCGCGTCCCTCCTTCCCCAGCTGCTGCAAAATACCAAAAACGAGTTCCTGGGCATGGAAAAATGCAGGGTTATGGTGAAAAACGTGAGGATAACTTCCAGTGAGCTCAGTCTGCGTGAGAGGAAGGACGTAATGCATGAGGAATGGCCTTAGGCAGCATTTCATGGGGGTTTTCTTGCCCATCAAGCCAAAAATACGATTTTCAGGTTGATGGCTTGCCCATGCACGAAAATCTGGCTGCCATACTTCTCCAATCCCAAGACAATAACTGCCCCAACCAATCTTTGGACGAATTATATGATTGGGTGCATGAGACAAAATGGGTAGTTGGTGGTTTATGGGTTTCCTAAATGAAATGGCTTAACACCATGGCTCAAGGGTTTGGTTATTTTCCGTCCCTATTCCTTGTAAAGATCATGCCCCCATCTCTTTGTTGCATCGCATAGCTGGTTGTGGGTTTTTCATTAAAATTGCATATTTACATGATGTCCGATTTACATTGTGCACGGCTAGTACGAGAACTCTATGCATCTAATCTAATTACCGATACATAAACGCTAAATCAATGGCGGGGCCTTGGCCTTGAGCTCTTCACCATGATTAAATATCAATATTTACATCATTTACAATATTAATGCAATAGGGTCAAGGTGGGGACGTTACATCGTCATCCATGATCATCTTGATCATACAATGCATCTACCTGATGCATACCAAGTATCTACCTGATACATATCATCATACATGATCCACCTGGTCATACAGTGTATCCACCTGATACAAATACAAATACATGATATATATTAACATACATGATCTACCTAAACATACAATGTATCCACTTGATACATATACAGATACATGGTCCAAGCATCCAACATGATGCTTATACAAAATACATACAAATGATCCAACCGATCATATCCAGCATCCAACATGATGTGTACATACATATAAATGATCCAACTGATCATATCCAGCATCCAACATGATGTGTACATACATATACATATAAATGATCCAATCGATCATACAAAGTAGAAACCATAACATCATCCTGATGCTCATCATCCAGCTCTTACATCCACAGCCATGTGAAGGATCCTCCTTCCAACATGCTTGGAATGGCTTCAACAAATGTGTCCATCACTTCTTCCTTGAAGTGTCATCAATCTGAAGAACACCAAGCCTCTCTATGAAGTACTTGAACTTCACCCTGGCTAGTGGCTTCATCAGCACATCTGTAATCTACTCGTCCGTCGCAACATACAGGAGCTTCACAACTCCTCTCTACACCATATCCCTGATATAGTGATATTTGATCTCTATGTGTTTCGACCTGTCATGCAACACTGGGCTCTCGGACAGCTTCACACAACTCTGGTTATCACAGAAGATACCAGTAGCATCCAATGGGAGATCAAATAATTCAAATAGTAGCTTCCGTAGCCATACTGGCTCACAACTAGTTGAACAGGCTGCAACATACTCTGCCTCAGCTGTACTCAGTGCTACACAAGACTGCTTCCTGCTAAACCAAGAGATCACACCTGATCCCATACTGAAGCAGCACCCAGATGTGCTCTTCCTATCTGCAGCACTGCCAACCCAATCTGAATCAACATAACCCTGCATGTTAAAATTTTGATTCGCTTCATACTTGATCCCATAATCCAATGTACCCTTCAGGTACCTCGGAACATGCTTTACAGCAACTAGATGAACACTCCTCGGATCTGTCAGGAACTGACTTAATGTGTTCACTCCAAAGAAAATATTTGGTCTTGTGTTCATTAGGTACATCAAGGACCCAATCATCTGACGATACATAGAGACATCAACCGGCTTAGATGAAGCATCACATAGAAGCTTCAGATTCGATGCCATAGGTGTGGCCATGGCCTTGCAATCCATCATCCCGAATCTCTTCAGGATATATACTGTGTACTTCCCTTGACCAAGTAAGATCCCACTTGTACTTTGCCACACCTCCATACCTAGGAAATAATGCATCATTCCCAAATCTTTCATATTGAACTCAGCAGCAAGCTTCCTCTTCGTATCTGCAATCAATCTGTTATCTCCTGTTACAACTAAGTCATCCACATACAGGAGTAGAATCACAGGATTCCCTTCCTCAACCTTGTAGTAAAGGTTGGAATCCGCTTTACTCTTGGTAAAGCCCAAACTAGATAGGAAACTGTCCATCCTGCCATACCAAGTTCTGGGAGCTTGCTTCAAGCCATACAAGGCTTTCTTCAATCTGCACACATATGACTCCCTGTCATGTATTTCGAAACTGAGTGGCTGCTCCACATATATTTCCTCTTCAACTACACCATTCAAGAAAGCAGTCTTGACATCCATCTGGTGTATTTTCCATTTCATCGCTGCAACTAGGGCAAGTACTGTTCTGATGGAAGTATACCTGGCTACAGGTGCAAAAGTTTCTTCATAATCTATTCCCTCTTTCTGAGAGAAGCCACGAGCTATGAATCTTGCTTTGTATTTCTCTACACTACCATCTGCAGCATGCTTGATTTTGTAGATCCATTTAGAAGTCACAACAGACTTCTCTTTAGGTCTTGGTACAACATGCCAAACATCATTCTTCATTATTGATTGGTATTCCTCAACCATGGCATCCTTCCATTCTTTCTTTTCCGCTGCTTCTTCACAACTGGAAGGCTCTTTGTTCATAATGTCACAGAGTAAAGCAACATAGATGGTATGTGATCTGGTTCTCTTCTTTGCTCTGTGTTCTTCTTCTGGAATGCCAAATCTTTCTGCATCTTGAATGAGCTCTCTAGCCCATGCAGTTTTCCTCTTGTGAGAGTTATCCTCACGGGGTGGATGTACAGGTTCTTGCGGATCTTCAAACTCATGAACAACTTCTGGAACTGCTTCAGTCATGGTAGTGTCTTGAAATCTAGTTTCCTTAGGTTCTTCATAAACTTCGATAGGTGCCTTTCTTGATTTGATGAAGGCTGAGTTTTCATCAAATGTTACATCCCTGCTGACATCAATCTTCTTGAACCCTGGAAAGTATATTTTGTAAGCCTTCGAGCTTTCACTGTAACCCACAAATATACCGTTCTTTCCTGAAGGATCTATTTTAGTCCTCTTTTCCTTTGGGACATGAGTGTATACTGGACAACCAAATATTCTGAGATGGCTGACTTCAGGTTTCTTACTAGAAAAGACCTCTTCCGGTGTCTTGTTATCCAATATCTTGTGGGGTGTTCTGTTCTACACATATATATCTGTTCTAGCTGCTTCTGCCCATAGATGCATAGGTAGATCCTGGTCATGCAACATTGCCCTTGTTGCTTCCATGATTGTTCTGTTCTTCCTTTCTGCAACTCCATTCTGTTGAGGATTATAAGGAGCAGTCAACTCCCTCTTAATCCCTGAATCACTACAAAGCTTCTTGAAGTCAGCTGAGGTGAATTCTCCACCATTGTCGGATCTGAATGTTTTGATCTTCTTGTCAGTTTGATTCTCCATCAAGGTTTTGAGTTCCTTTAATTTATCAAACACCTCATCTTTGCTCTTCAAGAAGTATACCCAAGTCTTCCTGGAGAAGTCATCAATAAATGAGACATAATAAACATACCCACTCAGAGAACTGGATGACATAGGACCACATACATCTGAGTGGATGATTTCCAGGATGTCTTTTTCCTTGCTTTCACTACTTGGGAAAGCCTTCTTAATGTTCTTACCTTTTGCACATCCTTTGCAAGCACCTTCATGTTTGGTCTTGATCTCAGGAAGACCCTCTACAGCCTTGCTTGCAATTGGAAGTGCCCTATAGTGCATATGAGCAAGTCTTCTATGCAAAAGTTCACTTGGCTCCATGGATTCATGTACCAAGGGATGTTCAGGTTGTCCCTTCAATTTATACAAACCTCCCTCTTGCTCTCCAATCACTACTGCATCATCTATGTTCTTTCCCTTTGGCCACATTAGGACTTGGCCATCCACAAATGCAACCCTCATACCTTTTGCATCCAATGCAGAGATGGAGAGTAAGTTCTTCTTGAGCCCAGGTACATAAAGGACTTCTTTCATCTTCAAAGATTTTCCAGAATCTAGGTTGTAGGAGGCTTCACCACTTCCTTTGAATGGGTATTGATAATCATCCCCAAGTTTCACCTTATGGGGTGATTCATGTTCAGATAGATTCACAAAAGATTCCTTAAACCCAGTCATGTGTTTGGAAGCCCCACTATCAATCAACCAATCATTACAACCAAGGGAGATAGTACCTGTGAGAGCAGAAATTAGAACATACTCTTCTTCACTTGATGAGTCATCATCACAATCACTTTCTGCCCTAGCCTTCTTCTTTGGGGGTTCATCATCTTCGGCAGCATGAGCATGATATCTTCTTTTGTTATTCTTCTTCTTCTTATTGAAGTTGTTGTTGTTGTCTTTCTTCTCCTTGCGACAATTTGAAGCAAAGTGTCCCTTCTCATTGCAATTGAAGCATCTGAGATCTTTCTTATCTTTATGATAATGGTGGTGTGAGAATCTTCTGTTATGAGATGATTCCTTCTTGGACTTGCCTTTCCTGGCATATGCTGTGAGAGATTGATCTTCATTTCCCAACTTTTCTTCTCAGGCCACAAGCCTAGCTTCTTCTTGAGAGCATTCTTCTCGTAATCTATTGAAGGAGATCAACTTCTTCCTTGCACAAATTCCTTGAATAAAGGAATCCCATGACCTGGGTAGGCCATTTAGAGTGGTCATCACCACTTCACCATTCTCCACCATTTCATCCACTGCTTCTAGTTGTTCCTTGATCTAGGAGACCCTTGAAAAATAAGATTGAATGGTTTCTCCATTCTAAAACTTTACTCCTTTCAATTAGTTCCGTAGGGTCATCTTCCGATTTATGTTCTTCCCTTCAAATAGCTTGGTCAAAGAGTCAAACATCTCCTTGGGTGTCTTTAGAGAATACACATGGGGTATGAGATGGTCTTTGATAGAATCAGTAATGATTCTCTTTGCCTTGACCAAGTTTTTCCTATGCAATACCTTAGCCTCTTCATCCTCTGGGATAGGGATGTCTTCTTTTACATATGAGTCCAACTCATTCTCTTCCAGGATTAACCCAATCCTATACTTCCATGCTCAGAAGTTATCAGCTCCTTCAAGCTTATCCTCAAGCTTGGTGTGGTGAGACATCTTAAAGAGTACTTCAAATGGAAATAGAAAAGATTTAGGTCTTACCACTTGAAATGCTGAAAACTGGATCTCGTCCCGGATTAGGGTTTGTCAGAAAAACCCTAAAAATTCAAAATGTGAATTTCAATTTTCTGAAAGGATAGAAAGATGCGCCTTGATGAACTGATCAGCTTGGTGTATTCAGAATTTGTGATTAGCAAAGCTTTACCCTTCAGATTTGCCTTTTTGTCCTCCTGGGTTCATTAGGGAGAGCCTTGAATTAGGGTTTGAGTTTCCCGGAGATCTACCCAACCAAAAATCTCAATCCAAAGCTCTAAACTTCGATTTTTGCAAGGAGTTTCCAGCTATGTCTTCAGATTTCAGAAATTCCTATTTTTGTGGAAACCCTAATTTTTAGGGCCAAATCTGAAAATGCTCAGAATTAAATTCTGATTGGACAGATAGATTCTCCTTGATGAGTAGAGTCAATCTACTATACCGCTTTTCCAAAATATGTGGAGAGAAACCCAATAAACAAGAAACTCAAGTTTTCGTCACTGCAAAATGTCTTCTTCTCAGATTAGCTCTGATACCATGTTAAATTTTGAGCATTAATTCACAATACTCTAGGATCTTCACTGAGAGAATAAAATATACAGTATATCAATGCATAAAAATCACAATAAGCATGACAAGCATCACAAGAATCAAAAGCATGAGAGACAAGAGACACAGAGTTTTCGTGGGGAAAACCCTAAGGTGAAAAACCCCACAACTTCCTCAGAGATAGAGAGAGCAATGGCTCAACCAAAGTACAACCAAAATACACTTGAGATAGTCTCCTAGAAGCAGATGATCCTCCTCCTCACTAGTGCGCCACTTTCTGAGTGAGAGAGAGATGACTTTCCAAATAATCTAAATAGAGATCTCCTGATCTCTATTTATACTAACCTATTTTCCTAGTGACCTTATGGGGCCGACTTTTCTAGCTAGGTACATCCACAATATAATATATATATTTCAGGGCCGACCCCACACATGGTGGTCTAATAACCCATCAACAAGTACACACACTTGCGACACTTGTCAATCCACATGACGACACTTCCTTATAGAGGAATAACACATCTCTAATAAGGGTACAATAAATATATATGAAATACATAGATGAAATACATTCCGAAGTTACATATACATCAACAAATACTATTTGAAGATTACTGGAGAAGGTCTCAAAGGTTCAAGACACGATTCAACTTTTTATTTTTTGTGGCTAAATTTGGATGAGGGTAGGCCTACTATATCTCAACATTCTTATCCATTTCATAATATTGTTTCTTTTGAGAAGGATTATTTTATTACACCCTCTAGGGTTTTATTTGACTTATCTTTAGGTGACAAGAATCCTTCTATGTGTGGGTTCAATTCACTTTCTTTAGAGGATGGTATATCTTGGTTGACTCAGAAACAATATTGATTCTTAGGTGAACCATCTATCTCAAGCTTGGATTCTGTTGTCTCTTGGAAAAAATATTTTCTTAGAGAGCCCTTCTCATCATTCTTCCCCCCTTCGGCCTCAAATGATCATACAAGGTTGAGGTATTTATTTATAGAACTAGGATCTTATGAGCACAAATCTATAAAACCTTTTTTCCATGGTCAACCTGTGAAATTATCTCACACGGGTGGATATCCAGTAGTAAAACAATCCTCACAATGTTTAACACAGATCTACAGAAAAATAGAGAAGAATATCATAGAGAAAAGAGAGTTCCGAGTTTAAAAACATTTCATGTTATTCATCCACAAGATGTGGGCAATTAAATAAGATTACATGCAAGAGAATTCATGAGCCTCTGATGGAGTTCGATTTCAACTAAAGAGACCGGATTAGTTTGCACTAGATCCATCTCCCAACAAGCACTAGTGGTGACTGATGATGAATGGACAGTTAACTGAAGGTGGTTGGTGCATGATTGATCCACTTAGGCTAGAAAATAGGGATGGATAACCTAAGGAGGTGCATTATATGACTTGTAGTGGTTAAAAAGGGCGATACTACACTTATTCTCAGTGAAACTAGGTAGAAGGGTCAGTTAACTAGGAAATCAAGGGGACAAGGTGCCTTAATTCAAGGATTTGACACTACTAACTCCTAAAATCATGCACGAGGGTGCATTAGCACTCAAATGATGTGTATAAGGCGCTCTGTGTGGATAAGGAGGCTAATTATGACCAATATTAAGCACTATGGGGTCAACAACATAGACTAGTTACTAGGAGACTCAATTATCAATGCATGGAATGCATGCATGCATGGACAATGTCTATATTGATAGAATGTTCCAACACCCCCCCTTAATCCTAACTTGTAAAAAAAAAGCAAAATAGGGTACAACAACAAAGGCTAAGGGAACCCTTTACAAATTTTATTTGTCCATGTAAACTGAGTAAATAGGGAAAACCTCATGGGAACAAAACCCTCCCTACAAAGTGGACATGAAACACACCAAAAATTGTTGCTAAAAAATCAATTAGGTGTGATAGAAGAGGATCACGCTCCCAAAACATGTGCTTGAATTCTCCACCAATGGATGCAAGCGAATTTGGAAGCTCTTTGGAACCAATTGTACCATGATATGCTTGAGACTTGAACCCAAGTAGTAGTGAATCCTATTCAGACTTCAACATTGAACCATGTGAGTTAATATCAGGTCCAAAAGAGACTTGATGAGCTTGAGAATCAATCCCAAGCAAGTGGTGGTGTCCTCCATCTTCAATGCAGTCCCTAGGAAGTGTGCTAGTCATTTTTTAGGAATATGTAGAAGGAATGATATCACTATCAGTGAGTAAAAATGGAGCAATGTTGAGATCTGATACAACCTTCGAATTATCCTTTGGATAAGCATATTATGCACCATCAACTTGTGAAGTATGCACATGATCATCAACAACTAGCTTGTCATCCTCAAGATCAAAATATGAAGAATGATAGGAAAATTGAATGGAGATTTCTTCTCCAACAAAGAGGGTTCGAATGTATTCTTCTAGATCAGTTACATATGAAGATGTGAAATCATAATTCTCTTGAGCTTCTTCAGCAATAGGAGAAGTGGTCTCTTCAAGGAGACTATCACCAATTCGAACTCGGAGGAATTTTAGTCCTTCTACAACAATGATAGCTCCATCAGTCACTTCTACTTCATCATCAAATTCATATGGTGAGGATCCATGATATTCATCATCCTCTAGATCCACATAAGAAGTCTCTTCAGATTCTACTTCATGACATGTATATGAATCATTCGAAACAAGGAGATCTTTTCGAAAAGAAACAGACCGTGTTGAAGAAATTTCTACAATTTCTCCTTCTTCATGAACAACTTCTTTAGAGAAGCTTGAGGCTAAGATAGTAGTAACATCTGTGAGAAAATATGAGGAGGTGTCTCTGATAGGCTTGCTCTCCAAATGGATTATCTCTTCCTCATTATCTTGCTGGACAAATGCTTTTTCTAGATTGCTCCAGAGCTCATTTGCGATATTATTTGTATCAATGAGGTAGCACATGCATGGAGGAATATCCAAACACATAATTTCAAAGGCTCTATCACTGTTATTCATCCAAGCATCTTTCTCTTCAAAGGATTATGGTTCTGTAACAATTCCAATAGACATATCAAAGAGATCCAATCTCTTCAGATGCTCTGATATTTTCAATTTCCAAATAGAATAGTTTGAAGAAGATAGAAGAGGAATTAAATTCGAATCCATGAAGTTGTACCTGCATAAAAACCTACAATATGTTAAGATTCAATATGCTAAGACAGAAATATTAGCATTACATTCCATTTCACAACAATAGCATATACAAGATCACTGAAAGAACAACAAGCACAGCATAAACACAAGAGACACAAATTTATCCTGGGAAACCGTCATGGTGAAGAAAACCCAACAAAGCTTCTTCAATATAGATGACCAGCAAATAAAAAGATGTAAACCTCAACCATGAGCTCCTTCTCCTCCATAGCAGATCTCTTCCTCACCTATGCGCTAATCACAAGTGAGTGTGTTTTGTGATAAATGAGGAACACACCTCCTCTATTTATACACAACTCCGACTTGTCTTTTACACAAGCTAGTTCGGCCCCAACTTAACCACTTTACATAATGTGACAGGGCCGACCCCACTAGGGTGGTCTAATAACCCTTTAACCCACATAACACATACAGGGACGACTCCCACTAGGGAAGTCTAATGACCCAAGTTACCATGGAGGAATAAACATCTCCGGATACATGACAAAGTTCCATCGGAGGAATGAAACATCTCTGGAATAATAAAATACAAATATAATATTCTTAGAAGTTACAATATTTCAACACTCCCCCTTAACGAGAAGGATATTATAACAACATGTGCAGGAGCAAGGAGTCATCAACATCATACATGATACATCTATAAATCATTGGAAGCTTTCTTTATTCATCATCAGTAACTCAAGCAATTACTGGAACATCAACATCTTCAGTACTGAATCTTCATCTTCTGTAGCACTTGAACAACTACAACAATATCTTCATCTGGATCCTCATGATCAACGACATTGTCGTCACACGATCATCATCATCACAGGATCATCAGCATCGTCATCACATGATCATCAGCATCGTCATCACACGATCATCAACATCGTCATCACACGATCATCAGCATCGTCATAACACGATCATCAGCATCGTCATCACACGATTAACATCATTATCATCACACTATCATCAACATCGTCATCACACGATCATCAACATCATCATCACACGATCAGCCTCATCGTCATCACACGATCATCAACATTGCCATCACACAATCAACATCATTGTCATCACACAATCAACATCATCGTCATCAATTGAATCCTCTTGATCAATAGCACAATAGCATCAACTGGATCCTCTCGATCAACAACACAATAGCATCAACTGGATCCTCTCGATCAACAACACAATATCAACATACCCTGCAACACACATGATCTATTTAAGACACCATATCATGTCTAGGGACGATGCAGTCCACTCATCAACTTAGAAAAAGTCTAAATACCACTCTCAGAGACATATGTCTACGGATCTGTTTTAGGACTGAAGTCCAGGGATGATACAATCCTCTCACTCTCGCAGACATCTGTATGTGGAACATTATAGGACTGAAGTCCAAGGATGATACAATCCTCTCACTCTCGGAGACATCTGTTTGCGGATCAATTTAGGACTGAAGTCCAAGGATGATACAATCCTCTCACTCTCGGAGACATTTGTCTGTGGATCATTTTTAGGACTGAATTCTAAGGATGATACAATCCTCTCAGTCTCAGAGACATCTGTCTGCAGATCAGTTTAGGACTGAAGTCCAAGGATGATACAATCCTCTCACTCTCAAAGACATCTGTCTGCAGATCTATTTAGGAATGAAGTCTAGAGATGATACAATCCTCTCTCATCCACTAGGTACCATTCATCAACCTCATCATCGGAATAGGTAGCCTCACCATTGACCTTGTCGTCGAAACAGGTAACCTCATTATCGATACAAGTATCCACATCAATACAGTATCCACATCAATGATACAGTATCCTCATCAATACAATATCCACATCATTGACACAAGTATCCTCATCATCGATACACGTATCCATATCAACACAGGTATCTTCATCATCGATACACGTATCCATATCAACACAGGTATCCTCATCATTGACCTTACCGTCAATATAGGCAATCTCATCATCGATACAAGTATCCACACTGATACCAATATCCAAGTATCATCATCGACCTTGTCACTCCTCCTTTCGAGGAGGGTCCTTCTGAACTACACCAAGCTTATCTCAGAAATGTTCAAACTTTACTCAAGACAGAGGTTTGGTCAATACATCCACAACTTGTTCGTCAGTGCTCACATACTAGAGCTTCATAGCTCCTTTCTGCACCATATCCCGTATATAAAAATATCGGATCTCTATGTGCTTTGACTTATCATGGAAAACTGGATTCTCTGTCATTTTGATATAACTCTGGTTGTCACACAGGATCACAGTGGGGTCCATATCTAAGTCAAAAATTCCTGATAATAACTTTCGAAGCCATACCGCTTCACAACTAGTAGAGCAAGCAGCTATATATTTCACTTCAGCTTTGCTGAGAGCCACACTAGACTGCTTCCTGCTATACCAGGAGATCATGGTAGATCCCAGACAATAACATCCACCTGATGTGCTCTTCCTATCTGATACACTTCCTGCCCAATCAACATCTGTGTAGCCATACAATCTGAAGTCATGATCTCCAAGGTAATGTAGACCAAAATCTATTGTACCCTTTAGGTACCTCATCACATGCTTTGCAACTATCATGTGAACACATCTAGGTTCCACTAGATACTAACTCAAGGTGTTCAGGACAAAGCAGATATCTGGCCTAGTGTTCATCAGATACATCAATGACCCAATATTCTGTCTATACAGAGTTACATCCACTACCTCTAATGAGTCATCAGCTAACAAATTCAAGTTGGAATCCATGGGAGTGGCCATGGCTTTGCATTCCAACATATCAAATATTTTCAAGATTTACACAACATACTTTCCCTAGTTGAGAAAGATTCCTTCTGGGCCTTTCCATACTTCCAGACCTAGGAAGTAGTGCATCAATACGAGATATTTCATCTCAAATTCTGTAGCTAGCTTCTTCTTTCTTTCCATGATCTGTTTCTCATTCCCTATTGTAAAGAGATCATCCATAACCTTAAGGTAAAGGTTAGGATCAGCTTTACTTCTTGTAAAGCCTAAGCTTGTCAAGAAACTGTCAATTCTCCCTCTGTGACTAAACATCATTCACACTCTGCATTGAGTGATATTCTGCATATCTATCTGTTCCATCTCCCATCAGGTGGGTCTATTGATATGAGCCTCAAGATATTCAAACTCTTGTGGTGAGTTCCTTCTTGCATCCATCTAAGAGAAGAATGTCATATGTATATAGAAACCATTTTCAACCTTGTAGCAAAGGTTGAAATCTGCATCACCCATGGTGATCATTAAGACTATCAATCCTGGGTACCCGTACAGATATTTCTTGAATCCTGGGAGTTTTCTCGATTCGCATTTCTTCTTCAATTACACCATTAAGAGAATGGTCTAGCCACTTGGAGCAAACATCTCATCATGATCCTCTTTCTCTTTCTAAGAGAATCTTCTATCCACGAGCCTTCTATAGAATGTTTGATTTGTAAATCTTCTTGTTGAACATCCATCACTTGTTCAGTGTTCATCATTCTTCATGATCTTTCCTACAAATCAAAATTAAGTACATGATTAGTAATACTTCATAATCATCAAATCATGTTGACATGATAACCTATTATGCATACAAATATGATTTAACTATCTTGACCAATACTTTGGCACAACACTTTTCCATATCCTGTATGCATACAATGGCTATCTAGATGCCTTCTATCTCTACTAGAACATACTATCGAGAGCGTGCACAACTCTCAGCATGTCAAAAAAGAGGTTTCATTCTAGACAAGCAACAATGGAATGTTTGTCCAACTTACCCATCATATGCATATTAGTAGTATACTGTACTCAGCATGATATATATTCTAAATATGCATACAACTATTCCAAGCAATATCATTTACTATTTCATGTCAATTCAAATACTTATCTTTTATGGTTGCCTCCCGCTTGATCTCTATATGTCTTTGAACTTCTTATCCATCCTGGACCACTATGCATGCTCAACTATGCACTAGTGTCATCCTCATGATCTCATACACAAACATACATTCATTAGTATAATCTCAATATTATAAAAACATTATAATTCTAAATAATCTGAAGTATGTATGGTCATGATTATTTCATACGTAGGTATACTTACCTAAGATCCTAACAAAGTAGGATTCTAACTTGATGTGGGAAAACATATCTGGATTATCAAGCTTGGTTATGTCTTAACATACCCAAAAATATCTTCTTTTTTCTCTTCAATGATTTTAGAGACCTTGTGCTAGAACTTGCATATCTCATAGGTTAAGCATAGTAGAACAAAGTCATACATATCTCATAAGTAGAGCTTCTATGTGATCAAATATTATGAATGAGTCTTTGCCTTCATGTCATCATGGTCATAGAACTTGATTTGTCTTTCTTGATGTACCTGTATCTTGTTAGCAGACAACATCATCCTCATACAATACCACAGTGCATTAGTACAATCATAAGTGTCATAACCCTAATCAATAAATGTATTCTATCATTCCAATGCATTCATACTTTTACTAGGGTAATAAGACAAGTCTAACATTAATCAAGATTGTACTAACCTAAATAATATGAAGACAATCATAAACTTAATCATGAACATATTTCAACACATACCTGTATCTCCTCAAGTCATACGTGTCAGGATTGCTTTTAACCCAATCCACTTTGATTTGCTGAAACTGGATCTAGAGCTGGATTAGGGTTTGTCAGAGAAACCCTAAAAATTCAAACTTTGAATTTCAAACTTCTGAATGGATGGAAAGATGTGGCTTGCTGAGTTGATCAAGCTGGTATACTTCAATTTTGAAAACTGCAAAATTTGACCCCTCAAAATTGCCTTTGAAACTTCTGGATTCACTAGACAGGACCCCGAAATAGGGTTTGATAAAGCCCACCCTTCTTCCCAATCAAAAGGTTCGATCCAAAGCTCTAAACTTTGATTTTTCTGAGGAGCTTCCAGCTGTGGTCACGGACTTCAAAAATTCCAACTTTTGCAGAAACCCTAATTTTCCACCTTTCCGATCAAAATCCCGAACTAGGGTTTGATCAAGCCCATTCTTTTGACCAACCAAAAATTTCGATCTTGGTCTCTAAATTTTGATTTTGATGATGAGCATTCAGCCGTGGACTCCGATTCCAAAAATTCCAACTTTCTCCGAAGCCCTAAATTCCCGCAGCAGTGATAAGCCAAGCCATGAAGGTGCTCATAAAACAATTATGTTTTGACAGAAATATGCACCTGATTGTTTCTAGTGCATCTCTGAAATTACGAATTCACAGGGTCTGAAATCTCGGCTTGTGGTAGCCTGACCTATCATCTTTCCAACCGCATAGGTCTGACCTCAATTGGATTTTCTGAGAGATATTTATGCCAAGTGTCGCAACGTGACCTGTTTATGGGATAAAACGGGAGAGCGAACTTGTACGGAGTTCCACATGTCACTGGTTTAGTTTAGGCCTCTAAAAACGCTACCTAAGAAAGTACAGTCTATGCAATACCTATCACTTTTTATGAAATTTCATTTGGATCTTCCTAGCCCAAGTTATGACCTTTTTTCCTAGGTCACCTGATTATGACTGAGATCTGGAAGAGGTCGAAACCCTAACTTGTACTAATCATAACTCACAAAGTACAACGAATCTGAGGGTGTCCTTTGGAAAAAAGGTACATGGGGATGTTATCTACAACTTGTAAAGGTTTCAAATCTTGAACCTTCACCAAAATGGATTTATAGCGAAAGTTCCATGATGACGGGTTTTTTCTATACAAAACCCTAACCTTCAAATTGTTGCAAGTGAAGCAAGTGTCGTAAGTGCCATTCATTGCCTTCCTTCAGGTTCGCTCTGATACCATGTTAAGATTCAATATGATAAGACAGAAAATATCATCATTACATTCCATTTCACAATAATAGCATATACAGGATCACTGAAAGAACAACAAGCACATCATAAACACAAGAGACACAGATTTATCCTGGGAAACCCTCATGGGGAAGAAAACCCAACAAAGCTTCCTCAATATAGATGACCAGAAAATAAAAATATGTAAACCTCAACCATGAGCTCCTTCTCCTCCATAGCAGATCTCTTCCTCACCTATGCGCTAATCACAAGTGAGTGTGTTGTGTGTTAAATGAGGAACACACCTCCTCTATTTATACACAACTTCGACTTGTCTTTTACACAAGCTAGGTCAGCCCCAACTTAACCACTTTACATAATGTGACAGGGCTGACCCCACTAGGGTGGTCTAATAACCCTTTAACCCACATAACACATACAGGGCCTACCCCCACTAGGGAATTCTAATAACCCAAGTTACCATGGAGGAATAAACATCTCCGAATACATGACAAAGTCCCATCGGAGGAATGAAACATCTCCAGAATAATAAAATACAAATATAATATTCTTAGAAGTTACAATATTTCAACACAATAAAACACTCTGGAAGAAAGTTAATATCAACTCACTCAATCTCTACTTTGACATTGAGCACTTTCAGGAGTCCGTCACACCTGGGAAGATTTCCTTAGCAAAGCCAAGGATATCAAGGTTCTTTCCCCAAAGATTTTTGTGGAAACTCCACAGCTTATGGTGCATAAATGGAAGTATTTGAGATAAAATAGATAGCCGGTCCACTCTGATACCATGTGAAATTCTCTCACACAGGTTGATATCCAGCACTAAAACAATCCTCACAATGTTTAACACAAATCTATAGAAAAATAGAGGAAAATTTCATGGAGAAAAGAGAGTTATGAGTGTAAAAACTTTTCATGTTATTCATCCATAAGATGTGGTAAATTAAATAAGATTACACGCAAGAGAATTCGTGAGCCTCTAATGGCAATTATTTCTTCAACTAAAGAGATATACTAAGTTTGCATTGGATCCATCTCACGATATCATTAATTAATAATTTATGATTAATTCCTATGTATTAGACTAGATTATTGCCATTTGGGCCATTGTGTGGACCACAAGGCAACATTGGGGGGAACACAAGACTTCCAAGTGTGGACCACAAGCTTCCTAAACCACTTGGGCGCATTTCTAATTGATTCTGGATAAGATTCTCGTGGAAAAGGTGCCTTGTTGAGATTTACTGTTTTTTACTGCTTTTTACCCAAGGGGGAAAAGCTAGTCAACTAGGGAAACTTGTTTTTGGGACCACACATCCTCTATGATTTTTCTTCTTTCCATATTTGGGATTTGGAATTTTTTTTCACCACACATCAGCTACAGGTCACTAATTTAGAAATACATGAGCCTTTGGAGTGACTTGGAGAACACACTTGCCACCTAGAGGGGATTTGAACAGTTTTAGTAAGTCTAATGATATGAGGATCCAAATGGCATCTTTAGCCATTTGAATCTATGTTTTAATGTTATATAACAACAGACTATTATTTTCCAAAGGTTGGATGATGTATTTTATTCATGAGAGTTAATACAATTTGTATTATTGTGAGTAATTTTATGAGTTCTTTGACTAGTTGTGTGAGATCTTTGTGAGTGAGTGTAATCTCTTGATAAGATCTTGGTGTGAACTAAATTTCACATGGTATCATATCTATCAAGATATTCCTTTATCCTTATATTGTCTTGGAGGATCCAACCAGTCTCAAGGAGGGCGCAATAATTCATCCACATGGTGCATTCTCTAATCAAGAAGGCGCAGGAAGCAAGCTTTGGGCACACCCAAATCATTCCAAAATTAATTTAAGAGCTTCCATGGATCATTCACATTAGATCGTCCTCACTCCATTCAATTATTTTGACTAGAAGGTACGGATGGAGATCATACTGAGGAGCAAAGGGTTCTACAGGGTGACAATGGCAACCGAAGCTGAGCCAACCTCAGCAGTTGAGAAATATAAATGGCACAATCAAAGAGATGAATCCTATGGGATGTTGTGTCTTACTACATCCAGGCATATTCTATTTCATCTTGATGGTCTTACCTCTCCCAATTAATTTTGGCTGAAACGTCAAGAATTGTTCGGAAAGACTGATGAATTAAGAGGCCACCAACTGGATAATGAGCTAGTCTCATTGAGTCCACAAAATTTCGATAACCTTCAAGATTTCTTTTCCAAATTCAAATCACTTGTGTTTCAGTTGAAGCAATGCGGTATTGAAAGGAAAGATGAGAAATTAGTCTTGGACATTCTCTCCAAACTTGGCTCGGACTACTTAGTCTTTGTTTCGACCTTCCATTCCACTCGGAAAGCACTTAAAAATTGGAAGAGCCTGACACTTTCAGAATTCATGGAGTCTTTGACACAAGAACAAGACAAATTGGTATTGATGGGAGCCATTAAAAATCCATCCAAAAACCACTGTTTGAATGTTGGAGATTCAAAGGGTTCGAAAGGGAAGAAGAAGGGCAATTTCAAGAAGCCCACCAGTGAGAAGAAGGATAAGCAGAAAGTTAATGAAGACTCCTCAAATTTCAAGAGGAATCCAAATAAGAAGAATGAGAGGACAGAGTGCAATTATTGCAGAAAGGGATTTCATCCTGAAAGCTCTTGCATGAAGAAGACCATTGACCAAATGGCTCAACTCTTGGAGAAATCCAACATTCATCTTCTAAAGAACACAAGGATGAAGGATGGAGGACAAAATTCTGATGACAAAGAGAGAGTAAATGCACTGATGGAAAGCACATCCAAGCCTAGCTCATTCATTATTGATTCCGGATATTCAAGACACATGGTTTCTACAAGTAAGTTTTTCACTTCACTTGACTCTTCCAGTGGTCCAAATATTGTATTGAGTGACAATTCTGAAACATCTAGCAAAGGCAAAGGTAGCATAGATCTCGAGTTTGGTTCATTTAATAATGTATTATATGTACCTAGACATGCTACAAACATATTTTCATTCTGTTAGATGACCCACATAGGGCTTCCCAAGAGAGTAACATTTACCCCTAATGATGTTGAGATAGCTGAAATTTCAACAGGAAAAATTGTTGCATTTGGCACTGCTGATCACTGTTCTAGAATCTACAAGTTTTCTCACTTTGTGCCAAATCCCTCACCTTCTGCTCTTTTAACCCATGCCAATGAGTCAAGAAAATTATGGCATGAAATATTTATCCACCTGAATTATAAATATCTTTCCCAACTTCATGAGAAAGAAATGGTTATAGGGCTTCCCAATATCAAATTTTCCAAAGGTGTCTGTCAATCTTGCATCCTAGGAAAACACCTTGAGCAAAAGTATGGGAGATCCACTACTGAGAGAACCTCTGCACCACTGGAGCTTATTCACACTGACATATCAGGTCCATTCCCTCATGAGTCTTTGAACCATGCCAAGTACATCCTCACTTTCATAGATGACTTTAGCAGGTACTGTTGGATTTATTTCATCAAGCTAAAATATGAAGTTTTTGGTTTGTTCAAGCTATTCAAATCCTCAGTTGAGAACCAGTCTGGTAGGCATATAAAAATTATAAGATCTGATAATGGTGGTGAATATGTGAAATCATAATTTCAGCAACTTTGTGCCTCTTCAGGCATTCAGATGCAACACACAGTTGCATATACACCTCAGCAGAATGGGGTTGCTGAGAGGAAAAACAAGTCTCTTAAGGAGATGGCCACATGTATGCTTGAGGCAAATTCATTGTCTCCCAAGCTATGGAATGAGACAATAAATTGTGCCACATATATTCAAAACAGAGTGCCACACAAAGCTCTCAAAGGTATCACTCCTTTTGAGGTTTGGACAGGGCACAAACCTGATATATCTCATTTTAGGATTTTTGGCTCAAAGGCTTGGGCTAGGATTCCACTTAAGAAGAGGAGGGCTAGGAAGACACAAATCCAACCATGTTTATTTGTTGGATATTCAAAGTACTTTAAATGTTATAAGTTGATGAACATGACCACTCATAAAGCCTCCATAGAGAGAAGTGTGCAGTTTGAGGAAGAGCCCTCTCAGAGTGTTGAAATTGGAGAACCATCTTCACCACCACCTGAAGAAGAAGTGATGCTATTGAAATTTTTTATTCTGATATTTATGATGACAAGGATCATTTTATTGCAGATTCTAATTCACCAATAAAGCCTAAATGGGCTGCTAAGACTTCGCAAGCAGCAGGTGAGCTAGTGGGCAATCCTCAGGACACAAGGAGGACTAGATCACAATTTGAGACTGTTCTCAATGTGAATGGCCCCTACCTTTCTGAGAAATGTTATATTCTGTTAGATTATGATCCTCAAGCATATGAGGAATCCTCACATGACCCAAGATGGCAGGTTTCCATGGATGAGGAGTTTCAGTCATTGCAGAAGCTCCCTGCAGGTAGAAAATTGGTAAGGTGTAAGTGGATCTACAAAAAAAAATGTGCAACTGATGGTACATAAGTGAAATATAAGGCTAGGATATTAGCAAATGGATTCTCTCAACTCCAATTCCTTGACTACAATGAAACTTTTTCACCTGTTGCACAGAAGGATTCGATAAGACTAGTTCTAGCAATTTCTGCATCCAAGCGCTGGGAAGTGCACCATATGGATGTCAAGAGTGCATTCATCCATTGGGATATTGAGGAGGATATTTATATGAAACAGCCAGAAGGGTATACATCAGATCCTAACTTTGTGTGTAGGTTGAAGAAGTCCTTATAAGGGCTTAAGCAAGCCCTCAGGGCTTGGTATGCCAAAATGGACAATTTTCTCTTGTCGCAATCTTATGTTCGGTGAAAATATGATCCTAATGTTTATATGAAGTTGATTGATGGTTCAATAATGATTATAGTGTTGTATGTTTATGATTTTCTAATCACAGGTAGCTCTACTAATCAAATAGCTTCATTGAAGACAGCTTTGCATCAAGCTTTTTCCATGAGTGACTTGGGAATTCTTAAGCAATTTTTGGGGCTTGAGATTTCTTAAACAAAGAATGGAACAAAGGTATCTCAGTCCAAATATGCATCTGATATGTTAAAGAAGTTCAATATGGCTGATTGCAAGCCTTCTAAGACTCCATTCCTTTCAGGAGTTTGAATCGAAGAAGTGGAATCTACACCCTTGGTTGACAACACCTTGTATGGGCAGCTTGTTGGCAGCTTGCTTTACTTGACTCACACTCGACCTGATCTTGCTTATGCTGTGAGTGTGGCATCAAGATACATGGAGAAGCCACATGAGCTCCATTGGAGCGATGCAAAAATAATTTTTCACTATGTGCAGGGCACCAAGACTGATGGGATTCACTATGTTGCAGATTCTAGCCTAGATCTTCTTGGCTTCACTGATTCAGATTGGGCTGGTGATAGCCTTGACAGGAAATCCACATCTAGATTTGTATTCATGCTTGGAGGTGGTCCTGTTTTCTGGTCTAGCAAGAAATAGAGTGCCATTGCACTATCTTCAGTAGAGGCCGAGTACAAAGGAGTAGTGAATGCTACTACTCAGTGTGTGTGGTTGTAGGGGATTCTTTCAGAGTTTGAGATTGCCTTTAGTACTCCTACTATCATCTTTTGTGACAACCAGAGTGCTATAAGGGTCTCAACTAATCCAGTACAGAGACAGAATACCAAGCATATTGAGATACATATGCACTACATTAGAGGACTAGTGCATGACCAGATCAGTGATTTGCAATATTGCCCAACAGGTGAGCAAACTGTAGACATCTTCACCAAAGCTTTTACTGAGAAGAATTTCAGCTATCTTGGATCACTGCTTGGGATGGCTGGACATGTGGTGGAGTGAAGGATTGATCAGCAATATTTCAATTTTGATATGTCCATTTTTTGAGGGAAGGTTTTTCCCATGAGGTTTTCCTTCTATTTTTGTTTTGTGGACCGACAGTATTGTACAGGGTGACCAAGTCTTGTTACTGGGCCCTTAGTATTTCTATTTTCTGATATTTAGAACATAAATTCATATTTATGGGGGGGTGTTGGAATATTAAATATTCATATCTATGTCATTTAAATACATTGGTAGCATTAATTAATCATTTATTATTAATTCCTATGTATTAGACTAGATTATTGCCATTTGGGCCATTGTGTGGACCACAAGGAAACATTGGGGGGACCATAAGACTTCCAAGTGTGTACCAAAATCTTCCTAGACCGCTTGGGCGCATTTCTAATTGATTCTGGATAAGATTCTCGTGGAAAAGGCGCCTTGTTGAGATTTACTGCTTTTTACCCATGGGGGAAAAACTAGTCAACTAGGGAAACTTGTTTTTGGGACCACATAGCCTCTATGATGTTTCTTCTTTCCATATTTGGGATTTGGAATTTTTTTTCATCACACATCATCTACAGGTCACTAATTTAGAAATTCGTGAGCCTTTGGAGTGACTTGGAGAACACACTTGCCACCCAGGGGGGATTTGCATAATTTTAGTAAGTCTGATGATATGAGGATCCAAATGGCATCTTTATCAATTTGAATCTCTGTTGTAATGTTATATAGCAATAGCCTATTATTTTCCAAAGTTTGGCTGATGTATTTTATTCATGAGAGTTAATACAATTTGTATTATTGTGAGTAATTTTCTGATTTCTTTGACTAGTTGTGTGAGATCTTTGTGAGTGAGTGTAATCTCTTGATCAGATCTTGGTGTGAACTAAATTTCACAGTTGGTGCATGATTGATCCACTTAGGATAGAAATATTGAAGGATAACCCAAGGAGGTGCATTAGATGACTTGTAGTGGTAAAAAAGGGTGCTACTACACTTAGTCTCAGTGAAACTAGGTAGAAGGGTCAGTTAACTAGGTAATCAAGTGGCCAAGGTGCCTTAATTCAAGGAACTGACACTACTAAATCCTAAAATCATGAATGAGGGCGCATTAACACTCAAATGATGTGGATAAGGCACTTTGAGTGCATAAGGAGGCTAATGATGACCAATATTAAGCACTAGGGGGTCAACAACATACACTAGGTGCTAGGAGACTCAATAATCAATGCATGGAATGCATTACCAATGCATGGAATGCATGCATTCATGCATGGCCAATTTCTTAATGGATAGAATGTTCCAACACAACCCTCTTATGACCCACCTTACCCTCTATCGTATAATCTTGAACCCTCACTCTCTCCCAATGTTGTAACCCTGGAAACACCCATATGTATGATTCATCCTAGTCAGTATTCATAATATTTATCTCAATCTAGTGCCTCTAGATATTTTTTCAATCCTATAAGCAATTTGAAACAATCTTATCCCATCCTGATGGATATCTCTTCCGATCCCTCAGTTATTTCTCCTAAGTTGAGGGGGAAAAGATCAGTCATGGATTCTATGCATTTTCAAGCAGCTCGAGATGTGCAGGAAGGTCGACAAAGAACACTAAAGGGACTCTTAGAGCAAGTTCTCCCCATAATATAGTTATCTAATGTTTATTCTCTCCCTTAACTGTATAAGGCTAGGGATTCTTGCAAAAAATATCACACTCAGGAGACTTATATTTGTTCATCAGCCTACAATTTTATTGCTTCAAGAGACCATGGATTGTGGTTCCCAAATTATTCTAGATCTGTAATCTATGTTATCAGGATGGGATTTCATAAAAGTTGATGCCACTAGTAGATTTGGTGTCTAAATCACTGGATGGAAGACCAACATTTTTATTTGTGTAAACTACTGGTCTGCTTTTTTAGGTATTGGAACTTGTCTTTTTTCCAGGGAATTTGGACTACATTTCTGTTTATAAATATCTACGAACCTATCTTAATAGAGCTCCTCTCAGGGAGATATTGTTCAACTTTGGTCTATTCGAAGGTGATTGTATTCTTATCGGAGGAGAACTAAATTTCTCACTTGGAGAAAGTGAAAATTGGGGGTCTAAGGTGCATAAGGATCCCTTTTCCCATTATTTCATCAGAATACTTGATCAACACTCTCTATATGATATTCATCCTATAAGCTCAGACCGATTTGGATAAATTTGAGATCTGTACAAGAATACATATCCAAGCGGATTGACATATTTCTCGTGAATGATGGCATTATCAATTCTGTTGTTAGTATTTTCCAGTGGGTTGGTGAAGGGGGGAATTCTGACCATTTCCCTATTTTCTTAGAGATGGTGTTTCCAGGAGGAAAACCACCAAGTCCCTTCAATTTCAATGCATGTTGGTTGTAGTATGATGATTATATCTCTATGGTTAGGTCATTATGGATTCCTTTCAACCCAACTCTTAGAGAAATTGCTAGCATTCAATTTATCAATAACCTTAAAAGGATAAAGGCACGATCCATTACTTGGGCAGCTAAGAGAATAAAAATGGATGAAGAGCTTATCAACATAGAGACAAACTTGGATATCTTCCACTCAAATCATCCACTTGGTTTCTCTTCCCAAGATAAAATATTACACTATGTTGCACTTGAGATCATAGAAATCATATTCTTGACGAGTATGAGGCTACTTGGCATCTTAAGAGCCGTGCCTTATTGATAAAAATGGGGATGATAATACTAAATATTTTCATAATTATGTTAAGCATCATAATCATACCATCTCACTTTGTCATTTGGAGGATTTTGAAGGTAATAAAATTTTGAGTTTCCAAGATCTCGCTAGCTTAGGCATTCAACATTTTGGCAATTCATACAAGGAGGATGCCAATGCTAATTCGTCAAGATGCTCATTATGTCATCTACTTTACCGTCTTTTGTGGATGAATCTCAAAATGCAGATCTCATGGAATCTAACCGTCTAGAGGAGATTAAATAATTTGTTCATTCCTTACAATGGGGAAAAAGTCCTGGTCCGGATCGATGGCTGGTTGATTTTTTTAAAGGATCCATGAATTTATTTGAATATGACCTTTTTGCTATTATAGAGGAGTCTAGTGCAACATGGAAGATCATTTTTTCTTTCAATTCAACTTTTATCTTGCTCATTCCAAAAAGTGGATATTGTGACAAAATGGAAGGAGTTGAGGCCCATATCTCTCTGTAATTGCATTTACAATATGATTGCTGAAGTGGTGGCAAATAGAATGAAACCAATTTTATCTCGTTCTAGCTCTCAAGATCAATTTGCATTTCTTAAAGGAAGGCAAATACACAAAGCCATTGGGATGTCTTAGGAGGTTATTCATTCAACAAAGATAAAAAAATTCTAGCAACTATCATAAAAGTTGATATTTCGAAAGCGTACGATAGGGTCAATTGGACTTACCTACAACTCACTCTCCTTCAAGTGGGTTTTCATTTAAATTTTGTGGTCTGGGTCCTCTCCTTTGTTAATTTAGTTTCTTTCTCGGTTCTTATCAATGGATCTGCTTCAACTTTTTTCAATCCTAGAAGAGGCCTTCACCATGGGTGTCTGCTAGCCCCTTTACTTTTTATCTTTATTATGGAAGGTTTCAGTAGAGTTCTTTTTCAGGCTCGGCAAAATGGTATGTTAAAAGGTATATCTGTAGGTGGTACTCTTTCCATCACCCTCCTATTTGTCGATGATGCTCTACTTTTTTCAAATGGATCATGAAGATATATCCACAAGTTAAAAGAGATTATTTTATCTTTCTTTGAATCCTCAAGGATTGTTATAAATATCTCTAAATATTATATCTTATATATCAGTCTGTCTCAGGAAAGCTCGGACTGGGTTTCTACTCAATTTTCTTATATTGTTGTTGATTTACATGATGGGTTGAGATATCTTGGTTTTACCTTGAAACCAAATGACTATCATTGTAGAGATTGGATCTGGCTTGTGAGAAAAGTTGAGAGCAAACTATCATTGTGGTGTAACAAATGGTTAAGTTGTGGAGGCAAATTTATTCTTCTGAAAACTGTGCTAGAGGCCATACCTGTTTATTGGGTCTCTCTTACATATGTTCCTATGGGTATCACTGACCATATCATAAAGTTATCCTTTAGATTCATGTGGACATCTAACAAAGAAGAAAGGTCTTTTTCCTGGATTGCATGGGGAAAAATTACATTGCCGATGGCGATAGGTGGATGGGGTTTGAAAGACTCCTACATATTCGCAAAAATTCTAGTGGAAAAAGGTATCTGGTGTATTATAAAAGGTGATGGCTTGTGGGTTAAAGTGATAACTCAGAAGTATATTAGTCCTCTCTCCATTGAGGAATGCCTCATATCGTAGTAGAAGTCTACTAGGGATATCACTCCTAATAATGTGGTGGTCTCTCTTAAGTGTTTTCCATCTGATTGGCGACTAGTTAATTTGGAAGGTTGGTAACGAACACAATCTCCATTTCAGATAGGACCCGTGGACTGGATGTTCCGAAGCTATAGGCTTCCTCTCCACATGATTAAACGCCTGGAGGAACAAGATAAAATATTTCTTTGTCAAATCAGTGATGTTCATCATACTTCTCCTATGGCCCAAATTTGGATGAAGGTAGAGGATTTGGGATTTTCTCATGAGGATGGATGTAGAATGATCTTATATATTAAGAACTTGTAAGACAGTAATATCATTATATCTGACTCCACATATAAGTTAGTATGGTCCAAAAACCTTGAAGACGGTGAATACCTTCCCTGTCTTGGATATAACGTGACCAAAGAGGAAGAAACTCAACTTGACCCTCCATGGTGGAATTCCATCCTATGGAAGATTGTTTGTCCACTCAAAATCAAATTATTTATGTGGCTTGTGCTTGATAATAAGGTACCGGTATGGGAAGTGCTGAAGAAGAGGTTTTGGATTGGACCTAGATTGTGCCCTATGTGCAACTCTACTAATGAATTTTCAGATCACATCTTTTTATCATGTTCTTATATGCAGAGGATGGCGGATCATGTTTCGTGGGTTAAAGGCATGAACCTCTATTGGCAAGGTGTTGATTTAAATGAAGCCCTCCAGAATTGGTCTAATTTTGGTACTTCTTAGGATTTATCATCTCTCCCTACTATGTTGATCTTGAATAACTAGCTTGCAAGGAACTCTGTGATATTTGAAGATAAATATATAGACCCATCCAATCAAGCATCAAAGTGTTTGGTTGTTTTTTATCTCCTTCCACATGTTTCTTTCCCTCCGAAAATTAGAAATATCATGGCTGAGGAAATTGATAAATTTGGTTGTTGGGGTTATTTTGATGGTGCGTCTCAAGGGACTCCAACTATCGGTGGTGCGGGTGGCATTCTTTATCTCAATGATAATCAATGGATAAATTTTTCAGCAGGTGTTGGATTGAGCACAAACAACCAAGAGGAGATGATGGCTCTAAAACTGCTTTTGAGACTTGTGATTTCAAGGAATATTCATGCTCTCCAGATATTTGGGGATTCAAATGTGGTGGTGTAGTGGATGAAGAATAAATGCTCCCCGAGGAATATAAATCTTCAACCTATCTTCAAAGAGACTCTTAGACTATCCAATATAATCTCGAAGATCTCATATCATCACATTTATAAAGAAATAAATAATATTGTTGATCGTTTATCCAAGGAATGTCCTGAAGTCAACGAAGGACTTTAGATGCTTAAGGAAATGGATCGTGACACTTTGATAAAGCATGATCTGAGACCCCACCCCAGCTGACTACTCTTTATATTGTGTCCCATTTCTAGAACACCCCATGATCTATATATGTTTATCTTTTTATCTATTTTATTTTTGTTTAAATATACTCATAAATATTTTTATATTTATCATATATTAATTGTTGTTTTGAAGGTCAAATACCAATTAAATATTTTATTATATGATTATACTTATTATCTATCATCATTTTTTTGGGAAGATCCATATATGACCATCCTTAACCATTTAACAATGTAAAAGGTGATTTATTACTAATATAAAGTGTTCTATTTTATGGGGAAAAAGGTAAATATATTTCGACCATTAGTTTGTTGATAGCAATATTGGTGTTTTATCTCATTAAATTAACGAGAGTATAAAGTGAATTGCATACCTCATATGGTTTTCGTTTGTCGTATTGCAAGCCTACCCATGTGATGACCATATGGACAATGGCAAGGGAGTCCATTTTGAAAAAGACGCATATGACCTTTAAAAACATCCAAATCAACCAACGAAAAATTGCCACACGTCAATCTATATTAACGAAACAGTATACCTCAAATGTAATTGTCAAATTTATATGATGTGGACTTTATTTTAAGACCGAATAGTCACTTCATCATCGTAATTCCCTCAATGAGATATGCTTAATTAAGAAACCAAGTATCTTCCGTGTAATGAAAGCAAGAGTATACCTCAAATATAATTGTCAAATTTATATGATGTGAACTTTATTTTAAGACCGAAAAGTCACTTCAGCATTGTAATTCCCTCAATGTGATATATTCACACATTTTCTCTGTTTGGAAAAGACGAAGAGGATGGGTTGTGAGATGAGTTGTCAAGTAAGATGCGTTAGAATACGTTTTGTCAAGTGCGACAAATCTTGAATTGACTACATGCTTTAATTGCCACTCTGTTTTAATTGATTATGGGTGCAACCTTGCAAGTTGAGAAAGTTGTTTTTTCCTTTTAGATAAATGAGAATGTCGATTGATGATATTATAATGGGGTTTTTCTTGTTAGTCCGTGTAATGAATATTTTTATGGATATAGGGGTTTTTTGTTACATCAAAATTTGTAGATGTTGATGAATATTTGTAATCAAGCACAAGTTTAAGGATTTCGGTGTCAGAGTTTAGTTTACAATATATTTTCAGAGGTGAGGTGGTTATAACCGATAATCCAACACCCCCCTCCGGCGTAGCTTGCGGGAATTGAACCTGATACTTTAGCTCTGATACCATGTTTTCATTACACCAAAACCTGCAAATGTTGATGAATATTTGCAACCAAACACAAGTCCAAGGATCCCAGTGTGGGAGATCAGTCCACATCATATTCCCATAGGTGCGGTGGTTATAATCGATACTCCAACAATGGAAAAATTCAAAAATATCACTTTGGATACATTCTCATTGAAACCTAACAATAGAAATGGTGTTGACAATACAAACATAATATGGCCACACAAAAAAAAGAGAAAATGGAAGAGTTCTCGATCCATCTCAATAACTCTGCGGACCACATTAAGTTTACAATGAAGGTTGAGGAATAGGAGCACCATTCATTCTTGGATGTCCCAGTGACAAAGAAACATGATAGTTCTCTAGCACATCAAGTATATTGTAAAAAAAATCACATAGATAGTTACTTGCATACGGATTCACACCATTATCCAACCCAAAAATTTGGTATTGTAAACACTCTTGTTACTCAAACAATTAGGGGCTCTAACACTGATCACCTAGGAATTGAATTGGACCATCTTTTGAGGGAGCTTAGGTTGAATGGCTACAAGGACACCTTGATCAAGAGGATTTAAGAAAATGCAAAGTGGACCACATGACATAAATAATGATAGCAAAAGAACAACAATTGTCACTCTCCCATATATTGAAGGTATAATTGATAGAATTGTGAGGCTTCTTAAAAGAAGAAAAATTAGCATACCTTTCTCTCCTTGAACAAGATTGGTAAGATGCTTGACTCAACAAAAGATGCTCCAGACAAGAAACAAGGGAATGACATCTACTTAAGCCCTTGCTCTTGTGGTAAATGTGTATCTAGGAAACCAGATGGTCGGTTAATACTAGGGTAAAGTAGCACCAAACAACTATGATGATTTATGTGAAATCATATACACAAATCTACTTTAGCTGAGCACTCTAACTTAACTAAACACAATAGATGTTTTGAGAAGACTAGGGTTATTGCCTCCATGGACCACTACTATAAAAGACGCTTAAAGAAGGCAATGGGAATTGAATAGAATAACACTAACTTAAATAGAGAAGAAAGGATAAAAATAAATGAAACCTGGAAACCAATCATCCAAGCTAGAAATTAATAGTGTGCCTAGCGTTGGAGTTGTCAATCCTCTAAAGCATTCAAGGAATAGGAGTTGACCTAGCTTTAATATGTGTGTTACTAACAACATGTATTTAACATGTATTTATTATTGGTTAATCGCCTCAAGCGTTTCTTAAATTTGTTCAATCACATCTTTTGATGATGGACTTCACTTTAGAAGTTTAAAGCTCTAAGATTATAAAAATATATACCTAGTATAACTCTTCTTGTCAACATAATTTTGGACCTGTGGAAGTAATCTTTGTAATTTAAATATGATGAAGAAATGATTATCAATTGGAATTTGAATATTGAGTACTTCTTTTATTTGAATCGTACATATCTTTGAGAGAAGGGATGGTAAGCAGGGACTAGTACTTTTATAAAAGATGCTCGAGAGAAGCTTAGTAGTATTACTTAATTGGTTGAGATGAACCTTGGGATCAAATTATCAATGATGAAAACTTTATATTTACAAAATAACAATATATCCTAAGTAGTGCCATAAGTAGTGCCATGATAGATAAATGCCAATACAATAGTAGAAGTGAATTGAGCTGAGACACAATGTTAAAAGTAAGAGCTTATACCAACTCTATCAACAAATAACAATATAAAGCCACTCATTGGTGCCATATCATGTCTACAAACATGGAATTATCTAACTCTTCATTATACCAAGACAAATGACATGTTTTTATAATTCAATTTGACATGTATCATGTGAACATCACATGAATACAATACAAATTTATTTTAATGTCCTTAAACTAAGATGTTTAAAAAAACAAAAAAGCATAATAAAATAATTACAATAGATTTATCTTCGATCACCATTTTTTTTTAAGTTTCTCGTGAATCCATAATGAAGGACTAAAATGAATACTTGTTAGTATTTTTTAAAAGATCCATCTTCATGGACAATTTTTTTTTAAAGTTTCTCGTGAATCCATAATTAAGGATTAAAATGAATACTTGTTAATTTTTTTAAAAAATCCATTATAGAGATCGTAGAATTTGGGTATGAATCTTGACTGTATTTTAGTGAATGCTTAATATTGTCTTTTGTCTTTAGAGAAGAATCTCATTTTATTTTGTTTTTTTTGTCTTCAGAAAATAATCTCATTTTATATTCAAAGAAGAATATAAAACACATTCTTGTTGTTGAATATAATATATTAAAAAATATAAATATATATAATATCATTTACAATTTAAATATAGAAACAATCTTAAAGACCATTAACACTCATTTTATATTCAAAGAAATAAAAGGGGGTTTAAAGCCCATTTTAAATCCCTTGATTGAGCTATTAGCTCAATCAAGGATTTTAAAACCCTCGATCAAGATTTACGTGCATTTGTAAATAGCTCGATCGAGGATTTATGTGTAGTTAGGTAGAAGCTCGATCGAACTTTTAAAAACATGGATTAATTTTTTTTTTCAGGTACCCATATTCATGGGCACCAGAAAAAAATTTTAATTGAAGTTTTTTAATACTTGATAACGGTAAATGGTAAATACCTTGTAGGTAATAGTGATACCTTGAAGATGAACCAAGTAAAAGCATTAACACAACCAGTTCCTCTAGATTTTATACGCATGGATATGGATTGTAAAGTAACTGAAGTTACAAATATGACTGAAATTATGAAAAATGAGTTTAAGAGACCCTTCTTTACATTTTCCATGATTTCAACCACATTTATAAACACCAATTGAATTTATACTCCTAGTTTGAATTTCTATGCAACAAACGTGGTGAAATAAACCGTGGGTTGTTACTCTTTTATATGCAGATGCTCAATCACCTATCTCAGTGGGAAATCTCTCTCACACCTAGATTCTTGACTATAATGGGCTCCCCTTTAGATGTAACAGATGTCACCAATATGGACATCTACTACATGATTGTCTAATTCTTGTGTGAAAATCTACTTGGAGGAAAAAGAAACCCTCCAATTTTATGGTTTCTGAGGCTTGCAGTGCAGATGGTCCAAAGGATAGGATTGATGACTTGATTCGATATGGAAATCATGTTATGAGCGATAAGGTTGACAACTCGCAGTTAGTCAATGACAAGATTACCTATCTTGAACCCACTCTTGTTGCCTTTTTGAATTCACATGTTGAGTCTCCAGCTCCTACTCAAATTTTGGAAGAGCCTTTTCCTATGCGACCAAATTTGAACTCTTCGACTTGACAAGGTATGATAGAGTCTTCCTACCTCTCTCATTCTACAAAACAAACTAAAGACTATTTGTATATTACTAGAGAAGGTCAAAGGTTCAAGATACAATTCAAATTTTACTTTTGGGGGGCTAAATTTGGATAAGGGTAGTCCTACTATATCTCAACATTCTTATCCATTTCCTAATCTTGTTTCTTTTGAGAAGGATTATTCTGTTACACACTCTAGGGTTTTATTTGACTTATCTTGAGGTGACAAGAATCCTTCTGTGTGTGGGTTCAATTCACTTTCTTTAGAGGGTGGTCTATATTGGATGACTCAGAAATAGTCTTGATTCTTAGGTGAACTATCTATCTTAGGATTGGAGTCAATGTCTCGTAGAAATAATATTTTCTCTATGGGAGGGATGATAAATTCCAGAGATCCCTTCTCATCATTCTTCCCCCTTTGGCCTCAAATGATCATACAAGGTTGTGGTATTTCTTTCTCGAACCAGGATATTATGAGAAAAAATCTATAAAACATTTTTTCCATGGTCAACCTGTGAAATTATCTCACACGGGTGGATCTCCAGCAATAAAACAATCCTCACAATGTTTGACACAGATCTACATAAAAATAGAGAAGAATATCATAGAGAAAAGAGAGTTCTGAGTATAAAAAAATTTCATGTTATTCATCCACAAGATGTGGGCAATTAAATAAGATTACATGCAAGAGAATTTGTGAGCCTCTTATGGCATTCGATTTCAACTGAAGAGACTATCTTATTTTGCATTGGATCCATCTCCCGACAAGCACTAGTGGTGACTAATAATGAATGGCCAGTTAACTAAAGGTGGTTGGTGCATGATTGAGCCACTTAGGATAGAAAATAGGGATCGAGAACCTAAGGAGGTGCATCATATGATTTGTAGTGGTTAAAAAGGGCTTTACTACACTCAATCTCAGTGAAACTAGGTAGAAGGGTTAGTTAACTAGGAAATCAAGGGGACAAGGTGCCTTAATTCAAGGAATTGACACTACTAAATCCTAAAATCATGCATGAGGGCGCATTAGCACTCAAATGATGTGTGTAAGGCGCTCTGAGTTGATAAGGAGGCTAATGATGACCAATATTAAGCACTAGGGGGTCAACAACATAGACTAGGTGCTAGGAGACTCAATTACCAATGTATGGAATGCATGCATGGCCAAGGTCTAGATGGATAGAATGTTCCAACACCCCCCCTCAATACTGAATTGTAAAAAATAAAGAAAAATATGGCCCAAAAACAAAGGCTAAGGTAAGCCTTTACAAATTTTATCTATCCATGTAAACTGAGGAAATAGGGAAAACCTCATGGGATCAAAACCCTCCCTCAAAAATGGATATGAAACACACCAAAAGTTGTTGCTCCAAACTCAAGTAGGTGTGATGCTTGATTTGATGTTTGGAGAAATATTCCTCTTTGACAGAAGAGGATCATGCTCCCAAAACATGTGCTTGAATTCTCCACCAATGGATGGAAGCGAATTTGGAAGCTCTCTAGAAACAATTGTACCATGATATGCTTGAGACTTGAACCAAAGCAGTCGTGAATGCTATTCAGACTTGAACATTGGACCATGTGAGTTAATATCAAGTCCAAAAGAGACTTGATGATCTTGATAATCAATCCCAAGCAAGTGGTGTCATCCTCCATCTTCAGTGCAGCCCCGAGGAAGTGTGCTAGTCATTTTTAAGGAATATGTAGAAGGCATGAGATCACTGTTAGTGAGTGAAAATGGAGCACTGTTGAGATATGATCTAACCTTCGAATCATCCTTTGGATAAGCATATTGTGCACCATCAACTTGTGAAGTATGCACATGATCATCAACAATTAGCTTGTCATCCTCTAGATCAAAATATGATGAATGATAGGAAAACTGATTGGAGAGTTCTTCTCCAACAAAGAGAGTTCAAATGTATTCTTTTGGATTAGTTGCATATGAATATTTGAAATAAAAATTCTCTTAAACTTCTTCAGCAACAGGAGAAGTGGTCTCTTCAAGGGGACTATCACCCATTAGAACTCAGTGGAAGTTGAGTCCTTCTACAACAATGACAGCTCCACCGGTCACTTCTTCTTCATCATTATCTTCATGTGATGAGGATCCCGTATCTTCATCATCCTCTAGAGCCACATAAGAAGTCTCTTCATATTCTACTTCATGACATGCAGATGAAGCATTTGAAACAAGGAGATATTTTCCAAAAGAAACTAACTATGTTGAAGAAATTTCTGCAATTTCTCCTTCTTCATGAACAACTTCTTCAGAGAATCTTGAGGCCAAGGAAGTACTAACATCTGTGAGCAAATTTGAGGGGGTGTCTCTGATAGGATTTCTCTCCAAATGGCTTATCTCTTCCTCACTATATTGCTAGACAAATGCTCTGTCTAGATTGCTCCAGAGCTCACTTGGGAGATCAACTATATCAATGAGGTAGCTCATGTATGGAGGAATAACCAAACACATAATTCCAAATACTCTATCACTGTTATTTAGCCAAGCATATTTATCTTCAAAGGATTCTAGTTCTGTAACAATTCCAATAGACATATCAAAGAGATCCAATCTCTTCAGATGTTATGATATCTTCAATTTCCAAATAGAATAGTTTGAAGAAGATAGAAGAGGAATTGAATTTGAATCCATCAAGTTGTACCTGCATAAAAACCTGCAATAAAACACTCTGGAATAAAGTTTAATATCAGCTCACTCAATCTCTACTTTGACACTGAGCACTTTCGGGAGTCCATCACACCTGGGAATATTTCCCTGGCAAAGCCAAGGCTATCAAGGTTCTTTCCCCAAGGATTTTGTGGAAAATCTGCAACTTATGGTTCATCAATGCAAGTATATGAGATAAACTAGATAGTTGGTTCTCTATGTTATCATGTGAAATTATCTCACACAGGTTGATCTCCAGTAGTAAAACAATCCTCACAATTTTTAACACAAATCTATAAAAAAATAGAGAAGAATGTCACAGAGAAAAGAGAGTTCTGAGTGTAAGAACTTTTCATGTTATTCATCCATAAGATGTGGGAAATTAAATAATATTACATGCAAGAGAATTTATGAGCCTCTGATGGCATTCAAATTCAACTGAAGAGACAGGCTTAGTTTGCATTGGATCCATCTCCCGACAAGCACTAGTGGCGATTAATGATTAATGACCAGTTAAGAGAAGGTGGTTGGTGCATGATTGAGCCACTTAGGCTATAAAATAGGGAATGAGAAACCAAGGAGGTGCATTATATGACTTGAAGTGGTAAAAAAGGGTGCTACTACACTCAATCTCAGTGAAACTAGGTAGAAGGGCTAGTTAACTAGGAAATCAAGGGGACAAGGCACCTTAATTCAAGGAACTGACACTACTAACTCCTAAAATCATGCATGAGGGTGCATTAATACTCAAATGATGTGGATAAGGCGCTTTGAGTGGATAAGGAGGCTAATGATGACCAATATTAAGCACTAGGGGGTCAACAACATAGAATAGGTGCTAGGAGACTCAATCATCAATGCATGGAATAAATGACTAATGCATGGAATGCATGCATGGCCATGGTCTAGATGGATAGAATGTTCCAACACAACCCTCTTATGACCCACCTTCCCCTCTGTCATATAATATTGAACCCTCACTCTCTCCCAATGTCGTAACCTTGGAAACCTCCATATATATGATTCAACCTAGTGAGTATTCACAGTCTCTATCTCAATCTAGTGCCTCCAGATATTTTTTCAGGTCTATAAGCAATTTGAAACAATCTTATCCAATCCTAATGGGTATCTCTTCTGATCCCTAGGTTGTTTATCCTAAGTTGAGGGGGAAAAGATGAGTCATGGCTTCTGTGCATTTTCAAACAGCTCGAGATGTTCGGGAAGGTTGACAAAGAAAACTAAAAGAGACTCTGAGAGCAAGTTCTCCCCGGAATATAGTTTTCTAATGTTGATTCTCTCCCTTAATTGCAGAGGGTTATGGATTCTTGCAAAAAATATCGCACTCAAGAGACTTATATCTGTTCATCAACCTACATTTGTATTGCTTCAAGAGACCATGGCTTGTGATGACCAAATTATTCTAGATATGAAATCTATGGTATCAGGATGGGATTTCATCAATGTTGATGCCACGGGTAGATCTGGTGGCTTAATTACTGGATGGTGTGAAATTCTAAGTCACGACAGATCTAAGAGCTAAGTATACCTCACAAAGAAAGAATGAGCAGAAAAGTTGAATAAGAGTGAAAACTGTAGTAAAAAAGAGCAAAGAAATAATTATGCAGCAGAACTCAGATAGTAGTAGAATAATGTCACATGATCCAATAATCAGTATAATGAACAATGATGATACAATGGAGAGAATTCAAATCACACAAGAGAATTCGAACCTCAGTTGGTCTAGCATAGGGATTATCACCACTGGAGTGCTCCAAAAGACTCAAACTCAAATGAACGGAACCTAAACTCAACTAACTGAAGTCATAATCAGTTAACTGCCTAAGGAGGGCACAATAGTGATTTTTTCATGCATGTTAATAAGAAATGGGTGCATGAGGCCACAATCAGTGGCATCCGGATCTCCAACTCCCCACAAGAGTCAGCTAACTCAGGTGGACTGCACTAGAACACTTAGTATGTTCCTATAAAATAGGGAACTGACTAAAGTTGTCCTAAAATGATGCATGCAGGGGTCAAAAGGTGGTAGATGGATCCTGTAGTGGTAGATGGATCCTGTATGACATCTACACACCACTAAGGTGCAAATGACATCATCAACTACTAGGGGTAAGATAAGGATGGAGTATTAAAATATCCTACCCCCCCCCCCTTAATCCATACTTTTGCATCCTGGGCCCTGGTTACTAATACCAAAGGTCACCCATATAATCAAATAAATGATAAAAAATAAAGAACTATCCATGAACCAAGGAAATGGGGAAAAACCTCATGGGAAAACTACCCCCCCTCAAAAGAACAACAACGGGGAACTCAAAGAACCTTCATACTAAGTAGAGAAGGAAAAAACTTTCCTCAGTGAAAGCCTTTGCAAAAATATTGGCAAGATGCTCCTATGTAGGATAGAAATGGAGGTGCTAGATATGGATCTGGATCTGGATCTTCTCCTCTGATGTACCTCCCACTATGTAAAAGTTGTATTTTCCAAAACAAGTCTTTCAAGAACCCTTCTTGCTACTGGAGCGAATGGATCATTGTGGTCCAAATCATGAACCTTTGAGTACCTTTTGTCAGACAACCGAGATTGATGCTTGATTGTAGATCCCCCATGGCAAGTCACTCCAAGAGATTGTGGATCAAACTCCACCATCATGTAGCACCTATCTGAGAGAAGTGGATCTGCATGACATAGTGCAAGTTTTGCATGATACTGAGATATGGTGGTTCTATGGCCAGATGGATCCCCAAATGTGTTCCCATCAACTACAAGGACTTTGTGAGCCCATATTTCCCTTGTCCATGGATTGGGAGCATGTGTTGGATCTAGATCTGAATCTCCTTGAAATTTATTCTCAACATCAAGATCTTGATCCTCATCTTCATTAGAAGAGATATCACTCTGATCTTCATCAGATTCCAATGGGGTAGGAAAAGAGTATGGAAAAAAATGGGAGAATTCATATGCCTTAGAGGCATGGTTTGCAAACCCTTTCGCTATAATCTTCCCAGTAGATATCTTTGCAATCTCAACTGTGTCAGGACCAAAGACCACTTTCTTCGATAAACCTGTGTGAGTCATCTGATATATAGACAACAAATTTGTTGACAAAGAAGGCACAAATAGAACATTTTTGAACTTTCCATGCTCCATATGTATTGTTCCCTTCCCTTCAACATAGATCTGAGAGTTATCTCCCATGTGAATAAGCATACCATCTTTGAGATATAGAGAATAAAATGATTCTCTGGAGGAAACCATGTGGTTGGAGGCTCCTGAATCTATGAGGAGGGATTGTGATTTTGAAAATCCATCCTTCAGTGCATGGCATCTCTCATGGTGCTCTCATGACCATCAGACTCACTTCCAAAATCAGTCTCTCTTGCACCTTTTGGGAGGGAAATGTTGTGTTGTTCAAGAATCTTGGTCATCTAATCTATCTTCTTCTTCATGCAAGATCTCTCTGGGCGGTTTCCTTTCTTGCAATAGGAACACTTGGATTTCTCAAATCCCTTTTGTTTTTCTCTCTTGGAGCTGGAGGATCCTTCTAATGGACTTGGCTTGGAATTCTTCTTGGGTTTAGATGGCCTCTTATCCTTTCCTTTGTGCTTCCCCTTCCCATTCGCACTTTTTGGTTCTCTATCCAAAAGAGCTTGACTTTTGGAGGCCTTCAAGGTGCCCATCTGGATCAACTTCTCTTGTTCTTGGATGAGAGATTCAGTGAAAATATAAAAGGAGGGAATCTTCCAACCAGGGATTGACATTCTCCCAGAATGGAAGGTAGAGACAAAGATGGAGAACTCAAGACCTATCTTTCTCAGAATGGATAGCACCAACTTCTCATCCTTCTTCTCAATGCCACACTGCTTGCATTGCATAACTAGAGATTTGAATTTTGAAAAGAATTGTTGAATGGTCTCGAAATTGCTCGGTTGTAGAGCAATCAACTCATTTTCCATAATATGACCTCTTACCTCATCTTGTTTGCCGAAGAGGGATTCTAACTTCAACCATAATTCTCTTGGAGTCTTCAATCCATCGAGGTGGAAGAGTAGATCTCTGGAAATATGAATACACATGAAACCAAATGCGTCATCCAATCTATTCAGATATTTGAACTTCTCCATAGCTGCTTGTGGTCCGACCTCCTTCCCCATTGTTACCCTGTACAGTGACTTGTTGCGCAATACCATCTGCATATAATCCCTCCAATCAAGGTAATTGAAGGGTGTCAGGATCACGGGAGAGAGAGGAGAGTTCGAATTGTCCATTACAACTGCTGGAGCGAATACAAGGTAAAACTGCTACTACTGCAACAAAAATGCTGCAACTGCTACTGCACTCAAAAAATTCAAAAAATTTGAATAACCTGCAAAAAACTCTCAATTTTGGAGATAGACTACTACTGAGAACAACTTTAGGACAATAGGAACATTTTTCCAGATCCTTCACACCTGGCTAGACCTCATTGGATTTCTCCGATGAATTGAATGCAATGGCACTAGGATTTGTTGTGGAAATCCATAGGCTTCTGGTGCCCTACCGAAAGCAGCTACTCAACCTATACGCTCAATGGATTTGATACCATTTGAAATTCTAAGTCACAGCAGATCTAAGAGTTGGGTACTCCTCACAGAGAAAGAATGAGCAGAAAAGTTGAATAAGAGTGAAAACTGCAGTAAAAAAGAGCAAAGAAATAATTATGCAGCAGAACTCAGATAGTATCAGAATAATGTCACATGATCCAATAATCAATATAATGAACAATGATGATACAATGGAGATAATTTGAATCACACAGGAGAATTCAAACCTCATTTGGTCTAGCATAGGGATTATCACCACTAGAGTGCTCCGGAAGACTCAAACTCAACTAAACTGAACCTAAACTCACAATCAGTTAACTGACTAAGGAGGGTGCAATAGTGAGTTTTTCATTCACGTCAATCAGAAATGGGCGCATGAGGCCACAATCAGTGGCATTCAGAGCTCCAACCCCCCACAAGAGTCAGCTGACTTAGGTGGACTATACTGGAACACTCAGTAGGTTCCTATAAAATAGGGAACTGACTAAAGTGGTCCTAAAATGATGCATGCAAGGCTCAGAAGGTGGTAGGTGGATCTTGGATGACATCTGCACACCACTAGGGGGAAAATGACATCATCAAAAACTAGGAAAATGAAATAATGCTAGGTAGGACTAGGATGGAGTATTAAAATATCCTAACAGATCGAAGACCAACAGTTTTATTTGTGCAAAATACTACTCTATTTTGTTAAGTATTGGAACTCGTCTTTTTTCCAGGGAATTTGGACTACCATTTCTGTTTATAAATATCTACGGACCTATCTTAATAGAGCTCCTCTCTGGGAGATACTGTTCAAATCAGGTATATTCGAAAGTGATTGTATTGTTATTGGAGGAGACCTGGATTTCTCACTTTGAGAAAGTGAAAATTAGGGGTATAAGGTGCATAAGGATCCCCTGTCTGATTATTTCATTAGCATACTTGATCAACACTCTCTATATGGCATTCATCCTATAAGCTTAGTTCGATTTGGAGAAATTTGAGATCTGGACAGGAATGCATATCTAAGCGGATTGACAGATTTCTCATGAATGATGGCATTATCAATTATGTTGTTAGTATTTTCCAATGGGTTGGTGAAGGGGAAAATTCTAACCATTTCCCTATTTTATTATAGATGATGTTTCCAAGAGGAAAAAAACAAGTCCCTTCAAGTTCAATGCATGCTGGTTGGAGTATGATGATTATATCTCCATGGTAAGGTATTTATGGATTCCTTTCAACCCAACTCTTAGAGAATTTGCTAGCATTCAGTTTCTCAATAACCTTCAAAGGATAAAGGCATGATCCATTACTTGGGTAGCTAAGAGAAGAAAATAAATGGATGAAGAGCCTATCGGCATAGAGACATACTTGGATATCTTCCACTCAAATCATCCACTTGGTTTCTCTTCCTAGGATCAAATATTACACTATGTTTCACTTGAGACCCATAGAAATTAGATTCTTGATGAGTATGAGGCTACTTGGCATCTTAAGAGCCGCGCTTTATTGATAAAAAAATGGGGATGATAATACTAAATATTTTCATAATTATGTTAAGCATCATAATCATACCATCTCACTTGGTCATTTGGAGGATTTTGAAGGTAATCAGATTTCGGGTTTCCAATATCTCGCTAGTTCAGGCATTCAACAGTTTGGAAATTCATATAAGGAGGATGCTAATGCTAAAATCGTCAAGATGTTCATTAGGTCGTCTACTTTACTGTCTTTTGCGGATGAATCTAAAAATGTAGATCTCATGGACTCTATTTGTCTAGAGGATGTTAAATAAGTTGTTTGTTCCTTATAGGGGGACAAAAGTCTCGGTCCAGATCGATGGCTGGTTGAGTTTTTTAAAGGATTCATGGATTTATTTGAATATGACCTTTTGGTTGTTATAGAGGAGTCTCATGCAACATGGACGATCCTTTTTATTTCAATTTGAATATTATCTCGCTCATTCCAAAAAGTGGATAATGTGACAAAATGGGAGGAGTTGAGGCCCAAAAGTCTCTGTAATTGCATTTACAATTTGATTGTTGAAGTGGTGGCAAATAGAATGAAACCAATTTTATCTCATTCTATCTCTCAAGAGCATTCTGCATTTCTTAAAGGAAGGAAAATACACAAATCCATTGGGACGACGTAAGAGGTTATTCATTCGACAAAGATACAAAAAACTTCCAGCAACTATTATAAAAGTTGATCTTTCGAAAGCATACGATAGGGTCAATTGGACTTACCTATGACTCACTCTCCTTCAGGTGGGTTTTCATTTAAATTTTGTGGTATAGGTCCTCTCCTATGTTAAGCCAGTCTCTTTCTCGGTTCTTTTCAATGGATTTGCTTCATTTTTTTTCAATCCTAGAAGAGGCCTCCGCCATGGGTGTCCGCTAGCCCATTTACTTTTTATCTTTATTATGGAAGGTTTCAGTAGAGCTTTTTCTTAGGCTCGACAGAATGGCATGTTAAAAGGTATATTTATAGGTGGTACTCTTTTCATTACCCACCTTCTATTTGTCGATGATGCTCTACTTTTTTCAAATGGATCATGAAGATATATCCACAAGTTAAAAGATATTATTCTATCTTCTCTAAAGCCTCAAGGATTGTTATAAATATCTCTAAATATTCTATCTTATATATGAATCTGTCTCGGGAAAGCTCTGACTATATTTCTACTCAATTTTCTTATACTTTTGTTGAGTTACATGATGGGATAATATATCTTGGTTTTCCCTTGAAACCAAATGACTATCATTGTAGAGATTGGATTTGGTTTGTGAGAAAAGTTGAGAGCAAACTATCATTGTGGTGTAACAAATGGTTAAGTCGTGGAGGCAGATTTATTCTTCTGAAAACTGTGCTAGAGGCCATACCTATTTATTGGGTCTCTCTTGCATATGTTCCTATGGGTATCACTGACTAGATCAGAAAGTTAGCCTTCAAATTCATGTGGACATCTAACAAAGAAGAAAGGTCTTTTTCCTAGATTGCGTGGGAAAAAATTACATTGCAGAATGCGATAGGTGGATGGGGTTTGAAAGACTCCTCCATATTCGCAAAAAGTCTAGTGGAAAAAGGTATATGGCGAATTATAAAAGGTGATGGCTTATGGGTTAAAGTGATAACTTGGAAGTATACCAGTCCTCTCTCCATTGAGGAATGCCTCAGATCGTAGTAGAAGTCTACTCGGGATATCTCTCCTATGTGGCAGTCTCTCTTAAGTGTTTTCCATCTGATTGGAAACTAGTTAGTTTGGAAGGTTGGTGACAGACACAATCTCCTTCTCAGATAGGACCCATGCACTGGATTTTCTAAAGCTTATAGGCTTCCTCTCCACATGATTACACACCTGGAGGAACAAGATAAAATATTTCTTTTTCAAATCAATGATGTTCATCATACTTCTCATATGGGCCAAATTTGGATGAAGGTAGAGGAATTGGGATTTTCTAATGAGGATGGAGATAGAATGATCTTATATATTAAGAACTTGTAATACTGTAATATCAGAAGATCTGACTCAGAAGATAAGTTGGTATGGTCCAAAAACCTTGAATACGGTGAATACCTTCCCTGTATTGGATATAACGTGATCAAAGAGGAAGAAGCTCAACTTGACCCTCCATGGTGGAATTTCGTCCTATGGAAGAGTGTTTGTCCACTCAAAATCAAATTATTTATGTGGCATGTGCTTCATAATAAGGTATCGGTATGGGAAGTGCTAAAGAAGAGGTCTTGGATTGGACCTGGATGGTGCCCTCTGTGCAAGTCTGCTAATGAATCTTTAGATCACATCTTTTTATCATGTTCTTATATGGAGAGGATGGCGGATCATGTTTCCTGGGTTAAATGCATGAACCTCTATTGATAGGGTGCTGATTTAAATGAAGTCCTTCAGAACTGGTCTAATTTTGATACTTTTCAAGATTTATCATCTCTCCCTGCTATGTTGATCTGGTATAACTAGCTTGCAAGGAACTCTGTGATATTTCAAGATAAATATATAGACCCATCCAATCAAGCATCAAAGTGTTTGGTTGTGTTTTTATCTCCTTCCACATGTTTCTTTCCCTCCAGAAATTAGAAGTATCGTGGCTGAGGAAATTGATAAATTTGGTTGTTGGGGTTATTTTGATGGTTCGTCTCAAGGGACTCCAACTATCGGTGGCGCGGGTGGAAAAATTTATCTCAATGATAATCAATGGATAAATTTTTCAGCAGGTGTTGGATTGAGCACAAACAACCAAGAGGAGATGATGGCTCTAAAACTACTTTTGAGACTTGTGATTTCAAGGAATATTCATGCTCTCCAGATATTTGGGGATTCAAATGTGGTGGTGTAGTGGATGAAGAATAAATGCTCCCCGAGGAATATAAATCTTCAACCTATCTTCGAAGAGACTCTTAGACTATCCAATATGATCTCGAAGATCTCATATCATCACATTTACAGAGAAAGAAATAATATTGTTGATCGTTTATCTAAGGAAGGTCTTGAAGTCAATGAGAGACTTTAGATGCTTAAGGAAATGGATCATGACACTTTGATGGAGCATGATCTGGGACCCCACCCCAGTTGACTGATCCTTATATTTTGTCCCATCTCTAGAACACCCCATGATCTATCTAGGTTTATCATTTTATCTGTTTTATTTTTGTTTGAGCATACTCATGAATATTGTTATATTTTTCAAATATTTATTTTTGTATTGAAGGTCATATACTGATCAAATATTTTATTATATGATTATACTTACTATCTATCATCAAATTTTTCTTTTTGGAAGATCCATATATGACCATCTTTAACCATTTAACAATGTAAATGGTGATTTATTCCTACTATAAAGTGTTCTATTTAAGGGAAAAAAATGTAAATATATTTCGACCATTAGTTTGTTGATAGCAATAATGGTGTGTTTTAGATCATTAAATTAACGAGAGTCTAAAGTGAATTGCATACCTCATATGGTTTTCGTTTGTCGTATTGCAAGCCTACCCATGTGATGACCATATGGACAATGGCAAGGGAGTCCTTTTTGAAAAAGACGCATATGACCTTTAAAAACATCCAAATCAACCAACGAAAAATTGCCGCACGTCAATCCATATTAACGAAACAGTATACCTCAAATGTAATTGTCAAATTTATATGATGTGGACTTTATTTTAAGACCGAATAGTCACTTCATCATCGTAATTCCCTCAATGAGATATATTCACACATTTTCTCTAACTGTTTGGAAAAGATGAAGAGGATGGGTTGTGAGATGAGTTGTCAAGTAAGATGCGTTAGAATACGTTTTGTCAAGTGCGACAAATCTTGAATTGACTATATGCATGAGATTTTGTAGTAGAACAATAATGAAGATAATGTTAGATGTCACTATGATTAATGAAATTTGAGATACTATCCGGGAGAAATATGAATTGAGAAAGTTGTTTTTTCCTTTTAGATAAATGAGAATGTCGATGAAATTTGAGATATTATCAGGGAGAAATATGAATTGAGAAAGTTGTTTTTTCCTTTTAGATAAATGAGAATGTCGATGGATGGTATTGTAATGGGTTTTTCTGGTCAGTTTTTGTAATAAATATTTTTATGGATGTAAGGTTTTTCGTTACACCAAAATTTGTAGATGTTGATGAATATTTGTAACCAAGCACAAGTCCAAGGACTCCAATGTGAGAGTTTAGTCCACAATATATTCCCAGAGGTGAGGCGGTTCTAACCGATACTCCAACACCCCTCTCTGGCGTAGCTTGCGGGAATTGAACCTGGTATTTTAGCTATGATACCATGTAAAGTTTTCCATTACACCAAAACCTGCAAATGTTGATGAATGTTTGCAACCAAACACAAGTCCAAGGATCCCAGCGTGGGAGATCAGTCCACATCATATTCCCATAGGTGCGGTGGTTATAATCGATACTCCAACAATGGAAAAATTCAAAAATATCACTTTGGATACATTCTCATTGAAACCTAACAATGGAAACGGTGTTGATGATACAAAAGTAATACGACCACACAAAAAAAGAGAAAATGGAAGAGTTCTCGATCCATCTCAATAACTCATTGGACCACATTAAGTTTACGATGAAGGTTGAGGAATAGGAGCGCCATTCATTCTTGGATGTCTCGGTGACAAAGAAACATGATAGTTCTCTAGCACATCAAGTATATTGTAAAAAAAATCACATAGATAGTTACTTGCATACGGATTCACACCATTATCCAACCCAAAAATTTGGTATTGTAAACACTCTTGTTACTCAAACAATTAGGGTCTCTAACACTGATCACCTAGGAATTGAATTGGACCATCTTTTGAGGGATTTTAGGTTGAATGGCTACAAGGACACCTTGATCAAGAAGGATTTAAGAAAATGCAAAGTGGACCACATGACAGAAATAATGATAGCAAAAGAACAACAATTGTCACTCTCCCATATATTGAAGGTATAACTGATAGAATTGTGATGCTTCTTAAAAGAAGAAAAATTAGCATACCTTTCTCTCCTTGAGAGGTAGTGATCGGCCTCAAATACGTGATATGTTATGACAATAAAAAATACAAGGCATTGGTTGAGCTCAGGTTACATGTGGTTTTTATTTACTTAGCTGCTTCAGGTAAGAAAGAGTGGAACCAGGATAATCCGAACAAGATTGGTAAGATGCTTGACTCAGCGAAAGATGCTCCAGAGAAGAAACAAGGGAATGACATCTACTTAATCCCTTGCTCTTGTGGTAAATGTGTATCTAGGAAACCAGATGGTCAGTTAATACTAGGGTAAAGGAGTACCAAACAACTATGATGATTTATGTGAAATGATATACACAAATCTACTTTCGCTAAGCACTCTAACTTAACTAAACACAATAGATGTTTTGAGAAGACTATGGTTATTGCCTCCGTGGACCACTACTATAAAAGACGCTTAAGGAAGGCAATGGGAATTGAATAGAATAACACTAACTTAAATAGAGAAGAAGGGGTAAAAATCAGTGAAACCTGGAAACCAATCATCCAAGCAAGAAGTTAATAGTGTGCCTAGCGTTGGAGTTGTCAATCCTCTCACGTGACTTGAGCCTTAGTTTCCAAGGCCTTATTTTTTATAATATACCAATTCTAGCTTATGGGGGGTGTTAGAACAATATTATACCTTAGTAACTTAATCATTAATTAATTGATGGTTATTATGTGCTAAACTGGTTAATAATCACATCCCTAGGTTGTTAGGAAGTTGTTAGAAGTTGGTTAGAAGTTGTTGGGGAAAGGGTGAACATATCCACCATTGTATGGGCCAAAGGGTGGTCAAATATAGATGTTGGGCACTCTCATTATGACCACCACATGCATTTATTACCACTTCCATTCCTAAGGTGCCCACATTTCCCTGTTTTATGGATCTAGGTTTGACCAAGGGCTCACATGCATTGAACCTAGTCTTTTGCCCCTCTTTTGGCTATTTTGGCCTACCCTAGCCTACCTAAATTCCACCCAACCACCTCCTTCACACGTGTGAACCTAAATTTGGTCCCCCATGCTCACCCAACATTCACGTTCACAATTCGGACCTATTTGGGATAATTTGAGAACCATTCGGTCAACCTAGGGGGATTCTGGTTCAATCTAAGCTAGCCAAGTGTAGACACTCTAAGTGCATCCTATTTATTCCTATTCCTATATCAGGATGATCCAAACTCATTGTAATAATGGATTGTTAATAGAATCTAATGTTTGATCATTTGTGTATCCTGATTTTTAATCATTTGTTCTGATATTTGATCATTTATGACTGGTTTTTTATCATTCGTTTTTCCATAAATGTTTATGCACCTGTTTCTTGCATAATAAGTTAAATATTTCAATTGTGAGGTATCTATAGTAGCTAGATCCTACTTTGATAGAGATTTTACAGGCATCCAAAAGAATCTTGCACTATGTGCAGGGTACGAGACATTTTGGCATACACTATGCTGCGGATTCCGATCTTGATTTGGTTGGATTCACTGATTCAAATTGGGAGGCTGATAGCATTGATCAGAATTCCACTTCCAGATATGTTTTCATGATTGTAACAAGGCCTATTTTCTGGTCAAGCAAAAAGAAAGCCGCCATTGCCTTATCTTCAACAGAGGCAGAGTATCGAGGAGCAGTCAATGCTTGCATTCAGGCAATTTGGTTACAGGGTATTGTAGCAGAGTTTGATATTGGTAGCACCACTTCTACTGTCATATTTTGTGACAATCATAGTGCTATCAATATCTCGATAGATCTGTTTCAAAGACAGAGGACCAATCATATCGATATCCACAGGCACTACATCCAAGAGCTTGTGCATGACAGAACCATTGTACTACAATATTTCCCTACAGAAGAGCAAATTGCAGAAATCTTCACCAAGAACTTCACTGAGAGGAATTTATCTTACCTTCGTTCACTGTTGGGGGTGATTTCTACTATGGTGAGAACAGATTAGATCCTTCAGTGTTCAGTTTGAGGGGGTTTTTTCTTTCCCACTAGGTTTTTCCCTCTTTCCTCACTTAGATTTTTTGAGCATTTTTAGGATTATTTCTGTACTAGGTGACCTATGGCCTTTGTTTCTAGGGCCCTTTTATTATTTTTTTTCTCCTCCACATTATATTAGCTTAATGGGGGGTTTTGGAGCATTTTCCAACCACACATCATTTATTTGAGCTTCACAGCATATTTTGCCACTTATCCTAAGTATTATGACTCAATCATGTGCGTACATCCTCGGTAGATCACAGTTTCAGTAAATTGGGCCTCCTCCTACATTCAGGGAGTCAAATGGGCCATCATTATCAGTTAATTGGGCCTCCTCCATCATTCAGGGAGTGATTTTCATGACTAAAGTGCCCCACTCAGTCCAACTGACAACATTTACTAGTTTATTCAACCAATTGGAAACTAGAAGGAACCCTACTACACTGGTTGACTTCATTTGGTGTTATTTTCACCTAATATTCATTTAACTACAGACAGAAAGGAACCCTCCCCTATTTTTTGGCATTCAGTTGAGTTCTGTATTCAATTAGAATCCGTTAGACAGTTTCAGAGACTATTAGAGTCAGTTTCATAGTATTTAAGTGGTTAATTGATGTGCCGAGTGATGTTAACTGCCAAGTAAGCCACTCTCATGCATTCAATTCGAATGACCTCTCTGGAATTCGAATTGCTTGGCTTATTGTATCCATTGTTACACATTGTAATTATCTTCTGAGTTTATGATAATGCATGAATTGTTGCAAACCTTTTGCATCAGTGTTTTGACATATTATTTTCCACGCGCATATCTAGCAATTGTTGTCTCTTTTTCATAGATCTGTTGTTCTTATATTTTACAATGCCACTTGGTTATATGATTTAACCATTCCACACATAGGCTTCCATTTCTACTTTCTCAAATTTTACTCACTACCAACTCCTTTTGGGAATGGAAATGTGCACATGTCAACAACTGGCTCCGACTGGGGATTCTATCCTTCTTGTGAGGTAGCAAAGGACTCGTAGACCAATGCCTTCTTCAAAAAATCCTTCACTCTTCCCTTTTTATATATATACAACAAAAATTTGAAAATTTTTAGAAAATAACCAAAATAATGACATTTTTCAAACCCTAGGGCCTTCACTACGGGCTTCAAGTTCTCCAATATGTCATTCACACCTGCAACTTGAAATAATAAGCCAAAATGAATATACAATGACTATTTACAATGATATTCTTTGTTCCAAGAAAGATAGTGTTTTAGGAACCTCCCATTCATTGGGCCTCCTCCAATAAACTCCCATTCTGATCCTGCAAAATAAATGCATTGTTCCCCTGATAAGCAATAATTATATATGGCCCTTTCCACACATGATCAAACTTTCCATGTTTGGTTTCATTTCCAGCATCCCATTTTAAAACTAAATTATTCACCTGGAAAATATCAGCCTTAGTTTTCCTATCAAAAAATTTCTTCATCTTTTCTTGATGAAGATTAACTTTGTCATAAGCCTTCTCCCTCATCTGATGGAATTCAATTAGCTGATTTATTCTCCTCTGCATATGATTAGTCTCTTCTTCCTCTTCTTGCAATAGTTTCATAACTGGAAATCCTAAAGAAGGAGGAAAAATAACCTTTGCCCCATAAACCAATTGAAAAGGTGATGTACCAATAGAGATTTTTGTACTAATTATGTATTCACACAACACATACTTTAGTTTGGTGTGTCATTCCTTTTTATTGTCCTACAGCAACCTTTTCATAATTCTGAATAGAATCTTATTAGATGATTTAGCTAATCCATTCCCCTGAGGATAATAAGTTTTAGAGTGATTTAAATTGATATGATAATCATGGAAAAAAATTATCATTTTCTTTGATTTAAAATCGTTAACATTATCAGTTACTATTCTCCTAGGACACCCAAATATAGAAAGAATATTTTCCTCCAAAAACCTAATGATAGTAGCATCAGTAGTGTGCCTGGTAGGTACAATTTCTATCCAATTTGTGAATTAATTTGTTGTATTCAAAATCCATCTATGTTGTCCTAAAGATGTAGGATTGATTTATCCAATGAAGTCAATCCCCCACTACTGGAAAGGAGCTTCTACTGAGATAGGATTCAAAGTTAAAGGCAACAATTTCCTCTTTTCATAAAAAATATGGCATTTATGACAAGCTGCAACCTCTTTATATACATTCGAGAAGATAGTTGGCCAATAAAAACCATCCCTTAAAATCTTGTTGACAATGGTTTTCCAAAAAATGGTGACCTCCACAAACACCCTGATGGAACTCTTTCATGGTTTGAGTAGCTTCATTCTTAAGAAAAGAATTCAATAGGACTCCTCTCGGATCCTTCCAATACAAATAACCATTCATGATACATAATTTTGTTGTTTGTAATTTTATGGACCTTGCTCTTGTTTTGCTTAATTCCGGTGGTGCTTGTAGATTCTGCAAAACATAAACAATGCTACTATACCAAGGATATAAAGAAAAATATTATGATACCTGAACTTCTAGTAGTGATTCACTTGGCATGCTGGAAATAAAATTAATCCTCAAATAATCACAATTTGACTCAGTCATCAACTTTTCCAACCCTTGTCCTTTAATCAACTTTTTTGGTATGATCTCCAAGTCATATTCCAATAAAATATCAATCCATTTTGCTCTTTTCCCTTCTGGATCAGGCTGGGTCAAAATTTCCTTCACCATATTGTTAGGAACAAAAGCAATCACATGAGAATTTAATATATATACTCTAAAAAATTTCAATGACTTGACCAAATCATATGTCTGTTTCTCCATAATATTATACTTCAATTTTGCATCTCTCAATATCTTGTTGAAAAAGGCAATGGGTTGTTTTGCATTGTTTTGTTTTTTCTGTAATAATACTCCAGCAATGGTATGCTCTGAAGTAAAAGAGAAAATCATAACATCCTTTGTAAAATCAGGACTGATTAAAATCAGTGCCTCTATCAATGCCTTTTTAATATCATTGAAAGACTTATTTGCCTCTATTGTCCATTTGATCTCACTTTCTTTCCTCGGCATATTGGTAATAAACCTCAAAATATCAGCAAATCTTGGAATAAACCTTCTTAAAAAATTCACCCTAACAATAAATGACTGAATCTATTTCTTATTTCTTGGAATACCAACCTTTTGAATTGAAGCTACCCTGCTTGGATCTATTTTAATGCCATCCTTTTATATCACATGTCCTAACAATTTTCCTTCATGCATAGCAAAATTAGACCTCTTTGGGTTAAGGGAAATGCCAAATTTTCTACACCTTAGAAAAACTTGTTTCAAATGATTTAAATGATCATTATAATATTTAGAATAAACTGTTATATCATCCATGTAAACAACAACAAACTTGTCACTTTATTCTACAAATGCTATGAACATTTCCCTTTGAAATGTAGCTCCAGAATTCATCAATCCAAAAGGAATTTTTGCATACATGAATGTTCCCCAAGGTGTGGTAATAGCTATCATTTCTTGATCTTCTGGGTGAACTAATTTGATCTGATTGTAGCCTGAGAAAGAATCCAACATTGATATTCTTTCTTCCCCAACAACCCTCTGCAAAATATGATCCATATTTCGGAGAGGATAGTTATCTTTCAAATACACTGTTAGCATTCAATAATTCTCAATGACGGGGGGTTTCAAGCCCTCCCAAGAAAGAGTAATTGTCTTAAGTTGTAGACACCAATGTTACAAAAAATGGTCCTAGGTATTTGTGAACTAAGTCTTTGATAAAGGACCTAGAAATTTTTTAAACCCAAGTCGAAAGCAGCCTTGACAGCTTTTGACCTAAGCCAAAACTTATGAAGAAAAGTGTTTAGTATTTTTATTGGCTAAAGACAAAAGCTAAGTATGGAGAGAGGTTTTCATAATTTGGGCATAGTTGGAGGTTTTATGAAGAGGAAAAGCTTCGATATTCTATTTTCCAAAAGTTAAGCTTTTTGAAGGTTTTTGATATTTTAATTTTTAGCCCAAAAATAAATTTTATGAAGGAAGGAGACTTTATAAAAAAAAAAAGAGGTTTGTTGTATTCTTTATATTGGGCCAAAGTTTCGAATTAAAATGGAGCAAAAGGTATGTTCCCAACACTGAGGGATTCACCATGAGACCGAGCGCCGAAGCCAGGAGGACCTACGCATCACTTATCCTTCAACACCAAAGATTTTCCCGTTTGTTACTTGAAATATGTAGTAAGCCATCGGATATATAAGGAGTATAAGGCATTCTTTCGTTTTACATGTGGGATAAGTTCCCCATAAGAAAAAATAATAAGAAACACAGGCTGCGAATGGATATTCAAGTCAGCACTTTGATTTTAGATGCCAGGTCACATGATGGGGATGCTACGAGTTCTATCACCATCGATATCAGATAGCATTCAGGTGATATTACCAAGTCATTAAGACAAAAAATGTGGCTTTATGAAATCGTAAGAGCAACAATGAAAGGCGTTTTCAGACTCGTCAATACAAGGTAAAATCCCTGAAATAAAATTCTGCGTTTGTCTGATAGAGCACCAAATTTTAAAAAGAAATATCAAAACCTTGTGTATAAAACTAGTTTACAAAGAAACTCGACGTCGTCTTGGAAATAGAAGAGGCAAGTGACTCTTATGCGGCAGCATCATCTACCGTCGTCCCTGAAATAACCACTTAGTGAGAACGTGAAGAAGAAATCGGCGTCCTGATGATAGATTTGAAGGAGAGGAACAAAGTTTATTGATATTTGAAGAAGGGCAGTGAAGATACATACATAATAGTGGGAAAAGGTGTAGGAAAGCAATGGATAAATGAATTTTACACAAATCGGAGGGCACTTGGCTCCATTTTATGGATCGAGCTATTGTTGTTTCACAATTGGCGCATCCAGTGTTGAAAAAATATACACGGGGGGTTTTTAAAAGTCTCCTTATAGGAGGTCTGTTGCTGATATAGATTGAGGCCGTGCGTCCTTTGTTTGCTGCAGACACATAATAACAAGTGACGTTGTTACATGGCACTGATTATATCGTTTTGGAGGCGATTTATCTATCCCATAATTTCTTTCAACATGTTAATGAAGAGTTGCGACTAGTGCTACAAAGAATTTCTAATGTTGGAGCTTCTCTTTTTTCATTTCGAATGAGGCTGTTGCATACCACACATGGAGGTGCCTCTGTTGAGAGCAGCGACCTCTCTTGTTTTCCACGTTGAAGATGATCAGAATGATTGGTTCGTTGGCTACCTGGTCAATGATAAAATGAGTTCTTCGAATCAAGCACAGAAGCAGAGATAGAGCCAAAAGGGTCGATGCTAATTTCTGAGTCCGATAGCCTATTTGCATTCTCAAAGAAGATTACTGCTTTTGTTCCCAATAATTATTGTTTGAACTGCATTGAAGAAAACGACGAGGTCTTGATTGCTGGTAGGCAAAAGAGGCATGCCGTGAGAGGATTATTTTTGAAATTCAACAGGCAGGTGTCCAAAGGAAAAGGGTTTTCCAGCATGCATCCAAGATGAGTATTTTGATCCAAAACAATATTTAGTTCTTGGTTGTCCCTGCAAAATGTTTGTCCTCCTGAGATAGTGAATACAATTTGCTATTTTGAAGAAGATAATACAATGGCAAATGCAAGTTCTATGAATGGAAGATACAGGCTTTGATTTAGACTGTGTTTGGAAGCCGATATTCTGAAAACACTAACAATATTGAAGAAATCAATAGTTGAAGGCCTTCAAAAAATTGAAGATATTTCTACATATTCGAAAGCTTTTTGGATAATATAGCGGCATGGAGGTCGTGATATGTTATAAGAAAATGTAGAAGATGAGGAGTAAATGGATTTTTTTCCATTCCCCAATATCAATGTACGAAGATAATTAATAAAAGCAAGTGGTCGCGGAACACAAACCGCCATCACATGCGTCATTGTTTGATGCATCCGCATGTGAAAGAATGGTATTACAAACTGCTCCAAAAGCCATGCAGAAACCACCCTTTGCACGTGCGAAAATACCTTTTCCGAAATTTATTTATTAGATTAAAAAATGTATTGTTTTTATTGGCTCGATGGTTAAAAGGGATGAAGAACGCGATGAAATACATTGGACGGTTAGGGTTCGATACCAACAAAAAATTCAGTGCAGCCGTGTCTTTCAATGCAAACCACTCCATCGTGGAACATTTCAAACATAAATGAGAATGCGATTTCTCAGGAAGCCGAAGAACATATGGGCATATGTCGAAAAGGGCATTTCTAGATTTCAAAAGAAATAAAATCCGAAGCATCTAGAAAGAAATTTCAGATTTAGTTGCTATAGATTTTTGTTAAAGTCTTTTTCTTAGAAGTTAAACATTTTTTACAGTTGTTATTGTAACTAATTATTATTACAAACAAATTTCGAGTGGTTAGGGTTTACTATGAAGATTTTTTGTATAAATGAGGCATTTTGCAATATAAAAAAGGGTGGGATTTTTCAGAGAAAAGGAATTTCCCATTCTGGGTTTTTGAAGTGTTTTTTCAGAAATTAATAAAGATTTCAGAGTGAAGCAGATTTCATCAAAGATTCATGAGTTGTTTTCAAAATTACAGTCCGTATTCTTCTTTTTCTTTACATGTGCATGTCAAAGTTTCTTTGTCACTCTTGCCATTATGTCATTTTCTTCTATGCTTGAATGAAAGTCTTAAATAAATTGGGATTCATACTTGCTATGCCTCAGTTTATCGCATTCAAGTATCCACCTGCTTCTCCAAAGTTAACAGTGGATTCATCTGAAAATTGATGCCCGTTGTTGATGGATTGTCATTAATTCTTTCCTGTCACCTGCAAAATCTTATCGACTGTAATAAAACAACTATCTTGCCTTTGTACAAAAGTTTGTTTGGCTGCTGATCTGTATTTTTCTGTTTCTCGACTCCATTGCCCAATGGTATCTTATTCCTGTTTATCTAACCACATCATTAAAAATCCATAAGTTTTTATTATTTTACAAATTGGACCTTGAGTTTCATTGTCAAACTGCTGTCGTGGTGACATTGGATGGCAGATTTGTTGAGAGAGCCCTCTCTGGTTGAAAGAGGCCAACTTTCAGTCTAAAGATTGGTTTGAAATAGGTTACCTCGGGGTTTCTTTGATATAGCCCAAGGAAAATCCGAGTGCTAACATACACTTTACTCAAATTTCTGAAGTCTACACACAACCTGATTTCTCCACTTTTTTCTAACTAGGACCAAATTGGCTACCCATTTAGATAATCTGAGAGAAACAATGATCTTTGCATCAAAGAGATTTTTTACTTCTTTCTCTATGAGAGGCATCAACATGGGATTTAACCTCCCGATATTTTGTCTGGATGGTTTTTCCTTAGGCTTGATGGGAATGGTATGTTGAATAATGGTTGTGTCATACTCTTTTAGGTCCCCGTAGCTCCATGCGAATACATCTGAATTTTTTTTCATTAATCCAACATACTTATCTTTATTTTCTTGAGACAAGGATTTAGACAGTATTACGATCCTTGGTTCCTGTTCTGTTACAATATTGTAATCATGCACTTCACCTTCATGAGGGACCACCTTGGGATTCTTTCCCACATCATTATTATAAAACAAATTTTCCAAAGGAACCAGTCCCTTGGGTATGCAGTTGTTCTTGAGTTGGATTATCTCTTTCCATCCAATTTCATTTAGATTTTTTTCCTGATTTTGATCTTCATCTCCGTCATTTTCATTATGCTCAACATCTTCTATATTTTGATCTTCTTCATCAATCATGGTATTAGCAAATTCATGAATCATTTCAAGAAATTTTTTAATATGCATGTCATCTTCAAAAACTTGCCAATATTTATTATTATCAAGAATATATGACATATTTATAACTTCAATTTCATATTTTCTATTTGGATAAATAGGGATCTTGAAAACACTTGTAGTAGAGGCTAAGGAATCAACTATGCCATTCTACTCTCTTGGGATTAATAAAATTATGTGCTTAGTAAATAAAATTCCAACCATATCCCAGACTTCATTTCTATATGCTCTCGTCCTTGGATGTCTAGTTTGGTAGGTTCCATTTACTTGATTTATGACCAACCTTGAATCACCATACACATCTAACCTGTTTGCTTTTAAATCCTTCAAAATATTTAACCCCAAAATCAAAGCTTCAAATTCAGCCACATTATTAGTGCAATCAAAGGTCAATTTGAAAGAATAAATTTTTGAGTCATTGTATGGAGGAATTATCCAAATACCTGCACCATCTCCATCTTTACTAACTACCCCGTCAAAGTGCATGTTCCATATCCCTTCAACATTCTTTTTTCTATTTTAAAATCCATTCTTCTTTATATATTTGGTCATTTTCTTCTGATTTGTTATCATTTTGGTTCTTCTCTTCAAAATGGAAATCATTATAGAAAATAGAAGAGCCTAAATCTGCATCTACAACATAAATAGGATGATTATGAGGTTTATCCTGACTTCTGATCACATATGCCACTTTTTTTCTCTATACAAGTTCCTTTGTTCACCAAAAACTGGGATAGTAGCATATGACATGTCCATCTTCAATGTGCCTTTCAATTTTAAAGCCACGATCTTGACAATAACATCCCAAATTTGGGTGGAATGTATGCAACTATGACATCCATAATAATGTTTTTTGTTGGAATTTGATTCAGATTTACAACCAAATCCTTAATCAAACCAAGACACTTGACCTTTCTAGAATCAAAATAAAATAGATCTTTGTAAGGCCTTGTGACTTCTAATCCAATATTGTCCACAACAACTTTAGGCATTAAATTATGTAAAGCTCCTGAATCCAGCATAGCATTGTGAAGGATCATATCATGAACATTCAATCTAACATAGAATGGAGGCACATCTTCATTATTTGTATCTTCAACCCTTGGACTAAAAACAATAGTGGGAGTATCATCATGAAGTTACAAGGTATCAGGTTGTTGCTCCGCTTCATTTTTTACTATTTTCAAAATTTGGCCCTTGTATTCTATGTTGTTTAGAAGCTCATTAAAAGGAATGGAGATTTTAATTTTTGAGATTTCATTTTATAGGTTGAAGGATGGGTGTGTTTTCTCAACTTATTTCACTGCATCTTTCTAACTTTCTTAAGCTTTCTTAAAGGTATCTACCTTTGAATCATCTTTTTTAGGGGATTCTTGTTTCTGTTGACTACTTGTGGCATGATCAACATGGGATTTATTTGAATTCTCACTAACAATTATGTTTCCGAGATTGTGTTTTTTTTTTTAATTTTAAATCGGTTATTGCATTTTTATATCCTCTTTGATATGGTTCTAATTCCCTTTCCAATGTATCACTATATTTTTCTTGGGAAAAAATATCATGTTCCTCTTTGGTCAAATAGAATTTAGGCTCAGAATGATCAAAATGATGGATTTGATCTTCCTACTATTCAAAATCTTCCTCATAAAAAAAGTTCTTAGGGAAAGGAGGCATGATTTGTTGGTCAACTGGATTTATTTGGTCTCTCTAATCCCTCTGATATCTTTGATCTCTTTGTCTTATTTGAGGAATAGGAGGTATTATAAAATTTGGATTTCTAATTTGTTTTTTGGGATGGTCTCTAAACTGAGACCTATTTTCCAAAGTTAATCTCTCTACCAACCTCTCCATGGTTCTCATCATCATATCAAATTTAGCATCATTGTTTTGGGAGGTTGAAGGTTGGTTTTCTTCTTTAGTTCTTCTCCTATCAATTTCCACTTTTTGTTTCATCTTCCCTGATGCCATAAGATTTGCTTCTACTTCTACAACATCATTCAACATGTCAGGAAAAGTTGCAGACTTTCTTTCCCTTAACAACAATGCAAAATCACTATTAAAGGCATCAACATAACGTAATTTGAAAGCCCCAACAGGGGATTTTATTTCATATGGGACTGAGTTATAAATTTTCATGAATTTAGTGGAGAACTCTTGTACTAACTCTATATTATTATTTTTCAGATTGTTGTATTGGGTTAGAATCTGCAAAGGGTTTTTCTTGTCTTCCCACCTTCCGAGGAAAGTTGTCTCAAAACAATTGTTAGAACATTATTACACCTAGGACCATAGTCTCAATGATGTTTAATTAATTATTGTTGGTTCAAGCAAGGTTAATGATGATTATCTAAGGTTGTTATGATAATTATGACCAATTCCACTACCTAGGTGCCCATTTTTCCTCAACTAGTGGATACGGCACCCTCATTTATGGACACCACCCTCATTTATGACCACTAAGCCACAAGGGAATGCCCTTATCCCCTTTTTTATGGATTTGAGTTTGACTTGAGGCGCTCATGCATTGAACTTGGTCATTTTTCCTCCTTTTTGGAAGTTTTGGCCAATCTTAGGCCACCTCCACTCCACCACTTTCTCCACCAATCATGTGCATCCATCATTATTGACCAATCATTCCATCCCAACGTTTATATCTACAATTCATGACCGTTTTGGGTGATTTTGGATACTATTCGTCAACCTAGGGGGGGATTGAGGTCCAATCTAAGCTAGCCACTTGTAGCTCATTAAGATGCCTCCTAAGGATCACAATTTTATCCAAATGTAATATAATGATGTTCCCAACTTGATTTTTGGTTGGACAGTTGTTATCGCTCTTCTAACCCCCTTTCATGTGGAAGGAAGGGGCAGATGTAACTATTTCAAACCTACTTGCAGACTGGAAACTAGCCTTTCCAATCCATAGAGGGCTCTCTCTTACAACTCAAATTTTATATGTTATATTTCAATGGTTGGTTGTGTAATCAAATCCATGGCTAGGTATTCTGTGGATAGATTAGGGTTTTGGATGTTTTGAAAGTGGTGGAATTAGGAGAAAAGCCCCATTGGGCATGGAGTCAATAGGATGGCTAGTAATTCATAAGGATAATCAATGGTTGGTTATATAATTCTCAAGGAAGCAGAGGTAATATAGACAATATCCCCTAGTCAATCAGATTGTTGAGGTGTGGGGTAGAATTGAGGAAAACAGTTCATTAATGCAGAGCATACAATGATGAATTCTACTTTAAATTTGGAGGAAATAATAACAACAGATTGTTTGAAAATGTTGAAATAGAGTATTAAACCAAGGATGAATTATGAATACAATACTTTCATTCAAACATTGAAGATAATGCATAAAATGGAAAACTCGGAAAGGCACACATTCATGAAAGATAACACAAACTAAGAAATATAGACACATGAATCTCTGGTAAAAGCATTCAATACTTATGCACTGATATATTTCATTAAATTAGAAAGCTAAACAAAAATCCAATACTCAATAGTTCTTCTCTCCAAAATCCCAACCGTTGGATCTTCTAAAAACTTGTCATATATAGGATTACAATGGTTTGTTTTAAGGAAAAAACCTAATGCCTTTCGGCTATTATTAAAAATAGTAAATGACTACATAACTACTATGTGTGCAAATTAACTAAATTCCAAACTATGACTTATGAACTACTGTCTAGTTAATTGATGGTGAATTTGAAAAGATTGGTTGATAACTTATTGATAATGCAAAAAGATAAATAGGTCAACTGCCAACTGTCTCCTCCATTCGTTCAACTTATATTGGCATAGATTAGATCCGCGTGAGATGCCCAAAATTTAGGGATCAAGCCCATTAATACTAGCTTAAGTAACTTCTGTAGCGCCCCCCCTGTTATTTTTCATGCTATGCGTTGTAGAAGTGTAGTTCCAAAACTCTTGTAGCGCAAATCCCTATTTTTCTGTGATATACGCTGCAGAAGTGCAGTTCCATAACTCTCGTAGCGTGCCTCCTTGTTTTTCCGTGATATACGCTGCAGAAGTGAAGTTATAGAACTCTCGTAGCACACTCCCATTTTTTTCTGTGATATGCGCTGCAGAAGTGCATTTCCAAAACTCTTGTAGCGCACTCCCTTGTTTTTTCATGATATGTGCTTCAGAAGTGCATTTCCATAATGTTAGAAAAACATATCACAGAGCAATAACAATAATTAAGATGCAAATATAAATCACATAAAACACATTACAAGAGAGACACCAACATAACGTGGTTCACCCAAGATGGGCTACATCCACACAGAAATTTCCAGTCCTTATTATTATACCATCCAACAAATGAAGTGATGCCACCAGAAGCACACCCGTTGCAACTTCATCTTCATTCTCTCACAGTCTCTCTCACACAATCATATATATTTACAATGCTACAATATAGAGTCGTAATAGAATGCCTTCATTTTAAAGAGCGATTACCATGGTAAAATATTATGGAATACCCAATACCATGGGCCCATAAATCACCCATTATTGAACAAGTCATGACTATGAAATTACAACATTTTACAAGGCGTTTTTTCCAAAATTTTCGCTACAGGGGCGTTGCCCCCAAACCCACGCCAGGGGGGTCTCCTAAACATAGTCGTCGCCCCCCCTGGACCCCCCCATGGAAACTATTTTGGGGGATCAATCCCCTCCAACCCCCCCGTCATGGGATGGGATATAGAAATGGTTGAAACACAACCTCTGAATAAGGAAGATCAAGATCCACAACCAACAATCTCCCACTTGGAGATTGATCACAGCAACTGCATCATTGCTGCACTTGTTGGACTAGATATGAACCTTGGACTTGGAAAATTTCTCATCTTCACCTTCATTCTTGAAGGCCAACTGAAACCGAGCATGAACTCAGTTTCTCTCTAATTACTACCTTTGTCAACATGTCTGCAGGATTCTGGCTAGTGTGTATCTTTGCTAGCTTCAATAGTTCATCTTTGAGAACAGGATGTATGAAATGTTACTTGAGTTTTTAATGTTTAGTCTTAGAATGGAAGGTTGAGTTCTTTTCAAGATGAATGGAACTCTGGATGTCACTATACAACATGTTATTCTCATGATTCTTACTCAATTCCTCCATGAAACTCTATAACCAAATCATCTCTTTACTAGCTTCTGTAGCAGCAACATACTCTGCTTCCGTTGTTGAAAATGCAACAACCTTTTGCAGCTTCAAAATCCAACTTACTGTCCCACATACAATAAATACATACCCTATGGTGCTCCTCTTGCTTTATTTATCACCTGCCATATATGCATCAACATATCCATGTAGAACGTGTCTGAAGCTCCAAAACATAATGCATGAGTGGTAGTACATCTCAAATACCTGAGAATCCATTGTACTTCCTTCCAATGTTCATATACATGATCACAACTCCCACTGCATGTACAATATATGGTCTTGTGCACACCATGGCATACATCAAACTACCAACTGCTGATGAATAGGGAACCATGGACACGTAGTCTATCTCTTCCTGTGTCTTGGGACACATCTCCTTACTTAGTTTTAAATGGTTGACTAAAGGTGTACTAACTAGTTTTTCATTATGCATTCTAAACGTCTCCAACACCTTTTGTATGTACTCACCCTGAGACAATGTGAATTTGTGATTTTTTCCGTCTCTTGTTATTCTCATACCAAGGATTTGCTTTGCAGCACCCAAATCCTTCATCGCAAATGAATTAGCTAACTTCATTTTGAGCACATTTATATCTTTCATATTAGAACTTGCAACAAGCATATCATCCACATACAATAACAAGATAATATATCTTCCATTATCTAGCCTCTTGAAATAAACACAGTGGTCATAATGACATCTACTATAACCTTGTTCTATCATAAACCTGTCAAATTTCAAATACCACTGCCTTGGATCTTGATTCAAGCCATACAAGCTCTTCTTCAACCTACATACCAAATTCTCCTTCCCTTTGACCTCATACCCCTATGGTTGTTGCATATAAATCTCTTCCTCCAAATCCCCATGGAGAAAGGTTGTTTTTACATCTAACTATTCAAGATGCAAACCTTCTACCACCGCTAGACTTAAAATAGTTCTAATTGAATTCATTTTAACAACGAGAGAAAATATTTCATCAAAATATGCACCTCTCTTCTGTGCAAACCCCTTTACAACAAGTCTGGCCTTGTACCGCTTCGTTCCTCCATCTTCTTCCTTCAACTTGTAAACTCATTTATTTTGCAATGCTCTTTTACCTACAAGAAACTGAACCAAATCCCAAGTCTAGTTTCTTACCAATGAGTCCATCTAATCATTTATGCCTTGCTCCCACTTCTTTCTAGTTTCCACCTGCATTTCTTCTTCATAACATTCTAGTTCACAAGAATCAGTCATCAATAAATAATACAGTGAAGGAGAGAATTGTTCAAGGGGTCTACTTAACCTAGTATATCTTCTAACACTTGTAGGATTTTGAGGCACCTATTGTTGTTCTTGATTTTTCGTCACCTTCGGAACTTCATTTTATTCGATTTCATCAAGCATTGTGTACTTAGTGTTTTCCTTTTCCTGTTTCTTTCCCTACAACTGATATTTATACATGACCTTTTCATTGAATACCACGTCTCTAGTTCTAATTATTTTTCTATTTTCATAATCCCATAAGCGATAACCAAAATCATCAACCTCGTATCCAATAAAGGTACATTTCTTGGATTTAGCCTCAAGCTTTGCTCTATTTTCTTTATCAATATGGACAAATGCTTCACAACCAAAAGTTCTAAAAAAGGATTAGTTTACCTTTTTACCTGTCCATGACTCCTTTGGAATACCACCATCCAAAGCACTTGAAGGCCCTCTATTTATTAAGTAAACAATAGTATCTACAACATCTACCCAAAACTATAAATTCAACCCTACATGCAATCTCATACACCTCGCACATTCCATGAGTGTTATGTTCATCCTTTATCGCACACCATTTTCTTGTGGTGTTCATGGGACTGCCTTCTCTCTACGAATCCCATGGTATGAACAGTAACTATCAAACTCATTGCTGCAATATTCACCTTCATTATCAGATCTAAGACACTTCAACATTTTTCCTGTCTCATTCTCAACCAAATCTTTCCATTTCTTAAAAGTAGCAAACACATCATATTTCTATCTAATGAAATAAACCCAAGTTTTTCTAGTTTCATCATCAATAAAAGTAACATAATAACGAGAGCCAACAAGATATTGTACATGAGTCGGTCCCCATACATCTGTATGTACAAGCTCTAACTTTTCACTCTTCTTTTGTTTCCCAACCCTAATAAATCTGACTCTCTTATGTTTTCCATAAATACAGTTCGCACATAATTCCAAACTTACCTGCTTCAGATCTGGTAGCAACTTCCTTGAGTGGAGAATGTACAACCCCTTCTCACTCATGTGGCCAAGCCTATGATTCCACAATATTGTATATGTCCTGTGGAATCTAAAGAGATAGAGCAGTTAGTATTATGAGGACATAAATACAATGTACCTATCCCTTCTCCTTTTTCTATCACCATTGATCCTTTAGTGATCTTCCTGTTGAGATATTGTAACTTCTAAGAATATTATATTTGTACTTTATTATTACGGAGATGTTTCATTCCTCCGTGAAGACCGTATTGTATATCTGGAGATTCCTCCGAGAGAATGTGGTAACTTGGGTTATTAGACTTCCCTAGTGAGGTCAGCCCAGAGTCAGTTGTATGGGGTGTTTAAGTCCCCTATTGGGGTCGTCCCAGTCAGCATTATGTTGAGTGGTTAAGTTGGGGCCGACCTAGTTAGTGTAAAAGTCAAGTCGGAGTAGTGTATAAATAGAGGAGGTGTGTTCCTCATTTAACACACTCACACACTCACTTGTGAAACTCGCATAGGAGAAGGAGAGATCGGAAAAGGAGGAGAAGGAGCTCATGTTTGGGTATTACATCTTTGTATTTGTTGGTCATATATATTGAGGAATCTTTGCTGGGTTTTCTACCCCATGAGGGTTTTCCAGGATAAATCTGTCTCTTGTGTTTATGTTGTGCTTCTTGTTCTTTCAATGATCCTGTATATGCTATTGTTGTGAAATGGAATGTAATACTTATGTTATCTATCTTATCATATTGAATCTTAACATGGTATCAAAGCTAGCTTGAAGGAAGGCAATGTATGACAATTACGACACTTGTCTCACTTGTGATAATTTGAAAGTTAGGGTTTTGTATAGAAAAATCTAGTCATCGTGGCACTTTCGCTATAAATCCATTTTGGTGAAGGTTCAGGAACTGAAACTTCTATTGGACGAAGATAACATCCCCTTGTACCTTGTGTCTGAATCTCAGCCTTAGATTCGTTGTACTTTGTGATTTATGATCCGTACAAATTAGGGTTTTTCCCTCTTCCAGAATGCAATCCTAAATAGGTGACCTAGGGAAAAAGGTCATATGTCGGGCTAGGTAGCTCCAAATTAAATTTATTAAAAAGTGACAGGTAGGGCACGAAATTTAGCTTCACAGTTATGGGTTTCATAGGCTGAAGTTGAAACAGTGACACGTGGCACTCCGTACAAGTTCGTTATGTTGTTTCATCCCATAAACAGGTCATGTTGCGACACTTGGCATAACTCTCTCTCAAAGAATCCATTAAAGCTCAGACCTATAGGGTTGGAAATATGATAGGTCAGGCTACCACAAGTAGAAGTTTCAGACCCTGCAGATCCAAAATTTCAGAGATGAACCAGAAACAATACGACACATCTGAAATGGTTCAACGGAAAAAATCTAAGAAGAGGAGGAAGAAGCTCTCACTTAGGGTTTTCATTGTTTAGGTATGGAAGGAACTGATACAATGTTGGAGACACCTGATACAACATTGGAAACTTTTATAATGGATTTGTAATCCATTCATCATATATATTAATCCTCCATCAAAATGTTGTGGGAGGAAGGAGATTGAAGATTAGGGTTTCCAAGTAAGAAAAAAACCCTAGCAAAGTTGGGAGACTCATAGGGAAGCGATTAAGAAGGTTGAAATGACACTGATATTCTATCATCCTAGCACCATGAACATAAATAATATGATTACAAGTGATCTACCTTAGATGGTTAGGGTTTTACCCTTATAGAGAAGACTACTCGATAGGTATGACTTGAGAAGCTATAGGTATGTTTTGAAATATGTTTCATGATTAAGTTTGTAATATGTTTGTCTTCATATTATTGAGGTTAGTACAATCATGATTAATTCTAGATTTTTTTATCACCTTAGTAAAAGTATGAATGCATGTGAATGATAGAAGACATTCATTGATTAGGGTTTTGACACTTATGATTGTACTAATGCACTTGTGGTGTTGTATGATGATGATGTTGTCTACTAACATGAAAGGTACATCAAGAAAGACAAATCAAGTTCTATGACCATGACGACATGAAGACACAGAATCATTCATAGTATTTGATCACATAGAAGCTCTACTTACAAGGTATGTATGACTTTGTTCTACTATGCTTAACTTATGAGATATGCAGGTTCTAGCACAAGGTCTCTAAATCATTGAAGAGAACAAAGAAGATATTGTTTGGGTATAATAATACAGGTATGTTTTCCTATATCAAGTTAGAATCCTACTTTGTGTTAGGATCTTAAGTAAGTATACCTGTGTATGAAATGATCATGACCATACATACTTAAGATTATTTAGAATCATAATGTTTTGATAGTATTGATATTATACTAATGAATATATGATTATGTATGAGATCATGAGGATGACACTAGTGCACACTTAAGCATGCATAGTGGTACAAAATGGATAGAATTTCAAAGACATGTCATAGAGATCAAGCGGGAGGAAACCACATAAACACAAAACATAATTATTTGAGTTGTTATTTGAATCTCTGAATAGTTAATGATATTGCTCGTAATAGTTGTATACATATTTGTATTCCTAGAATATATCATGCATAGTGTAAGCATTCATATAGCATTGAACATTATACTACTAATATGCATATGATGGGTAAGTTGGACAAACATTCCCTTGTTGTTTATATAGAATGAAACCTATTTGTTGACATGCTGAGAGATGTGCATGCTCTTAATAGTATGGTTTGGTAGAGATGGAAGGCATCTAGATAACCACTGTATGCATATAGGATATGGAAAAGTGTTGTGCCAAAGTATTGGTCAAGATAGTTTCATAACTATGTCAATTATATCTATATGTATAATAGGTTATCATGTCAACATGATTTGATGATTATGAAGTATTACTAATCATGTAATTAACTTTTATTTGTAGGAAATATCATGATGAATGATGAACACCGAATAAGTGATGGATGTTCAACAAGAAGACTTACAAATCAAACGTAATATAGAAGACTCGTGGCTAGAAGATTCTCTTAGAAAGAGGAAGAGGATCATGACGAGATGTTTGCTCCAAGTGGCTAGATAAGACCATTCTCTTAATGGTGTAATTGAAGAAGAAGTATGAATCGAGAAAACTCCCAAGATTCAATTGAAGAAAGCTCTGTACGGGTACCCAGGATTGATAATCATTTGATGAGCTTAATGATCACCATGGGTGATGCGGAGTTCAACCTTTGCTACAAGGTTGAAGATGGTGTCTATATACAGATGGCATTATTCTCTTAGATGGATGAAAGAAGGAACTCACCACAAAGTTCAAATGATCTTGAGGCTCATATCAGTAGACCCATCTGACGAGAGATGGCATGAATAGATATGCAGAAGAATGCAGAGTGTGAATGATGTCCAGTCACAGAGGGGGAATTGATAGCTTCTTGAAAAGCTTGGGCTTTACCAAAAGTAAAGTTGATCCTAACCTTTACCTTAAGGTTATGGATGATGAACTTGTCATACCATTACTGTATGTGGATGATCTCTTTCTGACAGGGAATGAGAAACAGATCATGGAAAGCAAGAAGACGATAGCTACAAAATTTGAGATGAAAGATCTCGGATTGATGCGTTACTTCCTAGGTCTGGAAGTATGGCAAGGACCAGAAGGAATCTTTCTCAACCATAGAAAGTATGCTGTGGAAATATTGAGAAGATTTGATATGTTGGAATGTAAATCCATGACCACTCCCATGGATTCCAACTTGAAGATTTTAGATGATGACTCATCAGAGTTAGTGGATGTGACTCTGTACAGACATATTATTGGGACATTGATGTATCTAACTAATACCAAGCAAGATATATGCTTGGCTGTGAACACCTCGAGTCAATATCTAGTGGGACCTAGACATGTTCACCTGATAGCTGCAAAGCATGTGATGAGGTACCTAAAGCGTACGGTAGACTTTTGTTGATGTTATCTTGGAGATCATGACTTCAGATTGTATGGCTACACAGATGATGATTGGGAAGGAAGTGTATCAGATAGGAAGGAAGTGTATCAGACAGGAAGAGCACATCGGGTTGATGTTATTGTATGGGATATGCCATGATCTCATGGTTTAGCAGGAAGAAGTCTAGTGTGGCTCTCAACACAGTTGAAGTGGAATATATAACTGCTTGCTCTGCTAGTTGTCAAGCGATATGGCTTCAGAAGTTGTCATCGGGATTGTTTGACTTAGAGATGGACCCCACTGTGATCCTATGTGACAACCCGAGTTGTATCAAGATGATAGAGAATCCAATGTTCCATGATAAGTCAAGCACATAGAGATATGATATTTTTATATACGAGATATGGTGCAGAAAGGAGCTATCAAGATCGAGTATGTGAGCACTGACGAACAAGTTGCTGATATATTGACCAAAACTCTATCTCGAGTAAAGTTTGAGTATTTTCGAGACAAGCTTGGTGTCGTTCAGAAGGACCCTCCTCGAAAGGGGGAGTGATATGGTCGATGATGATATTTGTATACTGGTATCGATGTGGATACCTGTATCGATGATGAGATTTCCTATATCGATGGTAAGGTCGATGATGAGGATACTTTATCGATGATGAGGATACTATATCGATGATATGGATACTTGTATCGATGATGAGGATACTGTATCGATGCTATGGATACTTGTATCGATGATGAGGATACTGTATCAATGATGAGGATACATGTATTGATGATGTGGATACTTGTATCGATGATGAGGATACATGTATCAATGATGAGGTTACCTGTTCCGACGATGAGGTCGATGATGAGGTTACATGTCCCGACGATGAGGTCGATGATATCAATGATAAGGTTGATAAGTGGTCCTAAGACTTGGTCTAAGTTGACGAGAGGATTGTATCATCCCCGGACTTCGGTCCCTGAATTGATCCATAGACATATGTCTTCAAGAAGTGGTCCCTAGTGGATGAGAGGGATTGTATCATCCCTAGACTTCAGTCCCTGAATTGATCCGTAGACATATGTCTCCGAGAAGTGGTCCCTAGTGGAAGAGAGGGATTGTATCATCCCTGGACTTTAGTCCCTGAATCGATCCGTAGACACATGTCTCCGAAAAGTGGTCCTTAGACTTTGTCTAAGTGTACCTGATAGGACTACATCGTCCCTAAACATTTAGTTCAAAATGTACGTGATAGGACTGCATCGTCCCTGAACGTTTAGTTCAAAATGTACGTGATAGGACTTCATCGTCCCTGAACATTTAGTTCAAAATGTACGTGAGAGGATAGCATCATCCCTGAACGTTTGGTAGAAAATGTACGTGAGAGGACTGCATCGTCCATGAAAGTTTAGTTCATAATGTACGTGAGAGGACTCCATCGTCCCTGAACATTTAGTTCAAAATGTACCTGAGAGGACTACATCCTCCCTGAACGTTTAGTTCAAAATGTACGTGAGAGGACTGCATTGTCCCTAAACGTTTGGTTCAAAATGTACATGAGAGGACTGCATCATCCCTGAACATTTGGTTCAAAATGTACGTGAGAGGACTGCATCGTCCCTGAACATTTGGTTCAAAATTTATGTGAGAGGACTGCATCGTCCCTGAACGTCTGGTTCAAAATGTACGTGAGAGGACTGCATTGTCCCTGAACGTTTGGTTCAAAATGTATGTGACAGGACTGCATCGCCCTGAACGTTTGGTTCAAAATGTATGTTAGAGGATTGCATCGTCCCTGAACATTTGGTTCAAAATGTACTTGATAGGATTGCATCATCCCTGAACCTTTGACTCAAAATGTACATGATGGGATTGCATCGTCCTTGGATTTCTGTCCTAAATTGAGAGGGATTGACCATCCTGTAATTGGATCATGTGTGTTGCAGAGTATGCTGCTATGATGTTGTTGATCGAAAGATCCAGACGATGATGCTGTTGATCGAGAGATCCAGATGATGATGTTGTTGATCAGAAGATCCAGATGATGAGGTTGTTGATCGACAGATCTAGATGATGATGTTATTGTAGTTGTTCGAGTGCTGCAGAAGATGAAGACTCGATACTGAAGATGTTGATGTTCCAGTATTGAAGATCTTGAAGATGTTCCAGTAATTGTTTGAGTTACTGATGATGTATGAAGAAAGCTTCCAATGATTTATAGATGTATCATGTGTCATGTAGTTGATGACTCCTTGCTCCTGCAGATATTGTTATAATATCATTCTCGTTAAGGGGGAGTGTTGAGATATTGTAACTTCCAAGAATACTATATTTGTACTTTATTATTCCGGAGATGTTTCATTCCTCCATGAAGATCGTATTGTATATCTGGAGATGTTTATTCCTCCAAGAGAATGTGGTAACTTGGGTTATTAGACTTCCCTAGTGAGGTCGGCCCAGAGTCAGTTGTATGGGGTGTTTAAGTCCCCTAGTGGGGTTGTCCCAGTCAGCATTATGTTGAGTGGTTAAGTTGGGGCCGACCTACTTAGTGTAAAATTCAAGTCAGAGTAGTGTATAAATATAGGAGGTGTGTTCCTCATTTAACACACTCACACACTCACACACTCACTTTTGAAACTCGCATAAGAGAAGGAGAGATCTGCAAAGGAGGAGAAGGAGCTCATGTTTGGGGATTACTTTTTTTATTTGCTGGTCATCTATATTGAGGAAGCTTTGCTGTATTTTCTACCCCATGAGGGTTTCCCATGATAAACCTGTGTCTCTTGTGTTTATGTTGTGCTTGTTGTTCTTTCAGTGATCCTGTATATGCTATTGTTGTGAAACAGAATGTAATACTGATGTTATCTATCTTAGCATATTGAATCTTTACACTTCCACCACATTTATCCAAACATAGATAAACAGCCCCCATCTCCCAACTGCCCTGTTGAGATTAGATTTATTTTCATAGAAGGAATATGCCTTACAGATTTCAGCAGCCATTCACCATTCTTTAACTTTATCTGTACCTTACCCATTCCAACAATTTTACATGGTTCATCATCACCCAATAAAACACGTCCAAAATTTCCTGGAACATAATCATGAAAGAATTTCCTATGGGGTGTAGCATGACATGAAGACCCTGAATCTACTACCTAGTAATCACTAGTATTATCTAATACAAGAATCAAAACATCTTGTAACACATCACCTGCTACATTTTCTTCCTGAGTAGTCTCTTGCTTCCCATCTCCTTTATTCTTTAGATATCTGGAGTCTTTCTTCAAATATCCTTTCTTTCCACAGTTCCAACACTCTATCTTTCCCAATCCAGACTTGGATCTACCCTTCCTAGACTTGTTGTGATTACCTGGGATCTTCCCTCTCTCCCTTTGTCTTCCCCTGCTCTCCATGGTCAATGCATTACCTAATGTCTCACTTGTGTTTTTCCTTCGCATTTCCTCGCTAAGAATAACACCAACAACATCATCAAATTTCAAAGTGTTTGAACCAGAGATATGTTGATGTATATGTAACTTCGGAATGTATTTCATCTATGTATTTCATATATATTTATTGTACCCTTATTAGAGATGTGTTATTCCTCTATAAGGAAGTGTCGTCATGTGGATTGACAAGTGTCGCAAGTGTGTGTACTTGCAGATGGGTTATTAGACCATCATGTGTGGGGTCGGCCCTGAAATATATATATTATAATGTGGATGTACCTAGCTAGACAAGTCGGCCCCATAAGGTCACCGGGCAAACAGGTTAGTATAAATAGAGATCAGGTGATCTCTATTTAGATCATTCGGAAAAGTGTATCTCTCTCACTCAGAAAGTGGCGCACTAGTGAGGAGGAGGATCATTTTCTACTAGGAGACTATCTTAGTGTATTTTGGTTTTACTTTGGTTGAGCCATTGCTCTCTCTATCTTTGAAGAAGTTGTGGGGTTTTTCACCTTAGGGTTTTCCCCACGGAAACTCTGTGTCTCTTGTCTCTCATGCTTTTGATTCTTGTGATGCTTGTCATGCTTATTGTGATTACTATGCATTGATATACTGTACATGTTATTCTCTCAGTAAAGATCCTAGAGTATTGTGAATTAATGCTCAAAATTTAACATGGTATCAGAGCTAACCTAAGAAGAAGACATTTTGCAGTGACAAAAACTTGAGTTTCTTGTTTATTGGGTTTCTCTCCACAGATTTTGGAAAAGCAGTATAGTAGATTGACTCTACTCATCAAGGCGCATCTATCTGTCCAATCAGAATTCAATTCTGAGCATTTTCAGATTTGGCCCTAAAAATTAGGGTTTCCATAAAAATAGGAATTTCTGGAATCTGAAGACACAACTGGAAGCGCCTTGCAAAAATCAAATTTTAGAGCTTTGGATCGAGATTTTTGGCTGGGTAGATCTCCGGGAAACTCAAACCCTAATTCAGGGCTCTCCTGAGTGAAACCAGGAGGACAAAAGGCAAATCTGAAGGGTAAAGCTTTGTTGATCTCAAATTCTGAATACACCAGGTTGATCAGCTCATCAAAGCGCATCTTTCTATCCTTTCAGAAATTTGAAATTCACATTTTGAATTTTTAGGGTTTTTTCGACAAACCCTAATCCGAGACCAGATCCAGTTTTCAGCATTTCAAGTGGTAAGATCTAAATCTTTTCTATTTCCATTTGAAGTACTCTTTAAGATGTCTCACCACACCAAGCTTGAGGATAATCTTAAAGGGGCTGATAGCTTCCGAGCCTAGAAGTATAGGATTGGGTTAATCCTGGAAGAGAATGAGTTGGACTCATATATAAAAGAAGACATCCCTATCCTAGAGGATGAAGAGGCCAAGGTATTGCATAAGAAGAACTTGGTCAAGGCAAAGAGAATCATTGTTGATTCTATCAAAGATCATCTCATACCCCATGTGTCTTCTCTAAAGACACCCAAGGAGATGTTTGACTCTTTGACCAAGCTATTTGAAGGGAAGAACATAAATCAGAAGATGACCCTGTAGAACCAATTGAAAGGAGTAAAGTTTCAGAATGGAGAAACCATTCGATCTTATTTTTCTAGGGTCTCCCAGATCAAGGAACAACTGGAAGCAGTAGATGAAATGGTGGAGAATGGTGAAGTGGTGATGACCACTCTAAATGGCCTACCCAGGTCATGGGATTCCTTTATTCAAGGAATTTGTGCAAGGAAGAAGTTGATCTCCTTCAACAGATTGCGGGAAGAATGCTCTCAAGAAGAAGCTAAACTTATAGCTCGTGAGGAAAAGATGGGAGGTGAAGATCAAGCTCTTGCATCTCACACCAAAAGAAGCAAGCCCAAGAAGGAGCACTCTCGCTACAAGAGATCCTATCAAAAGAATAAGAAGGATCTAAGATGCTTCACATGCAATGAGAAGGGTCACTTTGCTTCAGATTGTCCCAAGAACAAAAGGGATAATAACAACAACTCCAGCAAGAAGAAGAAGGGCAGCAAAAGAAAGTTCCATGCTCATGTTGCCGAGGATGATAAACCTCCAAAGAAGAAGGCTAGGGCAGAAAGTGATGATAGTGATGATGACTCATTAAGTGAAGAAGAGTATGTTCTAATCTCTGCTCTCACAGGTACTATATCCCATGGTTGTAATGATTGGTTGATTGATAGTGGGGCTTCTAAACACATGAATGGGTTTAAGGAATCTTTTGTGAATCTATCTGAACATGAATCACCCCATAAGGTGAAACTCGGGGATGATTATCAATACCCAATCAAAGGAAGTGGTGAAGCCTCCTACAACCTAGATTCTGGAAAATATTTGAAGATGAAAGAAGTCCTCTATGTACCTGGGCTCAAGAAGAACTTACTCTCCATCTCTGCATTGGATGCAAAAGGTATGAGGGTTGCATTTGTGGATGGCCAAGTCCTAATGTGGCCAAAGGGAAAGACCATAGATGATGCAGTAGTGATTGGAGAGCAAGAGGGAGGATTGTATAAATTGAAGGGACAAACTGAACATGCCATGGTGCATGAATCCATGGAGCCAAGTGAACTTTTGCATAGAAGACTTGCTCATATGCACTATAGGGCACTTCCAATTGCAAGCAAGGCTGTAGAAGGTTTTCCTGAAATCAAGACCAAACATGAAGGTGTTTGCAAAGGATGTGCAAAAGGTAAGAACATTAAGAAGGCTCTCCCAAGCAGTGAAAGCAAGGCAAAAGATATCCTGGAAATCATCCACTCAGATGTATGTGGTCCTATGTCATCCAGTTCTCTGAGTGGGTATGTTTACTATGTATCATTTATTGATGACTTCTCCAGGAAGACTTGGGTATACTTCTTGAAGAACAAAGATGAGGTGTTTGATAAGTTAAAGGAATTCAAAACCTTGATGGAGAATCAAACTGACAAGAAGATCAAAATATTCAGATCCGACAATGGTGGAGAATTCACCTCAGGTGACTTCAAGAAGCTTTGCAATGATTCAGGGATTAAGAGAGAGTTGACTGCTCCTTATAATCCTCAACAGAATGGAGTTGCAGAAAGGAAGAACTGAACAATCATGGAAGCAGCAAGGGCAATGCTGCATGACCAGGATCTACCTATGCATCTATGGGCAGAAACAGCTAGAACAGCTGTATATGTGCAGAATAGAACACCCCACAAGATATTGGACAACAAGATACCATAAGAGGTATTTTCTAGTAAGAAACCTGAAGTCAGCGATCTCAGAATATTTGGTTGTCCAGTATACACTCATGTCCTGAAGGAAAAGAGGACTAAACTAGATCCTTCAGGAAAGAAGGGTATCTTTGTGGGTTACAGTGAAATATCAAAGGCTTACAGATTATACTTTCCAGGGTTCAAGAAGATTGATGTCAGCAAGGATGAATATAAGTTCAAGGACAGGTAATCCAGGAAGCAAAGAGCGAGAGGGAGCACACTCCAGCAGCTCCTACAAGGATGCAGATTTTCAGAGGGAGTTGACCATCTTCCTACATTCCACAACATAAAGGTGTAGAAGAAGCTACTTTAGTAGCTCCTGCCAGGAAGCAAAGACTCAAAGGGAGTCCACCCAACAAACAAACAAAGATAAGTATTTCAATTATCATTTCTTGCCTATTTTTGTTTAAATAATATTATGCTTAGGAGATGTATTGTGCATATTAGAATGATTGCATTAATGAACAGGATACTACTAATATGCGTGTGATGGGTAAGTGGCCTATGGCACTATACAACATCCCAGTGCTACTTATCTAGAATGAAACCTCTTTGCTGACATGTGGGAGTAGTGCAAACTCTTAACAATGTTCTGGTAGAGACTGGAAGGCATCTAGAAAGTTGTGGAACATGGATAAATGTTGTATTGAAGCATTGGCTAAGATAACTGCATGACTACATGACATATTTCTTTATGTGCAAAGAATTTGTTCTAAAAATTATGAGATGTTTCTAATCATGCAATTTAACTTGTTTTGTAGGAAAGACCATATATCTTCACCTACAAAAGAAGGACTACAACATTTGTTCCAGCAACAAAGATATCTATTGAAGATATTGAAGTTCCTAGGATCTGGGATGAAGAAATGGAATGCCATGATCCGTCGATCATGAAGATGATGTTTGGGATGCTAGTCCCAAGACCTGACATGGAGTCACATGTGTACATATTGAAGAAGGCCTTGTATGGCTTGTAGCAAGCTCCTAGAACTTGGTGTGATATTAAGAGGAAGCTTGTTGCTGAGTTCGATATGAAAGATTTGGAATGATGCATTATTTCCTAGGTATGGAGGTGTGGCAGAGTATAGGTGGGATCTTCCCTGGTCAAGGGAAGTACACAGTAGATATCCTGAAGAAATTTGGGGATGATGGATTGCAAGGCCATGGCCACACCTATGGCATCGAATCTGAAGCTTCTATGTGATGCTTCATCTGAGCTGGTTGATGTCTCTATGTATCATCAGATGATTGGGTCCTTGATGTACCTGACGAACACAAGACCCAAACATTTGCTTTGCTGTGAACACATTGAGTCAGTTCCTGACAGATCCGAGGAGTGTTCACCTGGTTGCTGTAAAGCATGTTCTGAGGTACCTGAAGGGTACAGTGGATTTTGGGCTCAAATATGAAGCAAATCAAAAGTTTAACCTGCGGGGTTATGTTGATTCAGATTGGGCTGGCAGTGCTGCAGATAGGAAGAGCACATCTGGATGCTGCTTTAGTATGGGATCAGGTGTGATCTCTTGGTTTAGCAGGAAGCAGTCCTACGTAGCACTGAGTACAGCTGAGGCAGAGTATGTTGCAGCCTGTTCAACTAGTTGTGAGGCAGTATGGCTATGGAAGCTACTGTCTGAGTTATTTGATCTCCCGTTGGATGCTACTGGTATCTTCTGTGATAACCAGAGTTGTGTGAAGCTGTCTGAGAACCTAGTGTTTCATGACAAGTCGAAACACATAGAGATCAAATATCACTATATCAGGGATATGGTGCAGATAGGAGCTGTGAAGCTCCTGTACGTTGCACGGACGAGCAGATTGTAGATGTGCTGATGAAGCCACTAGCCAGGGTGAAGTTCGAGTACTTCAGGGAGAGGCTTGGCGTTCTTCAGATTGATGACACTTCGAGGAAGAAGTGATGGACACATTTGCTGAAGCCATTCCAAGCATGTTGGAAGGAGGATCCTTCACATGGCTGTGGATGTAAGCACTGGATGATGAGCATCAGGATGATGTTCTGGATTCTGCTTTGTATGATCAATTGGATCATTTATATGTATGTACGCATGATGTTGGATGCTGGACATGATCAGTTGGATCATTTATATGTATATGTATGTACGCATCATGTTGGATGATGGATATGATCAGTTGGATCATTTATATGTATGTATGCATCATGTTGGATGCTGGATATGATTAGTAGGATCATTTGTATGTATTTTGTATATGCATCATGTTGGATGCTTGGACCATGTATCTGTATATGTATCAGGTGGATACATTGTATGATCAGGTGCATCATGTATGGTGATATGTATCATGTATTTGTATTTGTATCAGGTGGATACATTGTATGATCAGGTGGATCATGTATGATGATATGTATCAGGTAGATACTTGGTATGCATCAGGTAGATGCATTGTATGATCAGGATGATCGTGGATGACGAGCTTCAGGATGTTGCTCCAGATCACATGCAACAGGATGTTGCAGTGATGATGATCAGGATGATCATGTGTACATAAGGATGATGTATGGTAAGTATCAGGTTGTGCAGATGAGCATATAATTTGGCCGTGGGAGATTTGCAGATAGTCTTTCGAGGTTTTGCCTATGGCATATAATTTGGCCCTGGGATATCTGGAAAATGCTCTTTCAAGGTTTTGCTCTGGGAGGACATATAATTTGGACCTGGGAGATCTGCATATAGTCTTTCGAGGTTTTTTCCTATGGCATGTAATATGTCCCTGGGATATCCGATAGGTTGGGTTGTGTGCCCGTAATAAGTCCTGGGATGCTCTTGCGAGGTTTTGCCATGACCACATATAATCTGTCCCTGGGAGATCCTATAGGTAGAGCTGCGTGCTCGTAACAGCCTGGGATGCTCTTGCGAGGTTTTGTGGTGACCACATATAATCTATCCCTAGGAGATCCTATAGGTAGAGCTGTGTGCTCGTAACAGCCTGGGATTCTCTTGCGAGGTTTTGTGGTGAGGTCACATATAATATGGCCCTGGGAGATCCTATAGGTAGATTCGTGTGCTCGAAACAGCCTAGGATGCTCTTTCGAGGTTTTGTGACGCACGTAATAAGTCCTGAGGATTCCACAGTATGGCCAGTGATGATGAAGACCTGCAGGTGGTGGGCCTACATCCAGTATGAAAAAGGACTGGCTCTGTAGAACTTCCTATGACGAGTAGAGTCATAGATTGATTGAGATATCAGCAACAATGATGATGACGATGACGATGATCCCAAGAAGAAGACTTGTCTAGCAGATCTGTGTCGAGAAATACCTTCCTAGTTAAGAGGGAGTGTTGATGTATATGTAACTTCGGAATGTATTTCATATATATTTATTGTACCCTTATTAGAGATGTGTTATTCCTCTATAAGGAAGTGTCGTCACGTGGATTGACAAGTGTCACAAGTGTGTGTACTTGCCGATGGGTTATTAGACCACCATGTGTGGGGTCGGCCCTAAAATATATATATTATAATGTGGATGTACCTAGCTAGACAAGTCGGCCCTATAAGGTCACTGGGAAAACAGGTTAGTATAAATAGAGATCAGGTGATCTCTATTTAGATCATTCGGAAAAGTGTATCTCTCTCACTCAGAAATTGGTGCACTAGTGAGGAGGAGGATCATCTGCTACTAGGAGACTATCTTAGTGTATTTTGGTTGTACTTTGGTTGAGCCATTGCTCTCTCTATCTCTGAGGAAGTTGTGGGGTTTTTCACCTTAGGGTTTACCCCATGGAAACTCTGTGTCTCTTATCTCTCATGCTTTTGATTCTTGTGATGCTTGTCATGCTTATTGTGATTATTATGCATTGATATACTATACATGTTATTCTCTCAGTAAAGATCCTAGAGTATTGTGAATTAATGCTCAAAATTTAACAAGATAGAGTTACGTACAGCCATGACCAACCCATTCCATCTTTTGTGGCAATGAGCACAAGATTAGATCCCTAACCTCATCATCAAAATTCACTTTTACATAAATTAGCTGATTTGTAATCGTATTAAATTCATTTAAATGATCAGTAACAAATCCACCTTCAGACATCTTCATATTAAATAAACGCTTCATTATAAATACCTTGTTGGAGGCCAAAGGTTTTTCATACAGCTTACCCAATGCGCTCATCAGACCCTTAGTTGTCTTTCCTTTTGAAATATTGAAAGCCACCGACGAAGCTAGGCACAACTGCATTGTTCTCATTGCCTTTTTGTCAAGAACCTCCCATTCATTTTTCTTCATAGTCGCCGACTATTTTGATTTTCCTCCCAACGGTAGGAATATATCCTTCTGGTACAGATAGTCCTCTACTTGCATCTTTCATAACTGGTAGTTTTGGCCATTAAATTTCTCAACCTTAAACTTTCATTCTTCCTCCATTGCTCCCACTCGAACCCGGAACCCTTCTTTCTTGCGAGTTTATATGCCAAATAAACCTTTGGCTCTGATAACAATTGTTATAAAAACAGGATCGCAGAGCAATAACAATAAACAAGATGAAAATATAAAACACATTACAAGAGAGACATCAATATAACGTGGTTCACCCAAGATGGGCTACATCCACACAGAAATTGCTAAACCACTTATACTATGAAACGAGAACTCGACACAGTTCTCGTTTTTCTCTCTCCTAATTTTATTAGCTATTTTTACCTCCGTTTCAAAAAGGGTTGATACCAGTATCACACATTTTCATTTTGAGGCATTTTTTTGGGCCTTTGAATTTTCTTTGTGGTAAATTTTTTTTAATTTCTATTTTCAAGTGTGTTTTTAGAAATTTAACAAAATAGCATACTTTTATAAGCAATTTATAATGAAAAACATATACATTTTGCAATTTTTTCTATAAAACAATATATTTTTATGTTCAAAATAAGACATTTTTATTGAGAAAATTGTAAAAAATTACAGAAAATAAAGACATTTAAAACCATTTTCAATGAATTTTCAGAGATTTTTTTATATAAAAAGGATACTATTTCATATTATTTTCCGAAAAGTGACAATTCACATAAATTAAAGAAAAAATATACCATATATTAAAAAAAATTAAAAAAAACATTTAAACCTACCCCTAAACTATATATTAAAAAAATTAAAAATTAAAAATTAAACTACCCCTAAACTATATAATAAAAACATTTAAAATAAAAAATTAAACTACCCCTAAACTATATAATAAAAACATTTAAAAATAAAAATTAAACTACCCCTAAACTATATATTATTAAAAAAAATTAAACTACCCCTAAAAACTATACCATATATTAAAAAAAAAATTTAAAAAAACATTTAAACCTACCCCTAAACTATATAATAAAAAAATTTAAAATTTAAAATTAAACTACCCCTAAACTATATATTATTAAAAAAAATTAAACTACCCCTAAAATGCCCCATAACCATTCACCCACCTCCCTCCCCCTCCCTTTCCCCTCTGCCACTCCCTTCCTCTTTCTCCCGTCGCCCCTCCCTTCCTCCTCCTCCCGCGGCCCCCCTCCATTCCTCCACCTCCTGCGACCCCCCTTCCCCCTCCTCCTCCCCCCCTTCCCCTTCCTCCCGATGCTCCCTTCCCCTTCCTCCTCCCGCAGTTGCCCCTCCCCTTCCTCCTCCTCCCCCCTCCTCCTCCCTCCTCCCCCTCCCCCCTTCTATGATCCATATTTTATGAGCAGAACAAAATGAATACAGATTATTATCAGATGCTTAGCAAAAAATAACAGAGATACAGTAAAACTGGTTTTCTATTCAATAAGGGAATAAGCTAAAACTGTAAAAAATGCAGCGGAAAACAAGCTTGCTGGAATGGTGGTGGCTTATCTCTGAGAAGAGATGTGACGGCTGCGCTCATTTCGCAAGAAGATGGTTGCAATGAGGCTCTCAAGGCCTTTTACAATAAACAGGAATGTAAAAAACCCTAGACATCCAAAAACCTAACCCTAGGAGATGAAGCGCCAAAAGTCATGTGGGCCCCGTTTGGGTAAGTTAGTACATCAACTTCCCGGGGTCATAACTTTTGCATACGATCTTAGTTTGGGGCGCTCGGTAGCCCATTGGAAAGGTCTATCCGAGATTTAAAACTTTCGACTGGAACCAAATGAATGCCATAGGCAACCATTTGGCCCCCCAAATTGCCAAAAAAGGTCGTTTAGGGCCTCAAAATGGCCTCGGAAGTTCAAGACCCGAAAAACTGCTAAAAATAGTACAATACCAAAATTGCCAGAAAACTGTTTTGAGCCAGTTGAAAAGGTGGATGGCCACCGATATCCACTTGGATCATTCTACATGCTCCTCTGCCCGCAGAGCTCTCCGCTCACTTGTGCACCAAAGGGACGCCCGTGAGGGGCGGCCCTTTTGTGCCCAAGTGAGCGGAGAGCTCTACGGGAAGAGGAGCGTGGAGAAGGGAGGAGGGGGAAGAGGGAGAAGGGAAGAGGAGGAAGGTGAAGGGAGGGGAAGCAAGAGGGGCCATGGGAGGAGGAGGAAGGGAGGGGCCATAGGAGAAGGAGGAAGGGAGGGAGGGGGGGGAGGTGTGTAGGAGGGGGAAGGGAGGAGGAGGAGGGGGTGTGAAATTGAAGCACAACAGATCTAATTGAACAAGTAAATCAATTACAACAGATGCATAAAGAATAATATGTGTAAACTGTGCAAGAGAATTGTAGCATTGCTCTATTGAACTCATAAGTAGAATACAATACAATCTGCAGTCACAATGACTGAATAATTCAAATTAACCAAGGAGGGCATTCGAATATGTTGCATGGAATAGCTTGGTTCCACTAGGAGTCCTCATCATCAAATAAGTGGAGTCATCAATGCACTAGTAACGGTCAACCAGGTGTCAAACTGAGTCTAACTGAATGTAGGTAGTGTAACTGGCACATGGAGGCACTAATGTAGTGAAGGAGTCTCAGTGGAGGGTGCATGGGGAGCTAAATGGAGTCAAAATAGGCAATCTAGTCTGACTGGGGAACCAACAAAGTGTTTCAGTTAGTTAACAAGTCAATCAATCCTCAAATCAAGGAGAGATCCACAAATAACTCAACTAACTGAAGTGTAACTGAGTGGTAGGTGAAGAAGGGCGCCTTTCACAAGTGGTAGGTGAAAGGTGGGCACATCACTGACTAGGAGGGCTAAAAATGAGTGGAAAGAAGCTCTCGGGGCTAGCAAACTGGGGACTAGGTGCTGGAGGACACCTCACTGATGACTAGGATGCATGCAAAATCCATGATATGCATGACTGCATGATATGCATGCCTGCATGATAGGAATGACTGCATGACTACATGAAAACATGATGAGAATATCCTAACACCCCCCCCTCAAGATATACTATGTATTAAAAATAAAATATGGGGCCCTGGTAACTAGACCAAAGGTCACCCCAATCCAATAATAATCCAAAAATGCTAGAAAAAATATAAGTGAGGAAAGTGGGAAAACCCAGTGGGAAGAAATTCCCCCCTCAAGCTGAACATAGAAGGATCTAATTTGTCTCCAACATGATGGAACTCACCCCCAACAGTGAACAGAGATAAGATAACTTCTTCTCAGTGTAGCTCTTGGTGAAGATGTCTGCAATTTGCTCGTCGGTAGGGAAATATTGCAAAACAATGGTTCTGTCATGCACAAGCTCTCGAATGTCGTGCATGTGGATATCAATGTGCTTGGTCATCTATCTATGAAATGGATCCTTCAAGATCTTGATAGCACTTTGATTGTCACAAAAGATGACAGTCGAAGTGGTGCTACCAATATCAAACTCTGCCAAAATACCCTGCAACCAAACTGCCTGAACGCAAGCATTGACTGCTCCTCGATACTCTGCCTCTGCTGAAGATAAGGAAATGGCTGCTTGATTTTTTCTTGAACATCAAATAGGCCCAGTTCTAATCATGAAAACATGTCTAGAAGTGCACTTCTGATCAATACTATCACCCGCTCAATCTGAATCAGTAAAGCTAACCAAATCTAGCTCAGAATCTGCAGCATAGTGTATGCCAAAATGTCTAGTACCCTGCACATAATGCAAGAACCTTTTGGTTTCCCTCCAGTGGAGCTCATGGGGATGCTGCATATATCTTGATACAACACTCACAGAATAATATATATCATGCCTTGAGTGTGTCAAGTAGAGAAGGATACCAATCAACTGTCGATACAATGTAGAATCTACAAGCGGTGTAGAATTTCCCTCCTCAAGACTGATTCCTGAGAGAAATGGGAATGGGGATGCATTACAATATGACATATTGAATTTTTTTAGCAAGTATGAAACATATTTTTGCTGAGATATGGTGATCCCATCAAATTTTTGAGCAATCTCAAGCCCAAGGAATTGCTTCAGCAAACCCAAATCGCTCATGTCAAAAACTAGATTTAAAGCAGTTTTTAACTTGTCGATTGAAGCAAGAGTGCTTCCAGTTATTAAAATATCATAAACATAAAGAACTATAATCAGAAAATTACCTTCAATTTTCTGTAGGTACACATTTGGATCTTATTTGCACCTTTCAAAATTCTGTGACAGAAGGAAGGAGTCCATCTTTGCGTACCAAGCTCCTGGGGGATGTTTTAAGCCATACAATGACTTCTTCAATATGCACACTAATGTTGGATCTGATATATATCCTTTTGGATGCTTCATGTAAATCTCTTCTTTCATATCTCCATGGAGAAATTCACTCTTCACATCCATATGTTGCACTTCCCAGTGCTTGGATGCCGAAATAGCCAAAACTAGGCAGATAGAATCCATCTTTGCAACTGGTGCAAAGGTCTCAATGTAGTCCACTCCTTGGACTTGGGAAAAACATTTTGCAACCAACCGAGCTTTTTATTTTTAGGTTGATCCATTGGCAACAACCTTTGTGCAATAGACCCATTTACATTGGACTAATTTCCTCCTAGGTGGAAGAGAAACTAGCTCCCATGTAGCATTCGTTTGAAGAGAACTGTACTCTTCATCCATGGCGGTTTGCCATCTTAGATCTCGATGGGCATGATAATATGATTTAGGATCTGAACCTATAATCAAAAAATATTTCTCAGATAGAAAAGGATAGAAACATGAAATATCCATACCTGCTCTTTGAAAGTCTGCTTGAGTTCTCCTTGGATCGACAGGATTTCCAATGTTTGAACTAGCAAAATTGAGAGTATTTTGGGCCCACGTTGGCAAGTGTTGGGGAACATCTGGATCAGATTATGAACTTGATATTTCATGTTCATCAAAGTCTGATAAAGTATCAGAAATATCATAACCATAACTTTCATCATCTTCTTCGAAATCTTCTTCTTGTAGAGGCGGCAAATCAATAGTTTCTTCCTCGACTAGCTCTATATTTTGAAGTGGTTCTTCAAATCTGACACTTCGCTTAATGAATATCTTTTTGGATCTGATATCAATCAATTTGTATCCTTTTTATTCTTAAGCATATCCCAATAGGATGCATTCAACACTTTGCGGATCCAAATATTTATCTTTTCAGTCGGAATTCTAGCCCAAGCGGTTGAGCCAAAAACCCTAAGATTGGACACATCAGGTTTGTGACTAGTGTAGGCTTCGAAAGGAGTAGTATCTGTCAAAGATGAATGTGGAAATCTATTTTGAATGTATGAATAAAAATTCATGGCCTCCGCCCAAATATTTGCATCCAAACCTTTTGATTCAATCATACAGGTTTCCATCTCTTTTAGTGATCGGTTCTTCCTTTCCGCTACACCGTTCTACTGAGGTGTGTACGGGACTGTGTGCTGGGTCTGAATGCCGCTTTCAGCACAAAGTTGCAGAAGCTCTGATTTGATATATTCACCTCCATTATCATATCTTATATCTTTGATCTTTCCCTCGGTGGCATTCTCAACAGAAGCTTTAAAATTCTTTAATTTTTCTAGCACTTCTGACTTGTTTTTGAGAAAGAAGACCCAAGTAAATCTGGAGAAGTCATCGATAAATGTCAAAACATATCTTGATCCATTCATGGAGGTATGTGGAAGTGGACCACTGATATCAGAATGTATCAGCCCTAAAATACATGAAGCTTTGCTAGCTTTGCCTCGATCAAATTTTTGCTCGGGGTGCTTCCCAATGATGCAACCTTTGCATATTCCCTTCGAGGATTTGATTGTCGGAAGGCCATCAACCATGGAATTTTTCTGTAGTAGATGCAAATATTTATAATTTAGGTCTCCAAATCTCTCATTCCATATCCTACTAACCTCATTTCCATGAGTTAGAAGAGCGGTGGGCTTGTCATGAGGCAGAAAGTGTGAAAATTCATATGCTTTTGAAGCATGATTGGATTTTCCTACCGCAATAATTTTTCCACTTTGAATATCATAAATTTCAATTTTGTTAGGGAAGAATACAAATTTCTTTGGTGAACCAGTGTGTGTCATCTGATAAATGGAAAGAATATTCGAAGCTAAGGAAGGTACATAGAGAACATTGTGAAAACTGCCATGCTCTAAATGAATGGTTCCTTTTCCCTTTGAAGAAATTTGAGAGTCATCTCCCATGTGGATGGAGATGGTGTTGTTGGGATCAAATGATGATAGAGAATATTTATTTGCAGCCATGCGGTTCAAATCTCCAGAATCAATGAGTAGAGTAGTGGAATTCGAAACAGTTGCCATGAGTGCATGACCTCTCTCGGGGTGATCATTTTCTACTCCTTCCTTGCACCGTCAGGAAGGTTTATGTTTTTTTTCTCTAAGAGAAGGGCCATTTGATATATGGTTTTCTTCATGCATGAAATTTCAAGATGAAATCCCTTGCTGCAATAAGAACATTTATATTTCTCTTTTCCCTCTTTCCCTTTTTGCTTGTTTCTTTAACTGGACGGCTCATTTGATTGCTTTGTCTTCTCTCTTTGCTTGGAAGGATCAAACTTTGGCTTCTCTTTCTTTTGCTTCCCTTTTCCATTCGTAGCTTTGGATCCTCCAGCAAATAAAGATTGATCTTTGGATCATATGGTCCCCATTTGAATGAGTTTATCATACTCCTTTGTCGCGGATTCAATGAAGGCACTTAAGGTTGACATTTTCCAATTGGGAATTGTGAGCTTTCCCGTATTGAAAGTTGAACAAAAATTGAATATATTTTTCCAAGTTTTGAAGAATGCATAGGATCAATTGTTTATCTTATTTTTCCACTCCACATTGCTGCAATAGCATAACCAAGCTTTTAAACTTAGTGAAGAAATCATTGATGGTCTCGAAATTTTAAGGATTGAGGGAAATCAACTCATTCTCTAGCTGATAAGATCTCATATCATCCTGCTTGCCAAAGAGTGTGGCAAGTTTCTCCCATACCTCTTTCGGAGTAGTCAATCCACTGAGATGGAAAAGAAGATCCTTAGAGATGTTGAGACAAAGGAAACCATAAGCTTCATCAAGCTTATTGAAATATTTTCCTTCTCTACTGCTAATGTAGCTTAGACTTCTAGGCCCATGGTAACTCTGTAGAAACCTTTAGAGCACAACAATATCTCCATATCATCCTTCCACTGAAAACAGTTGAAGGGAGTGAGAAGATTTGATGAAGAAGTGTCCCATATTTGAAGAGGAGCGAATGCAATAGAAGGAGTGAATAACCTGCAAATCACAAGAAAACAATAACCATAAGGTAGAACAATCTACACTTTTCAAGTTGCTTCACACCCAACATAAGACAATCAAGCAAGCTTGAAGATCCAATGATTCGAATCCAGTAATTATGTGGAAAACTTTCAGCTTCTGCTGTGGATTGGAAGAGAATTTTTGGTACTACATGACCAGGAGCGAATGCACAAGAGAGAATTCATGCCACTGTTGCAATATTTTTGTGAGCAAATTCACTCAATCTTCATGAATAATCCCTGCATAAAAGAATTATTGTCCTTTCCATGGCTCTGATACCATGTGAAATTGAAGCACAATAGATCTAATTGAACAAGTAAATCAATTACAACAGATGCATAAAGAATAATATGTGTAAACTGTGCAAGAGAATTGCAGCAGTGCTCTATTGAACTCAGAAGTATAATACAATACAATGTGCAGTCACAATGACTGAATAATTTGAATTAACCAAGGATTTCATTTGAATATGCTGCATGGAATAGCTTGGCTCCAGTAGGCGTCCTCATCATCAGATCGGTGCAGTCATCAATGCACTAGTAACGGTCAACCATGTGTCAAATTGAGTCTAACTGAATGTAGGTAGTGTAACTGGCACATGGAGGCACTAATGTAGTGAAGGAGGCTCAATGGAGGGCACATGGGGAGCTAACTAGAGTCAAAATAAGCAATCTAGTCTCACTGGGGGTCCAACGGAGTGTTTCAGTTAGTTAACAAGTCAATCAACCCTCAAATCAAGGAGAGATCCACAAATAACTCAACTAACTGAAGTGTAACTGAGTGGTAGGTGAAGAAGGGAACCTTAACAAGTGGTAGGTGAAAGGTGGGCATATAACTGACTAGGAGGGATAAAAATGAGTGGAAAGAAGCTCCTGGGGCTAGAAAACTGGGGGACTAGGTGCTGCAGGACACCTCACTGATGACTAGGATGCATGATATGCATGACAACATGATGAGAATATCCTAACAAGGGGAGGAGGGGGAAGGGATCAGCAGGAGGAGGAGGAAGGAGGGGCGATGGGAGGAGGAATGGAGGGCGAGGAGGAGGGGGGAGAGGGAGGAAAGGGAGGAGGAGGAAGGGAGGGGCGGTGGTAGGAGGAGGAAGGGAGGAGGAGGAGGGGGGAAGGGGGTCACGAGAGGAGGAGGAAGGGAGGGGCGGGTGGTAGGAGGGGTAAGGGACGGGGGCGAGAGGAGGGTGAAGGTTTAGGGGGTAGTTGGGTAGTTTCATTTTTTTTAAATGTTTTTATTATATAGTTTGGGGGGGTTTAGGGGTAGGTTTAATTTTATTTTTTTTAATTTATTATAGAGTTTAGGTTTAATTTTTAATTTATAATTTTTTTATTATATAGTTTTTATAGGGTGAAGGTTTAGGGGGTAGTTGGGTAGTTTACTTTTTTTAAAATGTTTTTATTATATAGTTTAGGGGGGGAGGGGTTTAGGGGTAGGTTTAATTTTTTTTTAATTTTTTATTATATAGTTTAGATTTAATTTTTTATTTTATACTTTTTTTATTATATAGTTTTTATATGGTTAGAGTGGTGAAATTACTTATGTTTTTTTTTTTAATATGCAAGTTTCAAAAAAGTTGTAATTTATCTCTTGAAGGAAAAAAACTTTTTCTAATTTAGGGCTTGATTTTAAAGTTATTGTAAACAATAGTATGGGATGTTTAGGCCATGACTCTATTTTTTACTCTGAAAAAAAAATGTGTATACTGGTATCAACACTCTTCTATTTGGGGGGTGTTTTTGGTGTTTTTTTTTTTGCAAAAATATTCGTTTTCATGGCTAGAGTTCTCGTTCATAGTATAAAGTTCTCGTTTCATAGTATAAGTGGTTGCTAGTCCTTATTATTATACCATCCAAAAAATGAAGGGGTACAACCTGCAACACATCTTCTTCAACTTCATCTTCACTCTCTCATGCAATCACAGAGATCTTTACAATGCCACAATACACAGCCATATTACAATGCCTTCCTTTTAAATAGGGATTACCATAGGGAAAATACTATGGAACACCCAATACCATGGGATCATAAATCACCCATTATGGACCAAGTCGAGACTATGAAATTACAACACTTTACAAGGCATTTTTTTGAAATTCTCACTATGGGGGCGCTGCCCCCGAACCCCTGCCAGGGGGTGCTCCTAAAATGTAGTCACCACCCCCCTGGACCTCCCATAGAGACTATTTTTGGGGGGAAACCCCCCCCCATCATGTGTCGAGATCCAGACACGACTGAAACACGACCTCTGAATAAGGAAGATCAGTCTCCACAACCAACACTCTCCTCTTTTGTCATCTTTGCACTATGTAGTTTGTCTCTGAGATCCATCTTTATGTTTTCATTCTTCCCCTCATAAAAAATTTTAAGTGTGTCCCATTTATCCTTATTTGTTTTCTTCTCAGCCAGATGTGGGATGAGGTGATATTTCACTCCATCTATAATAATCTTTTGTGCCTTAAACTCATTCACTTCATGAATATCAAGGGAATTAGGATATGGGTGTTGTCGCTAAAGTGTTAACAAAACTCCAAATCTTATTCTCCTTGAAAATAATGGTAATTCTAACTTTCCACTGTAAATAGTTGTTCACTCCATCCAACCTGTCCTCATATCTAACAAAATGTATTCTATCTCAACCCTTCAATAAGCCAACACAACAAATATCAGCAAGAAAAACAATGTGTCCACAATCCTTTCAGAACTCCCGACCTGATGCCATGAATAAATTTGAGAAAAAAATAACAATTGTTCTTTCAGACATTTTATCAAACACTTAGGAACAACTCTGATTTATTCTTCACTAAGTTCATTAATAAAAAATAATAATAATTTCCTATAGATATGAACTTGAAAATAAATAAAAAGAACCTACAGTCAAATGTACTAAAAAGAAAGATGGACACAAATAATTTAGGTCCAATCCTAGGGAAAAACCCCGACAAGGGAAAACCTAGAGAAAGATTTTATTCTACCTCCTTGATAAAAAAATTACAAATTTGCAGAGACTTAACAAAAGACACTTTGGTAACTGTGTCAAATACTGAAAGTAAAACCCAACAAATACAATTTTGTTCGGACACTCTGTAGGGTACTGTATGGTCTAATTTTTAACAGAAAATCAACATAATAAATTACCTCGATTCATGTGCCTTCTCACATGTTTCAAACTGTCAAATATGTCTTGGAGATCGTGCTCTATGGTCTGCAAACTTTTGCTTATGTACAGTCAACAAAAACACGCTATACGGCCCTTGGAAAGCATTTTGTACAGACTGTATCTTTCAGAAATATTGTATGCCTCTTTATTTCAGATCTTGTGCCCTCTTTCAGTCTTGGAAATGCACTCTCTTGCTGCAAAACCCTTCCTCTTTCTTTGTCTCTTTCTCCTTGGCTTTTCTTCTTTCTCTCTTAACTCGTTCTCATCAATGAATCTCTCATTGAATATAATGCCTCTCTCTAGAAAAATACATTTATAATCTCATGACTAAAGAACCTAACCCTAACTTTCGTAACAACCTTTTTCAATGGCTAGTATTAGATCTTATAATCTCAAGATCTAGGGTTCCCATTTAATTTCTCATTAAATGTTTACTTTTAGTCATTTAATACACATTTACAAAAATTCACTTTTAAAACATAAGTTCACTTTATAACTTAAAGTCACATTAAATAATAAAGTCACTTTCACTTTATATCATAAAATCACTTTATGACATAATTGACTTTTATAAAACAAAATTCACATTTTCTAGACATTTTTAATGTTATTTTCGTACTTAGACATCGTGGTACAAAAGGACTTCCTGAGCTATATTTTCAACATCCTGCACATACATTATTTGTAAAATGTTCAATTCAATCCAAACCAAGCTTAAAACAAATAATAATAAAAAATATATCGTCCCTTATTGCCAAACATTCAAGGGAACATAAGGATAGTATGGGGGGAATAAGTTAATAGAAACAAACCTCAAATGGCTATCTAGTGGATTTATTCAAAATAAAGATAGCCAAACTCTATTCTAAAAGTGAGAAGAAAATAAATCCTATATTATGCCTAACCTAACCTAACCTACACTGGTGCAACAAAACTACATGAAATCATAGAGCCAATGTAGTTGCTAGTACCTAATTTTGCACCTAGGATTGTCTTTATTTTTTATCTTGATACATTAAAATGTAAACTTGTTTTATGGTCATGTCAAGAATTTTACCTACTACAAACCTCGTATCCTTGATGATTTATCCTATGATACTATATCTAATTTTATGCTTCTGTTTTAAATTTGATTATTAGTTAGTAAAATATGTTAAGATGGCACAATTCGTGTGGAGTTTTCCATGTTATTAATTCTTACAGGTGTTCATTTTCTTGATCAAATGATCTATGCAATTTGAGAAAATGTAATTTAGCCACGAGACAGGGCTCCTCCTGAGAAAGCCGCAAGCGCTACACAATTGTTTGTGCTACAAAATTGCCTGCGCTAAGGAACTGCATGTAGGTTATGATTTTTTTTAAGTGAAATTCTTTTGAATGTTTGTGAATTTTAAAGTTTCAAGGTGTACAACAAATGCTAGAGTTGGATTTCCACGTGTCAAATCTCTTCAGCAATGAATTCAAACATCAAATGAACAAGCAGCAAAAATCAAAGATATGTGGATAGTTCCTGTCATTTTCTGGGTATCAAATTTCAGGAACATGCTCTGTCCAAAACATAAGGAATCATATGAAATGGACTTCATGAGTGGGGCAATTTAGCCTAATTGCGGGCTATTTTCAAATTTTCATAGCGTTTTAGAAGGAAATCGGGTATGTTTAAATGGAAGTTTCCAGAAAATCATTGCAGTCATTTTTTAGAAAGACCAGTCATCACTCAAGCAGTTCTAGATCATGGATTTAAAGGAATTCGACTTCAAATACCCCTAATTCCTTGCAATAGATCATTGATAGTTTATATATTTGGTTTATTGTTAAAGTTTTGTTCCAAAAAGCATGCAATAGCTGGAGTCTTGTAATCTTTATAAATTGGATAATTTGTAATGTAACAGGGGTTGGAATTTTTGGATAGTCAAAGAAGAAATGGTGAAGACCTGTAAGCTTTGATATAGTAATATATGTGTATTTTATGATCATTTGAATCATGAATACAATTGTTCCTCTTATCAATTTTTGCTGCTAATTATTTATTTGAAAATAGAAGTGTTTTATGTGTTGCATAATCAGTCTTTTTAGTACTAATGACATTTAAGTTTTAAATGTACATTTCCTATGAGTCTAATTTAGTTTTCAATTAGTTTTCCAAATTATGACATTGTTATGAGATGGAGTATCTGTTTGAATCTATGAATGAGTAGCTGACCTTTCATACTTTTACATTCTAACTGTGTTTTAAATTCTAAGTTCTTGTAATTCATGATTACAAAACCTTTTAATCCATGATATGTTACTGTCTTTTTATTTCATTATTGATTGTTCCACTTAAGTCTTGAATGGATCACTGACTATTCAACCATCTAAAATTCAAACCAAAATCCACAATTTACCTCAGACTTAAACACAAGTTCCCTAGCTTTGCCTTAGCAATCTGGATGCATACCTTAGGGATAACAGTAGCCATTGAAATAATTTAAATCCCACAGTATTATCACATTCATGTGTGTGTTCATAGGATTGATACATTGTGTAATGCATGGTTGAAAAAATTATACCAATCTTAAATATATTCACAGTTGAAAGGGTCAAGTACATGTTGTGATGTGGAAAATTTTGATAGAATGACAACTCCAACCAAGTCTCAATAATGTCATGAAAACCATAAGAGAAGATATGTGAATAGTGTGGAAGTGTTGAAGATTAATAGTGTACCTCATTGGGATCCTAAGGTGAAAATCCAGAATCAGTTGTCATGGAGACTATCTTGTTATCAGATTTGGAGTGTGCAGTAATGATATGAGGACTTGACATAACCATCATCTGATGACAAAGTGCCTCATCATATTCATAATCGTGATCTTCTTGAATATGAAACTTTTCAATATCAAAACATGTCATCAACATAAGGACTCAATGGATTATCATATATAACCTCTTTTTGTTCCATACCATCAACCAAATCACTATTAGTCTAAGTTTCATTGAAAACACTAGTGAAAAAAGTTATTTTCCTCTTTGAAATTATCAAAACAAACAATATAAATTTCCACATATTCCCCCTCATCATTGTTTACTATTCAAGAATCAGAACACACAAAATTGATAACAAAAAAAAATTGAATTTCTCTACCAAAGTTAGAATATGAAAATAAATATGAATACAAGGAATAAAACTTTCTAGAACAGTATTCATTGAATCATCATTCAATAAATTTTCTCCAAAATATGCATGTTTGAGGGAAATACCAGTCAAATTTTGATTCAATAATAAATTATCAGTCAAGATTACATGTTTCCATTCAGTATTTTATTCAGCAGGAAAATATTCAACACCAACGAGAAGATGATTTGGGAGGCACATTACAGTCAATTGGAAGGGCACTTAAACGTAGAAAAGACAGTTGCAATGTTGCAGAAGTAATTCTATTTGCTTAAGTTCCAACAAGACATTGGTAGGTACATCTGATTGTGCTCCTCTTGTGCCATTTCCAAACCTTCCATTGAGAAGCAAGGATTGTACACCCCATTGCCTACCCCATATAAGCCCTCAGAGTATGTCTCCATGGACTACATGTATGGATTTCCTTCAACCAAGCATGGCAATGAATGTTTATTTGTGGATGTTGACTGGTTCTCTAAGATGGAAATTTTAATTCCTTATAAGAATAGCATCATAGTAGAGGCCATTTCTAATCTCTTCTTCAAGCATGTTTGGGATCATTTTGGCCTCCCATGTACCATTATTTAAGATCGAGATAGCAGGTTCCTGAGTGCCTTCTATTCCATCCTATGTTCTATGATGGAACCCAAGCTAACCAAATCGACTGTCTTCCACCGACAAACTGATGGGAAGACGGAAGTGGTCAATAGGATGATTGTGCATATCTTGAGAATGTACAACTCCAAACATCCCCGCACTTGGGATGAGAACCTTCCTTATGTTCATCAAAGCTACAAAAAATCCCTTCATAGATTGATTAGTGATCTATATGGATATCGGTGGCTTCCCACCCATTCCACTGGCTCAAAATAGTTTTCCATTTTGGTAATTTTCAAGTAGTTTTTTCTATGGTTTTAAGGGTCCTGAACTGCTGAGGCCATTTTGAGGCCCTAAACGATGTTTTTTGGGATCGCAGGAGCCCAATCAATATCCATAGGCTCTCTCTATTCTTTGGGGTCATTCCATTATTGTACTCCTCTATTGGATCTTTCCAACGGTCTATTGAGCGCCCCAAACAGAGATCGTATGCAAAAGTTATGTGTAATGTCCCCAACCCCTAACTAAGGCAAAAGATGCTAATATTAAAACTAAGTTAAGTTTAAGCATAGCAGATTTAGACAAATTAAGGTTAGGCCAACTATCCATTCACCCAAATATTAACAAATGTAACTCTAGAGTTAGAATTATAACTAAAGTTGCAACATTTAATTAATTACTTAATTACGATCCTTAATTTAGATAATCATGACACTTAATTAACTCTATTAATAATAATTTCCAAAGAGAGAGCTAAAGGTCGTAATCAAAACAAATGCATGATTAAGGCATGATAATCATCATCTTCAATGTGAATAAAAACCTACACTCAATTCATGTACTATTGATTTGTAATATTGTTGAAAGAATAGTTTATAAACAACCAATTATTGTTGTCATTAGTTATTTGCAAATTAAATAATTTTTTGTGTTGTTATGTGTGTGTTGTTGGTAAGGATAAACAATAAGGAAAATCACACATCAAAACACATCTATAGGCTATAATCTACAGGCACATCGAAACCATAGCAAAACAAAAAACATCGGCTACAACCACAGCCCTCAAAATCAATTCCCGATGGTTGTCCCCTACAACCATCTATCACTAATACAAATCAGATCATATGGATGAAACCCTCCAACCATCGATCACCTTTACAATCAGAATAAATCATTCAAAATAATATATGAAAATAAGGACATATTTGTACACAGAAACATATACAATCAAATAACAGATGTGCTCATCTTGGCACTAGAAAATTGTTAGACCAGAACGAGCGTATCTTGGTCATTTGAAAATATTTTTCAGTGAAATGAAAGGTGATATTTACTAGAAACGTTGTTCTGGGTGCAATGGAACAAGTCTCACAACAAAAAAATGAAAAAATATGGGCAAATCATAGCATATGGTTGCACCCCTCTCAATATCGTAGAGCCACAATTACAATTTCTGAATAAGAGAAAGAATAATAGAAAGAAGGGAAGGAGCATAACAACTCAGATCCATATTCTAGGGAATTCATTTTTTCTGCATACATTTCCTGACATATAATACATGAACATTCAAATAACCAATTCATCCACCATTTCACATATACAAAATAAAATATGGAAATGAAAATAAAAACATAAGAGAAATACTCATCTCAAAACATGGGCAACTGGCTTCAGCAGGACAACTTTCCTCCCAGTCGTAGACACAGTCAAGTCTAACTCACTTGAATAGGTCAACCCTGAGATGAGACCATGTATCCACAAGTAGAGGCACACTCAATCTAGAAAATATCTGAACTACCTCTTCCGAGAACCACAATGCTTCCCACTACTACTTTTATGTCTATCTCCACTACTTGTGGGGTCATCATCCCATTTCCTAGCATCTTGTGCAAGAACCTGGACTAGTAAAGTGATATGACGAAAGAAAATGGTTGACAATCCACCAAACTAGCTCTCTGGAATGGATAACATACTACTCCTCTCAAGGATCTTGCAAAAAACACTCAGTATCAATATAATATCAACACGGTCTCAATAATGTCAACATTCACAACACAGTGAGATAGAACAAGGAAAGTGATCCAAATCTCAGTATTAGCTTCAACTAGGAGAGGGAATACGAATTTATAGCACAAGAATTCCAATTATAACCCAAGGGGATCAAATCAAATTAGAGAGAAGTAAGGTTAAGCTTCATCATGGAGAATTAACTCAAATTAGTGGAGTGGTGGCTTAGTTAGGAGATTCCCTTTTTGGGATTAGCATCATAAGGAGGAGTTACCAAAAACCAAGGAGTGGAGTCAAAGAATATCTCAAGGAGGCCGCACTAATCATGTGAGGCGAGAGAGTGGGTCCAATAGGATCATAAATGACCTATAAGAACACAAATATGGAGCATCTCCATGAATATAGGAGTGGGGTGCACTTATGGAGGTGGAGGCTAAATTCTAGCTTGTGGAAGCTAAAACCTAGCTTACAACTCCTAGAATCTAGGGAGAGGGCTCATAAATGACAAAAAAACACATAAATGGGAGGAAATATATCCCAAGGAGGGCGCACTAGGAAATAGGGGCCCACTATGGTATGCATTAGGTACAATAGTGACTCCATAGTCCATAAAAATAAAAATAAAAATTGGGTCCATTATACAATATTTGGGTGACCAACACTACTAATGTCACCTAGGCACAAAATGAACTAGGATGGAAAAAATCAATCCAAAAACAAGTTCTAAGGTGCTAGGTATGTCCCCTCGCACTATGGAATCCATGGTCTCCCATACTCTTTTAGTTTCTTTGCTCAGTTAGTTGTTTATTTAATTAATAACAACAACATTCAATGATAACAAAAATGATAATAACATATTAACATTATTAATAATGCCAAAGTCCATAATCACATCATCAAACAAATGATGATAATTCCATAGTCACATTAACAAACAGAATGTAAGTCCATAGTCAAGTAAAAGACAATAAGTTTGGAGCTTAACAACTGGGGTATTACATTATGACTCAGGGAAGTTGACTATTCGACTAACCACCTTGGGGCCACAAAATGTATGACAATTCATCTCCTAAGGTTAGTTTTTTGGATGTTTAGGATTCTTTCCATCATACTTATGATAAATAGGCCCTTTCAGATTATTTTTGTATTCAAATTGTCATGAATGAACGTATCCATCACATCTCTTCTCAGAGATTAGCTACCACCATTCTAGTTGCTTTATTTTACAAATTGTTCTATTTCCGCCATTTAATAGAATTTGGGTTTATTGTATCACTTTTTTCCTTGCAATATATCTAGGTATGTGGTTCTTGTTATGGAGAAAACTTCCTATGGCTTGGGGTAGACCACAATAGACAGCTGACTACCAGAAAATGACTCAATTCCCAATGCAATGCTATATAAATGACAATGCTAAGATAATGGAGAAAAGACCAACCTTCAATCGGATGTTTGAAGTAGATTCCCGTTGAGCTTTCAACTTCTACACTTGAACCTGCAGATTAGTCTCAACAACAAGTACAAGCAAGTGCATATAATATGTGAAAGAAATTAGCATAATCAATAGCATGATCCATGATATCATAAGCAAATATAACCCAATGTAATTTAACAATATTCACAACATCAATTGGACGAGAAAATGAGTATTTCCATTAATGAATAACAAGAAGTACAATATGCGACCTCTTGCCAACAACCAATCTGAACCAAGAAATGGGTCTCTCCACTTGTTCCTCCACCACTTTAATCCCCCATGCAATGGAAAACTCAAACTATGAAAGGAGTTTGGTAGGTGAACATAAGGAGTTCACAACAAAAAGGATCAATGAGTGTAGACTCAAGTCATGGCAAAAATCCACTAGAGTTATCTTGCTCTCTCTTTCTCCTCCCTTCCATACACCATAAGAGCTCAATATATAGCCTTTCAAAGGTAAGTGAAAGGACACATCGAGTCGTTTCGGGGCATATGGAGGGCCAAAGGTCACCCTAAGACCGCTTTTTGGGAGTAAAAAGTAATTTTCTAATGATTTTTACCATTTTACTTGGTACCCGAGGGCTATAGAGGAACAACCTGTGTGTACGCTGGCTATAATGGAACAACTAGCATACAGGAACAAAAACAGGGAATTGTGTGTTCCTGGAGGATAAAATGATGAATCTGAGTCAATGAAATGGATCCTAATGGCCAATAAATGTTGATGCTCACAAGGTGGAAAATCACGTTGTGACATTTCTATATATGTTCTTTCATTTTGTTCTCACATAAATCCATATCAATTAGCCACATCCCTTTTGAGGTATGCTTGGGGTTCTAGTCATTAGCCCCAATTGATGTAGCACTGTCCATTGCATATGCACAAGAAGATTCATCCCACGCTCAAAATGAGGCTAATTGAACATCCAAATTTGTTGAGTGGATCCAACGCATCCAACAAAATTTCATGTTATCTTGCAGAAATCCAGTGCCAAGTATAATCAACGACATGACCAGCATCTAGGTCCACATAAGTTTCAAGTTAGAAATAAGGTCTGGTTATATTTACAGAAAGAGCACCACACAGGAACCCATTGGAATCTCTTCCCATTTCGATATGGGCCTTACACCATCACCAAGGTTGTGCGTGAGAATGATTTTGAGTTAAGTATTTCCCCTTTCTTCGACTTGCACCATGTCTTTAATGTGGAGCTACTACAACCATATTTTCCACCCCTCTTGGACACCTTAGAGGTAGTTGATCACTTGGCCCCTATAGAACTCAATCCTGACTACAATGAAAAGGTTATAGTCGATTGGATAATGGAAACTAATATGAAGAGAACTCCCCAGTAGAACATCCAATGGTATCGGGTTGTCAGAGCAAAGCAACTTCTTCACCAGGGAAAGTGGCTCACTAGGAGTCAAATTCAGCAAAAGTTTCATGACCTAATGGAGGAACTTGACGTAAGGGGAACCATTGCTCCCTAAGGGGGGAGGATTGATCCAAGTGGATATTGGTGGCCACCCAGCTATTCCAACAAGTTACAATGGTTCTCTATCTTCCTGGTAGTTTTCTACGTTTTTTGGGTCCCAAACTTTTGGGGCCATTTTGGGGGCCTAAACGATGTTTTTTTGGCCAATCATAGGGCCATTGGGTGACATGACATGCCCTATCCCCATTCAAAAGTTGTAATTCTTGGCTAGTTCTTTCCAGCAAGCTATCCAACACCCTAAACAGAGATTGTATGTAAAATTTATGCCTTCGGGAAGTTGACATGTATCAACTAGGCACCTTAGCGCCCACAAATCCTTTTGGTGCTTCATCTCCTAGGGTTAAGTTTTTGGATGTTATGGTTTTTTCCTCTTTCTTATTATGTTCAAAAATCACTTTGTAGTCTCATTGTAGTTATATCTTGTAAATAAGTGTAGACGACACATCTCTCTTCAGAGATAAGCTACCACCATCTGAGCTAGTTTGTACTGCTTTGCAGTTTACGATGTTTTTTCTTTCCATTCATTAATCAAATTTGGGTTTTCCTTTACTATTTTGGTTTCTACAAAATGTGTGTGCATGTTTCCATTTTATATTGTTTCCTTCATTTCGTTGTGCAAATAATCCAAATCAGCACTGGTTTGTCAGTGCTTTTACTATTTTGGTGCACTAGTGCGTCAATTTGTTAAGCACAATGGTGTGGTTTGTATGTTTATGTGCACCGGGGAAAAAAAAACCTCTGCTAAAACCTCTTCCCATCTGCCTCCACTATAAACGGATAAATGGACTCTTTTTTGTGAAAGGTCCACAAAAACCTTGCCAGAAGGTGTTTTCCTCGTAGTGAGACACCCTCTAACATACCAATTCAAAATAATCTTGAAGGTGAAGAAGCTTTCCTTGTTTTAAAGGATGGAGAAGTAAAATTTAATGAGAAAGGATTAGTGGAAGCTCGTGTATATGAAGATAGCCTATTATTTATATATTTCTCCTCATTGGAATCATAAGAATAATGTTTCCATGTCATTAATGCAGCAAATAAACCAGCAGTCACACAAAAGAAATTAAATTCTCCAGATAAAGAAGTAGGTTTCCTGTTTTTGACCATTGATCAAATGGTTCTCTCTCATATTTTTCATGATCCTATGGTAGTTTGGATGGAGTCAAGATTGAATAAAATATCAATTGTATTCACCGTCATACTAACATAGTTACAAGGTTGTAAGTATGAGCTTTATGATTAATTTATATTACAATATGCAATCTTCCTTGTCTCATTCTTGCATAAGTGTATTCAAGAAGTCCAGTCATTTAGTTTAATGCTCAGCTGGTTTCACTAGAAATGATTCATTTCACCTTATTAGAGTGAATGGTCTAATTAGCGTAGGAACATTGTACATAAATATGCTCACAGTCAAGCAACTAGTTTTAGTTTGCAGGGCAATTTTGTTTGTTTTGTACAAATAGTTTTCTTTCAATAATAATGAGCAAGGACATGGAGAATAAATGATATGGTTTTAAGAAGTTACAGAGATTGAAAGAAATTGGTTTCAATATGAGAATGAATCCATAGCCCAGAGAATAAAGGCACAAGTCTATGGTTCTTTGTGCCTCACAAGAAAGCACCATCCCTAGTTGAAGCCAAATGTTATAACAAGGAAATTTTTGGGGCAAATCCATTTTTTTTATCATGGCGGAGTTTTATTTCTCAATACTAGGGGCCATTAAATCTTATGCATTCGCACATTAGTATGTGTCCGAGATATAATAGGGAAAGGTTCCCTGCGAACAGATTGGATTCATCAAGTGGCTCCCAACTTTAAATCTCAACCATTCACACACGAAGACATGATTCTGGGGTAATGGGAAGGGTCCCTCTACGAATGGTTGAAGATCAACTACTCAACTTTCGGTGTTTGATCTTAGAAATTCATGCAAAACCAAATGCATAGGAGGTAATAAAGGGTGGTCCCCCGAAAATGGCATAGATACGACCATTCAACTTCCAACTTGTAATCGTAGCCATTTGCGAATGAAAACATGATCGAACGATACCATAGAGGGTTTCGCAGCAAATGGTCTTAATGAGACCTCAATGAATGTGCAAACTGATCTCAGCCATTCGCATAAGGTGGAAGCGAGATGCTTTTCACATGTGCAGGACTCTCTCCAACAAACCATATATCCTCCTTGTCTAATATCAACAATCCAAAATAGCTAGGAATATTCAAAGGATATTCACAATTCTTAGGGTGTCACCCTGCCACCTCAATTAAAATATCAATGACAACTCACTCACCCCCAGTGAAACATGTGGGGTAGACCCATCCCAGTCATCCCTCCGATAAATAATAAGAATCAAGCATGTGTCCCTCTAGCTTAGACAAAAGGATACTGGTACTTTTCTTTTTCCATTTCACTTGGGAAACCACCAGATCAAAATCGAACCAACCGTAGTTCCATCCATCCTATACCGTTGGTCAAGTTTCCATATGATGGAGGGAAAGGTTTTTCATTTCTTAAAATTAGAGGAAGGTGGTTTCCTTTTCCAGTGGTCATGGGATATATTCCATAAAACACAGGAGGGATATCGAGGAGGCCTAAGACTTTTTGAAAGAGCATAATTTGAAATTTTCACAATACTCTGAAATTCCAGATCTCAACTCAGTCTCAAGTATCTCTAAAACACATGTAAGATGTCAAACCCGATTCTCAACCCTAGAGAATGTATATTAGCACAAACAATTATTTATAACATGAAACGCATGAGATCTCTATCACTACTTTTAACTAATAGAAATCACACACATAAATTGACACATTATGTTAGGTCAATGTGACCGTGGAAAACCCTTGTCGGAAAACCAGTGAGAGAATTATTGCTTTTATTATCTCAATAAATTACACTGGGTTACAACAGAAAAAATTTCAACACAAACTTATCTCTGAGCCTACGGCTCCAATGCTCAAGTCTAATCTCTGGTGGATAGCTAAGAAATGCGCCCCTCTCTCTAAATGAACCCCTCTCTGAAAATACTCCCTGACTCGGGATTCACGCCCTCTCTGCAACTGGATCACTTCCTCAGTGATACGACCTCTCTCTGCCAGATGAACTCAATCACTGGGCTTTCCCTCCTCTAGTGAAGTGTGCCCCTCCTCCACCGAAATTTTTCCCTCTCTGTCTTGGTCAATATCTGATCTTACTGCTAATGAATCTGATCTATCTCAGAAGCAAAATCGGCCTCAAATGGATCCTCTCTTAGACTCAAATTAAGTGTGCTCAATCCCTTTCATATTTTCTCTCTTTCTCTACTAGGGAATGCACCCCCTCTTCTCAAGAATGCACCCTTCTCTCTCATTCATTGAGTCACACTTCTCATGCAATTTAAATGCTCTCTATAGATGAATTCACTAAAATTCAATGAATACACTTTTTTCCTTCACGACTCTCTTTTATTGCTTGATTGACTTTTAACGGTTCCATGCAAAATTCTTGGCATGCAAACTTTTAATTAAAGCATGCATTCATGCAAAATCAAAAATAGAGTTTTGATTTTGCATGAAACAAGGTTAAGGGTCGGACAACTTTCCTAGTTAACTTTTCAAAACTCCCTCTTAATGAGGAAAGTGTTCTGCACCACTCCCATCTTATCCCTAAAATAAACAAACTTTCCTTTCATAAGAGACTTCATGAGAATGTCTACTACTTGCTCATCTTTAGACACATACTAAAGCTCAACTGCTCCCCTCTGAACATGATCTCGAATGAAGTGATATATGATATCTATATGCTTGGACCTGTCATGAAAAATTGTATTCTCCATGATTTTTATGCAACTTTGATTATCACAATAGATCACAGTTGGCTCCAACCACTAATCAAATATACTAACGGGAATCTTACGAAGACAAATGGCCTCACAACTACCCATACTTGCTGCCATATATTCTGCCTCTATAGAAATCAGTTCCATTGACTTATATTTCATGTTGAACCACGACACAATTGTCGAACCAAGCTGAAACAACACCCATAGGTGCTTTTCTTGTCCACTACACTACCTTCCCAATCAGAATCTATATATCCACTCAAGTGTACTCCATCCCTCCTCTCATAGTTCATTCCATAGTCAATTTTACCTCTAAGATACTTGAGCACGTGCTTTGTTGCCACCCAGTGCACACTCATGGGATCCACCATATACTGACCTAATGTATTGAGAGCATAGCACATATCTGGCCTAGTGTTGACCAGATACATCCATTAACCAATAAATTGATGATACCTAGTTGTATCACCCAACTCTCCCTTAGAAGCTACTAGCTTCTTCTAGTTGGTTGTCATAGGTGTGGTCATAGGCCTACACTCCTCCATCTGAAATATCTTCAGAATGTCAACCATGTATCTACCCTATCCCGGAAAGATAATCCCATCCTCCTACCAAACCTCCATACCCAGAAATTAATGCATCAGTCCTATGTCTTTCATATCGAACTATGAAGCAAGATCTCTCTTGCAGTTGCCTATGAGTTTCTCTGCTCCTATAATAAACAAGTTGTCCACATAAATAACTAGATGATTGGATCCTCACCAACCACAATGAAGTAGCATTTGGGATCTGCCTCACTCTTCTGGAGACCCAACTGCTGCAATTAAGTATATATCCTCGAATACCAATCTCTCGGAGCTTGCTTCATACCATATAGTTCTTTCTCCATCCTGCACACATGAGACTCTCTCATGTAGCTCAAATCCCTCTGGATTCTCAATATACACCTCCTCCACTATGAGTCGTTTCATCAATGTTGTCTTCACGTCCATTTGGTGGATATTCCAACCCATCTATGCTGCAATGGATATCATTACTCTGATCGAAGTATACTGAGCCACTAGAGTGAAGGTCTCATCATAGTCAACTCCCTATACCTGTGAGAAACCCCTCACCACAAATCTAGCTTTGTACTTCTCAATGATTCCATCTACAACATATTAAATCTTTTAGATCCACTTGTAAGTCACCACTGACTTCCCCTCAGGTCTCGGCACAACCTGGACCAAACACCATTCTTCATGATGGAAGTATTATCTTCCACCATGGCATCTCCCCATACCTACTCTCTTGCTTCCTAATCATAAGAAGATATCCCAGACTCATTGATACTGCTTACCATAGCTAAATATATATAACACCTCTCAAGCACCTTACTCTCTCTCATACACCTCTTGGGAGTCCCCACTATCTAAGCTTCCTTCAAGGTATCTTGAAGCCACTTGGGTTTCCTCTTCCCTGAAGTAACATCCAGTGGAGAGAATTGCTTATCCTCATCCCAATCAACTTCCTGAGAGTGTGTACCTGATGTACTATCCCCAGTGGTCTGTGACCCTATAGTTCGTAAACATGTAACCTTTGAACCTTAAACTAGTTGACCACCACCCTATGTTCCTATACATGTTCCTGTACATGTACTTGTACCTGTGGAACCTGTCACCCCTGATACTTGTGACTCTAAACTCTTTGAATTTGAACCCTACAATGTACCACCTTGAGGTGTAGGAGTTGATTGCTCCCCCTTCTCCAACTCACGTGACTTCCTGAAACCCTTCTCCTCCTCAAATTACACATCCCTCCTCACAACTGTCTATATCCTCACAAGAATTTATATGTGGTGGGCCTTCAAAGTCTCATTATACCCAAAAAAGACTCCCCTCTCTGTTGTGGACTCCAACTTTGTCCTCTTCTCTGAAGGAACATGTGATTATGTAAGCCATCCAAATATCCTAAAATTCCCAACCTTAGGTTTATTTCCTGTGAAATCCTATTTAGGGGTCTTGCACCCCAAAACCTTATGGGGAAACCTATTCTAAATGTACACTAGTGTGTTACAAGACTCTATCCAGAGAAATAAACGAAAACCTCGATCATGCAGCATAGATCTTGCTGCACCAACAATTTCCCTATTCTTCCTCTCTTCCACCCCATTCTACTGAGGTGTGTATGGTGTTTTCAACTGCCTCTTGACTCCCTCATATGCACAAAAATCATCAAACTCCTTGGAGGTATACTCTCCCCCATTCTCTAATTGCACTATCTTGATCCTCCTTGTTTGGTTCTCCATAAGAGCTTTGAACTCTTTGAACCTCTGTAAGACTTCTTTATATTCCTTACTCTTTAGAAAGTAGATCTAGGTCTTCCTATAGAAGTCATCAATGAAGGATACATAGTATTTGTAACCATTTGATGATACAGTGTACATTAGACCACAAAGGTATGAATGTACCAAATCGAGAGTCCTTGTTTCTCTGCTATCACTTCTTAGAAAAATATTCTTGGCATACTTGGCAAGTGCGCACCCCTTGCTCACATCACAATGTTCTTTGTTGAACTCTGGCACACCTATCATTATCTCCCTAAAAATCCTCAATGCAAGATGATGTAAGTGGCCCATCCTCCTATGCCACAACTCACACAAGTCACAACCATCAATGCTATTTCTATGTGCCAATGCATGATAAAGCTGAAAAACTAAGCTTGTATAGATTCCCACTCCGGACTCCAATCCTCATGGTTGTATCATCATTGGATCTCTTAGGATGAACGAGTACCTTCCCATCACGGAATTGTACCCACAACCCTCTATCCTCTGTGGTAGAAATTTATATCAAGTTCTTCATCATCCCTTGGACATATAAAACGTCCCTCACCGTCATGGACTCTCCAAACTCCCTCTGAAAGGAGCCTATCCCTCGTCCAACTGCCTTGACTAAAGTGTTGTCTCCTAGTACAACCTCAATATCTAAACCCCTCTCAATAATATCTGTAAAGTACCCTCGAACACCTGTCATATGGTTGGAGGCTCCATTATCTATGTACCTGTTGAGGCCTCGGGGGTGTAGGGTATGCAAGTTGTTGGAATGGGTTCCAAGGCTCCCAACAAAGGGTGAAAACCCACACTGAAAGGCTTCGAAAGATCCTGTGCAAGGGCAATTCTATCCCCAACCTGTTTGGTGTGGAATTCTCCCACGGATATTCGGCCTCCACTGGCACTCTATGAGTTGGTTTTTTTATCAATAGATCGGTTCTCCACTTAAGGAAAACAGAGATGTAAACTAAGTCTGTTCTAACTTTAACCTATTTAAGAAAAGGATCTACTCTACGTTAGATCTATTCTAAATAAGAAGCTTGTTGTTGTGCAGATCAATCTTGATGTGAAATGGGTAAGTATGTTTTCCAACTTCAACAGAAATGTAAAAGATGCATTTACTTACTCACTTATATCATAATGAATTAACGAAAATTAAATGACAACAATATAAGCATGTAAACTTGTTCAAGATTAACCTGTAATCACTTTGTTAATTGAAAAATTAACAATGATTGAAGTTGTTGTGGATCATTTGCAGAAATTGATAAAGAAAATATCTTAATTAAAGAAACTTAACAAGATATTTTAATACAATGATCAGTCATAAAGAGAAATCAATATGACAGATCTGTGCATTAATTCATATATGCAAAAGAATCACACACTGTAGATGACAATTTGAAGTAAGAAATCAGACACTGTCAAAGAAATTTGAACAATAAACAAGAGATGATTCAAAAGATTACTTTACTGTATTAATGAAGTCTGTAAACAAAATTACAAAGCTATGCTAAGACAGAGTATCCCCAGTCGTCTCCTGCTGATTTCTGACCCAAAAATTATCAACCCTTAACCAAGAGAGGCCTTCCTCCTTAAATAAGAATTAAAACAAAGTACAAAATAGAAATTCCGAAAAATAGGGATTACAAAATTCGAATCAAGCTATTGACCCAAAAATCCTTCCATTTATCCCATATCTCTAACAATCTTATCCCAAATAATTCCCTCCTAGCCTACGATAAATTTTGAAATAAGGATGATTTTCTAATTTCGGGAAAATCCCATAATAAGATTTGTGGAATGCAATAATGGCCTTCTAGATGTCGATAACCGGTAACAGATGGTCTAGCAAACCTTCCTGTTGAATTGCTTTGGAGTCTTCCTCGTGATCCATGACATTTTCAGAAACAGAAAAATCGGACAACGGGTCTTGCTTCGCGGGAGCCGGTGGAGTGATAGGTTCGTTATTGATTATAAAATCATGGATAATGGAGTCATCTCGATCACATAGTTGTTCATTTATTTTCTTGTCATTCTTTTGAGGGAGTAGTATGCAAACGGAAAGAGTTTCATAATCTTCCTCTTCACTATCACTGCTAGTATCGGGAACACCTACATCAAAGGGTGGTGATATAGGCTCTTGAAATAACAAAGGCTGCATTTCTTCTTGCATATAACATCGATCAAAGGATTCATAACATGTCTGCATGTTACTCACACCAAATTGTCAGAAATAAGCTTTCAAAATAAAACAGAAAACTTCTCTCACAAATCCAGGCGACGAACTAAGTGTTTCATACTCGCGACCATTTTTAAGAAGAGTTAAAGAAAATCATAATGATTGAATATAATGAACTACTATGAATTTTAATCATGCGAATTTGGAACTGCAATCATTTGAACTGCGATGAAACGACGTCACAGCCTATGTTAATCTGGATTCGATCATAACAAAGTACAAATTTAACAAAATCACACATGATTGAAGTCGCATCTGAACATTTTCATTACAAGCAAATCTAATCAAGCAATCATATCTTCAAAGGTGATCATGAGATGAGAATTAGAGTCAGAAACCTAATCACAAGAACAACGAAAAACAAGGCATCAAAACATAAGTTCGAACGATGGGATTTCATCCACTGGATCAACGGAATCGACGGTGAAGATCAACCAATGCAGGACGTGGGACCAAGTCCTGAAAAATTAATCACAATTTTATTCTTCATTCCTGAAAGATGCAACCCGAAAGTTGTGGGTTTCAAGATTGCAAACCCAATGAAAACGTATAAACGGATTTCTGAAATCCACAACCCGAAACTGGCGTGTGGTGGGTTTCAGAAACGGAAATATTTATTTAAAAATGCAAAAGACTTTCCTGCATCCCGCAACCCAAACTTGCGGGTTATGGGTTTCAGGAACACTCATCACAAATAAACGGTAAGACACACTCCCGAAATCCGCAGTTACGGGTTCGGGTGTCGGGTTTCGGGATGACAAATTCCCAAAAATTATTATCAAGGATTACCGCAACCTGCACCTTTCGGGTTGCGGGTTTTGGGTTGCCAAAATCAAATGACTAAAAACTACCTTCCCGCAACCCGCACCTTTTCGGGTTCGGTATTTCGGGGTGTCAAAAATATCGGGTTTCGAGGTGGCAGAAGATGATAAAATACTTGAAATTTAATTCCTCCTGCAACCAAAACACTTAGAAATTCCCAAGAAAAAGAATGACAATCAAGCCAACCAAAGGTACAGGTACAAGATCATAGAAACCAAGTTCAAAACCTCATGCTCAAATAAACACTTGCCCAAATACCTTTATGTTTATTTAAAAAAATGGGGTTCTCGTGCTTACCTAAAGCATGGGATCTGTTGTGGCCACAACAGTACCATACATTGGTAGTGGATGCACTCAATGAATGACAAGAAATCAAGGACAATTCCATGTCATGCTCCTCTGTAGAATGCTCATCCATATCTGGTGAAGTACACAAATGACAAGTAATGAGGTAAAATCCTTGTCAAATTTCTTTGTAAACTGATCAACTTCAACTGAAGCTATCGTCTGAGGCTTCTTCTTGTTGTTTTCGGGACACGCTACTGCACATGGCCCCATCTTGTTGTAGGAAAAACACTTTACCTTGATCATGTCTTTCTTCTGATCGCCCTGCTTCTTTGCCCCTCCCTTGGGACCCTTCTTAGATTTATTCTTTCCTTTCGCTGCAAGTGCCACATATTCCTATTTATGAACAATAGAAGAGCTACCCTAAATATATCCTCTCCAGGTCTCTTCTTGTATGAAATCATCCCAAAGGAAATCCCACTTGGGAATATTTTCCCTTGCCACAATGGCTTACATGAACACTTCCCATGGATTGGTCATGACATTCAGTGTTGTACGCACAAGTTCGTTGTCCTCAATCTTCTCCCTAACTGCTCCTAACTCATCTCTTACCTGAGTGATACAGGTATAATATATGTAGCCACGCTCTCAGTTATGATCATCCTGATGTCCTTTAGTTTCTCTCTTAGTACCATCTTCCAATTCTCATTGGAACTCTGGTACAAATTGGTTAAGGAATCCCACATTTGGTAAGTGATATCCTTACCAGTCACATGCAAGAGAACATGGCCCTTAATTGCATCAAGCATGATTCTTTTTTCCTTGATTTCCTTTTTCTCATAAACAAACTTTCTTGTTGCATCTGTAGGCACTATCATGGGTTTTGTTGTTGTGTTCTCCACAATATCCCACAACTCACACTCATGCAGAAGCAAGACCGTCCTTTCTTTCCAAGGGATAAAATTTGTCGCCCCCTCCAACATGTCCTCAACCCTAAAACTTGTTTCCATGATCCTCTCAACTAAAAACTGAATCCAAACTCTATCTTAATGAATAAGAAACCCCTAATCTTTCACAGATCTAACCTTTGCTCGCACAGATATGATAGATATTTCACAGATCTACCTACCTCTATTCTCACATATATGATAGATTTGATGTGTATCCTCGTAGATATGATATATATGATGTCTATTCTCATAGATATGATATATCTAATTCCTAATCTCACAAATATGATGCATGTTCTCACAGATCTAGACTCTGCTCTCACAAATCTAATGTATCTAGTCACTGCGCTTGCAGATCTGAAATCTACTCTTCAGATATGGTATCTACCTTCACAAATAATTTGAACTATGCTCTTCAGATCTGGTAGATCTAGTATGTGAACTGCTATGATATTTAACTGTGCTTTGATACCATGTGAAATTTTCACAATGCTCTGAAATATCAGACCTCAACTAGGTCTCAAGTCTCTCTAAAACACATGTAAGATGCCAAAACCAATTCTAAACCCTAGAGAATGTATATTAGCACAAACAATTGTTTATAACATGAAACACATGATATATACATGACTACTTTTAACCAATATCAATCACACACATAAATGCACACTATTTTCGGTCAATGTGATCTTGGAAAAACCCTTGTGGGAAAACTAGTGAGAGAAGCATTGCTTTTATTATCTCAAGTAGTTACAATGGGTTACAACAAAAATCTTCCAACACAAACTTATCTTTGAGCCTACGGCTCTTATGCTCAAGACTGGTCTCTGATTGATAGTTAGGAAATGCACCCCTTTCTGAATACACCTCTATATGAAACGGGTCTCTGTATCGGGATTCATGCCCTCTCTGCAACTAGATCACTTCCTCAGTGATACGACCTCTCTCTTCCTGATGAACTCAATCACTGAGCTTTCCCACCTCCGGTGAAGTGCGCCCCTCTCTGTCTTGATAAATATCTATTATGATTGTTGATGAATCTGATCTATCTCAGAAGCTAGCTCATCCTCCAATGGATCCTCTCTCGACCTCAGATGAAGTGTACTCAATCCCTTTCATATGTGCTCTCTTCCTATGCCATAAAATGCGCCCTCTCTTCTAAAGAATGCACCCTTCTCTCTCATGCATTGAGTCACACTTCTCATGCAAGTCAAATGCCTCTTTGTAGTTGAACTCACTACAATTCAATGATTACCCTTTTTGCCTTCTTGACTCTCTTTTATCGTTTGATTGACTTTTAGGGTTCCATGCAAAATTCCCTCCATGCAAACTTTTAATTAAAAAATGCATGCATGCAAACTCAAAAATAGAGTTTTCCTTCTACATGAAGCAAGGTTAATGTTTGGACAACTTTCTAGTTAACTTTTCAACACATAATAGATTAAATGTTCCCGATTTCCTTTGCCCAAAGTGAAGCGCACACAAAAATAGCTCTAAAGAACAATGATGCATATTAAAGGAGAGGAATCAAAGGCAATATTTAATCATTTTAAAAGCAGTTTGAAGCAATTAGAAGAATCAAGAAGTTATGGAGGACAAAGACAACACCGAATTTTAATTTGGGTATCGTGAAGCACCATCTCTCTCCTAAGAGCATAGGGTATCAAGCATGTCAGTTGTTTCTCTTCCAACATGCTATAAAGGAGATATGTTTCTCATTTACGAGGAGGTGGGGGACTCTTTGCAGCTATAGGTTGAGATTCATTAAGAGCCCTAGATGTTAGAGAAAATTTGGGGTGTAAAATGGGACTTATGAGAAAATGAGCCATTAATGCATTGGAATTCGAGAACCAATAGATTTTCAAGAAAATGAGTCAACCATAATGGTTGACTTGGCATATTTGTCATAAAAAACTACTTTTTAATTCGTATATTCAACTTATCTCACTGCATTTTTACTGAAATTTCGATTGGGAGCATTGGTTGGATGTGGAATTGAATTTTGCATCTAACGAGTGCTCCTGCTTGAAATTTGATGAAAATCAGAGGGAGATAAGTTGAAAATACAAAGAAAAAAATAGTTTTTTATTTATTTCCTTCAAATTTTATAACTATTATTTTATTTTTTTCCTTAGGATGCTCATTTTAGACCTCAAATTTGCTCTAATGGGTTGTTGTATTTTATGATACCAAAGAATTTTTAAGGGATTCATTTCTCTTTTGCAGATCCTTGTCCCTATCTATTTCTATGTTTAAACTTCTTTTTCCATATATGTTTTTTCCATTCATCATTGTAATTTGTAGATAAGACTGTTATATATTCAATATTAACAAAATCTAATTTGTGGTACAATTGTCTTTTGTTAGTTATGATTTTGTATGAAGTATTTATGCAATATGTAGAGTACAGAGAAAGAATTTCAAGTTGTTTGAATATTTCCTATACCTTTTATATATTTAAATTTGTTCTTTGGACTACATATATGAGTGTTTATGGTGTTAGATTCATTGTTTATACGCAACACAAACACTTACTTTGTTGGATTCATTTTTTTAATTCCCAACAAACCCATTTACATGTCATGAACACTTGAAGACTTCCATAAATTCCTAGGATGTATGTGATGTTTTTCTCCAGCTTTGGAAAACAATGACTTCCTTACTTATTGTTATACCAAAGATTACTTGTTCCTATTAATTTCTTCTACACCTATATTATTATATTTTGTGTTCTACAAATAGAAACTCATATTCCCAATGGAAATGCCTTTGGTATGAGATTATATGTGGTGAATTTAATCCAATCTACTCCATTTTTCTTTCAACCATTTAACATGTTCTTATTATTCAAATATAGCATTTTATTTACTTAAAGTTTCATGCTATTTTTACGGTGACATTGGACATCCAGTACTTTAAAGATTACTAAGGGTTACCCCCTCTAATATTAAGAGTAAGCTTGAGTCCTAAACCGGGTTGTGGGTATCCTTGGCATAGTTCCTAAGTAGCCAAGAACATCTCAAGGAACAACACACTTAATGAAATTTCTCTACACTACTAAGCAAGTCTATCATAAAGTTCTAAAGCATACTAAAGGAATTCACTAATAGTCTATTGGGATGCTTTGTAACACTCAACTTGATGTTTTCATTGAGCTGTCGCTTCATTATTTTCTTTTGATGTTACACACAAGACTTTGGATTCATTTGCTTGAGTTTCTACCACAAGTGAAGATGTGATTACAACTAGATACATGATTTCCACATCGATCATCATGGTCTTACTGGTCTCAATTACAATTTGATCATTTTGATCAATGCTAGTTTTTCAAAGCCATGTTTAGGCAAGTTGTGGGGAGCTTTAGTGGAATCATATATTTTGATAATAATTGGTGATTTTATCGTTGTATCTATTTCCCATAGTCTCTGGGACTCTTAGATCTTCACCTGGAAATCGAAGACAGTCATTATCAAATACCGATTCATACAATCAAACCAAGAAGTTGTTTCATTTCTTCATGTGATGTCGAGCATACTTATTCCTTCATATATCTTTGCAATACACATAAGCAAAGGGGTACTCATTAGTCTAGTTCTAGGGAATTCCTGGGAATGGGTTCACTACACACACCACATCTAATATAAAAGTAGACATTTATAATTGAGTTTTAGTACCCTAGTGATGGGCTCCTAAAATTGCTTCTTTTTTTTCACTTTATTCCATTATTATGACATCATATTTAATCATAAACTAATGCATTTACCTTTAAATTATCGTCTTTTACTTTAATATATTAATTTTTTACTTTAATATATTAATTAAAAACAATCAAAGTGAAGGATGTCTAACTTATTATTTTTAATGCATTAAATATAGTTTTGATGATGATAAATTGATTCCTGCATATTACAAAATGTATAGCCTAAGGCTTGCGGTTATTCTTTCTGTCCAAATAAAACGCAACGCTAGATTAACCCTTGGCATTTCAGCACTTGTTTTATGTAATCTAATATTAACAAATAAAAAATATTATAAAAAATTTAACAATTTGACTTTATTAAAACAATACAAACATTCTAAAAAATACATTAACCAAAATTAATTTGAGAATATATTTTTATTAGAACAATAATAAAGTTCAAATCTTTGACACGATCATATTAAACCAAGTACAAATATATAATGGGTTCATATGAATTTATAAAACAATGTAAAATATGTTGTGTGCGAAAGGGTACATGGAAAACAAATTAAACATAACAGCTTTGGACGAAGTGTTGTAGTGAATTGGTTAGAATGAGCACATCAATTTATCTCAAAGGAGTTTAAATAATGATATATTTATTAATTGTGTTTTGCATATGCAGATATAGGGGACGCACTGCATTTCCACACGGAAAGTACCACGCAATATACCAAATACATGAACACGCATTGGTTGATGAAGCAATGCTTACTGCCAACAATCATGGATCGCATCTTTTTTATTTTAGCTAAGAGTTATGCTTACCTGATTTCTGAGATTTCAGCACCCGTCTGGCACTTGATCCAGCACTAGCAATTACCGTCATCTTTTCAGGAGGCAATTTTCGGGATCACTTCCTGATCAAAACATGAAGAATCTCTCCAAACCGTTGAAACCCACTTCCAAAATAGCCTTATTTAGCTATTTCGCGAGTAGTCTGTTTGTCAAATTTATCAATCGATTGGGAGATATGCTCGACCGTATGATACTGAATTTTCCAGAATTAGGGTTACGGCCAGTTTTGTAAACTTGGCAATTGGTTGAATGATCCAGAGCTTTGGGATTCGGTTCCATTACATTTTATGTATAAATAAATCATTGTCGATCAGGAGAGGGGGACTACTACTGTTATTGTATGAGAGACCTGATATTATAATTATGTGAGAAATAATTGTGTTTCCATTTTGTAAACAAATATTTGATCTTTAATGAAGGATTGATTGTTGTTGCATTTTGAGGAAGCTCTTTGTTCTGAGTTAGTTTCCAAGCATATTTCTTAGGTCAGGAAGGGCCCCTTGACTCAGATAACATCTTTCTATTTTCAATTTTTAATTTCATTTTGATTTGTATTTTATTTTTAGCTTGGTAATTGTTTTCATTGTTATCATAATTTTGGTTCTACAATTGTTTCATTTATAGATCAATCCTCGATTTGAACACCTATATTCATTTTCAATTCATTACAATATTTTTTTTCTCTCATACAACAATTCCATGCTCCTTCCTTGCAATTTCCCAATACAGATTTACTCTTGCGCTATCACTTTCATTCCATCACTTCACAACTCAGATCTGCAATTGCACTCATATTCATGCACTCATGCATTCCAGCTACTTATTTTGCCACCTGCGCTTAACAATTATCTCAGTGTTGTTTCTCTTTATTCACACCTATATCTTTGTTTTTGAATCGCCAGTTAACGTGCATGTCTTGACTATTCATTATGTATATTTCATTTATACATTGTTTGTTGTTTCATCTGATACATATTCATTCTGTGTATATTATGTTGTCAATCTTTAATATATTATGTTTTCTTTGTTTCTATCATTTATTTCACAGTTTATTTTGTTTCAAATTAGATGTTTGTTATATCATTGGTTATATTTGTTTTATATTATTTGTGATGTTGTAAAAATATATTGTTTGTATATATTATTTTGTTGATTGGTAGTAGCATCTTTAATTGTCTAATTAGTAATTGTTTTAGTAATTAGTAATTGTTTTAGTATTTGTTTGTTATCATATGGATAATATGTTGTAAATATTTTGTGTTGTAAATAAAACATTATTATAATGTGAAATTTTATAAATAGATGTTATTATTACTATTTTATCTAGAAAATCACATCTTCCATTATTTCATATGTGGCAGTAAATGTAGGGAAAAAACAAATTTCATATTAACACATCATTGCTCTTTCTTTCACTTCCATTTTATCATCTTGATTTCTTCATTATGTCACATTAATTTCCCTCCATGTATTCTAGGGTGTATCTTTTCAAGGGTAGTTCACTTTTGTAGTTCGATCTAATATTTCATTTGCAATTTGTTTGACTGTTTTTCCCTTTAGTTAGTTTGCTTTGATTTGGTCTTTCGGTAGCTTAAATTTCTTTTTATATTTCTTTCACTTTAATTCTTGTACTTTGATTCTTGCACTTTAATTTTACATAGTTTCAATTACCAAAGGTTAGATTTAAGGGCTAACTCGTAAGATATGGCCTCTCCATAATGGGATTCCCCCTAGGTATTGAGATATCTCCATTTATTTGTTTTGTTTATTGTAATTGAGTATGTTTGATGGCATTATGTCAAGTTAGACTAGGCTAGTTTAGACTTAAACCCTACACATACAATGCCTGCACCTTTAAGTCTATGGATCTCGGTCGATAATTTAATGTCGTAAATATTAGCATATATTTTTACCGACATTTTTGGAGTCATTGTCGGGGAGGTGCTAAAGGGGTTGAAGTGTAGGTATATAGGTTTCCTTTACATTACACAGCTAGGGGGTGGGGAACAATAATACTCAAAGACAACCTCACTACAAATTTTTTGTAGTGTAATAGCCTTACGCATCCACTTTAGTGGGTTTCCCCAAAGACTTGTTGTTTCCTTTCATGCAGCAAGTGTGTTTTTCTTTCTACAAGTTTGAGTTTGTTTACCTCCTCGTAATTTAATTTCGTGCAAGTGTTCTTTTTGAAGAACTGACTCATGTGAAAGTGTGTTTACTTTCCTATGAGTTTCTTTACCTTTCCTGCTAGTGTATTTACTTTCCCGCAAGTGTGTTTATTTTTTCTGCAATAGTGTTTACTTTCCTTCAATTGTGCTTACTTTGATACTTTCCTTTTATGAAAGAGTGTTTACTTTCATGCACATGTGAGTTTGATTCCTGCAAGTGTGCTTTACTTCATGCAAGTGTGGTGTATTTTACAATTCTGCAATTAGTTTTAGTTATTTCTTTTGGTTTGCTATTCTTGCTTTGAGTTTGTATTTCATTTTTGGTGGATAGATTTGATTTCATGTTTCATTAAAAACATTATATATATATATATATTGGGGTGCAGTAAGAACCCCATACACTAATCTATGTGTGAGGCGGGACTTATCAACCGATAAAATGGACTTAGAAATTATCATCATTTTAGGAAAACTTTCTCAAATCCTAACAAGAGCTTGGATCTCTTCTTTTCAGGAGGAAAAAATATTGACAGCAGTCAAGAACTTATATACCTCTCCGGAAATGATAGAAGAACCAAAATGCCATGAACCACAAAAATATTCTCCTTGCCAATTTGCAGAGGAAGTTGTTGAATTGGGGACTACATCTAATGGAGAGTTACCATTAAGATTTGAAATTGAGCAGTTCTCGACATGCATGTCAACGGAACATTTGTGTACTCAAGCAACTGATTATCCAGAAGAAGAGGATCTACATGGCATGATGAAGTAAGGTGAACATCGTGATTACATTGAAATCTGGTTCCAAGAGGTAACCAGGTCACAATACGAGTATCTCCTTCAATACTTCTTCCTCCCAAATCAATAGGTCGGTTGGTTCTGTTAGTTTAGCTTATAGTTTAATGCAACTTCATTTTTTAGTTTTCTTTTAAATAAAAGAACTGAGAAAAAGTAGTTTTAATGATTAACCAAAACAAATTGAATCTTTATTCCTCTTAATACATGCATACTTATAAAAACAGTTTCTAGAAGACCAATCTTTAACACTATGGGGATTTACTTAAACTTTAAGGTCTACATAGTAATACCCATAGGTAACTTGTACATCCTATATTCATCGTAAAATCTTGTTATTTAAGTATCTTTATCAAATATTAGCAAGAGCGTAAGTCACATTTCTAATTGTGGAGGAACACTACCGAAACTTATATGAAGAAGATCGACTTAGGGACTAGAGAACAGCTTTAGGTCATTCTCTTTTGACATGAATTATAATTTAAGGCTATTATAAATAATTTTACTCATGGGATTAAATTTAAATTTTTAGTTATGTGTTTAGCATTCTTAATATACTCTAGTACCAACCGGCTTCTGTATACTTTAATATCTTTTAAAATAATTATATAGTTACGAGGAAAACCCATCTGGGTACTGAACAGGCCTGCTGGAAGCGGGTCCATGCCAAGTAAAATCATAAATAAGGAATTTCGGTAAATACAAGAAAACCCGTCGGGTGGAGAGAAAAAAATAATAAACCCGAAGATATGAATAAGTAAATTTTATAAAAATTGATGGATGTCTATTAAAATGAAAATTCCCGACTATATATATGAGTTAACAGGTTTTAGGGGTGACTCTTCATAATAGTCACAACTCTTAACATGTACATTAATATTTAATCATAGTCTATTATGTTATATATTTTAACATTTTTTTATCTTTTTAATTATTTATATATAACATTGCCCTTGTCTTTTAAAATGCTTTGTCCTCAAAGCAAGGATATAACATTTCCCTCATCTTTTAAAATGATTTGTCCTCAAGGCAAGGCAATGACGGATATTGCTGAAGGAACTTCTATGTTTCCCATGAAGCATCTTCTTCTGGGAAATTCTTCCATTTAATAAGGTATTCTTTGATCATTCTAGAACGTAGTCTTCTTTCTCTGATGTTGTAGACGGATTTTGGTTCTAAAACAAGTTTTCCTTATTCGTCCAAGGTAGGAAGTGTCGTCTGAGCATATTGATGTTGAAACAGAAAAAAAAATTAGATTCGAAACATGAAAAACGTTGTGAATTTGAATTTTATCTAGTATATTCAATTCGTATGCTACCGAGCTAATCTTTCGGATAATTTGATATGGTCCATAAAACTTGGGCACCAATTTATTTTTTCCTTTTTTCTTAAGTGACAATTGCTTGTATGGTTGAAGCCTTACAAATACCCAATATTCTACTTCAAACTCTCTTTCTGTTCTATGTTGGTATGCTTGCTGCTTCATACGATTTTGTGCCATAGTTAAATTATCCTTGAGTACTTGCATTACTCGCTGATTTTCTTCAAGTTGATTTTTCACTGCGGGTACTTTTGCATTACCTTGAATGATTTCCTTCCATATGGGAGGCTCATAACTATACAATGCTTGAAAGGGTGTCATCTTAGCTGACATGTTATAGGTAGCGTTATACCACCATTATGCGAGATGTAACCATTGTAACCATTTGTTCTGCTTGTCAATGACAAAACTACGAAGATAGTCTTCCAAAAATTTGTTGACAACTTCTGTTTTCCCATCTGTCTGTGGATGATAAGATGAACTCATATTAAGAGTGATCCCAATTTGTTTGCAGAATTGTTTCCAAGAATTGCTTGTGAATTTGGCATCTCTGTCACTAACGATAATTTTTGGGAATCCATGCAATTTGTAAATATTTTTACAAAATACTTCAGCGATTTGTTTGGTGGAGTCAGTTTTCTTTATACCCATAAAATGTGCATATTTCATTAATTGGTCCACTACCACGAATATTTTGTCCTTACCATCAGATAAGGGTAAACCTTCAATGAAATCTATGGATATTTCCTCCCACTTTTGTTTTGGAATGTGAAGTGGGTGGAGTAGCCCTGGAGTCATGACATTTTCACTTGTGTTTCTTTGACATGTGTCGCACTCAGCTACATCCTTTTGAACATCCTTATGCATTCCCTTCCAGTAGAATGATTGTATGTCATTTCAATAAGTTTTGAAGAAACCTACATGTCCTGCAGTTGGTGAGTTGTGAGATTCTATCAACACCTTAGTTTTAAACATTGATGTCATGTTTAAGTAGATCCTTCCTTTATACCACAGGATGTCATTCCCCCATTCGATTTGGGACCTCTATTAGGATCATTTATTAAAGCACATGTGTTGGGGTCTTTGGCATATTCACCTCGGATTTCATCCAACCAGTCTGGAACTACAATTGAAATCGTATAAGCTTTGACTTCTTCATATTTTCGAGATAGGGCATCAGTGACTAAATTGTCCTTTCCTCTCTTATGCAGTATCTCCATTTCAAATGTAGCAATTTTTTCTATCCACTTTTGTTGTTAAGTTGACAATGTTTTTTGTTGTAGGAGATATTGAAGACTGTTGTGGTAAGTTCGTATCAATATTTTGCTTCCTATAAGGTGTTGTCGCCATTTTTCTAGAGCATGTATAATGGAAAGAATTTATTTATCGTATGTAGATTTCAAACATTCTCTCTTGTTGAGATTTTGGCTTTCAAATGTTATTGGATGACCTTCTTGCATCACGACTGCTCCTAACCCAAATCCTGGAGCATTGCATTCAACTACAAAGGGTTTTGCAAAGTCCGGTGTTGCTAATACTGGCGTTGTTGACATAATTTTTTTTAATGCTTCAAAACATTTTTCAGCTTCATTATTCCATTGAAATGAATTTTTCTTTAATAAATTTGTTATAGGGGCCGTCTTATGGGCATAATTCTTCACAAACCTTCGATAGTATCCCGTCAAGCCTAGAAATCCTCTTAATTTAGAGATGTTATCTTGTTTGGGCCACTCAGTGATTGCCTTGATCTTATTTGGATCGACTTTGACTCCTTCCTTCAATATTTTATGGCCCAGATAGTCCACTTCTTCTTCTCCAAAAGTGCATTTAGACATTTTTGCATAAAATTGATGTTCTTCCAAGATGGTGCATACTTGATCTAGGTGTTGGAGATGCTCATTCCAATTTTTTCTATATATGAGGATATCATCCAAAAATACTAATACGAACTTTCTCAGCGTTAGTTAATCTAAAGGGCCAATGTAATATTCGTATCCGGATATTCTCATGTTGTGATTGTGTCTGAATCTATTCAAGTGAATATTCAACCAATAGAAAATAACTCCATTTAGAGGGAATAAATAATATTGAATATATATTGATGAGAGATTATTACATTACAATTTGATGGACCATTTAAATATGGTCTTATGTGCCTTTTCAATGGAAAGGTACTTCTCTATCTATTCAATTAATTACATACCAATTTTATTTAATATTTGTTTAATTACTTTTCTTTTATTATTTACTTTTCTTTTATTATTTAATTTTTTTTATTGATATGTTTATATATTATTTTATTTGTTACATGGCCTTCCTCTTTGAAATGCTTTGTCCTCAAAGCACTAATGAAGATCGTATCTTTCTTTGTATATACCTTATAAATTTTGTTTATAATTTTAATATACTAAGTAAAACCATGTGCGGTTTCATAAAACCATGTGCAGTTTTATGAATGTTATTCTTTAACTTTGTTTTTTACTCTTTTCCCACTTCTTCTTTGTAACTTATTTTCTTATTTCTTGTTCTCTTCTTCTTATTTGCAATGGAAATAATTACTTCTTTTCTCTTTTTTTATTTCCCTTCTCGTATTCTTGGATTCCTTGATTTAAGGTTGTCTTTGAATTTTGCATCCGAATAAATTTTTTTTATTAACTTGATTTGCTTCAACGTATCTTCTTTGGTCCAAAAGCCTACTTTTGGACAAGGTCCTAGATTTTTGGGAAACCCAAAAATGATGGCCAAAAGCCAATGTGGATCAAAGATCCCTCATCAGAAAAGCTTTGAGAATGGTTTGTGGCCAAGGGCCAGAATCAAGCCCAAGAAGGGGCTATGATACCAATGTAGAGAAAAAAAGAATAAACCCGAAGATATGAATAAGCAATATTCTATAAAAATTGAGGGATGTCTATTACAATGAAAATTACCGACTATATATATGAGTTATCGGGTTTTAGGGGTGACTCTTCATAATAGTCACAACTCCTAAAATTTTGATTAATATTTAATCATAGTCTATTATGTTATATATTTTAACATGATTTTTATCTTTTTAATTATTTATATATAACATCGGGGTACTAAACAAGCTCGCTGGAAACAGGTCCATGCTTGTATGGTACTGAGGTAAATTCATCGGGGTACTGAACAGGCTCGCTGGCAGTAGAGCTATGCCGGGTAAAAGAGTCATCATAAATATATTTCTATGCATGTAGCTCAATCAAACGAAGACCCTGAGTGCATATAATAATATGGTGAAGCCAATCATTCATTTATTTGTCATTTGAGAATGGTCGTAAGTTGAACTTAGGAACCTATCATCTAATTCATACTATATCTAGGAAGTCACTATTCTAGAAGTGGGACCCATAAGTGTAGGAGTTTCATAAACTCAAATGTGAACTTTATCAATATTACTTGAATGATAGTAAGTCTTTTAGAAATTAAACAAGGATGATTCGTTTCCTATGGGCTTTATAGACCATCCACACCCTCATGTTTTCTATGTAGGAACATGAGGAAAATCCCCTGTCATAACTTGTCTTTGTGAGCATAAGCTGTTAACTATTTGATGGACTTGTATGTATTACGAAATTTGAATTAATATGATGTTGTTTTGATCCTAACATGACATAACATTAATGCTTCGTTTTCTAAGTCCTAGTTTTTCTTGCAATAATAATATTATCTTAGTTCTCCTAAAGACTGCTTGTAAAGTGTCATCAACAATACTGAGTTTTAAATGAATGAACGGGTGATTCCAATCTATTCATGGCACAAGGACGTGCCATATCTTCGATCTGGGGGATAATTGGATCCTAAAATTGCTTCTTTCTTTCACTTTATTCCATTATTATGACATCAGATTTAATCATAAAATATGCATTTACCTTTAAAATATCATCTTTTACTTTAAGTTATTAATTAAAAGCAATAAAAGTGAAAGATGTCTAACTTATTATTTTTAATGTATTAAATACAGTTTTGATGATGATAAATTGATTCCTACATATTACTAAACGTATAGCCTAAGGCTTGTGGTTATTATTTATGTGCAAATGAAACGCAATGCTGGATTAACTCTTGGAATTTCAGCACTTGTTTTGTGTAATTTAATTCAAAATATAATATTAACAAATAATAAATATTATCAAAAAAATAATAATTTAACTTTATTAAAACAATACAAACATTCTCAAAAATATATTTACCAAAATTAATTTGAGAATCTATTTTTATTAGAACAATAATAAAGTGAAAATATTTGACATGATAATATTAAACCACGTACAAATATATAATGGGGTCATATGAATTTACAAAACAATGCATAATACATTGTGTGCGAAAGGGTACATGGAAACCAAATTAAACATAACAGTGTTGGACGAAGTGTTGTAGTGCATTGTTGAGAATGAGCAAATCAATTTATCTCAAAGGATTTTAAATAATGATATATTTATTAATTGTGTTTTGCATATGCAGATATAGGGGAGGCGCTGCATTTCCACTCGGAAAGTACCACGCAATCTACCAAATACATGAACGCATTGGTTGATGAAGCAATGTTGACTTCCAACAATCATGGATCACATCTTTCTGATTTTAGCTGATAGTTATGCTTACCTGATTTCTGAGATTTCAGCACCCGTCTGGCACTTGATCCGACACTGGAAATTCTTGTCATCTTTTCAGGAGGAAACTTTTGGGATCACTTCCTCAGACAACCGTGAAGGATATATCCAAACCATTGAAAACCCACTTCCAAAACAGCCTCAGTTAGCTATATCTCGGGCGTTTTCTCAAATTTCTCAACCGATTGGGAGATATGCTCGGTCGTCTAACACTGAATTTTCCAAAATTAGGGTTACAACCAATTTTGTAAACTTAGCAATTGGTTGAATGATCCAGAGCTTTGGGATTTGGTTCCATTGCATTTTATGTATAAATAAATCATTGTAGATCGAGAGAGGGGGACTACTACTGCTATTGTATGAGATATTTGATATTGTAATTCTGTGAGAAATAACTGAGTGTTGCCAGTCTGTGAACAAATATTTGATCTTTAATGAAGGACTGATTGTTGATGCGTTTTGAGGAAGCTCTTTGTTCTGAGTTAGTTTCCAGGCATATTTCCCGGGTTAGGAAGGGCCCCTTGACTCAGGTAACATCCTTCTATTTCCAATTTTTAATTTCATTTTGATTTGTATTTCATTTTTAGCTTGGTAATTGTTTTCATTGTTATGATCATTTTGGTTATGCAATTGTTTCATTTATAGATCAATCCTCGATTTGAAAACCTGTATTCATTTTCAATTCATTACATACTTTTTTAATCTCTAATACAACAATTCCACGCTCCTTTCCTGCAATTTCCCAATACATATTTACTCTTGCGCTATCACATTCATTCCAGCACTTCACAACTCAGATCTACACTTGCACTCTCATTCGTGCACTCACGCATTCCAGTACTTATTTTTCCACCTACGCTTCACAATTATCTCAGCATTGTTTCTCTTTATTCACACCTATATATTAGTTTTTGAATCTCCAGTTAACGCTGCATGTTTTTATTGTTCATTGTGTATATTTCATTTATACATTGTTTGTTGTTTCATCTGATACATATTCATTATGTGTATATTATGTTGTCGATCTTTAATATATTATGTTTGATTTGTTTCTATCATGTATTTCATAGTTTCTTTTGTTTCAAATTAGATGTTTGTTATATCATTTGTTATATTTGTTTTATATTAGTTGTGATGTTGTTTGCAATAATCATAAGTTCGTAAAAATATATTGTTTGTATATATTATTTTGTTGATTAGTAGTAGCATCTTTAATTGTCTGAATTAGTAATTGTTTTAGTATTTGCTTGTTATCATATGCATAATATGTTGTAAATATTTTGTGTTGTAAATAAAACATTATTATAATGTGAATTTTGTAAATAAATTTTATTATTACTATTTTACTTAGAAATTCACATCTTCCATTATTTCATATGTGGTGTTATATGTATGACAAAAAAAAATTTCATATTAACACATCATTGCTCTTTCTTTCACTTCCATTTTATCATTTTGCTTTATTCATCATGTCACATTACTTTCCCTCTATGGCTTCTAGGGTGTATCTTTTTTAGGACAGTTCACTTTCATAGTTTGAATTGAGATTTAATTTGCAATTTTTTTTATTGTTTTTCCCTTTAGTTAGTTTGCCTTGATTTGGTGTTTCGGTAGCTTAAATTTCCTTTTATATTTATTGCACTTTAATTCCTATACTTTGGATTATTGCACTTTAATTTTATATAGCTTTAATTACCAAAGGTTAGATTTAAGGCCTAACTCTTATGATATGGCCTCTCCATAATGGACTTCTTCCCTAGGTATTGAGATATCACCATTTATTTGTTTTGTTTATTGTAATAGAGTATATGTGTTGGCATTAGGTCAAGTTGGACTATGCTAGTTTAGACTTCAACCCTATGCATGCAATGCCTGCACCTCTAAGTCTAAGGATCATGGTCAATAATTTATTGTCGTAAATATTAGCATATATTTTTACCGACACCTAGGATGCAAAGTGGACTTTTTGTATAGCTCCATTCAATGGATTTAAGAGAGTAGAACCCTTATTAAAATCCATCCCTTACATAATAATTTGATGTGACAATGGGATCAAGTGTTATTTTAAGTGAACTTCGACCTTTTCTCCATACATTTTTTTAAGAAGACAACTAAATCCCTAAGTAATTATAATTAATGATAGAATAATCTTTGTTTGGATTGTCCCCAGAGTTATGCCTTCTTCCCGCCATCCTTTCAAAATTCCATGATAATAATGTGTGTTTATGAACTCCTTTACCTAATTAGTGTAAATTTTATTTCAATGCTCTGAAATCTCAGACCTCAACCCAATTTCCAATCTCTCTAAATCACAAGTTAAATCCATAACCTGGTTCTCAACCCCAGAGAACATATATTAGCATAAACAATTATTTAGAACAAGAAACACATGAGATCATTTACTCTTCTAAACCAACAATTTACACACACACATAAATGACATATATTATTTGTCAATGTGACCATGAAAAACCCTTTCGAGAAAACCAATGAGATAATAGAATAGAATAGATTTTATTATCTCAAGTAGTTACAATGAGGTACAATAGAAAACTTCCAACGCAATCTTATCTCTGATCCTATAGCTCTGATGCTCAAGTTAGATCTATGTTGGATGACTGGGAAATGCGCCCCTCTCTCTGAATGTGCCACTCTCTGAATCTGCTACCAGGAACAGCCTTCATGCCCCACAGCTACTGAATCACCTTCTCAATGTTTCCCCTCTCTGTGTCTGATGAACTCAATCTATGAGCTCTCCCTCCTCCAATGAAGTGCACCCCCCTCCACAAAAATGTGCCCCTTCTTTGTCTGCTCAATCTCTAAGCTCTCATCTGATGAATCCAATCTCTCTCAGAAGTTATCTCTTCCTCTAATGAATCCTCTCTCGGCCTCAGAAGAAGTGTGATCAATCTCTCCTTATATCTACATCCTCCCTCTGCTAGGAAATGCACCCTCCCTTCTCAAGAATGTGCCCTTGCTCAAGCATTGATCCTCTCTTGTCTTCTAGACTTGATTTGATTGTCGCAGATACCTAATATGCCCCATTTTTCCTTCTCAACTCTCTTTTATGTTTCGTTGTCTTTTAGGAATCAAAATCCCTAACCTAATTTTCATGCAAAATAACACTTATGCATTAAAAAATGCATGAACGCATTTCCTACATGCAAACTTTAAAAAATAGTTTTTTATTCTACATGAAGTAAGGTTAAGGATTCAACACTTTTCCTTGTTATTTTTTTCAACACCTCCTCTTAACGAGGATAGTGTTCTGCACCACTCCCATATTGTCCCTTAAATAAACAAGCTTTCCCTTCATTAGTGACTTCGTGAGAATGTACGGTACATGCTCATCTGTAGACACATATTGAAGCTCAACTGCACCCCTCTAAATATGATCTCGGATGAAATGATATATGATCTCAATATGTTTCATTTGTTCGTGAAATACTAGATTCTCCATGAGTTTCATGCAACTCTGATGTCATATTAAATCACAATTGGCCTCAACTTTTGATCAAATAAACTCACTAGCATGTTGTGAATCCAGATAGCCTCACAACTAGTCCAACTAGCTGCCATGTATTCTACCTCTATAGAAATTAGTGCCACTAAATTTTGTTTTATGTTAAACCATGACATAACTTTTGAACCAAAGCTGAAACAACACCCTAAGGTGCTTTTCCTATCCTCTACACTACCTGCCCAGTCAGAATCTATATAGCCAATCAATTGTACTCCATCCCTTCTCTCATAGTTTAGTCCATAATCCATTGTACCTCAAAGATACCTTAGCACATGATTTGCTGCCACCTAGTGCACACTCCTAGGATCCACCATATAGTGACTCAATGTATTGACAACATAACACAGATTTGGCCTAGTGTTGACTAGATACATCAATGATCAAATAAGCTGACGATATCTAGTGGGATCAACCAACTCACCCTCAGAATCTAACAGCTTATTCCAGTTGGTTTTCATAGTTGTGGCCATAAGCCTATAGTCCTCCATCTGAAATATCTTCAGAATTTCAACTGCATATCTTCCCTATCCCAAAACGATATGCACATCCTCCTGCCAAACCTCCATACCCATAAATTAATGCATCAATCCTATGCCTTTCATCTCGAACTCTAAATAAATATCTGTCTTACGGTTTTCTATAAGTTTCTCCGCTCTTGTAATAAACATGTCATCCACATACAGTACCCCATCTACTGCAAGTAAGTATTTATCCTTGAATACCAATCACTTGGAGATTGCTTTAGACCATACAGTTCTTTTCTCAGCCTACACACATGAGACTCTCTCTCATGCACCTCAAATCCCTCTAGATGCTTAATGTACACCTCCTCCTCTATGAATCCATTCAAAAATGTTGTCTTCACATCCATCTAGTGGATCTTCCAACCCATCTATGCTGCAATAGAGATCGCTACTTTGATCAAAGTATACCAAGCCACCATATTGAAAGTCTCATCATAGTCGACTGTTATCGGACAATCCACTCGAGCAAACGCGAGCTGGATCTCCCTAGCTCAAAGTGAGTCTAGAACAAATAGAACAGACTACCAATGCATTTCCTAGATCTACTTAAGGACCAAGTACTAGATGTCTTACCTTTTTACTACGCAATCCTTTCTCCTGAATGTTGCTCCACGTCCCACGGTCGTCAGATTCAAGCTGCAAGACCTGTCAAGACAAGAAACAAGAGAAACCGGTAAAAGACATCTATACAATAAGCAATCTAAGTAAACAATTAAGCAGGTAAACTACTCAATATCATTGCACACATGAACAATATTGGTGGAAAGCATTTGCCACTTAACTAACCTCGTCGCACCCTACAGTGGAGCAAGATGCAACGTCGCATGTTGCTAGTGTGCAACCTACGACCACCCTTCAAAACCTAGTACAATTGGGTACAAATCCTCCCAGGATGATTACTTAGTCCAGGTATCTTTAGGGGTGTATACACTGAATCTTATGATGAGTAGATTTTGGGTGTAACAGAATGCCCCCAAAGCATGAAGTTGTCGAAGATAGACAGGTGAAGTGATTTGACAGAAGTAATGGAAACAGACTCGTCGGACGAAGGACACTACTGCGGTACAACTGACTCTGAACTGACAATCTCATATGAAGTACAACATGGCTGCGACCAATACATTGCAGAGCCATGGTAGTAATGACCGACTAAACACAATCATGGCTACTAGACACAAGCGTAGATCCATGATGAGATGATAACATAGCCATGACCAATACAAGAGTGGATCCGTGTAATATAACTCAAATACAAACTCCATCGCAACCTGGGTAAAATATGACTCCCCAGGGTCTTCAAGCTGAACCCGCAATGATACGAATCTATCCATGTGATTACAAATGTCTTGACATCGAACATGGTAGAAACCACATGATTACCGGTCATTGATGTAAACCGTTAACAAGTGCGAGGGAGATCACCATTGATGTCAATGATTCCCAAGGTATCACAGTACATCTCATCAAAGATGAATAAATGAGTTGAAGTTGAACGCGAGATGAAATCTTTCAATCAAGAGTCAATGATGTAAAATCATGATGAAAGCGAGGTAACCTGCCATTGAGGCATGCAGGGCCAAGGTGCTTGACTAGTTTCTAGATTCAATCCTCGGATGATGTGTTGAAGTCAACAAGGATGAACCCGTCGAAGGAGGACCATGATGAATCCCCCATCAATCGATACGAAACACGACAAAAATGTATAGTGTAGATCGGATGGTACAGTAACACGAAAGACTGACTCAGAGTAGACCGACATGATGGTGGGTGTACTGATTACAAAGGATAAATGATAGACATATTCTTGAACATGGGCATGGCATGACTTGGCAGTATTGACACGACGAGTGCGACACAAATTCTCAAAGAGATTGATGATGGAAGCTTTTCTTTGAATGACTCAAAGGAGTAATAATACTCAGGAAATAAGTGGAACTCGAGGACAAACGGATGATCCAAGTGGTGTATGCAAATGCAGATGAGTTCCATGTTCAAGAACGGCTACATACTGCCACTAATAAGGTATGTAACACAAACACTTTCCTTTTTCCCCATCATGAATGATGAGTGCCTCATGTGTTTTTTACGAGCTTGATGAGGGTAACCAGATGCTCGGTATAGCTCATCTCATAGATGAGTCCAATTCCAAATATTTTCCGAACCTGGGATAGGAGGGGTTCGTCCCATGACGGGCCCTTCAATGTGAAAATTTTAACGATTCTGTGTCTGATGAACTCAATCTATGAGCTCTCCCATGATGGGCCCTTCAATGTGAAAATTTTAACGAGTTCATAGAAGGAAAACTCGGCGTCATTTCATGTTTAGAGAGTCTGAAAAGAACTAAAGGAGACTCCAACGATCCTTTTTCGTAAAGTTAGCCTCATCGCCCGAAAAAGGGTAAAACAACACGGGATAGGACTCTTCCAGCCATGGTTGGTTGGAGTATTCATTTTTCGTAAATAGTGCTTCCTAGTCTTAAAAAGGGGTAAACTATCACCAGAAAGACGATCATTCAAATGCTTTTACAAGCGTGAAAGCATTAAGTTCGCTTGGAAATATTTTCCTATTTAGGGAGTCTGAAAAGAGCTTAAAAAGGACTCCATGAACAACTTTGTCACGGTTGATGAGCAAGTACGACAAAGGAAAAATTAAACTCGGCACAGTTCCTTTTCTGTAAATAGTCTAGCGAGGCCGGATAAAGTGATAAACCTATACTCGTTAGACACACCTTTTTAACTCAAATTTTTAACAAGCACGAGAATGTTATCAAAAGCACTCAAAATCTTTTTCATGTTTGAACCAGAGCATGCAAAAGAAAAAACTAAGCTCAAACCACTTTTCATGTTTCAACCAAAGCACTAAAAAGGTTAAAAAGTAAGCTCAAATACTATCTTACTGTTTTTAACGAGCTCGAAGATATGTTGGAAGAATGCTCAGGATAATTTTCATGGTTTAATGAGCTCGAAACCTAAAAAAGGAAAGTATGCTCGAAAATGTTCCCAATGGTGGATTTCTTCCTGTCATGAAATCCAAAGGTTGGTGCATGCCCCCAGCATGATTACTAGAAATAAGTAACTTAGCTCCAACGTGGTGTGGAGAGGCGATCGAGTTGACTTCAACATAACTTCCAGAGGTTGAAGACATGCCCCCAAGCTTCATTTCATTTTCCTAGGGTATAGGCGGGTGAAAAGAAGGTTCAGGTACTAAGTCTACGAGGAGACTCGACTCAAAGGGAAAGGAGTTGTTTCATTTTTTAACGAGCTTGACATAGGAATAGAACTCTACTCAGACTACTGGTTTCATTTTTTAATGAGCTTGAAGCCAAAGGTAAACTCTGCTCACGGTTAAGGCCCATTGACGGGTTCCTTCCCAACATGATGCCCAGCGGTTGGTAAATTCCCCCAGCATGATTGCTAGTGGCTTAACATGGTAGTATTCCCTCAACATGATTGCTGACAGTACGACATGTGACATGCCCCCCAAGCTTCATTTCATCTAAAAATGATGCTTGCTAACCCAACTACCAACCTAGATACTAACATGAAAATGTTCACCAAGGGGAGAAAATGAGAAGAAGAGGAAATGAAGGTTCAAGTTCTAACTCTAGCGAGAGACTCGAACTGAAGGGAGGGAGATCTATTTCATTTTTACACAAGCTTGAAATAGACAATAACTATGCTTGAGGGGGGCCATCTTATTCTTTAACGAGCTTGAAATGGAATAAAACTATGCTCGAGTGGATGGTTTCATTTTTATGCAAGCTTGAAACCAAAGGTAAACTATGCTTAGAGGGGTCTATCTCATTTTTTAACGAGCTTGAAATAGAATAAAACTATGCTCCAGTGGATTGGTTTCATTTTTATACAAGCTTGAAACCAAAGGGAAACTATGCTAGGGTGGTTGGTCTCATTTTTTAATTAGCTTGAAACATAACATAAACCGTGCTCATACCCCCCATCCTCAGGGGGAAGAAACCACTAAAACATGCGGAACAATTAGGGATGTCTGATGACTAGGATTCATATGATGAGTGGGTGTCACGAAGGAAAGCTGATTACTGGTCACAATATTCCCATGATGAGGAAAATACATCACTCGAAAGAGCGTGGACACTACAGCTTTCATAGCATAGACATAATCACGTCCAAGGAGTAGATTGAAATCTAAAGGATCTTGGACAACCATGACATCAACATAAATAGTTTTACCTCTCAACATGATAGGTAACTGCGGGAAAATCCCTAAAGGTCCGGTAGGCCTTCTATTAAAAGCTAAAATATGGTCAATTACTAGCACAAGCTGAGGAGAACATATAGCTTTCCATGCAGTTGAGGATAAAATACTAACAGAAGCTCCCTCATCAACTATCATACGAAAGATTTCTTTATTGGAAACTCCTATAGATATTTGAAAAGGAATACTCGAAGGAAGACGAGATTCTGTTAGACTATTCCAATCAAATGAAATAACCTCAGTACTTGGGGGGGGTCCTATAGGAATGCACAGGGTTTCCCCTTGCCTAGGACATTCTGAACTGACAAGAAAAACATCAGCAGTTTCTATTTCACCCTCAACTAGAGGAGTGGGGTCAACCGAGAATGAGACTTGATTAACCGCTTGGGTATCATCCCTCAAGGGAGGAATGGGGTCGATTGACAACGTTGTTGAATCGACCGCTTCGTTTTCACTCTCTGATGAAAGAGTGGGGTCAACCGAGGGTGGGGTTGGATTGACCGCCCTATCAACCAATGAAGGAGCAGGGGAAAACCTACAATACTTAGTTGGAAGGTGTTTATGGGATGTGTCCATGTCTTCCAACAATTGTGAAGCTTCATCCATATGAGGACAAAGGTAAGTACGATGCATGCCCTTGCATAACCAACAAGGGTCTGCAACTCTATCCTTCCGAACCTTAATTACAACATCACTAGTTGATGGGGTATCATTAGTATGATGTCCGGAGACTGATGACAAGGGTTGTTCAGAATGCGACCATATTTCTAAGACCTTGGAGATACCAGGGTAGCTCTTAAGAAAATGGGACCCTTTACAAAGTTTGCAAGGGAATTTCGGTTTACGTGAATTCAGAATAGGTGTATCGGTGCCCCCAGCATGATGACCAGTGGTTGGGGTTGTGACCTTCTGCTTAGTGTTCTTCTTCTTAGTCTTCCCTTTCTTCTTCTTCTCAACTGCCTTCTTACTAACATCATAGTTTTCAGTAGGATAAGAGGAAGAGACGCTGATTCAACTTTCGACGAAGAAGGATAAGGGTCACCATGAGATTGATGCTCATGTGATGAAGGACCTAGGTCCGACACAATTGGTGCACTTGGTGTAATTGGATTGGATAATAACCATACTGGCAATCCTATCGTCAATCCATGAAGACTCAACGTAGCCATAAAGGGAGGACCAACAGTTCCACAAGGGGGAATAACAAATGGCACACCTTGGAAAGAGGCCTCTTGGTTGGTAGTCCTAGAAGAGTCTTCCATATCTAAGCTTCCTAAGAGTCTCTAAAGTACCACACAAATCAAACACTACTCAAGTCTAAAAGCAACAAGCAAACTGTGTGAATAGGAGTGGATTCAAAGTCTGTAACCTCACAGGATTATCAAGTCACTGCAAACCGCTATATACTGCAAGGTCCAACAATATGACGTGATAAGGAGGATTGGGACCGTACCCTTGCCTGCATACCCGATTACATGGACAGTACGTGCATGCTAATCTCCCCAAGTGTTGTTCTCGGTGTATTTCTTTGCCAAGATGGCCAAATGGTTAACTCAGTTGGTTTCAGGAATCCTAATGGTGTCTCTCGATATACGCAAGGTACGTGGGAGCCCAAATCCATAGTGGTGTTGTCTAATGCACAACCGTTCGGCAAGAGACCTTCCGATATACTACCGAGTACGTGATACACCCTTCGATATACGCCAAGTATGGATTATGGTACTTGGTGGGTACGTGAAGGAGCTCGATATATCGATAAGTACATGGAAGACTACAATACCCCCGGGATACAATGCTGGCAAATAACGACAACTTCCACGCTTAAAAACGTCGAAACACGTCTCTAACTTACACACAGTTACTAAATGATTTTAACCTAAGCTAGCGTTAATTTTATCTTGTACGGTTAGGTGGATGCATGAGGTGAGTACATAAATGTAAACATAATGCAATCCTCAACTACATGATAATGCACATTTTCCTTTCCTTTTCAATGAAAACTACTTAAGGTAAGGAGAGATCTTTTTTCTTTCTTTCAAACCAAAAGTACTTAAATAGTAGTGAAAAGAAGAACTCCTTCCTAGAGTGCAATAACTCTAACTTTCTGCAATAATCAGCTAAAAAGCGCAAAGAAAATGAAAGATGCAACTAATCTTAACAATGTATAAGACAAAATAATGAAGCACTTTCAATTTTCAAATACATGTACCAAAAATGAAATTTTATAACTAAACACTTTTCATATACAGAAAGTGAGAGAATATCTACAATACTTCTAATCATTCATAAATTCCCAAAGAAAAAGGGCAAGCACCCAAACTACTCAAAGACACTCAAGAAAGGCTCAAGATCTACCAAATGCAATAATTATAACTCATTTCCTATCTTTTTACACTTGAAAAGGACACATCTAAGCTATGGAAAGAAGGATTCCACAAACGTTTCCAATCAAACGCAAGACAAAGATAGGCACTCATAATCTTATCTAACTCAAATGCACACAAAACTGAAACAAGCATTTTCTTCTTCCTATGAGTGTAAGACCAAAAATGCCAAATGATCAAATTAGAGTAAGAAGAATACTTATGTTTTCCAATTTCATGAATATAGAAAAAGAGTGATAGAATCAAGCTTTTCTTTGAACTAAAGTGGAGACAAAGAATCAATCTTTTCCACTAATAATTAGATAGCTTAGCATGTAAAAGAAACAAGATACATAACCCAGGAAAGAGAGGCTCAAAAAGACATGGATATCCCACACTTTCCAAATCTTTAAAACAAGCCAATCAAGCCAAACCAAAAATGATCTCAAAACCTTGAGATGGGTCAAAACGACTGAAGGATGCATGATTCATGGCCCCCCCATTTCGCTTAAAAACACAAGCAAAACACTAGTTTTGACTCAAAGGGCCAAACATGAATCCAAATCTCAAAAGACCAAAAAAACAATACAAATAAGCCAAACAAAACAATGTTGGACAAAAGGGTCTCTTCTTGGAAGGTACAGTGCAGAGGAGTCTGTACACAAACCAAAACTCAAATCAAAAATGGAGAAGGGATGCCTGTAAGGTACTTTTGGTAGATCGGTGCACTTTGTCCTTATGCACAGTGTGACTTCGCAGTTCACCAATGCGGGAAGTGTGACGATGTCGCAGTAGACCAATGGAAGGGCTAAGACAACAGACTAACAGGCTAAGAACAGCGATCAAAAACACACAGTGTCGCCCTGGGTATACTAACCAGGTGCGACAGGCGAGATCTAAGTTCAAAAATGAACCAATTCTCCATGCAATGAGCAATGAAATGGTCTGAAAATGAGAAGTACAAACTCAGAGGAAGGTAATCAGACTCTTCAAAGTGAAGATCTGATAGTGAAATCAACTTCAAGAAGTAAATGACAAAAATGAAAAGGCTTGTGTCAAGAAATCAACTGAAAATGACTCTTAGATTAACAACTACTGACCAAACTCTATATACTCCCCAGTATGGTCGCTAGATTTGTTATCGGACAATCCACTCGAGTGGACGCAAGCCGAATCTGCCTAGCTCAAAGTGATTCTAGAACAAATAGAACAAACTACCAATGCATTTCCTATATCTACTTAAGGACCAAGTACTAGATGTCTTACCTTTTTACTACTCAATCCTTTCTCCTGAATGTTGCTCCACGTCCCCCGATCGTCAGATCCAAGCTGCAAGACCTATCAAGACAAGAAACAAGAGAAACCAATAAAAGACATCTATACAATAAGCGATCTAAGTAAACAGTTAAGCAAGTAAACTACTCAATATCATTGCACACATGAACGATATTGGTGGAAATCATTTGTATTACTGCAAATAGAGGAGTACATGATAGAGATATAGAACCACAACCAAGGCTTAACGCTGTAGCCCTTCTCTGACAAAGCCAATTGCCATATCCTTCCAAGGAAGTATGAGTTCTCCAATAGGTGAGTGGAGATGTTCTAAGAGTGATTTCACCAGCATGTAGATACCATATTCTTCCTCCCTTTGGGATGGGAGTGAGCTTCATTTATATAGGACTAAGTGGATAGGGTATGGATAGGATAGGTTGAGAGATGGTAGGAGAGGCTTAAGGGATCTCTCCAAAGGTCTAGGAATCGAGTGCCAGCTCTTCCAAGAGGTCAAGGATAGGGTCCCAAGTCAGCAAGCTTCAAGATGGACCTCGAAGAAGCTATTTTTGCCACTTAACTGACCTCGTCGCACCCTGCAGTGGAGCAATATGTGATGTCGCATGTTGCTAGTGTGCAACCTGCGACGACCCTTCAAAACCTAGTACAATTGGGTACAAATCCTCCAAGGATGATTACTTAGTCCAAGTATCTTTAGGGGTGTATACACTGAATCTTATGATGAGTAGATTTTGGGTGTAACAGAATCCTCGAATACCAATCTCTTGGAGATTGCTTTAGACCATACAGTTCTTTTCTCAGCCTGCACACATGAGACTCTCTCTCATGCACCTCAAATCCCTCTAGATGCTCAATGTACACTTCCTCCTCTATGAATCCATTCAAAAATGTTGTCTTCACATCCATCCGGTGGATCGTCCAACCCATCTATGCTGCAATAGAGATCGCTACTCTGACCAAAGTATACCAAGCCACTGGATTGAAGGTCTCATCATAGTCGACTCCCTCTACCAATGAGAACCCCCTTGCCACAAACCTAGTTATGTACTTCTCTATGTTTCAATCTGCAACATACTTTCACTACCACATATGGATCATTTTTTCGACAAAAGTTCTGATGTTTTGCTAAAATTTCGTCAAAGAGAGGTCATCGAACATTCGATGTCAAAATTATGACTTGTCAATGTTCATCAGTCTTACAACGAAAATCCAATTTGCAATGGAATTCCGATGACCTCTCTTCGAAAAAATTGTTGATGTATATGTAACTTCGGAATGTATTTCATATATGTATATTGTATTCCTATAGAGATTTTATTATTCTTCTATACGGAAGTGTCGTCATTTATATTGTAAGTGTCGTAACTTATACTTGATGGGTTATTAGACGACCTTGTTGGGGTCGGCCCTGTATAAGTCATGTGGGTCGAAGGGTTATTAGACCACCCTATTGGGAGTTGGCCATGTGGGTCAAAGGGTTATTATACCACCCTATTGGGTGTCGGCCCAGTCAGCATTATGTTATGTGGTTAAGTTAAGGCCGACCTAGTAAAGGTTATTAGGCAAGTCAAGTCAAGTATAAATAGAGTGCGGGAGGCACTCTATTTCATCATTCTATTCTCACACACACTCTTTGGAGAGTGGAGCACTTGTGGAGGAGGAGAAGCTGCTGCTAGGAGAAGACAATCTCTTGTACTTTGGTTGTATCATTGCTCTATCTATCTCCGAGGAAGTTATTGGGGTTTTTCACCTTTATGGTTTTCCCCAAGTAAACTCTGTGTCTCTTGTGTGCTTGCATTATTGTGTCCATGATTGATATGTTGTAGATATGATGTACATGTTGTTCTCTCAGTTAATATCCTAGATCATATTTAAGTAAATTCTGAAAAATTAACATGGTATCAAAGCTATCCTGAAAGAAGGCATGGTATGGCATGTATGACACTTGTTGCACTTACGATGCTTGGGATTGATATAGAAAAAACCAGTCATCGTAGTACTTTCTCTATAAAACCATTTTGGCAAAGTGTTAGGATCTGAAACTTATACAGGTGGAAGATCACATCACCATGTACCTTCTGTCCAAAGTAAAACTTCTAATTCGTTGTACTTTGTGTTTTAGGATTTGTACAATATAGGGTGTCTGCCTCTTCCAGATCTGAGTCATAAACAGGTGACCTTGGAAAAAAGGTCATAACTTGGGCTAGGAAGCTCCAAATGAAATTTTGTAAAAAGTGATAGGTAGTGCACGGATTGTAATTTCTAAGGTAACTTTTTCAGAGGCCGAAACTGAACCAGTGACATGTGGAACTCCTTACAAGTTCTCTCTCTTGTTTTATCCCATAAACAGGTCACGTTGCGACACTTGGCATAACTCTCTCTCAGAGAATCCATTTGAGGTTAGACCTGTGGGTTTGGAAATATGATAGGTCGGGCTATCACAGGAAAAAATTTAGGATCTTGTGGATCGAAAATTTGGAGTTACACCAGAAACAATCAGGTACATATTTCTGTCAAAACAGAATTATTTTTTAGCACCTTCATTCATGGCTTCAGGAATTTAGGGTTTCGGAGAAAGTTGGAATTCTTGTAATCAAATACCATGGCTGAATGCTACTCATCAAAATCAAAATTTAGAGACCAAGGTCAGAATTTTTGGTTGGGCAGAAGGCCGGGCTTGATCAGACCCTAGTTCGGGACTTTGATCAGAAAAGTGGAAAATTAGGGCTTCTGTAAAAATGGGAATTTTTGAAATCTGTGACCACGGCTGGAAGCTCCTCAAAAAAAAGAAGCTTAGAGATTTGGGTCGAACCTTTTGATTGGGAAGAAGGGTGGGCTTTATAAAACCCTAGTTCAGGGTCATGTCCAGTGAATTTGGAAGTTTCAAAGACAAATTTGAGGGGTGAAACTTTGCAGTTTTCAAATTATGAGTATACCAGCTTGATCAGCTCATCAAGGCGCATCTTTCTATCCTTTCAGAAGTTTGAAATTCAAAGTTTAAATTTTTAGGGTTTCTCTGACAAACCCTAATCTAGCTCCAGATACATTTCCTGCAAATCAAGTGGATTGGGTTAATCCTAGAAGAGAATGAATTGGTCACATGCATAAGTGAAGAAGTTCCTGTTTCAGAGGGAGATGAAGCTAAGGCCTTACATAAGAAGATTACAAGCAATCTCGACAGGTATGACTTATCCAGGTATGTTTCAAGATTTGCTCATGATTAAGTCTATGGTATGTTTGTCTTCGTATTATTACGGTTAGTACAATCTTGTTTAAATTTAGACTTGTCGTATCACCTTAATAAAATTATGAATGCATGATAGAAGATATTCATTGATTACGGTGTTGACACTTATGATTGTATTAATGCATTATGGTGGTGTATGAGGTTTATGTTGTCCACTAACATGAAAGGTACACCAAGAAAGACAAATCATGTTCTAGTTCAAGAACATATGATCATGGTGACATGAAGACAAAGATTCATCCATTGTCTTGGATCACATAGAAGATCCATTTACGAGGTATGTATAACTTGGTTCTATAATGGTTAACCTATGAGATATGTAGGTTACTAGCACAAGTCATTGAAGAGAACAAGAAGACATCATGTGAGTATGTTAGACATAACTAGCTAACATACTAATCAAGGTATGTTTTTCCTATATCAAGTTAGAATCCTACCTTGTGATAGGATCTCTTATGTAAGTATACATGGCATGATTGATAATGATTATTCATGGGTTTGAGTAATCATGGGTGTATGCATATTATGTTTCTTACCTTAATTGATGATATGACTAACCAGAAGAGTCATGAAAGTATAGGTTTGAGTAATCATGGGTTTAGGCATATTATGTTTCTTACTTTAATTTATGATATGACTAACCATAAGAGTCCTTGAATACTAATGCTTATTATTTCTGTTTGAAATGATCATGACTATACATGTTTAAGATTATTGTGTTTTGATAGTATTAAGATTATACTAATGAATGTGTGATTATGTATGAGACCTCAAGGATAACACAATGATGATACTAATAATCATGCATAGTGATTAAGGATGGATATAAGTTCAATGACAGGTAATTAAGGAAGCAAAGATCAAGAGGGAGAAAACTCCAGTTGTTCCTGCAAGGAAGCAAAGATCAAGAGGGAGCACACTCCAGTTGTTCCTGCAAGAAAGCAAAGATCAAGAGGGAGTACACTCCAGTTGTTCCTGCAAGGAAGCAAAGATCAAGAAGGAGCACACTTCAGTAGTTTCTGCAAGGATGCAGATATTCAGAGGGAGTTGACCACTTCTCACAATTCACATCAGAATGAAGTTGCAGAAAAGAAGCAAAGACTGAGAGGGAGTCAACCCAACAAACAAACAAAGATAATTATTTGAATTATCATTCCTTGCATATTTTATTGTTTAAATAATATTGTTCAATAATACTCATGTTCCTAGAATTAGGTTGTGTATTATGCATATTAGAATAGTTGCATTGATGAACAGTATACTACTAATATACATGGGTAAGTGGCCTATGGCACTATACAACATTCCATTGCTACTTATCTAGAATGAAACCTCTTTGCTGGCATGTTGGGAGTTGTGCACACTCTTAACAATGTTTTGGTAGAGATCGGAAGGCATCTAGAAAGTTACGGGATATGGATAAATGTTGTATTGAAGCATTAGCTAAGATAAATGCATGACTGTATGACATATTTCTTTATGTGTAAGAATTTGTTCTGAAAACTATGAGATGTTTTCTAATCATGCAATTTAACTTGTTGTGTAGGAAAGATCATATACCATCACCTACAAAAGAAGGACTACAGCATTTGTTCAGCAACAAAGTTGTCTATTGAAAATATTGAAGATATTGAAGTTCCCAGGATCTGGGAAGAATACCATGATCAAGGAGTACCAGTCGATCATGAAGATGTTTGGGATGCAGTCCCAAGACCTGAAGGGGAGTCTGTAGTGACTTCCAAGAGGATCTACAAGATCAAGCATGCTGCAGGTGGTAGCATAGAGAATTTTGCTCCTGTAGCCAGATACACTTCCATTAGATCCGTACTTGCTCTGGCTGTAGTGATGAAATGGAAGATACACCAGATGGATTTCAAGATAGCTTTCTTGAATGGTGTAGTTGAAGAAGAAGTGTATGTGGAGCAGCCACTTGATTATGAGGCACATGACAAGGAGTCATATATGTGCAGAACTTGGTATGGTAAGATAGACAGCTTTCTATCCAGTTTGGGCTTTACCAAGAGTAAAGCGGATTCCAACCTTTACTACAAGGTTGAGGAAGGAAATCCAGTGATACTGCTTTTGTATATGGATGACCTGTTTATTACAGGTGAAGATAGATTGATTGCCGACACGCAGCGGAATCTTGCTGCCGAGTTCGAGATGAAGAACTTGGGTATGATGCACTACTTTCTTGGTATGGAGGTGTGGCAAAGTGCAGTTGGAATCTTCCTTGGACAAGGGAAGTATGCAGTAGATATCCTGAAGAGGTTCAGGATGATGGACTGCAAGGCCATGGCCACACCTATGGCATCAAACCTGAAGCTTCTATGTGATGCTTCATCTGAGCCAGTTGATATCACTATGTATCGTCAGATAATTGGGTCCTTGATGCACCTGACGAACACGAGACCAAATATTTTCTTTGCGGTGAACACATTGAGCCAGTTCCTGACGGATCCGAGGGGTGTTCACCTGTTTGCTGTAAAGCATATTCTGAGGTACCTGAAGGTTACAGTTGATTATGGGCTCAAGTATGATGAGAATCAAAAGTTTAACCTACAGGGTTATGTTGATTCAAATTGGGCAGGAAGTGCTACAGATAGAAAGAGCACATCTGGGTGCTGCTTCAGTATGGGATCAGGTGTGATCTCTTGGTTTAGCAAGAAGCAGTCCTGCGTAGCACTGAGTACAGCCGAAGCAGAGTATGTTGCGACAGATGAGTAGGTTGCAGATGTATTGACCAAGCCATTGGCCAGAGTGCAGTTTGAGTACTTCAGAGAGAGGCTTGGTGCACTTCATATCGAGGTTCCTTCCAAAGGGAAGTGATGAGTCCGGAAGATGCAGATGCACATGATATTTTTTGACATGGTTGATGTGCTCTCCCATGGTTGTGATGTAATTGTTGAGCCATTCTCACATGGTGGTAGATGTGTTCTCCCATGGTATAGATGTAAGGGCTGAAGCCATTTTTCACATGGTGGTAGATGTGTTCTCCCATGGTGAAAAAGTAAGGGCTGCAGCCTTCCCCGAATGGTGGTAGATGTGTTCTCCCATGTCGGTGGTGTAAGTGTTGGATGATGTGCATCTGGGTTGTGCTTCATGGACGATGAGATGATCTGAAGAGGACGATGCTATGATGATCAGGAGGATCATGGATGATGAGCATCAGGACGATGCTCCAGTTACTGCTCTGTATATGTATATGTATCATGTTGGATGCTTGTTATGATCAATTGGATCATTTATGTATGTATGCATCATGTTGGATGCTGGATATGATCAGTTGGATCATTTATGTATGTATGCATCATGTTGGATGCTAGATATGATCAGTTGGATCATTTGTATGTGCATCATGTTGGATGCTTGGACCATGTATCTTTATATGTATCAGGTGGATACGTTGTATGATCAGGTAGATCATGTATGTTGATATATATCAGGTGGATACAGTGTATGATCAGGTGGATCATGTATGGTGATATGTATCAGATAGATACTTGGTATGCATCAGGTGGAAGCATTGTATGATCAGGATGATCATGATGATGAGCTTTAGGATGTTGCTCCAGATGATATGTATCAGGACGGTACAGTGATGATGATCAGTATGATCATGAGCATCAGGATGATGCTTCGTGCGATGATGATCAGTTAGATCATGAGTATCAGGTTGATACTTTGAGGTCAAAGATGATATGTGGCAGGTTGTGCAAATAGCATGTAATCAGTCCTCAGAAATCCGATAGGTTGAGCTGTGTGCTCATAATCAGTCCTGGGATGAGGTATTGCTATGTAGTATGTAATCAATCCTCAGAGATCCAATAGGTTGAGTTGTGTGCTCGTAATCAGTCCTGGGATGAGGTATTACTACGGAGACATGTAATCAGTCTTAGATATCCGATAGGTTGAGCTATGTGCTTGTAATAAGTCTTGGGATGCTCTTTAGAGATCTTGCCGGTCGTGCTGCGGCACATAAATGTTCCTGGGATTCTCTTTAAAGATATTGTCTATTCACATGTAATCAGTACTGGAGATCCGAGAGGTTGAGCTATGTGCTCGTAATAAGTCCTGGGATGCTCTTTAGAGATCTTGTCGGTTGTGCTGTGGCACATAAATGTTCCTGGGATGCTCTTTAAAGGTATTGTGAATGGGATGCATGTAATCAGTCCTGCGAGATATTGTCGGTCGTGCTTAGGTGCATAAATGTTCCTAGGATGCTCTTGTTAGGTATTACATCAACACATAAAATTAATCCTGAGAGACCACCTCTATCAGACCATTCGCACAGATGATGAAGACCTGCAGGTGGTGGGCCTATATCCAGTATGAAAAAGGACTGGCTCTGTAGAACTTCCTATGACGAGTAGATTCAGAGATTGATTGAGATAGCAGCAGCAGTGACGATGATGATTATCCAGTGACGATGATCCAGAGAAGAAGACTTGTGCTAGAAGACCTATGTCGAGAAATACCTTCCTCATTAAGAGGGAGTGTTGATGTATATGTAACTTCGGAATGTATTTCATATATGTATATTGTATTCCTATAGAGATGTTATTATTCCTCTATACGGAAGTGTCGTCATTTATATTGTAAGTGTCGTAACTTATACTTGATGGGTTATTAGACCACCTTGTTTGGGTCAGCCCTGTATAAGTCATGTGGGTCGAAGGGTTATTAGACCACCCTATTGGGAGTCATCCATGTGGGTTAAAGGGTTATTAGACCACCCTATTGGGTGTCGGCCCAGTCAGCATTATGTTATGTGGTTAAGTTAAGGCCGACCTAGTAAAGGTTATTAGGAAAGTCAAGTCAAGTATAAATAGAGTGCGGGAGGCACTCTATTTCATCATTATATTCTCACACACACTCTTTGGAGAGTGGCGCACTTGTGGAGGAGGAGAAGCTGCTGCTAGGAGAAGATGATCTCTTGTACTTTGGTTGTATCATTACTCTATCTATCTCTGAGGAAGTTATTGGGGTTTTTCACCTTTATGGTTTTCCCCAAGTAAACTATGTGTCTCTTGTGTGCTTGCATTATTGTTTCCATGATTTATATGCTGTAGATATGCTTTACATGTTGTTCTCTCAGTTAAGATCCTAGATCATATTGAAGTAAATTCTGAAAAATTAACAGAAATTTGCGTCGAAATTTCAATGAAATGTCTTAAATTTCATTGAATAAAGGGCCCATATGTGGTAATGTTTATCTTGTAGATCCACTTGGAATTCACCACTAACTTCCTATCAAGTCTCAGCACAACCTCCCAAACATCATTCTTCATGATGGAAGCATACTCTTCCACCATGGCATCTCTCCAAACATGCTCTCCTGTTGCTTGCTCATAAGAATATGGCACATACTCACTAATACTGCTCACTAACAAAATAGATACAAAACCTCTCAGGAACCTTACTCTCTATCATAGTCCTCTTGGGATTCCCCACAGTCTGAGCTTACTTCAAGCTATATTGAAGCCACTTGGGATTCCTCTTCCCTAAAGTAACCTCCTATGGAGGGAACTGATCCTTCTCATACCAATCAACTACCTGAGACTAAGTACCTGATGATGTAGCACCAGTGGTCTGCGACCCTGGAGCTCATGAACCTATAACCTGTGAATCTAAAACTGGTTAACCACTACTCTATGATCATGTACCTATACTTGTACATGGGCAACCTATCACCCCTGATATCTGTGACCCTGAACTATTTGAAGCCGAAATCTACATGTACCATCCTAAGGTGTGAGAGCCTACTGCTCCCCCTTCTCCAACTCACATGAATTCTTGAAAGCCATGTCCTCCTCAAATCTCGCATATTTCCTCATGACTATCTATATCCTCATAGTAATGTATATTTCATAGGCCAATGAAGTCTTATCAAACCCAACAAAGATAGCCTTCTCTGTTGTGGGCTCCAAATTTGTCCTCTTCTCTAAAAGGACATGTGAGTATGTAAGGCAACCAAATATCTTAAAATTCCTAACCTCAAGATTCTTTTCTGAGAAATCCTCTTAAGTATTCTTGCACCCAAATACCTTATGGGGACTCCTATTTTGAATGTACATTGATGTGTTACAATCCTCTTCCTAGAGAAAGAATGGAAAACGCTCATCATGCAGCATAGATCTTGTTGCAACAAGAATTTCCCTATCCTTCCTCTCTACCACCCCATTCTGATGTGGGGTGTATGGTATTCTCAATTTTCTCTTGACTCCATCCTGTGCACAGAACTCATTAAACTCATTGGATGTATACTCTCCCTCATTGTCTAACCGCAATACTCAGATCATCCTCCCTGTCTGGTTCTCCACAAGAGCTTTGAACTCTTTGAACCTCTGCAAGACTTCTTGCAACTCCTTGCTCTTCAGAAAGTAAACACGGGTCTTCCTAGATAATTCATCAATGAAGGATTCATGGTACTCATAAGCCTTCAATGCTACAATGGACATCAGACCAAAAAGCTTTGAATGTACCAAGTCTAGTGTCCTTGTTTCTTTGTTGTCACTTCTTGGAAAAGCAGCCTTGTCATACTTTCCAAGTGCACACCCCTTGCACACATCACTGTACTCTGTGCCAAACTCTAGCAATCATGTCACCATATCTCTCAACACCCTCAGTGTTGGATGATGCAAATGAGCCATCCTCTTGTTCCACAACTCGCATAATTCACAATTGTCTCTGCTATTATTGTGTGCCAATGCATGATGAAGCTAAAAATTGAGCTTGTATAGCTTCCCACAATGGAATCCAATCCTCATTCTTGTAGTATCGCTAGATCCCTTAGTATGTATGAGTACATGCACATCTTGGAACAGTATCACAAACCCCTATCCTCTATTGTGGAAACAAATGAACTCTTCATCCCCGGGACATACAAGACATCCCTCATCATCATGGACTCTTTGGAATCCCTTTGAAAGGTGAGTGTCCCTCATCCAATTTCCTTGATAGAAGTATTATCTCCCAGCACAACCTCAAGATATAACCCACTCTCATTAAGAACTATAAATTACCCTCAAACACCTATCATATGGTTGGATGCTCCACTATCTATGTAACCTACATTGGTAGTAGATGCACTAAATGAATGACAAGTAATCAAGGGCAATTCCTTGTAAACCTCCTATGTGGAATGCTCATCCACATCTATTGAAGTACACGAGTGACAAGTAATGAGGAAAAATTCCTTGTCAAACATATTTTTAAACTAATCAAATTCATTTGAAGTTGTTGTTTGTTTCTTCTGTTGGAACATCAAAAACCCACTTTAGACTTAGGATATAATTTATTAATCATTTTGTATTAATTTCCTAAGTGTTTACTAGGTAAGTTGGCCTAGTTTTTCCTTTTATGGGACCACATGCCATCCTGAGTCACTGGTTTGCACTTGAGGAGATTCTAGATAATATTTCCTGATATTTTGTCTTATTTCTTTCCATTCATGGATTAGAAGTGCGCCTCCCTACTTTAGACAGCTTTATCATGCTTTTTTTGCTTTCTAGTGGATAAGGTAAAGCTAGTTTGACTAGGAAACTATCTCTACTTGTCCAACTCACCCTCCTTGCTTTTCTTCTCTCCAAAAGTCATCATCACATTCCATTTTCATCACTCACTAGCTTCCATACCATATTTATCTAATTTGTGATCCTCTTGACTGATTTGAAAGGAGCTTTTGACACCTAGGGGGTTTTTTAGCCTTTAGTAAGCCTGCCTTTTTGATATTTTCAAACTTGCCTCTAAGGCACTCAAATTATCTCTTGGGGATGTATTATATATTGTAAACATATTGATGAATAAAATACAGTGATTTTTTCTCAATATATCTTCTCTATTCTTCTCATATTCTCTGAAAATATTCAAGTGAAATTGTCTTATTGAATATAAAGATCTAGGAAATCTAAATTCTCACATGGTATAAGAGCTAGTATGATTCAAAGAAATTTCCAGAGTGTTTTTTACAAATTATTGCCATCACTAGGAGCACACCATCATGGATTAAAATCAAGCTCAATATATTATTATTACTCCATTCAACTACTTTGACTGGAAGGCCCACATGATCATCCAGCTTTGAATTAAAGGACTGTATACAGTCACTATAGGGCTTGAAACTGAGCCAGGAGCTGTTCCACTAAAAGCTAAATGGTTCAATAGGCTTGATGAAGCTTATAGTTTTCTTTTCCTCTCTTTCTCTCCAGATATTCTATTCCATATTGATACTCTGACCACTCCAAATCAAGTATGGACAAAGATAGAGCCTCTCTTTGGAAAGCAAGATGAGCTCAGAGGTCATCTATTGGAAATTGAGTTGATCCTACTTAGTCCAAGAAATTTCAATTCAATGGAATAATTCATCTCAATATTCAGGAACCTAGTGCTTCAACTCAAGCAGTGTGGCATTGATAAGAAGGATGAGAAACTAATTCTTACCATTCTGTCAAAAATAAGTCCTAAATACTTAGTGTTTGTGTCTACATTTCATGCTGCAAAACTTGCATTTCCCAACTCGAAGAGGACAAACTTGGATGCATTCATATACTCGGCCACTAAGGAGAAGGACAAGCTAGTTCAAATGGGGGATCTGAAACCCTCCAAGTACCATGCACTTGTTGCTCTTGGAGCAAAGAGTTCCAAGAATGTCAAATCCAAATGAAAAAAAAAAAGATGTTGTCAGATGAAGAGGACTTTGATGAAGATTCCAAATCCAATCATATAAATAATCATAAAGAGAGATCCGAGTGTTTTTATTGGTGCAAAGGTACCCATTCTGAGCAATCTTGTTTCAGGAATAAATTGGACATCATGGCCAAGATGCTTGAAGAACATAATATTGATGTTCTTGGGCTATTCACAAAGGTAATCATATGTATTATTTGAGTGTTAGAGCCAAAAATATTTCTCATATCTCTAATTTTGATTCACATTCTGATATATCAAAATCAGAAACCTTCACCCATTCCTTGGAACAATCTCCAATCAGATCACCAAAGTCTTCTCCCAAACCTAGTCATTTTTCACTAGTTTCTGACTTGTCTTTTGAAAGGTCCTTCCACCTCCATTCAAATATTTCATATTATGATTTTGAAGATGATATATAGTCTGATATGTAGGTTATGACATCTTCCACACCATTTTCCCAACCATTGGATGCACAAAAGACCCTACAACCCCCAAGTTCTCCAATTAAGAAACCACACAATTCCATGGTTTCCTACATTGTGTCACGTGTCTCTTTGTTCTTATGTATGTCATATATTTCATTGGTTGGAAAGACATGTATTTTTCCATCATTGGATAGGTGTTCCACGCTTATGTACCTGGTCTCATCACTCATGGTTCAAATTTCAAGTCCTCAAATCCTCCAGACTCGCTCAACTGTTAGTGTGATCTAGTTGCTCACTCTTTTCCTTCTATGACCCTATCCGGTCATGGAGACACTATACCTTTGTTGCTTGCTGCTCCATATGACTCATATTCTGTTATTTTAGAGCTGCATGAGCTCATTTACAATATTGGAAAAGTACTACATCAGTTTGAGAAGAAGGTACAAGGTTTGATTCAACATATTGCAACTGCACAAGAAGTTGATCTTGTTGAGTCCATTGATGCTCTTTGGGAAGGAGTTTGCACAGATATATTTTCCATAATTGATTATGTATCCAAATCACATCAAGTATGTTTTAACAGCAAGAATCATTCATATGTTGCTAGGCTCCATCATCAGATGATGAGTTTCATGGGACCTCTACGCATGGTTTTTGCATACACTACATTGATGCATTGATGCATGATCATGGATTCCACAACATATTCACCAAGTATGTTACTCAGAAGTAGTTCATTCAGCTCATCCAAATGAAGAACAAGAAATTATGAATACATTCTGCTTATTTCTTTTCCATGTCCATTTTTTAGGGAGGGTTTTGTTCCTATGAGGTTTTCCTTGTTTCCTCGTTTTACGTGGACTAATAAATTTTTGTATTGGGGTGACCATAAGCCTTGTTGATTGGGCCCTATATTTCTGATATTTACCACATAAATTCAGGCTTAAGGGGGGGTGTTGGAACATCAAAAACCCACTTTATACTTAGGATAATATTAATCATTTTTTAATTAATTTCCCAAGTGTTGACTAGGTAAGTTGGCCTAGTTTTGTCTTTTATGGGACCACATGCCATCCTGAGTCACTAGGGATCACTTGAGGATATTATGGATCATATTTCCTGATATTTTGTCTTATTTCTTTCCATTCCTGGATTAGAAGTGCGCCTTCCTTCTTTAGATAGCTTTATCTTGTTTTTTCTACTTTCTAGTGGATAAGGTAAAGCTAGTTTGACTAGGAAACTGTCTCTACTTTTCCAACTCACCCCCCTTGCTTTTCTTCTCTCCAAAAGTCATCATCACATTCCATTTTCATCACTCACTAGATTCCATACCATATTTATCTAATTTGTGAACCTCTTGACTGATTTGGAAGGTGATTTTGACACCTATGGGGGGTTTTTAGCCTTTAGTAAGCCTATCTTTTTTATCTTTTCAAACTTGCCTCTAAGGCACTCAAATTCTCTCTTGAGGATGTGTGATATATTGTAAACATATTGATGAATAAAATACAGTAATGTTTTCTCAAGATATCTGAGTCTATTCTTCTTCTCATATTCTCTGAAAATATTCAAGTGAAATTGTCTTATTGAATCTAGATCTAGGCAATCTAAATTATCACAGCTTCTTCTTCTTGTTAGGACACACTACTGCATAGTGCCCCATCTTGTTGCGGGAACAACATTTCACCTTTCTCATATCCCTTTTATGTTCACCCTGCTTCTTTGCCCCGCCCTTGGGACCCTTATTGGATTTCTTCTTGCCTTTCGTTGCAAGTGCCACATCCTCCTCACCATTTCCCGTCGACGAACTTCCCTACACATATCCTCTTTCGGTTTCTTCTTGAATGAATTTAGCCCAAATCCGATCCCACTTGGGTAGGTTCTCTATTGCCACAACAACGTCCACAAACAATTCCCATTGCTTGGTTACACCATTCAATGCAGTCTGCACTAGCTCATTGTATGCAACCACCTCCCCAACTCCGCCAAGCTCATCTCTCACCTAAGTGATTCTAGTAAGATACATAGCAACATTCTCAGTCTTGATCATCTTGATGCTCTTTAGTTTTTCTCTTAGTACCATATTTTGATTCTCATTGGAACTCTAGTACAACTTGGTTAAGGAACCCCACATCTAATATGCATTTTCCTTACCTGTCACATGCGGAATAACATGGTCCTTAATGCAATCAAGGATAATCCTCTTGGCCTTTATGTTCTTTTTCTCAAAAGCGTCCAAAGTTGTAGAAGTTGTAGGCACCACCACTGGTTTCACTTGTGTGTTGTACACTATATCCCATAGCTCACATTCATGCATAAGCATACTTATCCTTTTCTTCCATGGAATGAAATTTCCAGCCCCATCCAACCTTTCCTCAACCCTCCAACATGTATCCATGATCCTCTCAACTGAAATATAGATCCAAGTTCTGCCTTGATGAACAAGCGAACCCTCTCTTTCTCAGATCTAGGGTTCGCTCTCACAGATATGATATCTGCTCACATAGATCTGAAATCTTCTCTCACAGATCCAATAGATCCGGTATCTATCCTCACAGATATTATAGATATGATGCCTATTCTCACATATATGGACTCTGCTCTCATGGATCTGATGTTTTTCTCACAGATCTGGAAACGACTCTCGCAGATATGATAGATCTGATATCTACACTTCAAATATGGTATCTACCCACACAAATCTAAACTATGATCTTCAAATCTGGTAGATCTGGTATGTACTGCTCGGATATTTAAATGCGCTCTAATACCATGTAAATTTTATTCCAATGCTCTGAAATCTCAGACCTCAACCTGATTTCAAGTCTCTCTAAATCACAAGTTAAATGCACAACCCAATTCTCAACCCTAGAGAATGTATATTAGCATAAACAATTATTTAGAACAAGAAACACACGAGATCATTTATTCTTCTAAACTAGCAATACACACATACATAAATGACACATATATTTTTGGTCAATGTGACCCTGGAAAAACCCTTGCGGGAAAACAAGTGAGAGAGTAGAATAGCTTTTATTATCTCAAGCAGTTACAATGAGGTACAACAGAAAACTTCCAACACAAACTTATCTCTAAGCCTATAGCCCTGCTGCTCAAGTCTGGTCTCTATTGGATGGCTAGGAAATGTGCCCCTCTCTCTGACTCTGTGCCCCTCTCTGAATCTGTTATATGGCTTAGTATTCATGCCCCACGGCTACGGAATCACCTTCTCAATGATTTCCCTTTTTTTTTTGCGATAAGATCAATCTCTAAGCTCGCCCTCCTTCAGTGAAGTGCGCCCCCCTCCACAGAAATGTGTCCCCTCTCTATCTGCTCAATCTCTGAGCTCTTAGATGATGAATCCAATCTCTCTCAAAATCTATCTCTACCTCCAAGGAATAATCTCTCGGACTCAGAAGAAGTGTGCTCAATCTATCCTCAGATCTACATCCTCCCTCTGCCAGGAAATGCGCCCTTTCTTCTCAAGAATGTGCCCTTGCTCATGCACTAATCCTCTCTTGTCTTCTCGACTTGATTTGATTCTCACAAATTCCTAATACGCCCCCTTTTTCCTTCTCAACTCTCTTTTATGTTTTTCTACCATTTAGGAATCAAAATCCCTAATTTAATTTTCAATCAAAATAAAACTTCTCCATTAAAAAATGCATGCATGCATTTCCCGCATGCAAAATTTAAAAAAAAAAAAAAAAAAATTTGCTCGGGGATAATTTTAGGGGATAATCTTAGCCCATGGTCTAAATTTAGGGGTTTTAATTTTTTAGTGGGCTATTTTTTTATTAAACCATCATTTACTATGATTAGCCCAATTTTTATGTATTTATTTTTAATAAATGGCACATTAGCCCAATAAAATATATAAAGAGGAATTTAAATCTAACCATTTAGCCCACTTTTTATTCCATTTGGAGCTCCCATAGCCCATAAAATAATCCCGCTCACTCTATTTCACACAAAATCTGTAGAAATGGCGGTTGTTGAGGGTAAATTCGCCCCACAGCGATCCTAGAAATGTTGGTTTTTGGTAAAATCTCCCAGGTATTATGGATTGAAATCTATTTTCAATTTTAATTTGCCCCATATATATGATGTTTTTGATTTGGTTGTTATCATATCTTAAACGATTTTATGTTTCTCCAAATTTCAGGGTGTCGGCTCTGCGAAGCGAGCAATCAAAGATTTTGGGTTTTTGTTTTTTCCAGATCTCAAAATCTCTGAAGAGGAAGACAAAGAATTTGGGTTTTTGGTTTTCCCAGATCTCATCATCTTTGAAGAGGCAGACAAAGAATTCGGAGTTAGAGAGACCCTCTATAGCAAATTCGTAGGTGATTTCTAACTATTTTGTGATTATGAGTTTCTTTTGGTCTCCTTATGTTTCAAATAGCTCTTCCTTAAGCATCCATGTGCGTTGTGTATCGAACGAGATATTCCCAGTGTGTTTTTCATTGTTTTTTATAATTTTGATTACATAAACTATCATTCATATATATTTGGAATGTCCGGATGTAGAAGTTACTAAGTAAAATTTCTGGATGTAGAAGTTACTGAGTAAACCCTCTTTGGGGTTACCAGTCTACCCGCAGGGAATGGTGGTTACAACATTAGTGAGTCTCTTATTTATGTTATCAGTTATGTATTTCCGAACACCAATCAATAGCTCAGTAGCCTTATTAACCTTTGTATTTTATTCAGATGTTTCTTCTAGACAACCATCTAGTACAACTATAGATAAAGGCTTTGTAAAAATCAATTGGGGTTTTAGAGTGGTTTCAAGCTCCTTTACCCTCTTTATAAGACAAGTGCTTTCCAATTCTTGTTCATTGATTGAGTGAGCCAAAGCATCACCAGTATATTGATGAAACGAGATGATTCTTGAGGGTTTGAATCCCTTTTATTTCTATCTCAAAGTTCACCTCTCAGTGACTCTTTAATATAACCCTCCCAATATGCAACTTATTGGATTCCTTGTTATACCTGGCATGGTGGAGTGTTACAGATTCATCCTCAATTTTTTTTAGTCCCACTCACATTGAATTCCTCAACTATGACAAACACCCTTTAGTGGCTTGAGTGGCTTGAATATAAACAAGATTACTAAACACCCTGTAGTGGCTTGAGTGGCTTGAATATTCATAATATTACTAAACACTCTGTAGTGGCTTGAGCGACTTGAGTGGCTTGAATCTTCACAAGATTACTAAACACCCTCTATAGATATATGGAAAATATATTCCAAGGAAGTCTAGGAAAATTATGACTTGGATTCTTTTCCATAGAGATTCTTTGGACTTAAAATTGCTAGTACAAGACTCAAATGCTCCAACTGTTCTCTAAAAGTTCTAATATATATGAGGATATCATCAAAGAAAGCTATGACAAACTTGCAGACATACTTATCAAGCACTTTGTTCATTAAACCCTTCAATGTAGCAAGAGTATTTCAGATTCCAAATGGCATCACCTAGAATGCCGTAAAGGTGGTCTTCTCTTAATCCTGGAGTTGTATAGGTATCTAGCAACAACCACAGCAACACCAAAATAATAGCCATGTTAGTTGAAAGTTTCAAATCTTGTTAGTCATATGCAGAACTAAAATAATTTAGTGCTCTCTCTATCATAGTAGCCTTGTGGATATGTCTGGATAGAAATGCCATAATTGTTTAATACATACAAATTATTCCTTTTTGATGTACCTTACAAAGTAAATCTAACTTTATCAGTTCTAGATCCTCCTAAGGTCTCCCTTTTAGGTAGTTTTCTACTTTTCCCTTGGACAAATCCATAGCTTCGATTTTTTTTTATGGAGACATCCAATAAACACATCCTTATATGGATTTGGGAGGATATTCTTCTTGAATGAAGATATTTATAAAAAAAATCAAGGCTAGTCTACAAGAAGGTACAAATAAATATGCAAATTTACCTACCTCAAAAGAGGATGAGAAAATGGTGTAGTGATGCCTCCATGAAGAAGATAAAGGATTTGTCTCTAATAGCTTCCTGGGAAATATAGTTAGCTTGCAATGCTTTTATCTTTGAAGATAAAGTAGTCCCTCTTCGACAATGTGTTGTAAAGGGGTTAGCTATTTTGGTTGGCTTCAATCAACTAAAAAAAGATAAAAGGTCTAGGATTCTGTTAGAGGAGCAAATCAATGAAAGTGGTCCATGATATTATTTTGACATTGTAATTCAAGGTGATCCTCCTTTAGGTGGAGGGATTCTCTTCCTTAACAAAGTTTATATTTTGAAATCTAGAGAAATCCTAGGTAAAGGTTGACACAATATGGCTAAGTTAATGGAGAAGTTGAGCCAATAGAGGTTGAACTTGAAAGGAGTAGCTGGTTTGTTTCCTTCTTTTGCCATTGTTCTACATTTATTACAGTGTATGGGGGATCCATAAACATCCTATTGGTGCTTTCTCACATTCTCTATGTGTTGATGTGCATTCTCATGCACTCATGGACGTTCTATTAGGTTTCCTATAAACATAATCTTTGAAAAAATTGCTATACACAACAACTACCTTCCTGCTTGTACCTAAAGTTTATGCATTGATATAACAAAGTAAATGTTTAATACAAATTGAAGAAATACAACAAAAATCACCACAACCTTGTTAAAACTTTTGTGATACATATCAAATAAAATAAAAAGAAACTAAACAAAACTTCAAAACCTAAGCATAATTCCTTTCACATATATTATTTATATGGACCGGAATTGATGCATTTGCACCAATCCTATGTTTCTTCATAAGACAAATTAGCTCACTTTTGGTGAGGTAACCTCCAAATTATATATTTAAAGGATTAACATCCACCAAATTATATAGTTAAATGATTAACATGGTACTTGATAGAGAGCCACTTCTAAAATATGTAGGGAGTCACCTTTGGAGAATGTGGGCAGACTATCCTCAGTTACAGCAAGCCAAGGCATACTAGCTATGAATCCTGGAGATGTTACACTTTGTCTCATGCAGTGAAATTTTTCTCCTTCTGCTGAGAATTCTACCTTTTTCATGTACCATCCAAACATGTGATTTCACAAGCTGCAGGAAAACAAGTTTAAAAAATATATGTTGCAGTCAAACTATTATGATATTTAAGAATATCTGGATAGTCGTCTGATCTTGCACGACTATCCAGATATCTACTTGGCCTTGTACTGGCTAATTTTATAGAATCCAGTTGTTAAATGAAATGAGCTAGAGCTTGGACCAGAGATGGAACTGGATTTGGACTGACATAATACAAAGGATGGATTGGTATTTAAGTTTATGCACATAATATAACCATATGTGCATGACAAAAATTCTATGATATCAACATAAATTCTTGTTTATATTTCTATTTGAATGAGTAGATCTCTTATGTCCATTAATCTGAATGCATGTCTATTGACATGAATGCATGCATGGGTTTAGCTATGGAATAAGATATTGAACTTTTTTATCTTTTGGGTAATGTCATTGTTACCCAATTTCTTCATATTGAATGTTTTGTTATTTCCGATACTTTGAATGCTAGTTTTGTGTCGGTTGTATGCCACTTTTCATAATAATCTTATTTTGCCTTCTTTTTAGCATAACCTAATTGTACTAATTTTATATTTTTTTTAATGCAGGTTTCACTTCTGGTTTCTAGATTGATTTGGAGTTTCAATTGTGGAATATCTAGTTAGTAAGATGTCAAACACTAACTGTGGGAAGAAAACATCAAGATAGAGGGATGTACTATCATAATTCCAAAAGACTCAATCTAGGAATCCACATTCTATTCATCCCTCAATCTCTTCTGAGAAACCTAGTAGTGAGAGAGATGTTAACTCTTGTGACAATGCATCAAATATCCTTACAATGGATGGCATAATAGGTTCCTCTAGCGATCAAAGTGAGGCAAATACAATTTCATCCGAAATTGGTGATAAAAATGCTGAATATTTTCCCTTGGAAGGTGACACAATACCTTCACGGAAAAGGAAAAGAGGCCATGGCCAATGGGACATAAGGAGAGTATTACAAGCAGGATGGGTCTCACAATTTCCATTTATTGAACCAATACCTCCAACAAATGAGAAAGAGACTTCACGAGAAGTTAAATGCAGAGCATGTAGTTGGAAACTTGGGAGGGCAGTGAAATTGCAAATGAATTTAGATACACTAGAGAAGCAGGCGAGAAAGGTGTATGTTAAGGAAACTGTAAATGGAAAGGAGAAATCTACTCCTAGATGGAAATCTATTGAGGAATGTCAACATAGAAAATATGAAGATGAATATAAGACATTCTTAGTTAGTAAGGGAAAACTTGAGGCAAGTGGTGTCATGTCCCAAATTTGGAATTGGGTCACAATGGCCTAATCACATTAGCCATATTCATTAGACTTTGTAAAATTGATGTTAAGGGTCAAATAATTGCCAAGGAGGAAAATTACTAGTTTCCTAGGTTTGGGGTGGAAGCTTTGGGATTTGGAATAAGGGGGATAATAAATGGTGTTTATACATTAGAAGGGTTCAAGTATTTAATAAATAGAGTGAATAAATAAATTCAAGAGAAATCCTAGGTGACAAATGGTTTTGGAGACATATGGAGGATGTGGGACCCACACTAGCTTGATTTTTCATAATACATGGTATCTCTCTTTTGCAAATTCGAATTAATGGGAATGTGAACACCCTTGGGTGAGTTGGTAAGTCATAACACATGTAATTGAGCATCTTAGGTCAAATTGGGAAGGATTGGTAACCTCCATGGAAGATAAAGAGTCAAAGTGGAAGTTTGTGGACACTTGGGCTAGATTCCCTAGCCCCTATGACACCAATGATGGAGCATCTATGACAACTATGACAAATTGCAGACCTGACCTCTGACATCTGACCACTATGACATGTCAGCCCCAAAAATAGGCTCAAAGAATGCGAATTTGGGAGTTGGAGAAGCCAAAGAGACTCAAAATTGAATTTGGGAGAAGATGGAAGGTTGGAACTAGGAGACAAGTGGCAAATGTGGAATATTTCCTAAATGGAAATCTATTGAATCTATTGAGAGGATTTCGACCCTTAGAAGGCTAATGTTGGTTATAAAATGTAGAAATGAAGTATGAGAATGGATTTTGATCATTTGTAGAATTTGCAATTGCATTTGTGAAGAGGGAGAGCTAGTGGATGACTAGTTTCTTGCCTTAGCCAATTTCGAGGGTGAAAGATTCCCATCCAAGTTGGTAATTGGAAAGGCCATTCAGACCTTTCATTTGGAGCTTTAATGGAGTATTTATTTGCAGTTTTAAGCTACAGGTAAGCTCATGGTTTCTTCTATTGCAGCTCACTCCTTCAACCATTTCCAGTTTTGATGGCATATTCTTAATCCTTGAGGGAGGGCGTTTTTGGTGAGCTATTGTACTCTTTGGGGAAGATTTTAATGCCCCATTTATTTTTTAATATGAATTATATACTCTGTTCTTCATCTCCAAAAAATTTCAGGTCGAAATTCCAAGTATAAATGTATAAATCTCATTTTTAATGGAAGAACAATGCCATTTCCCCACTACCTTGTTGTGAGCCAATGTATTGATGATGATTTCGAATGAATGGATGATTCTCTAATATATTTGTGATCAATATACTGCCATGTATGTCTTCTAAAATTTTCATGTACTGTACTTGAGCATTTGAAGCATTTTTACTCAGTTTAGTTGTATTGGGAGGTGAAATAGTGCCATTCCCCCCAAGGGTCGAATTGGGGATTTTTGCAGTTGAATGGGAGAGGGTGAGAACAGTTGTAATAATCCATTAATGGTGCATATGATACTTTAATAAAATACTTAACACATTACATACCTCTGTTCATAAATTTGAGTGGGTTTGGAGGCATTTGGGAAGCCATTTTCAGTACTTACCGCATGGGGATTTGACCCCAAATTACTGGTAAAATTGCATAATTGGTCCAAAATCTTAAGAGAGTTCACAGAGGTATTTTGGTGGAAATATTTCATCCATAAACATCATATTCAAGTTCTAATATCACTCATACACCTTCCTTGAAGATTTGAAGGCATTTGGAGTCAATTTGAGACCTAGAGACCAATACTAGTCAAAGGAAAATCACTAGTAAAGTTACCTACATTGATCAGAATTGAAACAGGATGTGCAGAAGTATTTTAAAGGTCCAAAGGCATCCATGAAACACATATTTATGTTCTAATATCATTCATATACCTTCTCAAAAGATTTGGGATCATTTGGAGCAAATTTGGGACCTAGATATCAAAACTAGTCAAAGGTCGAACAAGGGAAAAAAAGTGGAAAATTGCAATTTTAATAAAATTCCTAATAAAGGACATTACAGTGATATCAGAGCATTATCTTGGCACCTGATGTGGTCTAATATTCATGAGGACAAGAATTCAGGTACCACCATTAGATATTGAAACCAAAAGTGCTTTTGTTGAAGAGGAAAAAAAAAAGTAGGAGAAGAAGAGCAAATTTTTTGAGGAAACTATGACTAGGGATGGAAAGGGAGCCTCATATGATGGTGAGGAGCATATAAAAATTATGAAAAAAATATTTGAAGATATGACCAAGCAACTTAAGGAAGGATTTGAATTGTTTTCTATCGAACTTGTGGAAAAAATTATTGATTTTAAGGAAACCAAGGGGCAAAATGCATCAGCTTGCTTGAAGGAACAAAAGGAAGAGACATCACAAGATCATGAAGAAGATTCTATTGAAAATATGGAAGATCATTTCGAGACACCTTCTATCTTATACATGAACCAAAGAGCATCTACTGATGGATGCTTAAACTATGAAGGAGTACCTACTGATGGGTGCTCACACCTCTATGTTGGTGACATAGATATCACTTTTGAAAGTGTTGCTACAAGCCCAAGTTCCATTAAGCATGATAATGAAGACCTTGCAGCAGTTGAAGAAGAACCAAGATCAACTTCCCCATCACCACTTGAGCTTCATGAAGTTGGTCCAAGAAAAAATGAAGAAGATGAGGAGGTTCATTTGCAAGAGCCTCATTTTCTTGAAGGGTCCTTAAAGATGAATGAAAAGAAGATCCAAGAGTCCCTCAGCATTCTCCATGACACTCAAGCATTGGTGTCAAATTCTTGTTGGAGAGCTACTTCATTGGAGGAAACATCCTTCCTTGAAGACATGGAGAAGATTCAAAGAGCAATGTGCCACATCAAAGGTAATTTCATGTCTTTGCTTTTTGATAGAAACTATTTGTTTGAGCTTAATGAATTGTTACATGATGCATACTTGAAGAATAATGAGGATAATCATAAGCTCACAATTCAAAATTTGCAACTTCTTGAAAAGTTGCAAGATACTTGTTTTTCCTCCAATGTTTCAGATTGTCAAATGGTAGATTGTTTGGAGGATTCTCATGACATGGTGGATCATGAGAAATGTGGGAATTTGAATGTGCTTAATGTGTTTGAAGATGAACTTGAAGAGATCCAAACACTTGATGTCGTGGAAGAGGAACTTGAATTGTCTCTTGATGAAGCTTATGCAATTTTTAAAGAAGAGCATGATTCCTCTACATGGGAACCAATCTATGACAAAGGTTTCCCACTTTTGAAGGAGCTGCATGATACTAGCCACATGGATCCTTCCCATGATGAAACTTCTGCACTTTTTGATCATTTGGGTGAGTTAGTTCATTCTCCTACATCCTACAATTCCATGTTTTGCAGTATTAGTCTCAATGAAGTATGGGTGAAAGGGTTCTTTTTGATGGTGCCACATGAGGAGTATGGAACTCCTAGATTTACCTTTTATGATGACATGGTTGGAGCACATTCTTATTCACATTTGCAACAACATTATTTGTCACTTTATGATGATGCAAATCTACATGGATGCACCTATGATATGCATTTGAGTCACTTGAAGACTCATGGTTTTTCTTGCTCAACATTTGATTCATTTGATGTTGGAGGAACTTCATCCAACACTTGGGAGAATAGATTTATGATTGGAGAACATTTTTGTTGGCAGCCACATACTTTGTTATATTTTTATGATTCTCACATTCATGGATGTATGGGCGAGACTTCTTTGAGTCATTTGAAGTCTCCTTGTTTTTTCTGCTCATTATTTGGTTCAGATTTTAGTGGAAATTCTTCATTCACTTCTTGAATGAAAGAATACATGGCTGAATATTTTGATGCATATCACATCCTTTTGGAGCAGCATTATAGGACATGGGATCCTCACCTATGTCATTGGAGCATATTTGATTGGTCACTTGAAGCTTGTATGCACTTGGAAAATGGTGGTCTACTTGCTTGGAGGTATAAGCACTTTCATGACTCTTTGATGAAGCATATCCTTGATGTACATTTTCATTATGTTGTTATGTACTTTGATGATATATATTTGGTACTCATGATGTTTGGAAGAATGCATACAAGAAAATGGGATCCAGAAATCCTCTTATCTAATGGTGTAGGTTGGAGAGCACTCTTAATTGTTGGGATGCAATACAAGCAATGGGACCCTGGAATAATTTTTGTCTCATTGGTTTCATTTTTGGGGGGGAAGCAAGCAGTATGGGAGATGGATTCCCCACTTAATAAAGTGATTTTAATCAGAGTAGTGCAGCAGCAAGCATGGTGGTTCCTCTCTAAAATATTCATGGAAACTCAAAGACTCAAGGTTTGGCAATTCAATGGCAACTTCAAAGAATTATACAGAAAGCAGGTTCTTCAACACCCATGTTTGAAATTGCTTGAGGACAAGCAATATTGGGAAGGGAGGATTTGTCATGTCCCAAATTTGGAATTGGGTCACAATGGCCTAATCACATTAACCATATTCATTAGAGTTTGTAAAATTGATGTTAAGGGTCAAATAATTGCCAAGGAGGAAAATTACTAGTTTCCTAGGTTTGGGGTGGAAGCTTTGGGATTTGGAATAAGGGGGATAATAAATGATGTTTAGAAATTAGAAGGGTTCAAGTATTTAATAAATAGAGTGAATAAATAAATTCAAGAGAAATCCTAGGTGACAAATGGTTTTGGAGACATATGGAGGATGTGGGACCCACACTAGCTTGATTTTTCATAATACATGGTATCTCTCTTTTGCAAATTCGAATTAATGTGAATGTGAACACTCTTGGGTGAGTTGGTAAGTCATAACACATGTCATTGAGCATATTAGGTCGAATTGGGAAGGATTGGTAACCTCCATGGAAGATAAAGAGTCAAAGTGGAAGTTTGTGGACACTTGGGCTAGATTCCCTAGCCCCTATGACACCAATGATGGAGCATCTATGACAACTATGACAAATGCAGACCTGACCTCTGACATCTGACCACTATGACATGTCAGCCCCAAAAATAGGCTCAAGGAAGGCGAATTTGGGAGTTGGAGAATCCAAAGAGACTCAAAATCGAATTTGGGAGAAGATGGAAGGTTGGAACTAGGAGACAAGTGGCAAATGTGGAATATTTCCTAAATGGAAATCTATTGAATCTATTGAGAGGATTTCAACCCTTAGAAGGATAATGTTGGTTATGAAATGTAGAAATGAAGTATGAGAATGGATTTTTATCATTTGTAGAATTTGCAATTGCATTTGTGAAGAGGGAGAGCTAGTGGATGACTAGTTTCTTGCCTTAGCCAATTTCGAGGGTGAAAGATTCCCATCCAAGTTGGTAATTGGAAAGGCCATTCAGACCTTTCATTTGGAGCTTTAATGGAGTCTTTATTTGCAGGTGTAAGCTACAGGGCAGATCATGGTTTCTTCTATTGTAGCTCACTCCTTCAACCATTTCCAGTTTTGATGGCATATTCTTGATCCTTGAGGGAGGGCGTTTTTGGTGAGCTATTGTACTCTTTGGGGAAGCTTTTAATGCCCCATTTATTTTGTAATATGAATTAGATACTTTTTTATTCATCTCCAAAAAATTTCAGGTCGAAATTCCAAGTATAAATGTATAAATCTCATTTTTAATGGAAGAACAATGCCATTTCCCCACTACCTTGTTGTGAGCCAATGTATTGATGATGATTTCAAATGAATGGATGATTCTATGATATATTTGTGATAAATATACTGCCATGGATGTCTTCTAAAAGTTTAATGTGCTGTACTTGAGCATTTGAAGCATTTTTACTCAGTTTAGTTGTATTGGGAGGTGAAATAGTGCCATTCCCCCCAAGGGTCGAATTGGGGATTTTTGCAGTTGAATGGGAGAGGATGAGAACAGTTTTAATAATCCATTAATGGTGAATATGATACTTTAATAAAATACTTAACACATTACATACCTCTGTTCATAAATTTGAGTGGGTTTGGAGGCATTTGGGAAGCCATTTTCAGTACTTACCCCATGGGGATTTGAACCCCAAATTACTAGTAAAATTGCATAATTGGTCCAGAATCTTAAGAGAGTTTGAAGAGGTCTTTTTGTGGACATATGTCATCCATAAACATCATATTCAAGTTCTAATATCATTCATACACCTTCCTTGAAGATTTGAAGGCATTTGGAGTCAATTTGAGACCTAGAGACCAATACTAGTCAAAGGAAAATCACTAGTAAAGTTACCTACATTGATCAGAATTGAAAGAGGATGTGCAGAAGTATTTTAAAGGTCCAAAGGCATCCCTGAAACACATATTTATGTTCTAATATCATTCATATACCTTCTCAGAAGATTTGGGATCATTTGGAGCAAATTTGGGACCTAGAGATCAAAACTAGTCAAAGGTCGAACTAGGGAAAAAAAGTGGAAAATTGCAATTTTAATAAAATTCCTAATAAGGGACATTACAAGTGGAGGAACCATCCTATCTCTATTTGGAAAGACGATGGAAATAAATTTGTTATCCAAGACGATTCAATTATGCATTGTATTTCAGATCTTATCTAGTGGTCGTCCTATGACAGATTATCCAAATTACATGAAATATCTCTCTTTTCTTCAAGTGTCAAATTTTCCATCTTCTCAATGGTCTATAACAAGTGGTTGGGAATGGGAAAAATATCTAGCTCAAGTAGAAAAGGAGGACATGAAATAGAAGATTGCAAATGCTAGGTTTTTGTCATTGTCTTTGGATGAAGTTACAGCTATCGATAATACTTCATGGATCTGCATGAGCATTTATATAGTTAATGACCATATTAGGAATTCCCATCTACTTGGGATTCATAAAATGAGTAATAGTTATACAGCGGAAAATATTTATGAACTTATTATTAATAGTTTGAAGGAAATTGGTGGTATGGATAATTTAATGATTGCCAAAAAGTTGGTATGTGTTGGAGCAGATGGAGCATCAGTGATGCAAGGACAAAGGAATGGCCTTTGTGTCAGACTACAACTATCATCTTCACGATATATGCTTGGAATTCATTGCATGGCTGATAGGATGAATCTTGCATTTAAAATAGTAAGCAAGTTTCCATTAGTTTCAAAAGTTGAATATCTTGTACATGAGGTTCATGCATACTTTTGTCGTAGTCCCAAACGATTTTTGGAGTTTCAAAAATTTGTTGACGGTGTTAAAAATGGAAAAAAGTTACTAAAATATGTTGATACAAGATGGATCTCATTGAAGGGACCAGCTCAGAGACTATTTAGTGAGTATGAATCCTTGGTAGGGGTGATGTACGAACATCGCTTCAGTGTAGACAAAGCTCGGGATCTTCTATTTCGACTAAATGATATAGAGACATTATTAACATTGGCTGGAATGCTTCCTATGCTACATGAAATGAATGTCCTCATGAAAATGTCTCAGAGTTGCACAATGTATATTGCAGAATACACAAATGCAAGAAAATTAGCGTGCGTTGCATTGGACAATTTGTATATGATGGCAGAGTCTTTTACAGGTCTAAAGTTTATAAGTTGGGATAGGATTATCAATATAGAAAATGCTGATAATTTTTTGAAGTTTGATGAAAAAGGGATGTTATGTATGGTAGTGCGTGGGTATATAGTTCCATTTCATTATATTCATAAGATAGGACGAACCACGAAAGAGTACCTTGTGTCAAGAGAAGAATTTGACAATGTTGTGATTTCAGTGAGACGTAACTTGATAGAAATTGCAAGATCACTAGCATTAGAGATAAGAGAAATATTTCCTCGAGATCAATTGTTGGAGGCCATGTCTGTGGTAAACCCTCAATATTGGGACACCTGTTGAAATAGAACAACTTTAAGGCAAGACTTTTTAGCATTAGTAAAGGTTTTAGAAAACGACTTTTGTCGAGAGACCTAGATACATGGAGAACATATTCAAGGTATTTTAGATGAGGAGAAATTGTTTGAACAATCCCAATGCTTTGGTGCAACAATGTGGGAGCAATTTACTAAATTGGATAATCCTCTAGAATGTGGTGCAATAACAAAGTTATGGACAATTTTAGGTGCTAGCCAATACCTATAAGAAAATATATCAGAATATTTCAAATTAACAGATTTATGTCAAACCATGATTTTGGGATTAGTGGAGGATGAGAGAATTTTTAGTGCACTATCCTTCTTGAAGTCAAAGTTGAGGAACAAGCTTGATAAAAACATGGATACATGAGCAATATATGCAACAAAGTACGACGTTAACAATTTTCTATATGAAAGAGCACTAGCTCTTTGGTGATCGGATTGTGATAGAAGGGGAGAGAGCAATATAACAAATTGCTCTGATGAACTTGATATGGAACATAATGTTTCCCAAGATCATAATGACAATTCATCAGGAGAAGATCATGCTCAGAATGTAGAAAATGAGGACCAAGCTGGGAATTTCAATTGGGGATTTGAAAGTTGATAGACCCCACGATTTTAATCTAATTTAATATACATGAAGGGAATGAGGACTCTTATCATGGTATATGTGTTCAATAATCATTGGTGGTGCAAGACTACTATGTCAATTTGAGGTTTCATTTTAGGTAAAAATATGTTCTATATTTTGTATTTTCGTTTAACATTAGAGCTACATTTCCTTCATGCATGTTATTTTAAGATTGGTGTTTTGATATGTAATTAATACATTGTCTCTTTCTTGTGTGTGACAAGAAATGAAGCTAGATTTGATGAAGTTGGGACCTATATCTTTTCACATAGATTATATGTCAATTTGAGGTTGCATTTCAGGTAAAAATGGATTCTATATTTTGTGTTTTTCATTGTAAAATTGATGATTGGAGCTACATTTTCTTGATTTAAGTTATTTTAGGATTAATGTTTTTATATTTAACTATTGCATTGTTTCTTTCTTGTTTGTGACAGGAAATGAAGCTGTAATTTGACGAAGTTGGTGTTAAAGTTAATGCAGCTGCGAGAGCCATTCTCTTGGATGATGGAAAATGAGCTCTCAAAAGGATTTGATGCTTTTCTTGCAGTTTAAACACAACATATGATGATTTGCTTGCAACCAACCAGCCTTTTCCACAATCGGTTCCATTACCTGTGAGTCCTCTCTACAAATCTTGTCTCTATTTTTCATAACAGTCAATTTTATTATTACATGGTAATTTTTATCTTTTTTAGGAAACCTATCGGCATAGAGACTGACATGAATTAATACCTACAAGCAAACCCAGTGCAGTCAAGTGATTTGGGTGACATCTCAAATCTTATCAAAGTTGGTTGAGAATTATGCAACGTGTATGTGAATCTATAAGAAATCATAGAAAAGATTAAATTCAGTCAACATTGTTATCAATGATGCCTTAATTCTGTGGTCAAAGTCAGTGGTCAAACTCAGCATGCTCATCCATGATCACAAGCCTAAACCAGCAGTCAAGTCAACCGAAATCAGTGGACAAACTAAACACCATTTTAGTGTCCATTTTCTTGCTGGCCTAAGTCCTGGAAAAGTATCTTTAACAAGTATGAATCTGCTTTCAGCATAAAAGGCTTGTTTCAGCAGTCATCATAATTGAAAAACACATGTATCTCTACTCATATCTGAGCTAAAAACCTAGTCACACTCATAAGAGGGATCGTGAACCAAAACCCATGCTTGTATTTGCTAAGGTGACCATGAGCTAAAAACCTTTCTTCATGGTCATAGGTTGATAAACAATTATGCTAGGAAGAGAAAGTGTGAGCCCCAAGCAATTCTTTGCATTATTCAAAATCAGACAACCTGTGTGCTTGTAAGGGCGATAACACTATCTCACTTCACAAGAAGAATTGGATCCCTAACATATGTTTGTGTTCATTATGGGAAGCCACTACCCATAACATTATCTTCACCCTTGACTAGGTGACATCATTATCTAACAACAACAATTGGCACTTCCACTTCACATTTGATGGGGTGAATTTTCTATTCTCATTGGGAGTAATAGTTCATTCACTGGTACTCGTGGTATCCCTAAAAGAGCTTAGGTATGGGCATATTTAATTTGATCTTAATATGAATTGATTTCCTGCAGTGGTAGCCCCAAAAGATAGTCTGATTTCCTAATACCTGTGGAATGTCTTTAAGCTTGCAGGTCGTCTATGAAAACATCAGTCTTCTCAATGTGGAATGCAAAGACTCTTCAAGATCAGGGGAAAATTCACACGGTTCAATATTTTTTAGTTGTGATTTGGATTGTTTAAATTGCAGTTCTGGCCGAGTGGAAGCCACTTGTCTATGACAATGTTGGTAGCATTTCCTTGACAACAACTTCAACACAGAGAAATTCTCCAAATGTAAGTTTTACTTTGATTTATTTTTTCCTTTACTATGAAAGTGTGAAATAGGGCACTTGGTATGATATAGATTCTGCAAATTTATATGTGACTAGGTCCTTTGAGACAAAGTTGTTCATGCTACCACTATATGTTGTACATTATGCTAAATGGTCCATAACGTGTCAATTGTTTTGTAAGATGAGATTCCCTATTGTCTACGTAGACAGAGTGCTTCTATGTCTGCAGATTCAGAACTTATTGCAGCATTGGATGTAGTAAGGTAATCACTTCTCTATTTGTACATATTTATTTTTTGAAGAACCAACCCCGGCGAATGGAAATACAGTTGGTAAAATACAGTCTGCTAATCTGACAGATACGACACAGACTTGCCCCCCTACTTGGGAATTTCCAAAAGATAAAAGAGTAGATTTTGTCAGTAATTACAAGTTGTTTGGTTTTCATTTAATTGATAATGTTACACCAGATGAGATGACCCCAGCAATAACCATGGCCGGTGTTTGTATGGAGGATTTGCAATCGTATAATGCTTTTTGAGGGAAAAACAGGTGCAAATTGCTGAGGCTAACCAGGTTTCAGACCCACGAAAGCTAAGCAAATATGAGCAAACTGTTGTAAGCTGTGATCAGGAGAAATCTCCGCAGAAGTTATCAAAAGAATCTCAAGTCAGACCTTATGGCAACTCTACCAGGAGTTGTACCAAGGTATTTCTATGCTTGGACATATAGATTGCCAGTATTAACAAGTTGGATCCCTGGAAATTCCATTTGGACTGAGATATATTTGATTGCTTGACATTACTTGTATATTCATGCAGGTTCATAAGCATGGAATTTCTCTCGGACGAGATATTGACCTTACTAATTTTGAAAGTTACGAAGAATTAATTTGTGAGCTTGAACGCATGTTCAACATTGAAGGAGAACTAGGGGATCCTAGCAAAGGTTGGCAGGTTTTATACAAGGATAATGAAGAAGACATGATGCTTGTTGGTGATGATTCGTGGCAGTGAGTGTTCACAATAAAATTTGTTTTGCTTTTGTTTGATTTTTGAGTATTTGATAATGTTAAATTATTATTTGGTATGATGAGTGATTTCTGCTTTTGTCTAATCAAAGTGTTTTTGTATTAAAATAAGGAGTTTTGTAGCATTGTGCGCAAGAGTTTCATTTATACTCGAGAAGGGGTGGATAAAATGGCTCCTCAAAAGCACGCTAAACTTCAAGGATGTTCAGATGAGCAACCAATAACCAGAGAAACATCTAAGCATTCCCTCTATGATCTTCAGGAATCAACTTTACCTGCAGCCAGTGTAGATGGTTGATACTGTCAGAAGATTATCATCAAGTTTTGCCCTACTTGATTGATGATTACCATGGAGTATGAAGGGCATGATTCAAATAGATTTTTTCCAGTGGGACTGACAGGATGGTTAAAAGGAGTTTGTAAGAATGTATGTGGTGTTCTTGCCTGATCTTGGCACACTTGGCCTAAGTGTGAAGCAAATTTTCCTAGCATTGACCCTTGTGATCTGGTCCGGCCATCTTTAAGGAATGTTGTAGTACTGGCTATCTGGTGCAAATAGTTTGTTGTGATAATGGTTATGCATGACTTTATCTAGAGGAATATGTTCTAGTACCAAGGTATTTCTATGCTTGGACATATAGATTGCCAGTATTAACAAGTTGGATCCCTGGAAATTCCATTTGGCCTGAGATATATCTGATTGCTTTACACGACTTGTATATTCATGCAGGTTCATCAGCAGGCAATTACTCTCGGAAGAGCTATTGACCTTACTAATTTTGAAGGTTACGAAGAATTAATTTGTGAGCTTGAATGAATGTTCAACATTGAAGGAGAACTAGGGGATCCTAGCAAAGGTTGGCAGTTTGTGTACAAGGATAATGAAGAAGACATGATGCTTGTTGGTGATGATCCTTGGCAGTGAGTGTTCACAATAAAATTTGTTTTGCTTTTGTTTGATTTTTGAGTATTTGATAATGTTAAATTATTATTTGGTATGATGAGTGATTTCTGATTTTGTCTAAGCAAAGTGTTTTTGTATTAAAACATGGAGTTTTGTAGCATTGTGCGCAAGATTTTCATTTATACTCGAGAAGGGGTGGATAAAATGACTCCTCAAAAGCACGCTAAACTTCAAGGATGTTCAGATGAGCAACCAATAACCAGAGAAACATCTAAGCATTCCCTCTATGATCTTCAAGAATCAACTTTACCTGCAGCCAGTGTAGATGGTTGATACTGTCATAAGATTATCATCAAGTTTTCCCCTTCTTGATTGATGATTACCATGGAGTATGAAGGGCATGATTCAAATAGATTTTTGTTAGTGGGACTGACAAGATGGTTAAAAGGAGTTTGTAAGAATGTATGTGGTGTGCTTGCCTGATCTTGACACACTTGGCCTAAGTACGAAACAAATTTTCCTGGCATTGCACCCTTGTGATCTGGTCCGGCAATCATATGGTTGTGGTGCAATGGCTAGAAACCATTTTCATACTTTCCTTATCAAAAGTTGTTTTGTGCAATTATCCAGTCATTTTTTGTACTCTAAGATACATGCTTATATATGTTTGTGGATTTTTAATGATACACTGAATTTCCATATTATTGTCTTGGGACATGTTTTGGTTAAGCATATGCTTGTGTAGCTCCTTAATGGCAGAGAGCTGTGTTAGGTGTTGTTTTGCATCTTGTACTCATGGTGGTTAACTGATGGTAGAGACATTATTATCCAGTTTCATTGTGGTGTGATTTTGATGGGATGGGTGTGTTTGTGTGTGCTTATTAGTTTTCTATCATTTGAAGAAAACCTTGAAGAAACAAAATATGGATTCAGAGCTAATTATATTTTCACCAGTGTTTTCAACAAAATTGTAGTGATTGGTAAATAAAGAATATATAGAATGTGAACACATTGATATTTATGTTTTCTGATTTTGTAATATGGATTTACAAAAAAATATTGCATCTCCTGGTCGTGGTATTCTTTCCATAGATGAGTCCAATGCCACTTGTGGGAAGAGGCTTTCTTCCATTGGACTGGAAAACAATGAAACTAACCGCCAAGCATACAGGCAACTCTTGTTGACCACACCGGGACTTGGGGAGTATATCTCTGGTTCCATCCTTTTTTAAGAGAACCTCTACCAGTCCACAACCGATGGGAGGAAATTTTTTTATTGTTTGTGTGAGCAAAATATTGTGCCTGGAATCAAAGTTGACAAGGTATTTACTTGAGTCTTGTTTCATTGTCATTATGTTGTGTTTTTCCTTTACTAGGGCATGTCTATCTGTAAATTGTTTTCTTGACTCATGGTTAAGGATCATTTTAATTGCATTTTGAGACTGGATATCTGTCATCAATGGTTGAATTCCTATTGTTATTGTTATGTTTGAAGGGTTTGGTTCCAGTGCCAAGATCAAACAATGAATCATGGTGCCAAGGTCTGGATGGATTAGCCTCAAGATATGCTGAGTACTACAAATAGGGTGCAAGATTTGCTAATTGGTGAGTATGCATTTAAGGGTTTTTGATGTTCCTGCCTATTCAAGAATTATAGTATGACATAGGCATGATATACACAAATGGTACAATTTCAGGTGTTCTTAAATTTACATGAACGTTTTCCAGTTGATTTCTGCTATTTAAGAATGTGTAGTGTGTTGCTTCTGTATATTTCATTCAAGGTAGATGATTCTTCTTTTTGTATTTTAATTTTAGCTTGTGCCATATAAATAGGCGAACTGTTGTCAGCATACCAAATGGGCCTTCTGAGTTAGCTGTCAAGGAAGCTTCCTACGGGCTTGCATGTTATGCTGTTATTTCTCAGGTATATTTGTAAAAGGAAATATGAATACATGTGGCAGTCCAGTGAACTATAGTGGCCTGACCTTAATTTTTTTATATCATAATTACATGCGTAGCTTTCTTTTTTGTTATTTGACAACTAAGGGATATCAGGCTACCACTAACAACCTGCCTCAAAGTAATCTTCAAATTTAATAATATCCTCATGGTTGTTTTTTTATTTATGTATTGAATAAGTTATAGTATTATACAATGATCCAAATTTCTTTTAATTGTTGTTTCTTTGTCAGGACAATGGCCTTGTGCCCATTGTGGAGCCAGAGATTCTCCTGGATGGAGATCATTGCATTGATAGAACCCTTGAAGTTGCAGAGAAAGTATGGGCTAAGGTTTTCTTCTACCTGGCACAAAACAATGTGTTGTTTGAGGGTATTTTTTAAAGCCCGGTATGGTGACTGTTGGTACTGAGCACAAGCAAAAAGCAACCCCAGAACAGATTGCTCATAGCAGATTACACTATTAAAATGTTGAAGAGGAGGGTGCCACCAGCTGTTCCTGGGATTTTGGTGTGTAATTTAAGAGTTGCCATCATCTTAAAAAATTATGCTTTGTAGGGTGTAACAATAATCAATTTTTAATTAGATTCCCTCTAATTTTTTATATTTCGTATGTCGTACAGTTCTTGTCTAGAGGACAGTCTGAGGCTAAGGCAACTTTGAATTTGAATGCAATGAACCAAAGCCCCAATCCATGGCATGTTTCCTTTTCATATGCATGTGCCTTGCAGAACACATCTCTCAAGACCTGGAAGGGTTTTCAAAAAAATGTTGCAGCAGCTCAAAGGTCACTTCTTATTTGGGCCAAGGCTAATTCGTTGGCATGGCTTGGGCGATACTCTATTGAAGGTGAAAGTGAGGATTCAAAGAAGGGAATATTTGTTAAGGGTTACACATATTAAGAAAGAGAATCATCTCTTTCTTATGGGAAAAACTCTTTCAACATGGATTGGCTAGGATTTTTTTATATTTTTTTATTTGCCACTCACAATCCTGAATTTTTCCAAGAGTTTATATTTTGGATTTTTCAATAGTTTTTTAGTTATTGAATAAGCTATAGTATTATACAATGATCCAAATTTCTTTTAATTGTTGTTTCTTTATCAGGAAAATGGCCTTGTGCCCATTGTGGAGCCAAAGATTCTCCTAGATGGAGATCATTGCATTGATAGAACCCTTGAAGTTGCAGAGAAAGTATGGGCTGAGGTTTTCTTCTACCTGGCACAGAACAATGTGTTGTTTGAGGGTATTTTTTTAAAGCCCAGTATGGTGACTCCTGGTGCTGAGCACAAGCAGAAAGCAACCCCAGAACAGATTGCTCATTGCAGATTACATTATTAAAATGTTGAAGAGGAGGGTGCCACCAGCTGTTCCTAGGATTTTGGTGTGTAATTTAAGAGTTGCCATTATCTTAAAACTTATGCTTTGTAGGGTGTAACAATAATCAATTTTCAATTAGATTCCCTTTAATTTTTTATATTTTGTATGTTGTACATTTCTTGTCTCGAGGACAGTCTGAGGCTAAGGCAACTTTGAATTTGAATGCAATGAACCAAAGCCCCAATCCATGGCATGTTTCCTTTTCATATGCACATCCCTTGCAGAACACATCTCTGAAGACCTGGAAGGGTCTTCCAAAAAATGTTGAAGCAGCTCAAAGGGCACTTCTTATTCAGGCCAAGGTTAATTCGTTGGCACGGCTTGGGCGATACTCTGTTGAAGGTGAAAGTGAGGAGTCAAAGAAGGGAATGTTTGTTAAGGGTTACACATATTAAGAAAGCGGGTCATCTCTTTCTTATGGGAAAAACTCTTTCAACATGGATTGGCTAGGATTTTTTTATATTTTTTTATTTGGCACTCACAATCCTGAATTTTTCCAAGAGTTTATATTTTGGTTTTTTCAATATTTTTTTATTTATTGAATAAGTTATAGTATTATACAATGATCCAAATTTATTTTAATTGTTGTTTCTTTGTCATGACAATGGCCTTGTGCCCATTGTGGATCCAGAGATTCTCCTGGATGGATATCATTGGATATATAGAACCCTTGAAGTTGCAGAGAAAGTCTGGGCTGAGGTTTTCTTCTACCTGGCACAGAACAATGAGTTGTTTGATGGTATTTTTTTCAAGCCCAGTATTGGGACTCCTCGCGCTGAGTACAAGCAGAAAGCAACCCCATAACAGATTGCTCATTGCAGATTCAACTATTAAAATGTTGAATAGGAGGGTGCCACCAGTTGTTCCTGGGATTTTGGTGTGTAATTTAATAGTTGCCATTATCTTCAAAACTTATGCTTTGTAGGGTGTAACAATAATCAATTTTTAATTAGATTCCCTCTAATTTTCTATATTTTGTATGTTGTACAGTTCTTGTCTAGAGGACAGTCTGAGGCTGAGGCAACTTTGAATTTGAATGCAATGAACCAAAGCCCCAATCCATGGCATGTTTCCTTTTCATATGCATGGGCCTTGTAGAACAAATCTCTCAAGACCTGGAAGGGTCTTCCAAAAAATGTTGAAACAGCTCAAAGGGCACTTCTTATTCGGGACAAGGCTAATTCACTGGCACGGCTTGGGCAATACTCTGTTGAAGGTGAAAGTGAGGAGTCAAAGAAGGCAATGTTTGTTAAGGATTACACATATTAAGAAAGCGAGTCATCTCTTTCTTATGGGAAAATTTCTTTCAACATGGATTGGCTAGGATTTTTTTATATTTTTTTATTTGGCACTCACAATCCTGAATTTTTCCAAGAGTTTATATTTTGGTTTTTTCAATATTTTTTTATTTATTGAATAAGTTATAGTATTATACAATGATCCAAATTTCTTTTAATTGTTTTTTCTTTGTCAGGACAATGGCCTTGTGCCCATTGTGGAGCCAGAGATTCTCCTGGATGGAGATCATTGCATTGATAGAACCCTTGAAGTTGCAAAGAAAGTCTAGGATAAGGTTTTCTTCTACCTGGCACAGAACAATGTGTTGTTTGAGGGTATTTTTTTAAAGCCTAGTATGGTGACTCCTAGTGCTGAGCACAAGCAGAAAGCAACCCCGGAACAGATTGCTCATTGCAGATTACACTATTAAATGCTGAAGAGGAGGGTGCCACCAGTTGTTCCTGGGATTTTAATGTGTAATTTAGGAGTTGCCATTATCTTAAAAACTTATGCTTTGTAGGGTGTAACAATAATCAATTTGTAATTAGATTCCCTCTAATTTTTTATATTTTATATGTTGTACAGTTCTTGTCTGGAGGACAATCTGAGGCTGAGGCAACTTTGAATTTGAATGCAATGAACCAAATCCCCAATCCATGGCATGTTTCCTTTTCATATGCACATTGCTTGTAGAACACATCTCTCAAGACCTAGAAGGGTCTTCCAAAAAATGTTGAAGCAGCTCAAAGGGCACTTCTTATTCAGGCCAAGGCTAATTCCCTGGCACGGCTTGGGCGATACTCTGTTGAAGGTGAAAGTGAGGAGTCAAAGAAGGGAATGTTTGTTAAGGTTTACACATATTAAGAAAGAGAGTCATCTCTTTCTTATGGGAAAAACTCTTTCAACATGGATTGGCTAGGATTTTTTTATATTTTTTTATTTGGCACTCACAATCCTGAATTTTTCCAAGAGTTTATATTCTGGTTTTTTCAATATTTTTTTATTTATTGAATAAGTTATAGTATTATACAATGATCCAAATTTCTTTTAATTGTTGTTTCTTTGTTAGGACAATGGCCTTGTGCCCATTGTGGAGCCATAGATTCTCCTGGATGGAGATTATTGCATTGATAGAACCCTTGAAGTTACAGAGAAAGTCTGGGCTAAGATTTTCTTCTACCTGGAACAGAACAATGTGTTGTTTGAGTGTATTTTTTTAAAGCCCGGTATGGTGACTCCTGGTGTTGAGCACAAGCAGAAATCAACCCCAGAACAAATTGCTCATTGCAGATTACACTATTAAAATGTTGAAGAGGAGGGTGCCACCAGCTGTTCCTGGGATTTTGGTTTGTAATTTAAGAGTTTCCATTATCTTAAAAACTTATGCTTTGTAGGGTGTAACAATAATCAATTTTTAATTAGATTCCCTCTAATTTTTTATATTTTGTAAGTTGTACAGCTCTTGTCTGGAGGACAGTATGAGGCTAAGGCAACTTTGAATTTGAATGCAATGAACCAAAGCCCCAATCCATGGCATGTTTCCTTTTCATATGCACGTTCCTTGCAGAACACATCTCTCAAGACCTGGAAGGGTCTTCCAAAAAATGTTGAAGCAGCTCAAAGGGCACTTCTTATTCGGGCCAAGGCTAATTCCCTGGCACAGCTTGGGTGATACTCTGTTGAAGGTGAAAGTGAGGATTCAAAGAAGGAAATGTTTGTTAAGGGTTAAACATATTAATAAAGCGGGTCATCTCTTTCTTATGGGAAAAATTCTTTCAACATGGATTGGCTAGGATTTTTTTATATTTTTTTATTTGGCACTCACAATCCTGAATTTTTCGAAGAGTTTATATTTTGGTTTTTTCAATATTTTTTTATTTATTGAATCATTTATAGTATTATACAATGATCCAAATTTCTTTTAATTGTTATTTCTTTGTCAAGACAATGGCCTTGTGCCCATTGTGGAGCCAGAGATTCTCCTAGATGGAGATCATTGGATATATAGAACCCTTGAAGTTGCAGAGAAATTCTGGGCTGAGGTTTTCTTCTACCTGGCACAGAACAATGTGTTGTTTGAGGGTATTTTTTTAAAGCCCAATATGGTGACTCATGGTGCTAAGCACAAGCAGAAAGCAACCCCAGAACAAATTGCTCATTGCAAATTACACTATTAAAATGCTGAAGAGGAGGGTGCCACTAGTTGTTCCTGGGATTTTGGTGTGTAATTTAAGAGTTGCCATTATCTTCAAAACTTATGCTTTGTAGGGTGTAACAATAATCAATTTTTAATTAGATTTCCTCTAATTTTCTATATTTTGTATGTTGTATAGTTCTTGTCTGGAGGACAGTCTGAGGCTGAGGCAACTTTGAATTTGAATGCAATGAACCAAAGCCCCAATCCATGGCATGTTTCCTTTTCATATGCACGTGCCTTGCAGAACACATCTCTCAAGACCTGGAAGGGTCTTCCAAAAAATGTTGAAGCAGCTCAAAGGGCACTTCTTATTTGGGACAAGGCTAATTCGCTGGCACAGCTTGGGCGATACTCTATTGAAGGTGAAAGTGAGGATTCAAAGAAGGGAAAGTTTGTTAAGGGTTACACATATTAAGAAAGCGGGCCATCTCTTTCTTATGGGAAAAACTCTTTCAACATGGATTGGCTAGGATTTTTTTATAGTTTTTTATTTGGCACTCACAATCCTGAATTTTTCCAAGAGTTTATATTTTGGTTTTTTCAATATTTTTTTATTTATTGAATAAGTTATAGTATTATGCAATGATCCAAATTTCTTTTAATTGTTGTTCCTTTGTCAGGACAATGGCCTTGTGCCCATTGTGGAGCTAGAGATTCTCCTGGATGGATATCATTGCATTGATAGAACCCTTGAAGTTGCAGAGAAATTCTGGGCTGAGGTTTTCTTCTACCTAGCACAAAACAATGTGTTGTTTGAGGGTATTTTTTTAAAGTCCAGTATGGTGACTCCTAGTGCTGAGCACAAGCAGAAAGAAACCCCAGAACAGATTGCTCATTGCAGATTACACGATTAAACTGCTGAAGAGGAGGGTGCCACCAGTTGTTCCTGGGATTTTGGTGTGTAATTTAAGACTTTCCATTATCTTAAAAACTTATGCTTTGTAGGGTGTAACAATAATCAATTTTTAATTAGATTACCTCTAATTTTTTATATTTTCTATGTTGTATAGTTCTTGTCTAGAGGACACTCTGAGGCTAAGGAAACTTTGAATTTGAATGCAATGAACCAAAGCCCCAATCCATGGCATGTTTTCTTTTCATATGCACGTGCCTTGCAGAACACATCTCTCAAGCCCTAGAAGGGTCTTCCAAAAAATGTTGAAGCGGCTCAAAGGGCACTTCTTATTCGGGCCAAGGCTAATTCGTTGGCACGGCTTGGGCGATACTCTATTGAAGGTGAAAGTGAGGAGTCAAAGAAGGGGATGTTTGTTAAGGGTTACACATATTAATAAAGCGGGTCATCTCTTTCTTATGGGAAAAACTCTTTCAACATGGATTGGCTAGGATTTTTTTATATTTTTTTATTTGGCACTCACAATCCTGAATTTTTCCAAGAGTTTATGTTTTGGGTTTTTCAATATTGTTTTATTTATTGAATAAGTTATAGTATTATACAATGATCCAAATTTCTTTTAATTTTTGTTTCTTTGTCAGGACAATGGTCGTATGCCCATTGTGGAGCCAAAGATTCTCCTGTATGGAGATCTTTGGATTGATAGAACCCTTGAAGTTGCAGATAAAGTCTGGGCTGAGGTTTTCTTCTACCTAGCACAGAACAATGTGTTGTTTGAGGGTATTTTTTTAAAGCCGAATGTGGTGACTCCTGGTGCTGAGCACAAGCAGAAAGCAACCCCATAACAGATTGCTTATTGCAGATTACACTATTAAAATGTTGAAGAGGAGGGTGCCACTAGCTGTTCCTGGGATTTTGGTGTGTAATTTAAGAGTTGCCATTATCTTAAAAACTTATGCTTTGTAGGGTGTAACAATAATCAATTTTTAATTAGATTCCCTCTAATTTTTTATATTATGTATGTTGTACAATTCTTGTCTGGAGGACAGTCTAAGGCTGAGGCAACTTTGAATTTGAATGCAATGAACCAAAGCCCCAATCCATGGCATGTTTCCTTTTCATATGCACGTTCCTTGCAAAACACATCTCTCAAGACCTAGAAGGGTCTTCCAAAAAATGTTGAAGCAGCTCAAAGGGCACTTCTTATTCGGGCCAAGGCTAATTCGTTGGCATTGCTTGGGTGATACTCTGTTGAAGGTGAAAGTGAGGAGTCAAAGAAGGGAATGTTTGTTAAGGGTTACACATATTAAGAAAGCGAGTCATCTCTTTCTTATGGGAAAAACTCTCTCAACATGGATTGGCTAGGATTTTTTTATATTTTTTTATTTGGCACTCACAATCCTGAATTTTTCCAAGAGTTTATATTTTGGTTGTTTCAATAATGGCCAAAGTGCAAAGTACTTGAACTGGTATTTTACCTATGTTATATAAGTTTTGAGGGTATATGCCCCATCGTGAACTTTTATTAATTTTCAGGGTGCAAAGTTTATCAAAGATTTATGGTTCTCCTTTTAGCGAATAACCTCTTTGAGGAATTTTATCATTTATTCTATGAAATTGAGTTGTAGTCTGATATTTTACTAATATTTTTTCATTCCATAGTACGATTCATTTGGTCATTGATTTTATTATTTTTTCATCAAATATTAATCATTGTTCATGAAAATGATACAGCAATGACTTGTTATCTAATCCATTTTCTTGTTTCTCTGTGACAATGTGTACAATGAAATAATTCACTTGTTTTTCCAACCCAAAGTCCATGGAAGTGTAGAGCAGCCAACACAAGGTAGCCATTAAAAAGTTTCACATCCCTTAGACAACACAAGGTAGCCATTAAAAAGTTTGACATCCCTTAGCCAATGCAAGGTAGCTATTAAAAAGTTTCACATCCCTTGAACTTACCATACAGTTATATCGGTTTGTTGTTCTTTTTGTATACTCATGGTTTCATTTCCTTGTTTATGGTCGCATACTCATGCATATCATACATGCCTGATATATCAGTCAATATGACCAGCAAAGAGGGGAGGTTGGGTGGAGTTCTTAGAGTAATGCTCATTTAATGTAATACTATGTACATGTCTCATAATCTAATATTCTTTGTGGGAATATTAACCACACATACACAAATTATGTTACCATGAGATTGAGGTGCCATGTGAATATAAGTGTTCTGTGATATGAATACATGCGCCTCCTAAAAAAATATGTGTGTACTTTGTATAATGTGTTGGATCAAGTATTCTTAATATTGATTACTCCTTTGATATACATTTGTGTTCTGCCTTGTTGTACTCAAAAACTCATATTGTTGTTATTGGGGCATTTGCAATTGTTGAGGAAATTGTGGAGCTGGTTGTTGTTGGTTTACTAACTTCAGTGATATAGGTACTTATCTTACTCTAACATGCTCCTACATCGCCAATTCCTGCCTATAGGTATAATATTATTTACCCCTATTTCAGCCTACTATAAGTTGTCATGACACACTTTAAGGAAATATTCTATAATCATAGATATATTTTTGGTTGATCACTGCTCAAATAAACTGTATAGCTCTAACTCATATCATTGGGAGAAACTATTGGCAACTCCCCTTTATCTAAACGTCTTTTCATGTTGTTTCATTTAGTTGTCATATAGGTATTATATCTGCATGACATATTTTCAATTTGAATGCAACATATATCATATTTACTTGTCTTATTGGGTTGTAACGAAGCTATCTACTTTCAAATTGCATCCATCTCTATCTGTGTGTGGATAGTCTTCAATGCTAGTTGTAGTTGCAAAAATGACATGGATTATGTAGTCAAAGCCAACAACTCACTTCTGCCATAGTCTACAAAGGTATACCATGACCTGTTCCCACCCATGGTTGATATCCAAATTTAGCATGTTGCACACTCCATGTCCATTCCCAATTCTAAGGGTTAAAGCCAGTTAATTGTCAAAACTTTGAAGCTGCATTACATGTGAAAACTCGGTTTTGATTGTGTAAAGTTTAAACTATGCATGCTTGTGCAACATTAATGAGCCAAAGAAAAAGAAGTTGTAGTGGTAAATCATACCTAAAAAGAAACACTAGTGTTGCTGAAATGTACCCATGTACACTCATTTTCCATTTATATATAAAAAGTGGTTAAAATTCTGTGTGCCTTAAGTAACAACATAGCAACCTGCTCATTAAAATATAAAAGAAGAAACCCTACAAACTATCACCTACAATCCATATGTTCAATGATTAAACTCCATATGCCTTGGGGCATATCAAACATTTCTTCAAAAAGTCACTTCTTGTACAAGTATGGCATAGATCACGCAGTGAGAGCCAACTAACAACTTCTATCATCCTCACTCTAAATTGATCGGAGCTCTACAGATTTCTTGATTGAAATCTTAGCAAGACATACTTGAACTACCTACCTACTACCCCATGAAAAATATCTATTCCTACAAAACAAGGGATGCTCTCTCCTTGTCGTTGTTCACCAATTTCAATTACAAAACCATTAAAATATACAATTCGAAATAACCCCTTGGTAAGTGAGGTAATAAATCAAATAATATTAAAAAAATCTAACAACCCATGTGATCTCCTTAGTAAAACACCCAATATCTTCAAATGGTAAAACCGGCATGCTGAAGTAGAAAACTAATAATTAGGCGTGATGTGATGTTATAAATATAACTCCTACCACTAATGCAAATCCAAACCTTGATCCTCACTCTAAATTGATAGGAGCTCTGCATATTTCTTGATTGAAATCTTAGCGAGTCATACTTGAACTACCTACCTACCACCCCATGCAAAACATCTCTTCCTACAAAACAAGGGATGCTCTCTCCTTGTCGTTGTTCACCAATTTCAATTGCAAAACCATTAAAATATGCAATTCGAAATAACCCCTTGGTAAGTGAGATAAGCAATTAAATAATATTAAAAAAATCTAGTTGTGTGGCCTTGAACAAGCCCAAGAAGGGGGTTAACCCTATGTATAAACATTATCACAATAGAGTTTTCCTATCAATCTTTGAGCAACTGGTTGTGATGGGATGTAGGAAGATATTTTTCCTTAAATTTGTTTGAAGTTGAATATCATACTTTCCACAAAGTTAATTTTGATATTGTAAATGTGCCAAGTTATTAGGGAATGCAGAGGAGACAGACACCAGGTTTAGACATTTTTGATACAATGTGGTTGGAAACACCTTATATACAAATAGACACTAAATTTTCTATCAAATTCTGTGGAGATGCAAACCTGTCAAATAACCCTATTTAACCCGTGAAAAGGTGTTTTGATGCTTGAACCTTTATAGATCCCAAACAGATCCATGTTGTAACCCTTTATGGATATGGATCCATAAAGTGTTGAATATGTATCCGAGAAGGATTGCATTCTGATATTTATCTGGGCATATCAATGGAGGGGGAAGGATCCAATAACATCCCATTTGCAAGTATAAGATATTAAAGTTCTAAGAAAATATTTTGGCACTGAAAAGTGACTGAAGTTTGAATTAAAAAAGTCAATGAAGTTGAAGGATTTTGAATTTAATGAAGGTTACTTAGGAGAATGGAAAAACATGGATTTTAGCCAAACCTAGTTTGATGTAATTGTATCATAATGGAATTGATTGAAGAAATCCTATATGAATAGGCAAGAAATCAAATAAAAATTATCTTAATTCAGCAAGTACTGGATAATGGCTCTTTCTCTAGGATATTATAGTTTAATGAATATGTTGTTTTATTATTATATGTGGTTTATGAATTATTGAAAAATTCGCCAAGTCTTCATAATGTTTTATAATTTAATAAAAGATTCGCCAAGACTTTACAAGGTTTTATAATTTAGTAAAAGATTCGCCAAGTTTTTACAAGATTTTATAATTCAATAAAAGATTCATCGAGATTTTACAATATTATATAATTTGGTGCGACATTCGCCAAAAAATTATATATACGTAGTATTTAATTGATAAAATAGCCTTCATATTTTCCTATGTATCATGGGGATTAGCCCAATTATTATACATAGAAATTTAGGGGGGGTTCTTAAAATTGATAACTTTTGCTTCTACATGAAGCAAGGTTAAGGGTCCAACACTTTTCCTTGTTAAAGTTTTCAACAATTACTGGTATATATTCTTCAACCCTTTGGCAGTAACTATTTCTCGAATCTATGTATTTGTTCTCTCAAAGTAGCTTCATTGATGCCTTAGTCATTTGAATTGGAAAAGGTTGGTTGTCTAGTTGTATCCTTGTACTTAAGAAAAATTTCTTCAAAAGTTTTTGCATGAGGCAAGCCGATGTGATAAGTTGTATCAGTATATCCTATCAATGTACCCTCCTTTGATTTGGGTTTGGTGCTTGAACCTGCTTCTTTAGATCTTTTAGCCTTTCTCATTATCATTGGGAACTATCATAATTCATCATGAACCAACAATCATATTGATTACCTCAATTAATATCAAATTAAATAGTATCATTTGTAAACTTAAAATACTTCAAAGTTGCAAGCTAGTTGGAATCGATTACAAGGCAAGCAAATCCTGTCATGCAAACAACCCTAGACTCAATCAATCCCAGAGTATTGAATTTCCAATATCACCTCCTATTTGGAACCAAATCATTGAGGAAATTATCATTTGAAGTTAAACAAGGATTAAGGATTGACATTGAGCTTGAAATCGAATAAGATGGTAACCCTCCCAATTTCGTCGAACTCAAAAGACAAAAACCTTTTGAGTCTATGAACTCTTAGAAGGTCAAATGACTAGCCGTGAGTACATAAGAATTAAAACCTCTATCAACCTAGAATTCAAGAAATTCAATTCAAAATCAAATGGGAAAGGATATCCTTTGAGTACACATGTTGAGATCCTCTTTTGCATGTTTTTTTTCAAAGTGGAGCATTCAAAAACACAAAACCTTGGCTAATTTAAGTACTACTTCTAGCATCTTTAAATGGTCCAAAGTAGAAAGATTCAATTAATCCAACGTGATAATGGAAAAACAAAAAAAATATAGAATTCTTTCACAAAGGAAAAGAAGGGAAGAAGGAATAAAGAACTTACTGAGATAATGGTAGGTTGGACAATAGGGAAACCCCAAAAAAATGCTTATGCAGACTCCAATTTGGTTGGGTCATACTTTAGGGATTGGTTGAATTCTTTGACACGGCTTTTCCTACATATAATGTTGGCAATGACAGTATATGTTTGATAGATATTGAATGAATCTTTAAAAATTAAAATCCTTTAACATTCAAATGAATAGTTCGAATTTATAAAACTTTTGAAACTACCCACTTTCTTAAATTTACATGTGCAAACTATAGTAGCATAATTCGGCCATATTGGTATTTCGTGTACGGAAATCCGGAACAAATTCGAATTCATTAAATATTCGGTGCAAGTGGATACCGATACGGATTCTTACTAGTGGTCAATTAAATTTAAAAAACCAATTTAAAAAACCAAACTTTAACAAAACAAAAATACTATTCAATTTCATACTTTATATCCTAGTTTGTTGAGATTTTATATTTTTGTTTTCAAATATATGTTTGATTTTATTATATAAATGTATATGTACATTTATGGTATATTTATGAATATTTGATTAAAAGTATTATATATAAGCAGTCTACTTTCATATTTTATTCATACTAGATTATTTTATTGCGTATTTTGTCTATATCGAATCGTATTCGTACTTGAATTATGCTACTATGGTGCAAACAATTTAATAGCTTCTTCAAATGATTTATTAGTCTTTTCCAATCTTTTGAATAACCCTATCGAAGTGAAACAAGAGTGTGAGAAATTGCAAGTCCCATCATAACCTTATTGGAGCTATCGGAACATTTGGCATACTAAAGAATCACTAAAGATAGGTATCCCAATAGTTTAATGAATAAGTCATTGGATTATCGAGCCTCCTGCACAATGCTAGCCTACAATTTATTCAAAATCCTTGACTATCCCTACTTCCAAATAAATGCCTTTTAATGCACAAACAACAAGCCCCACCACATGAGCATCATCTCATTTGACATGTTCTGATTGCTAGCCTCATTCCAATTTGATATATGTTTGAATAATACCTTCATTACAAAACAAGGAAGAGCGTCCCATTGAGAGCTTAACATCATCATCTTCCTTGTCGTCTTAAAGATCTCATCTATGTACTAGTATAATGGTCAAATCCTTTGTCAAACCGTACTAGTATTCTTTGCATGTTAATGAACATCTACCAACACTAAAGCTTACCAAGTGAAAAGCCAATGTGTCTTAAAAGCTTTGACATTCTTATCATCTCACATGCTTAAGGTTTAAATTACTAATTACACCAATGTCTATATATCCAATAACACTAACAATATTAGAGATCTCAACATCAGAGTCTATGACATACTCTTGGTTGGCATCTCCTAGATATGAAAATGCATCAAGTATGATTAAAAGCCGTTCCCACGGTTAGGACATTTATCGTTTTGGCAGTTAAACAAACCAAACTTGGGTTAGAATAATAGATTTGGTGGGCTCCACTTATTTCAATGAAATAACACCATTGATGTATTGGAATTATTAATATGTACATTTGACCACAGCCCATTCATACATATCATTATGCATTTGTAATTATGGCTAAAGCCATATTCATTATTATTTTATAGTATGACTAGGTATGGTTAAAACCAACCTAGTCAAACTTCATATGTAAGCTCAAAAACCCTCTTGGGGTGTGTGCCTTTGGTTTGTGAGCCCACAATCCCCTCTTGCAAAGTTACACCTCACTTGATTTGTATATAAATAAACTCAAGCTCTCATTTGAATCATCTTACCTTTTCATTTTATTGATCTCTCTTATAAAGTCTTTTATGCCTAAGGGCACCTCTATCTTCAGAATTCTCTTGTGCTTGGCATTTCTTTATTTTATATGTACTTATGCTTTTCTTTTGTAATACACTTGGGCATATTTCTCTCTCTCTAACGCACTAATGTTATCTCCCACTAACACACTTGTGATTGAGTTACTACAGAATTTGGGTTTACTTTGATTCTATTATATCCCCTACTTTCATTTGCGAATCTCAACATGGGATTAGAGCAAGAGTAACCTTATTCTCTCAATTATTTTTGTTGATTCGAAGACTATTAGCTAGTTGCATCTTTCTTATAGTGCGGAACTAGGATTTCTTCAATCATCTCTTCAAGGGTTTCCCTAGGGGTTTAGAAATATAAACCCTAATTTAAGGTTGTGCCTTTCTTTTCTAGGGTCTTCCATGGCACTTTTCACCTTCTTTAAGGCCCATGCTTTCATTCCTATAACGTCTCCCTCACCTAATCCGACCATCGGGAGGGGACGTCAACTAATTTCAGGGCTCTCAATTTTCACCCCAAAGCCATAATATGAATTCATGATATGTGAAATGTATGCAGAAACGTAAATAACATGCACAGCGGAAATAAAATCGATCCACACGCACAGCGTGCATTTATACAAGCATAAACATTACAGGCATCAAATAAAAACATTTCAAATTCAAATGCATGAGAATACTTATCTTTATCCAATGCAAATCCAAGCAACTGGCTGTGTAAGAGCAATTTTCCACCCAACCATAGGCACTTCGTCCAGCATATACTCTTTCTGTTGGGCAGCCATCCCCAAGTTGGGCTATGAGGCCACCAAGGCGAAGGAAACACTTACAGGATTCTCTCTCTCATCCCACAACCCATTATGCTCTCTATTCTTAGCCAAATGCTCATACAGAGCTCTGCAAGGGTCTCACTCAGCCCTCACAGCCTTGGATTCCACAATACCTGCCCCACACAACACCCTTCTAGCTCAGCCATCCCATTCACTAATCCATGGTTATCTTGGGTGATCCATCTTGCTAGGTGCTTCCAGTGTGTGCATAGAATAAGTCCAATCTGATATGTGCTGCTATAGAATCACCTGTAGCCTAAATTCGTGGCTTCTCAAGCACCTACGACCAACAGAACTCAATGGGTAAGGGTTCCTAGCTTTCCCACCCTCTCTGCTCACTTACAGCCATCAATTTTCCCTTCCAAATCTGCAGCATGGTCTCCAAATTCGAATTTTTGGGTTAAAACAGCATGGTAAGTTCATGGACAACAGTGGATATCTTTGCATATTCTAAATCTACATGCAAGAATGAGAGAATGAGGGTTGACTCCAAGGGATATGAGAAAATGGTGAAAAAACAACTGACATAACTTCTGACAGTAGAAGAAAGGACTCCTAGTAATTGTAGACTGACTTTTGTTATGATAGAACTATCACAGAAGTGTAGTCAATCCCATGCTTCAATAACTGCATGAGGTTACTTTTCCCAACAACCTCACACATGTATTAATTATTGGAAAATAGTCAAAAAATGAGATAATTGGCTTATTCAAAGAACATGACAAGATTTGGGTGAGTTCTAAGGTTGACAATTGGCAGCAAGGATTTAATCTCCCATAGACCCTCTTTCCTCTCCCCTCTAGTGGAATCATAGCCACTTTGGTGCTCTTTACACAACCATTCTTGGACCATTTTATTATTTATGCACATAATATTTACATATTTTCTAAATTAGCATAACAAGCCAACCAAACAGTCCAAATAAAATATATACATCATATATGCCTAGCATTCACTAGCCAGGTCTTGGACTTGAGCTCCGCACTATGAATTCGCACTAGCATATTTACATCATTTACATAATTTTGGATAAATACATTCCAAGTCAAAACTAGGGGTATTACAATTCCTAGGGTTACCTAGGGATTTGAACCATGTGGATCTATATAGGGGAATATTTGAAGCATTCACTCCATAAGGAGCCTTCATCCTATTGTTGTTGGGCCTATGGATTCGATGTAGTTGTTTCCCCATATGAATGGGGCCAACTATCATTCTTGGATGGATCAAATGAATGCCCTGCTTTGACGTAAATGTCTATGGATGTACTAGGAAAGGTCACTTCATACTAAAGATGGTGACAGTTATGACCTCATATGTTTGAAGAAGGACAAAGCATTTAGGTTGATCACTCTTTATGTCAAGCCTGATCTCATTCATCACATCAAGGATAACAAAAGTGCGAAGGAATCTTAGATACATTCATAACTCTTTTTATGGGGAATATCACTCAAGTCAACAACATTGAACTCTCCAACTTCAAGATGGGTAACTTCGACATGGTTGAAGAGTATATTGCAAGGTTAGAAATATTGAACATTGGCATTATTCAAGCAAGAGGAAAGGGAAAATAAGATCCGGAACTTGTAAGTATTGTTCTGAGTAAGCTCTCTTCAGCATCAAATATATGGTTCTTAAGTTCTATAGCATTCCTTTATTTGTTAAGGATCCTGTAACTCCTACTCTTGAGGAGGTATTTTTTAATCTCATTCAGCATCAAGTTATTTTGGGGGAAAATGGGACCACCTTACCCCAAATATCAAGCCCATCCAAAGGTTGTCTCAAACCCTCCTAAATCTGAGTTTGACTAGGGTAAAGGGGAATACAAAAAAGTCATAAGTGGCTACCACCAGGAGGGCCATCCCTTCAAGTCATAAGTCATAAGGAGGGCCATCCCTTGTCTCAAACCCTCCTAAATCTGATTTTGACTAGGGTAAAGGGGAATACAAAAAAGTCATGAGTGGCTACCACCAGGAGGGCCATCCCTTCAAGTCTTCCCTTGCTTGTCTTCAAAAAATTGAAGAACTTAGTAGGCACTAAAGATCTTTGTTATGAGAATGTTTGAATTGCCCATAGTGAAGATTTGGTAGTACACTACACTTTGGTCCTCTTCTTCTCAGCGAGAATGGATTTGTGATTCTAGAGTTATCTAACACATGACCAAACATGAACACATTCTCTCTAATTATAGGCAGCAACATAGTGGAGAGAAAGTGGTTATTGGTGACAATTCAACCACATTGGTTGCAAGCTATGTTGATGTCAGCATTGATACATCTAAGTTTGGAGATGTTTTTCATATTCCAAGGGTTGAACCACATCATCTTTCTATTTATTGCATGACACATGCCAATAAAAAGGTGGAACTCTAGCTGGATTGATGAGTTGTTAAGGAAATGAGTGATGGCATCAAGGTGGTTTCCTCGAGATTCTATGACAAATCTAATCATGTGTACAAGTTGTGGAAGACTCTTTCCCCAAATCAAAAAGGGTTTGTTGTTATGGTATCCAATGTCAATGACAGCCAACAACATCCTATGGAATTAGTGTCTCGGTCACACCAATAATGGATCTTTGCAACATATGAGGGGAAAACAAATGACTAATGACCTTCCATAGATTGAACCACCCAACGGTATCTATTAAGGGTGTGTAAAAGGGAAACATTACCAAGAGGTATTTCCTAAGGACAAAGCGAGGTTAACTTCTTATTGTCTTACACTAGTTCATAGTGATAGTTATGGACCTACGGCTACATCTTTTATTGGGGTGTCTAACTCCATAGTTTATTTTTCCTACTATCTTTAGGTATACACCATTAAATCTAAGGATGAGGTATTTGAAAAAAAATTGGCATTCAAATCTCTTGTGGAAAATAAAAGCAACGAGAAGATCAAGTGTCCCAACATTGATGGCAGAGGATAATGTGTTAACAACATTTTTCAGTGATTTCTCGTATCTCAAGGCATCTCTTAGCGAAGAACCATTCCTTACACTCTGCAACAAAATGTAGTAGAATAGAAGAATGGCATTATTATGGAGATGGCTCATTGCATGCTTCACTACAAGAAAATGAAGTTTTCATTCTAGGGATAGGCAATTATTTGCGCAACCCATATCATCAATAGAACACCTACTATTAGATTCCTTATGAGAATGGTATGGCAACAAATGTTCTATTTTGCAATTCATAAGTTTTATATCTAGTGCATGGGCCCATTATCCTAATGAAAGGAAAAACATATATGAAACCTTGCTACATTATGTTTGGCTACAATGAAAATTTTCAGGGATATTGTCTTTATAACCCCACCACTCATAGGGTGGTTGAATATAGAGGTTTCTTTATGAAGTTCTTACTTAGTTCGCTAATATTTTTCCCATTATTTATTTCAAAATATTATACTCAGTGTGCTTCCATGTTGCTTCTCATCACCATGAAGTTCCTCATCTAGATGATCTATGTCGTATTTTAATGGATCCTTCTCTCTCATAGTGTGATGTTGGTCCTCTCTCTACTTCTACGAGTAGTCTCTCAAGTACTCCTACAGTATATGGGAAAACACCTATAATTGATGTGGACCCTATTGATAACTCATCAAGTCTTCCTCTCACAGACATCTCCTCACTTTATTAGGATACTCGTCAATGGCTCATCCAATGCTCATGTTGCAAATGGAAATGCTCTTATCAGTGTTGATCCAATGCCCATATCGTAGATGTTCCTAAGAATTCGACTCCATTGTTTACACCTTGCATGATTTTCATGTACCAACTACTCTTCCTTTTAATAGGCCAAGGCCTACACCTAAGTGGGATATCTCCACTCGTATTGATGCAGCAGGGTTTCTTGTCAATCCATCCATGCTATCACGAGGAATCTCCTTCACCTTAGACCCTTCTTGCTCAAATCGCTCATTGTTTCCAAAATGAATATGAAGCAGCTAAGTTTCTTGGTGGCCCATTTGAGCACTTTCAGGAGGAATTTGCTCCATCATTGACCATTACTAAGTAGTATGATGTCCTTGTCAAACTATAGCATCTCCCATCTAAATCGCACTAGAGCTTAGTGTTAATCATTGATGATCTTCATGGTTTTATGGAGTGATGTGGAGTTCAAGGAGGTGATCTAGCCCTCTGTTCAACATTAAGTGGGTAAGTAAATTTTGTAATCTTGTATTGTAATGAATTCTCTAAGTGGCCCTCTATTTAACTCAAGGGGGAAGGTTGGAATTATTTGTGTAATTTGTACATGTGATCGTGGCTCACTCATATGTATCATTATGTACTTGTAATTATAGTAAGACCATATTCTTTATTTTTTATTGTATTATTAAGTATGGTTAAGGCCAACCAAATCAAACTCGATATGTACGCTCAAAAACCCTCTTGGGGTGGGAACCTTTGTTTTGTGGATCCATAAACCCCTCTTAAAGGGACACCTTCCTTTTTCAAGGGACACCTCACTTGAGTTGTGTATAAATACACAACTCAAGCTCTCATTTGTATCATCTCTTCTTGTGTTCTTCTTGATCTCTCTTATAAAATGTTTTATCCCTAAGGGAACATAAACCTTTGGTGTTCTCTTGTGCTTGGCACTTGTAGTTGGGCATATTTCTCCCTCTAGTACAATAGGGATATCTCTCTCTGTTAAATTTTAACGATATAGCAGTATAATCTTCACATAATCAAGCACAAGAACACAAGAGACACAATAGTTTACCCTGGGAAAACCCAAACTCAAGAAAAAAAAACCAGCAAACCTTTCTCACTCAAAGATTCAGTACATCGAATATGAAAGTGATCTATATCAAGATAGATGGCAAATAGAAAAGATACAAAAAAATAAGAGCCCTAGACATTAGTCTTCTACAACTTAAAGTGAACTTCTTCCTTCTTGTCTTATTCACTTGTCCTCCTAGAGAAGTGTGCACCACTTGAGAGAGAGAGAGATGAACTTGTTCTTGTAATAATGAAGTGTGAAAACACTTTATTTATATTCTTCTTTTCACTAGAAGTTTCCTCAATTAGGTCGGCTTGACTTTTATTTTTATTTTTTTTATCTTTTATTTTATCTTTCAAACCGACTTGTCTTTTTATCTTCTAGGGTTATTTTACCCATTTTATTGAGGTAATTGTGCTCTTCATTTCTTCCACTTTATCTAGGACTTCTTAATAATATATTATGATGCTACATAAACATCAACACTCCCTCTTAGCGAGGAATGTATTCTTCTTGCACGATCTTCAAAATTATTTGTCATTTGGAGGTTCTTCTTCATCCGAGCCCTCTACTAATTAGTCCACATGGCTAATCAGGGCTAGAACTCATGAAAAACATCAACACTCTCTCAACTGGGGAGGTATCATCATTCTGGAACACATCTGGATATCATCTTATCGTCACGGCTTGTCTCGTACATCTCGTCATCATAAGAAAGGTCTTCAACACAACTCAGTCTGTCGAGAAGTATTAATCTCCCTCTCTCTCCCTCTCAAGAGAGAGTCGGATCAATGTCTCATAGATGTTGCAATCATCAATACTCCCTCTCAATGAGGGAGACATTCTCATGAATACATCCTGAAGTATCAGCATATTCTTCTTGCACTAGAGAGGTTGATCATAAGCTTGCATGAGAATCTAGGGATTAATCTCCCCATCCCATCACAGGATGGTTGGGAGAAGTCACTGCCCCATTCTGAGTCATGAGTTGATGAGTGAGCAACTAGGGACTAATCTCCCCATCCCGTCATAGGATGGTTGGAACAAGGCACTGCCCCTCTCTGAGCATTTAGGGACTAATCTCTCCACCCCACTTGGTGTCCAAGAGAAGGCACTGCCCCATTCTAAGTCGTCTTAGGCACTAATCTCTCCACCCTACTTGGTGTCTAAGAGAAGGCACTATCCCACTTGACTCACCCCTACCCAAGTCACATGGCTAATACTGGGGAAATGCTCGATGCTCAACCTCTAGGAGGATAGTGTGTGCAATTGAGGACTAATCTTCCCACCCCATCACATGATGTCTGAAAGAAGGCACTGCCCTACTCTAAACTATTCACCTCTAGCCAAGTCACATGGCTAATACTGAGGTAATGCTCGATGCATCAACACTACTCATTAAGGGCCAGTTTCCCCACCCCGTCACAGGGTGGCTGGGAGCTGATATTTCCCTGCCTCCAGACCATTCACCCCTAGCCAAGTGAAATGGCTAATACTGGGGGAAATGTCCACTCGATACTACAAACATCCGTCTTCAAGCTCATCGCATCTCCCTCTGTGGTAGAGTGTCTTGCTCCCTTTGAATCTAAGCATCTTGCTCCCTCTGCATCTGAGCATCTTTCCCCCTCCACATCTGAGCATCTTGCTTGCTCTCAAATACTGAATATCAACAGGATCTTAATCTGATTGGCTATACATCCATCACTTTCTCTTCAAAACAAGTCCCATAGTCCTTCTCGTGCAAGCCATAGCATATGATCTTTCCCTACAAGTCAGATTTTGTCAAATAGTCAACAACATTGCATAATCACGAAGATCAAATTATATTTCAATGGAATGACAATAGTTCACACAGTCATGTAAGTATCTTGGCCAATGCTTTGGCACAACATCCATCCATATCCCAAACATACTTGGTGACTATCTAGATGCCTTCCATTTCCACCAGAACATATTGTCAGGAGCGTGCACTACTCTAGTATGTTAGCAATGAGGTTTCATCCTATCCTAGTTCCATATAGGGTTCATGGAATGTTGTGCAGCTCTACAAGTTGCTTACTCAACAGAACATAACATGTACTATAAGAGCCTATTGCTCGTCAATCTCAGTCATATATAAATGTATAATATGCTACATTATAACATGCATAACACACTTCCTGACTCTTAAGAATACAGATCTGCATACAATTGTTATGAACATTCAGATCTGATCTACAAGAGCAATAATGACAAATGATAATCCAAATACAAATACTTATATTTTATTGCTTTTGTGGGCTCCCTCTTGTTTTTGCCTCCTTGCAGAAATCACAAGAGTCCTCAGATCTTCAACTTCTATCTACAGCCTGGATCTTCATACATCACCAATGACAATCACATCATCTCGATACTGCAATCATTGGTGCACTCATAGAGTGTACTAGAGGAAGTACTCCTTTCGTCGGTCATCATCTTCTACATTCCTTGACTTCTTTTGTGGAGAATCTTCATGAGCATCATTGTCTGAAATAGAGCCTGAGCGAGTAGTAAGAAGGTAATCTTTTCGGATTTCTTCTTCTTGTTTTAATTTGTCTCGGCTCCCCCTAGCTCTGGAATATCTATGAGTTCAACAACCATCTTAACAGATATGGTGTAGAAACCCTAGCAGAAGAGGGTCAAAAATTGAAACTTGGACTTTGATCAAATTGAATCCACGGGCTAATGTGCCCTCCCAAGGAGAGTTGGATAGACTTCCTTTCGTTCTGGATTTGTGGACAGAACAGCTCGTAAACTGAAACCCTAATTTCTGCAGTTTCTACATAAAATTCAAACTTCACCAAAAACTGAAATTTTAGATCTGCAATTTCTCATCCCTAAATCTTCGGACCCTAAATTTTTGGTCCCTAAATTTTCAGCCCCAGATTTTCGACCCCTGATTTTCGGACCCTAGATTTTCAAAGTAAATCCCATGCTTTACACGCAGCAGGATAGCGTGTGTGGGCCCATAACCTATTAGATTTTGATGATATAGCAGTTTAATTTTCACATAATCAAGCACAAGAACACAAGAGACAATAGTTTACACTGGGAAAACCCAAACTCAAGAAATAACCCAGCAAACCTTTCTTACTCAGAGATTCAGTTCATCGGATATGAAAGTGATCTATATCAAGATAGATCACAAACAGAGATGATACAAAAAATAAGAGCCCCGGAAATTATCTACAACCCAGAGCAAACTTCTTCTTCCTTCTTGTCTTCTTCACTTGTCCTCCTAGAGAAGTGTGCACCACTTGAGACAGAGAGAGAGATGAACTTGTTCTAACAATGAAGTGTGAAAACACTTTATTTATATTCTTCTTTTCACTAGAACTTTCCTCAATTAGGTTGGCTTGACTTTTATTTATTTATTTATCTTTTATTGTATCTTTCAAGCCTACTTCTTTTTATCTTCTAGGGTTATTTTACCCATTTTATTGCAGTAATTGTGCTCTTCATTTCTTCGACTTTATCTAGTAGGACTTCTTAAGAATATATTCTGATACTCCATAAACATCAACACTCTCTAGCACACTTGTGAAAATTCCTGGTGAGTTTGGGTTTGTTTTGGTTCCATTTGATTCCCACTTACATTTGTGAATCTCAACAAAATGGTGACAATAATGTGTTAATATTCACTTGAATATGATTTTTATAAATGTTCAATTGCAATCTACTAAAAAGGTTCTGGTACCTTTTTGAATGTCCACTTGCAAATATGCTTAATAACCATTTAGTTTCCCAAAATGGCATTATCAGACATTTATATTAGCTATGTTTTCAGGATGTGTCATTTTAAAGCATGAATGCACAGCATAAATGTACTCTATTTGGGCTAAAATAGGAAAGAATTTGAAAAGAAAGGCTAATAATTCTGAAGTTCTTTACATCAATTCTGAAACTCACACTCTACATTTGAATTCCCTCCAAAATGAAGGGCAGATGTAAGACTTGTCACAATCTTAAATCTACTAATACAGCAAGAAAATTCACTTAATAGTCTCCACAAATACATGGATGGGACTCCCATTTCTACTAAGCATGTACCATCTTAGTTCCTCGACAAAAATAACATTTCAGAACCTCCTAATGTTCTGAAATCATGGAAGTTCTGAAAGCATACTCGTACTTATTCCTTCAACACACTCTGAAGTCTTCTTTGTATTTCAGTTGAAATATATTTACTGATATATACATAAAAAATCTAACCAGGTCTCCCCAAAGATGCTTTGCCTGCAAAATGAACCAGCATCCTTCTATGATACAAAATCCTCTCTTTTTTGTATTTCTGAATGAACTCACTGAGATCGATATCACTAGATAAAAGCTTCTGATGCAAGATTTCTGATTCTTCATCCACTTTTGCAGCAGCTTCTGCAAGTGCATATCAAGTTCTTTCATAAGTTATTTTTCAGAATTCATCATAGAAGTCTAAATGTGATGCAATGTTTCATTGTTGCTTTCATATTTCCACAGATAGAAATTATATTTAATTGGAACACCTATATCCAGCTTAAACACATCCACTCACACACATATTTGTCAACCGCTACATTGGAAAGACTCCTTGAACTTTTATTTACTAAAATCATTCCACATTGAGTTATTTTAATTGTCCTTCATTAACCTTTTAGATATACATGAATGCACCAGCTCTCATCCCTGCCTTAAACATCTAACTGGATGAAATAGCATACAATAGTGCATAATCTAGAGATGGGTTAACCCTGCCAACGTTTGTTACCTTGAAGCCTGCCAAGAAGTGCTGAAGAAGAAAAGTTAGCAGTGATCTCTTTCTCGCATTTCTGAACCTCCTCAAACTTCTCTCTAGCTGCTGCCAACTCTGTTGTCCTTATGATAGCACACTGCATCCAATGAAGACATCAATTATGGCAAATTCCCATCAAATCAAAAACACAATGTTCCACCAAGTTTCCAGGAGGTGGGGGCACAGGAACGTGTCCCAGAGACATGTGGAGACACCACCTAAATTTTAGGGAACATCACATGGGGAAGACATTGGGGTCTGTGACAAAGGACCTTGCACGAAATTCTAAAAATTTAAAATATAAATATATAGACAACATAAATGTAAAATGATACATAATCCTCGAACAATGACATCTGAACCAATCACAAATCTAAACTAAATTATGGCATGCAACAATCATTAATCATCATGTAAGTAAATTGTAATAGAAGAATCAGTCAACATTATAAATCTCATTATATTTATAAAATTCAAAAGATACTGAGTTTTCATACTCTTCACACTCTTTTGCAGTTCTTTTTCAAAGTTCACAATCATGTTTTGCTTTTTCAGTCTTCCTTCACCAACACAAATGAAAGCAAATGCAAATGAGAGTTTGGGTGGGCGTAGAGAGGTTTATAACTTTATATGATGTGCAATTAGGGGTTAGTGGGGTAGACACTTTGTTTCTATTTATTATTTTTGTGTTTTTTTCATACATGCTTTTCTGGGAGAGTGTCAGATACTACCCTGTGTTTTGGGGTATCTATGGGTGTTGCCAAAACGTCATTTCTGGAGGGGCAAGTTCCCCTCTTTCACAGGGTCGTTGCCATCTTCGTTCCTTGTCATCCCCATGTGCCGGATATGACTAGTAATGATCCCACAAGAACTTGTTCATCCTGAGAGCATGGGGAGTGCAAGAAGCATGCCTGCTATCCTAGGGTACATGCTCCTGTGGCACACTGCAAAAAGCATAGAGCCTTACTGATTGAATATGGTCATTTAGATCCTCGCATGCAGAGATAGATTAAACATGAGCACGTAATACAAAAGCAAAAGTCTAAGTACAACCTTTGACAAACAGAGAGAAAACTAATCTAGTTCAAAGGTTCAATGGTTGCATGCTTTGACTTAGCCATCTCCATTCGTGGCACTCCTATCCATGCAAGAGGGTGCACTAGATGATCAAATTAGGGTTAAGGTTTGACACAGCCAAACTAAGTGCTTCTTTAAGTTAAATCTTTTAGAGTTTCCCTGTGTAACAGTTTTGAAACGATCGACGTACGTTTCGAGTGGACACTCCTCCCATCTTCGGGATCAAAGTGAAGTTGTAGAAGGTAGAAAAGATTGTGGCCAATTAAATAGAGTTAGGAGAGCAATTAGTCGTTAGGGTAATTAAGGAGATAGCTAAAGGAAAACTATGTAGAAAATTAAATTTAGACATTAGATATTTAGTAATGAGGATGTAATGATATAAATATAAAAGTTTTATTATTTATACAACTTTTAAGGAATAACGGACAGTAAATTAGAATAGTAACTTAGAAGAGATTACTTTTAATTTAATAAGAGGGTGAAAAATGGAATGAAAGAATAAAGGATTATTATTAATGTTAATGAATTATTAAAAGAGGAGGCAATTCCCGCTAGCTCACTCGGTTAAGGTGTGGGTCTCGTCAGCAAGGTGACCCGAGTTCAATTCCCCTTAAGGGTGACTTAGTTGGGAGGCGACATCCAAAAACCCAGTCAAGTTGAGGCTGGTGCGGTCCAGGCCGGGTGCGATCCCCGGGTGATTTTGACGGCTTAGATGCCCCTGGGTCATGGTTTCTCAGACCACAGGACACTCCACCAAGTCAAGGAGATTTGAGCAAACAAAAAAAATATTATTAAAAGAGGGAGTAAATATTATATTAAAATATATAATATCAAGGGGGTAAAGAATGGAATTAGATTGCTAGTAATGAATTAGAGTAAAGAATGGAATTAGATTGATGGTAATGAATTAGAGTGAGGTTAAATAATGAAAGAATTAAAAATGGGAATTAAGGACCTATGTTGGTATTTAATTTATTAGCAAGTGTTGGTTGATTAAAATCAAATAAAATTTTATATTAAAATATAATATACAATATTATCAAACAATGGAATTGGGTAAAAATAATGAATAAGACTAAGATTGTGATAATAGTTTAGAAAGTAAGGGGATTCACAAAAGGTCAAATAATGAGTACATTAGAAAATAATTAAAATGGGATTTAAGAATTTATATTAGAATTTAATTTATAATGGGTGAATATAGTTATTAATTAAATTAACATTTTAGCATAATTAAATATTTCGGAGTTAAAGAAATAAAAAAATATTTTATTTCTTATAGCAGATTAATCTTAAAGGAATTTAAAACGAACTAAAGTTGGAGAGATGTTTAGAGTCGGCCATAGTTACATATATCGGAAATATATCGCCAATAGCACGAGATATCGCGCTACCCAACCCTTAGCGATATATCGCCACTAAAAAATCGCAATATTTTTCGATATTTTAATGTGTCATGATACATTCAATAAAGCGCGAGTCGATGGATTATATCATCTTGTGGAGAAAAGCACGCCAAAATTTGAGATTAAAGTTGCGGATTCAAGGTTTTTAGGTTCATTTTGCATTGTCGAGGAAGGGTGAATATCTCCAAGGAGGTTTGTGACGGTTTCCATCGAGAGAACAAGGGGAAATCCAAGGTTTTCTTTGCCATTAGTGGAGCATTTGTGGAGTGGGGATTCACCAGTCACCACAATCCATAATAATGGGTGATATCATTTTCTATCCTTTTACTTAAATTTTTAACATTACCATTAAATGTTTCCAGATGTTTGAGAGTGGTTCCAACCTCATCGGACTTCATATGCAAAAAGTAGAATTTTAGATCCCATTCAGAATTCAACAGACTTAATAGTTTTCAGGATTGCAACGTTTCCACTGGATTCTATCATGTATGAGGGTATGGGATTGGCATTTAATCAAGCACATCAACCCCTCTATGTACCTTGATGTTGGTGGTGCTCACTGTTGAACTCTTTTGTCATGACCTTAATAAAAATGTACCCTTCACTCAAGCAAAATCACTATTAAGCATGGGAAGCTTTTCCTCCTTATTTTAATGATTAGATTAGGAAGTTTCATCAAGATTGTACCGTGTTGACTAATGTCCTTGGAGGATCAACTTCGAGATTCGAGGTAGAGGCAAGGGCTAGAGCCTAGAGGACGGTGGTATTGGGTGGTATTGATGAATAGGATCCCAATATAGGTAATGATTTTTATGATATGTAGTTATGGGAGGAGACAACTCACATTGGCTTCCACCTCAACCCCATTACTTTCCACCATAGCCCGAGCAGTTGGAGATTCCAATTTGACCCTAGGCTAATCCACAACAACTACATGACCACCTACTACTTCCAGAGGAAGAGTAGTGCCCCTTGCCCCATAAAAGGGGAAGAGAGGATCGATGATTCCTATTATTTATCATTGCACTATGTAGTATCTAGATGCCTCATGAGTCATGATGATTCATCTCATGAGATACATTTATTCTAATCATTTGATGTGATTTTCTATCATTCTATCAAGAACATATTTCAATATTTTTCGTTTATTGTCGATATGTGATCATGATCCACCATTTGACATCTTATGCATCTTATATATTTACTATTAGTTGTATTTTCATATTTACGTAGCAACGTTTTTATTTGATGTTGTTGTTGCTTTATATGTTAAAAATTGAAAAAAAAATGGTTATTTTTGTATTTTTTTGAGGTTTCACACCATTTGTCGATATTGCCGATAAGTTACATCCGGACCATCGGTTATATATTAACCGACATGATAGATGTAACTTTGGTTTAGACTAAGATAATAAGGGGAGGTACCAATTAAGAAAGGTTAATAACTAGATAGTATGATTAATTATAATGAGATAACAAGAATAACTAGAAGTGCTTCTTACTCATGTCTAGATACATTACACTTTCATTCCTCTTCCTATTATATAAAAGGAGATGCAGGGCACACCACTGTGTTGGTTAGCAAGTTTTAGTTTTGAGCTACTATAATTTATTCCTTCTTTTCACTTTTTCAATAGAAGATAGATGTGATTGAGTTCAGATCTATGCATTTGTTGTTCATCTTTCCAACGGTATGTGTTTGTAAATTATCATATTCAAAGTTGTTGTTTTCATTGGAGTTTTTCAATTTTTTAGTTAACTGGTGTTTAGATTATTTTCTAAGTACAGTAACTGCATACCATAGTCTAAAAGTAAACATATTTAGGCATCCCCATTTTGCATTAATGTCCCTATAAAGATGATTTGCGACTAGATTCTTCACAAAAGTGAAAGAAAGCTTCGAAGTGGGCAGCTCAAGGAATTTCTATCGAAGGCCACATCACTATCTAGTATTACCAATAGACTGTTGGTTGCATGCCATGCCTTCTAGTCATCCTTTATATTTCCTTCTAGTTCAGGATATAATTCATTGGAAATGCATCTTCAACATTTCTATGGGATCAATAGGGTGGGAAAAGAGATTTATCGTTGGTCCCTTGGGACATTTGCACTTTATTGAGAGAAAGTGGGGGCTTGACCTGACTCATATACATGCGTAGGAGACTATGCCATCAAAAAAACGGGCCTTCTAAGACATGTGCCCTAAAAGATACCTATTTGGCACTGCATTCAAAATGTTACACATATAAATGGCATACCTAGTCCTAATGGTCTCTTCAATATAATCAATTTTTGGCCAAAGGCTTTAGGATCTCTTGCTCATATTTTCTCATGCAAACATGGCAAGCTTGGCAATTGGTATCTTCACAATTGAAGTGGGACTATGTGGATTATTGATAAGGCTAGGATTTGCTTGCATAATCAATTCGAGCTTTCTCAATGGCTTGACGACAACAGGGGCTAATTCCTTCCTTTATGGTTAAAGGACTTCCTAAGAAAGGTTTTCATAAGTGGGGTGATTTGTGGGAATATAACACAGATAAGTAGCTCTCTTGGCAAGCTCAATCATTCCCACAAAATTCAAGTAGTTAACCAACCCGCCTTTAGTGCAATATGTCAAATGATTCTAGAAGATTTTTTGTTCAATCTAAGTTTGGATATTAACGGATCCATTTGGAAGGATTGCGAATGGTCTTATGGGAAGCCATTTATAGAATACTAAACTAAGGAACATTAAGACAACATCTAGCCAATTGGTTCAATGGTTGATCCTCTTAACAAGAAATGGAAATTTCTGAATCGTGATTGAAGATGTCACAATATTTGAAGGACCCATTCTTCTTCAAAGCTGGAGTACTTAGATGGATGGTTCTTCATAATAGTTTAGCAATAAAGTGTCAATTGCATCGTACTGGACTACCAACTTAGTGTTGTGTGATTTGTCACAAGCCTAAAATTGTTGAGCAATAAAGTAGTCAAAAACTAAAAATGGCTCTCTTGATTGTGGATGATAAAGATACCAAAGCACTGTGGTTCTTAACACCCATACTCCAGACAAATCACTATGAGTAGAAAGGATATGTATCCTTAAAAATTGAATTTATTGGAAACAAATTCAAGTTAAGAATCTTGAATAATTGCATGATTTCTGGTTGAAATTTCTTCCAATACATTCAAAGATATTAGTTTGGTTTATGTAATATACCAAATCCTGGTATATTGAGGTTATGTCGGTGTTACGAGGTACCAGTACCAGCGCACCTTCAGATGTTTTCCCAAGGAGAGGGGTCGTTCTTTTCTTCAAGACCATGATGGGTGTTACCAACACTTTCTGAGAGGTGGTTATGGCCAGACCCTTTGGTCCCTCCCTTAGGAGTACTATGGCTTAGTGGCATTGTTGACTGCCTCATTCTAGGGCTTGTAGCCCTAAGGTTGGTGTATGGGGCTCCTAGGATGGGCCACTGGGTCACATGACCCCCTACTTGTTTTCTACTCTGGTGACAGTTTTCCAGCTCTGAGACTCTTGCCTCGCCTTCCGATCACTTGATGCACCCATCCTGGCCCCTTTCCAGCAGAGCGCCCTTCTTCCTTGGGCCAGTTTCCTTGATGACGTCACCTTTGGTCACCAAGCCCACAGGCTATTTGAGGGGGGCGTTGAGGGATTTTCAGCATTATTGGGGTTAGATGGGGCATGATGATCCCCCCCTGCTCACTCCACCTTTCGGAGTGAAGCTTTCTGCTCGGTTTCAGTCATTTTAGCAGTTTTTTTAGGCACCTAGGGGGAAATACCCCAAGTAGCCTACTTTAAGCCTACTATAGGCCATCTTTAGATTATTTTAGATTATTTCATGTTATACTTTTACATTGACATTTATTTGGCCTGTCGGCCTAGTTATTTTTGTAAAGTGAGTTGAAAAACATATAAATACATCTCCTCACTTCATTTGTAAATCATAACTCATGGGATAAAACTCAAATATGTTACTTTTTTACCCTAGTTAGCTCTTGTGGAGTGATGCTCACCTCTTGGAGTAGGCTCTCTTTTGCTGTTGTGTATGAAATTGGATGTTGTATTTGGTTTCCTCATGCTTTGTGGATCCTAGAATTGTTGGAAGAACACATGCTCAAATAAGTCTAGTTTTTTTAGCCTTGCTTGGTGAAAGGTATGTGAAATTCTTGCTTCTTGAATGATTGAATGGTGGCCCTGGGACTGCATTTTTTCTGAATAGGGCCTTTGTCTACCTTTTATCCTCTTTGCATGATGGAAAATGCTCCTTTGAGGAGGTTTTCCCAAGTTTAATCTTGGATCTCCAATTTTGCCCTAGATTAGGGTCTTATAACGAACCCTGGAGATTGTTTTAAGAAGCACTAATTTAGTAGACAAGGAGGATTTACTCCAAGAGGAAGGCTGGTCACCTTACTCTAGGGCTAGGGTTTAAGGATATCATCCATGAAAACCCTAAGTTATCATCTTTACCTAATTACTCTTTGCTTATACATGTGTAAATATTAATTTTCATGGTAAGTTAAGTCTTTTAGTTAGGTTTAAATTTTATTTACTATTTATTTACTGTTCATAGTAGTTTTTGTTTTGGTTTATTATTTCAAAAATCCTAAAAATAAAACCCTAAAGCAGTCCTAAAATCAGACCTAAAATTTGCCCTAAAGACCTAACCCTTCCTCCTCCTAGGCCTCACGGCCTCCCCTTTTCTTCCCATAACAGCCTTCGATCTGCTCCATAAGGGTTCGGCCTTCCCTTCTCCATCCTCCTTTCTTCCTCTCCTCTCTTCCTCCCCTCTTCTCCTACCTCGGCCTTACCCTAGCCTACCCTAAACCCTCGTCCACCTCCTTTTAGGACTCGGATCCCTTTTTAGAGGCTCGCTCTTCCTTCACTTAGGCCTCCCCTTCCCCTCGGCCTCTCTCCTAGGGTCTCGAACCTCCCTTTTGTTTCCCACAACAAGGCTGCAACAACCTGTTAGCAATCCTCTCTACTACTGCCTTAAGTCTACAACAAATTGCAGACTGTCACATAAGTTTGCAACCCCTAAACCTGTGGCAAAACCAACATCAACACATAAAACAACAGTTAAAGTTAGTAAATTGTTGAGGTTTAATGCTACTAGAAAGAGGTAAAACCTATGTCTAAAACTTACATCAATTGCACTGTGATATGCTTTTTTAATGACCTATATCAAACTTGGATGCATTGTTAAATAAGTGCTTAAAAATTGGATTTGTTTTGGTGGATATTAAGTGCAATAAATCGTTGTTCAAAACATCTTCTTTGGCTTATTAAGTGCTGCTATAATTACTGTACACTTCTGCTATTATAGTCATTGCACACTTTGTTTCATTGGATAGTGAATGAGCATATTTATTGAATATCTACTGCTGTCCTAAATTCACTATCGAATGCCTTTACTACTAGCTACATGCATCTTGAATTGATCACTTGAATGAATGTTCTTATTACATAGACTTTGATATATTTGCATTGGCATCTACAAGCACTTTATTTACCTAGCATGTCTTCTTCATTCCCAAAAGTGATTTGTTAAAGACACAGGTCACTAACATCATCATATAGAATACATAGTCTATTTGTCCTAAGGGGAGAGCATCAAAGGGCTCTCCCCGTGGAGGTTAGGACACTCCTAAGAAGTTGGAGGTGTGGCTGAGGTGACAGTGGTCACACTCCTTGCATTTGTCTATTGGACACTAGCCCTGCTAGTTTGTCTCGTAATAGCCAGTTTATTGCAGTGTGGAATAGTTTATTCAAGTGTTTGGCGAACAGTTTAGCCAATAACAAGTTTTGCATGGATAAGAATATTATTGTGTGAACTAGAAAACCCCAATATTCAGATCTACAATGTAAATAAACTCAAAATCAAAGCATGGACATACCAATGAGACATACTGGTGTAGTGTAAGCTCATATAGCAAACATGCAAGTCATGCATCAGCTCTAGGTCAAGATATGGAAGCAGCTCCTTGAGAGAATTCGCCCATGCAGTACATGCACAGCCTTGCGCCCTCTTCTGATGTCAGATCTATAGAAGCAGCTCCATAAATGCTACAATGGATCCCAATAAGCAGCAGTAGGATCAATAGTAGTCCGCCTAGTGAATAGTATGAATTATAGATCTCCAATGAACCAGATGAATGCGCCTCCAGTGATCCAGATAAGAGAAGTGTGCCCTCAATATTGTATAAGAAGAATATAGTGCGTCGTCAAGGATGCAACAAGGCAAGATGCCCTTTGTGGAATAGATCTAGTGATGTAGATGGGAAACACGCCTCTAATGATTATCAGACCCTGCGCCCTCTGTATGGATCTGGATCTGGACAATGAGCCCTCAATAAAAGCCAAGAAATGCACCCTCAAGATGTGCTAGAAGAATGGGCCCTCTATGAATTAATATGCATCTATGGATCTCCAGAATCCCTAAGAGGCTGATGGATATACTATAGAATTGAATTATTGTGACATATCTAGTTGATCTATCCTCAGAAGTGACTAGGGTAGATAGATTTCGCTACCGAATCCACTTGTTGGCTAAGGAACTGCGCCCTCAACCCTAAATCGCCCTCAGAGCTCTCAAACTTGTTTCTCAAAAGTGAATAATAACATATGCATGCTAGAGAATTCAATTTGCCATCTTTTATTGTCTTTTGACTTCATGCAACTCACTTTTTGCATGCATGCAACTTAAATGACGCATGTCGCAAGCAATTTGATTTATGGCATACATGTCACTTGATTCTTGCTTAGGTGGTCCCCTTTTATCTCCTAATGACTTAGTATCACTGCTCAAGGTCTGCTTTTATCCCGTGTGGCATCAGTCATTAGTTAATTCCTTGTTCCCCTTTTTCAGTACCCGCTCGAACCTATGGGAATTAAATAGGTTAGCGGGTTGGTTTTTGCTGCTTAGGTGGAAGAGGACATTACAATCCTCCCTGCTCGAAATCGTTGATCAAAACATCTTCTTTGGCTTATTAAGTGCTGCTATAATTACTGTACACTTCTGCTATTATAGTCATTACACACTTTGTTTCATTGGATAGCGAATGAGCATATTTATTGAATATCTACTGCTGTCCTAAATTCACTATCGAGTGCCTTTACGACTTGTTACATGCATCTTGAATTGATCACTTGAATGAATGTTCTTATTACATAGACTTTGATATATTTGCATTGGCATCTACACCTTATTTACCTAGTATGTCTTCTTCATTCCCAAAATTGATTTGTTAAAGGCACAGGTCACTAACATCATCATATAGAATACATAGTCTATTTGTCCTAAGTGTCTTGCAAAGCATCAAAGGGCTCTCCCCTTGGAGGTTACGACACTCCTAAGAAGTTGGAGGTGTGGCTGAGGTGACAGTGGTCACACTCTCCTTGCATTTGTCTATTGGACACTAGCCCTGCTAGTTTGTCTCGTAATCACCGGTTTATTGCAATGTGGAATAGTTTATTCAAGTGTTTGGCGAACAGTTTAGCCAATAACAAGTTTTGCATGGTCAAGAATGTTATTGTGTGAACTTGAAAACCCCAATATTCAAATCTAAAATGTAAAT